>CM043122.1:42138067-42776021 GCA_023701765.1 Hylyphantes graminicola | reverse complement strand
GCTTTAAAAAAGCTTTAAGCATCGAAAATCAAGTATTTTCTCATAATTTTTACAATACAGAAATTAAGATTTTAAAAGGGTAGTTTCTCATATCGTCACATTTAACTGTTCCCAATTTTAATGGACAAACTTTTTCCATTTATTTACCAACACTGGAAAAAAAAATTAGAAACCTTTTTTAATATGAGACCTTCTACTAATGGACCTTCTGAGAAACAAATAATACATATCCATTAAGTTTAAACTATTTTTGATTTCCAATGTCACTGTTGAGGTATACTATCATTTTCTACTAAAATTGAATTCAATGCAAACAAAATATTTTGCTGCATTTGAACCATTATAACTGATCTTATTGTTTACTAATATAATTGTTAATTAATAATATAATTACCAATCAGATTAGTAAACATTTAATTCAATCCATCTACATCATTCACAGCAAAAAAAACCCTAACTATTTTTTTTTATAATTGTTAATCCCCATTATTCCTCAACCTCAGCAAACATAAAACTCCTTATTAAATTCAAATTCCTTGCAAAAAATGAAAAGGGCATTTTTCGTATACTATGCAATGCTCAAAACCGAGTGTGGTTGCACAAATTAAATTACAGCCGTAAGAGATTGGGCCAACCTTTTCCTAAAGAATGTCCCTGACGCAACATAAAGGGGGGGGGTCAAAAAGTAGAGGGGTTAACAAAAGAAACAAACATAAGAGTAACCCCCCGCCCCCGCGAGACCTCTTTCCATAGACCGTGAGCCTAAAACGACGCTTTTTCACCATTTATATCTGGCCCAGTTTTATTTTACTGGGGGAAAGCGAGAAGAAGGGGATTTTAAAGGGAAAGGGTAGGGAGAATGGAGGTAGTTTAGCGATACTTTTCGAAGATGGTGATACTTTTTGGTGGTTTTGAACTCTAAGATGGTGATGTTTTGGGGTTATTTTTAATTCGAGCCTTGATTGGAGATTTAACCTCTTAAGGCCCGAGCAAAATGCTACAAGTATATTCTTAATCTAAACATACCATTCATACAAATATGCTAAAAAGTACGTTTTGCAAAGAAATTTTTTTAGAAATATTATGTTTAATAGTTACTGAGAGACACGCCTTAAACTCTAAAAATACACATTTTTGAGCTATAAATGCAACAAAAAAAAGGCCGCATCAATTTTTAGTAGTTAAAATTTCATTTTAACATAGTTTTAATGCAAAATCCTTTAAAATTAACTACTAAGAACATTTTGAAGAGTTTGAAAAAAAATTTAATTAAATCTTTAAAAACTCATCGTATTGATCCTCGTTTAACTTCAACTCTTCAACTACAATCAAAGACTAAAAACTGGATGAATATACTACCAGTTATATTTACTACACTGTAAAAAAAAACTGAGAAAAACAATGTTTGTGGAAAATTCTGTTATTTTCTTCAAACATTTTTTTTTGTGTGTAAAAATATGCTGTTTAAAGTAAAGAGGAGTAGAATTGATGTAAAATTTCTTTATTTACAATTTATGTTAAGCACTAAAGTGTGCTGAAATTACAAATTGTTCTTAAAAAATAAACTGATTTACTATGAAAATTTGACGTTTTTTTTACTGGAAATCCAGCAGACAGTTTTTATACAAAAACAACTATTTTACAATTCAATCTTTTCAACCGGGAAAAATCATAGAAAAGACGCAACATGGATGCGTTGTAGACAAGATTTAAAATAAAAGGTTTTAAATAAAGTTTTGAAAAAAGATTTACAAATTAAAAACATACTCAAAATTACTGAAATGTTAAAGTAAAAAATATAGCTTACAATACCTTTCAACCTATTTATTGCCAGTAGCTAAAATATAGGAGTTTAAATTTCTCTAAAGAAAAATATATAACAACAGACATTGTTCGAATAATTTATGTAGGATAACTTAAGTTACACAAAACATATTTTAAAAAAATTTAATGTTTTATTCGGCAATGAATTTTTGTTAATGGTATTCCTAAATTTGTAAAAAGGGGTAAAAAAGATTTTACATATAGGTACGTATAAATTCCTAGGAAGAAGGAAAATTTTCAACCACATTTCTTTGATAGCTTAACAGCCACACACACACAATGTACTTTAATTCATTGAAATCCAAATTCCCACAAATCTAACTAGTTACAAAGAAACACTTATCCATATCAATTGAAAGAAAGGCTACTTCGAATTTTTTTTAGTGAATTTATAACATATGCATGATCCTCAAAAAACCTCTCACAATATGTTGACAATTTAGTAACTAACCGGCCCTAATTATTAAAACAATACCAACTAGTTACAATGCAAAATAACGTCCCGGTGAAAATGATCCCTATATCAATAAAACTAATCACTTTAAATAGATTTGTACTGACGCCTTCCTAAGATATGATCCTGAATGCAGTAGCAATCCTTCTATTTCCCGTGTTTCATTAGCCAGAATTGATGGCAAAAGTGAAAATAACACTTTCAACACAACATATAACTGCAAAAAGAGCGCAACCCCTTTGGAGAATTTCTCTTTACGCACTTTCCTCCCAGCGATTCAACATAAAGCGAACCGCTCCGGGAAATCTTCTTAGTGACTTGAGCCCTTTTTAGATTCTGTCCTCCAACAAAACAATGAATACAGCGACAAGCTCCTTTTGACACACGGATCCTATGCTGCTAATTTATATGAGCAACACAAAGGAAGGCAGATGTCGCGACCAGCCAGCAAATCAGCAATAAATGCCGAAAAGTGTCGCTGGAGTTGAAAGCTTTATTCGAACCTTTGTGGGCTTATGAAACTAGGGAGTGCATGTTTAATTTATACACTTATTAACTGTTAACTGACGGAGTTTGGAATTGCACCACCTGATACTTTCGGCTCCGTTTTTTATTGATTGGAATGGGAAGGAGAAGAATATTCTTAATCGCGATTGATCACTCTTGCAGGGAGACAATAGAATGGAGTCTCCAAATTGCAATCTGAGAAGGATTTTTATCCGATTCGGGGACACATAGTCTAAAATACTTTTATCCGATCGGTGGGACACAGTCCAAAATAGTTTTATATGATTTGAAGACACAGTTCAAAATGCTTTTATTTTTAATCAGTCCGATGACAAATAGTCTAAAATATCTTTTTCCGATCCGTGGTCTTTCTGTCCACAGACCGGATAAAAGTAGTTTAAGGCACATTTATACGGTTAAGGCACATTTATACGGTTTGGTGGACACATAGTCCAAAATAGTTTTATGTGATTTGAAGACACAGTCCAAAATGCTTTTGATCAGTCCGATGACAAATTGTCTAAAATATCTTTATCCTATCCATGGCCTTTCTGTCCACGGACCAGATATATACATACTCCAAAATACTCTTATTCGGTTCGACGACAAATACTCCAAAATACTTTCATCCTACCTGCGGGAACACTATCGACTATATACTTCCTCTAAATAATAAAAAATATTTTTTTTAGCATACGACGGCGTAATTGAAATGTTGAGATCAAATTCTCATATTTCGAAAGAATTAATTTCGACGTCTTGAATTTGTAGGCCAAATAAAAAGTTTTAGCAGAAAAAAAAGTGCGTTATTATTGCAACTTTAAAATATAAAAATTGATAAATAAAAATTTCGACAGTTAAAAAAAAAGCATTTGCCCGAAATAGCTTTCAAACAGCACATTAACGTCGTTATGACGTTTTTTAAATTCAACAGAGACGCTTTTTAAAACTAATAAATGAGATTAAGTTGTAGGAAGGCAAAATACGAATTTTTCAATCCAACCCTCAGGTGAAAAAGTTTTGAGACCCACTGCATAGAAGATATCTATCAGTACTTGTTTCGAGTTTTTATTTTGTGATACAAGGAAATTCCATGAGAATCGTTTAACAAAGCAAATTTTCAATTAAATTCTCAAAGTTGCAAAGGGGTAATTTCTTTTTGTGATGCTAAACATTTGAATGGCAAAGGAGCCAATTTTCGATTGGATTCACAGCATGGCTATAGATAAATGGTTATAGGTGTAATATATTGTTAAAAGTTTTAAACTGATAATAGAGAACTGTTAACGAGGTTATTTCGTTAAAAAGCTTTGGCATTCTTTAAATGATATTTGATGTTAAGTTACGATAGAAAGCTGTATTGTGGCTTAAATTGCAATCTAGATAGAGTTAGCCAAATAATTCAATGATTCAAAATAAAATTTTACTAGGAATTTTTAAAAGAAAGGCTTTTAATAAGAATCAAATATAAAAAAAAACATTTAAAATGCAAAGCAATACATTTGAGTATAATAAATCCAGTTTATCAATGAAAAAATATTCACAAAATATAAGAATTTCAAATTTTCATAGAAACAATTAGGATTCATAAAATGAATTCAAAGCTCAAAAGTCTATATTACAATAGTAAGGAAAAATCAAGTAAAATATAGTGTTCGCTTTGCGTGTGTGGCGTTAAATTTACCACGCATAAAATCCAAATAATCGAATCCATATTTTTATTTAAGCATTTCAACCGTTTGTTTGACTTGTAACATATAGTTTATAGCTTACCGGTTTGGCTTTACCGATAAGAGACCCTGTATACAGTGTCCCCGAAACGCAAGCTGTATTCACCCACATGCTTCAGCTTAGCACACTGACAAACAATTGACATCAGGTAAGCACACTGACAAACAATTGACATCAGGTAAACACACTGACACACTATGACAAACATCGGTCTCCAGGAAAAGTCGCTAGCAAACCGTCATTGAAGACGCATACACATGATGGGGGAAAAAGCACCTAACTCGACATCATAGTTTAACACAGCAATAAAGTACATCCATGGGCAGTAGCCCTTAGTAGTATATAGTTTATAGCAAAGATCGTCTTGCCCGATAAGAGACCCTGTACACAGAGGCCTCGGAATACAAGCTTCACATGTTTCAGGTAAAAAACGACGGGCCTGTCTCGTATATCTCAGATTCTTCCAACAGAAGAAACGGCTGTCGACGGTCACCTTTATAATAATTAGATGTCATGTATCATCGTTAATTGAAAAATGAAGTACTAGACAATCATGAGGCCGCATATGAAGTGCTTCATTTCGGGTATTAAAAATATTTTACAAGAGACACAAAGCGAGAAGTTGTTCCAATAAATTTCAGAAGCGTTTCCGCATTGCCCATTAGAGGTGACGCAAGATCGGCCATAAATATGAGTAGCTATAAATTTGAGTTGTAGTTTGCTGCGTTCACGGTAGTTTACCCGGCATTCGAGGTATGAAATTACCGATTTTTGTTTTGACATTTGAACTTTCAGTGTTTATCAGTTGACAGTGCTAAACGTAGGATCAATTTTACAAATGTAGTAACTACTAAACATTACTATATTACCATAAAAATTTTCAGTGTCATTTCTTAACATCACACAAGATATATATTTAGACGTTTAAATTATTACAATCTACACAGAAACCCTTATAATACTATAACTTCTTAATTTGTTCTTTAAAAAATTTCTATGGTAGTTTCCTAAGATTGAACTAGAGTAGATATAGTACTTATAAGTTAACAATATTACTGTTAGTAGAAACTTTTTATTTTTAAATTAGCTATTAACGTATAGGTGAACATATTAACTGGGAGGTACGGCTCTTCAATTAAATTAGACAGTGAGTTATTACATTACAAAATTATGCACTCAAAAGGTGTTTAAAATTTCCATTATACTTATACTACTTTTAAAATCCTAACAAAAATTCTGTTTTTAGCGATAATAGTCTTATAAAAAACAATAGATTTCTACAATGCTTAGCCAGCATTTAAGAAGTTATTTAAAAATCCATAATTTGAAAAACTTCACACTGATATTGTTACTCATGGTTAAAAAATAATTGTTTATGATTTTTTGAGTTTTAATAATTTTTTTAAATAATGAATTTAAAAAAATATTTGTCAAAAACAATGCATCCAGT
The DNA here is from genome assembly GCA_023701765.1 of Hylyphantes graminicola. Taxonomy (NCBI): domain Eukaryota; kingdom Metazoa; phylum Arthropoda; class Arachnida; order Araneae; family Linyphiidae; genus Hylyphantes; species Hylyphantes graminicola. The sequence goes on along the minus strand of CM043122.1, from coordinate 42,770,055 downwards.
GTTTTGTTAAAATGCACTGCATTGTCGCAGAAACCAGTATATGGAAAATAAAAGCATTAACAACACATTCGCAAATCTAAATGCTATGTTGAGAACTAATTCTTCACACACATACCAACGGAAAAAAAATATTTTAAATATTTCCTAAATAAATGTGATTCAAGAGAATCGCATTTATACTGATGTACAACATGAGACTAGCCTGAAGTTACAAACATTGTAAACAAAAAGTTTTTCTTCATTCTTCCTAAATAACTCGGCTTCTTCACTCACATTCTTTCAAAGGAATTACCTTAAATTAGGACAATTACTTTTTGACACAACCACGGACAAATTGTTTTTGACCCGCCTCTGTGAGTGCCGAGAAAATAACCCGGTGGGTCCGGATGGCCTGAACTTTATGCTTCATTTACCTGAGAGCACCAAGTGATTGATTTCTTCTAGGCATAATCAGTCAGTTTCTATCCCCGGCACGTAACAACTAACACGCAGCTAATGCATTAATAGGAGGGGAGGGACTCCTGGAGCAAATATGCCCATCCTCAATGGTGTGTCCTGTTGCAATTTTTCATGAAGCAGCATACCAATGATACGAACTTCAGGAGTGTTGGTCAGTTTGTATCATCAGTCGAAAGAAGAGATCACAAGACTGACAGGAATGACCAGTGGAATTCAAAATTGGGTCCAAACGTATTTGTTCATTGTTAAAACTAAAGACGACAAATGGGGGCCCTTTTTCACCCCGGGGTGAAAAGTCATATTTGGCACCTCAAGACTTTGAATCGACTTGGGGCGCTGAATCTTGGGCTTCTGAATCATCTAGACGGGAAGAATGGTGATTCACCCCTGAGGTGCCAAGTGCTACCTTCAGTTTTATCAGTGGAGGTTTTGTTGAATGCGCTTACAGATGATACGAAATTTTTTATTGTTGATGGTTAGTTTGATTCATCAGTCAAAATCAGAGAACACAAGACTGAGATATTTGACCAGTGGAATTGTTATTCCTTAGTCGCTGTATATTCATTATCAAGATAGCAATAATGTGATTTTTGGATTGTTTTTCATTCGTTCAAATAACAGGTAACAAGACTATCTGACCTGCGGCAATGAATAATATTTATTGGTCGCAATTAAGTCAAGTCCTACGTTCAAGTGAGTGTTCGGTTGTAATTTCTTGTCATGAGGGCAATTTCAATTCATTAGTGCAACTATTTTAAGAGTTCCCACGCAAGCAAATAAGATTAAACAATAAAACATATCACGGCTCAATTCCAAAATCTATTTTTAATTAATTCACTTGAGAAATAGTTATACAGAGTTATTAGAAACATTAAAATAGTGACTAGTTATCTATCCCATTGCTTGTCTATCGCGAATTCAATAGCCTGCTACTTGCCTACTTTATTATGCTTGAGTGAGGATAGTAGCTCCCTGATCTCTTCACCTCTACGTGTGTCAAACTCTCAGGTGGGCGTTGACTTGTGTTGTCGTTTAGTAGCTTCCTAAACTGGTTCCACTTAGCTACTATTGTAGAGAGGAGGTATATTGAGGGAGGTAACTAATATTTACAATGGACGAGTTTAGTTAGGGCCTTTGAGAAGTCAAATGAACGGGGGGTGGTCCCAACAATTGGTGTTAGTTCCGAAGTAACATTCCCTTTTTTTCCAAACTGCGTCCATGGCGCAGACGTGATGGCGGAAGACAAACTTTATTTTTTTTATTTCAAGAAAATAGTTCAAATAAAACTTTTTCGCAAGGAAAGTGTCCGTAAATGAAAGTGTTTGACCAACAGACAAATTAAGTTATAATAAATTCTACTGTTTACGTCAAACTGTTATGAGAATACATTTCTGACATTAGAAAAAATTACACTTGCAACACATCATGCAACAATATTTGAGGATTAGCATTTAGCGCCCCAGTAAATGCAGTGGGTCTCCCATTATTTCCACTTATTTATATCGGACTATCTCTATCACAAAAAATATAGCCAAATACAAATCTGCACCTTGGATTCGTGCTCAAATTTATAACAAATGCGATTTTTTTTTTAAATAAGGTCCTCGCTATTACATCAAATAATCAAGATATTTGAAATTGTAATGAAAATACTTCAAATTTATTTTAATTGATCGATAAAGCATATTTACAAAACTACGTTAAAGCTTATGCATTAAAACATTTCAAACGATTAACTACGATTTTCTCTCGACACTGTCACTGAAAGGGAGACACATCGCCGAAGATAGCTTTTGCGTTAATTCTTCCCTTGTGTTTTTTAAAAAAAGGCGAAATGGGAAGAGGACCAAAATGAATTGTCTCAAATGAACATTGGGGATCTTATGATCAGAGATCCAAAGAACTATGATTTAAAAAAAAAATTTTTAAACCTAAATTTTACATGAGAAGATAAGATTGGGATTTTGTGATTACACTTGTCAAAAAGTTTGAGTTCAGTTCTTTTTTTTAGGTCATTTTTACTCAATTTTTTAATAAAAACAAATGTCCCGAAGAAAAACTTCAATGCTACAACCATCAGTTTTACGTGAGAGAGACAATATGCTCATCCAATTGCTTTTCGTCAGAATAGCCAAATTAACTTTTTAAAAAGTTATAATGAATTTGTGTTGGGAAGCATACTTCTTACTTTGTAAATGGTTAAATAAAGAGTGACTAGAAAAAGATTTCAGGGTGTATTTCTATAAAAAAAATTAGTTTATATAGCAAAAAAACATTAAGATGAACACGGTTAGTATGAAATACTATGGATTCATAATGTTATTGCTATTCCCATTATATTGCATTTACATAGGGTTTATTTGAAGTAAATTGCATGGTTAAAACATAGTTTGAAATGCAGAAAATTTAATTAAAAAAACATTGATACTGTTATAGTATACAGACATAATACGGCTTAATAATTTTAAAAAGTGGGGATTCAAATAAATTAAAAACAAACACATAAACTAAAACCCACTTATTTAGAATTATATAATCTCATTCATCACTTTGACATTGAGAATCGAATTACTACTACTTGTTTTCAGGCCTTGAACAAATTGAAAAATCACCAATTCGCAAACTAATGAAATGTAATAAAACAATAAAGAACACATTAAAATGTCACATTTATCAAAACGATTAGAGGTTATTTTCAAGGTCACTAATTATTTTAGAAAATGTCGTAACTCGAAATTACGTTAGAAAAAATATCATAAATAGTCAATATCGATCGAATTATAAACATAATTTAAAAAAAAATAAATTAAGGAGATACGTACAATTCGAAATAAGAAATTTAGTTTTGAAGAACACGATTGTTGTGTGAAAGTGACTGAATAATGAGCACATTATGTGTAAAAGTGACTGAGTATTAACCAACAATGAGCAATGTTCTAAATGCACATTGAAGACCCAATTTTATTAAAGTTCAATTTTTTTTGCCTTAAAATTTTTTCATGAAAGTGTTTCAATTGCTAAACATGATATCATTATTCAACCGCAAATGAAATTTTACAAATAACATTGCTATTTTAGTTTAACTCTTAAGCAATTTAGTTTAAACGAAAAAATAAAAAAATACTTTAAAATAATGAAAAAAAAGGAATTTCAAAATATGATTCTCAAATAAATATGTAGCATAAAATCATTAAAAAAAGCATCTTAAGTAAAGTTATCTTTAAAACAATTAAAGCTTCGTAAGCCTTATACTTAATTAGCATATACAAAAGTACATAAACAGCAATATATTTAATTTGATAAAACTAACTTTATAGTCAATTGATCATTTGAAATTCTTTTCATTCATCATAATCACATTAGTAAGACCGAACATATATTGACAATGTCCAGGATTAAAAATTTAATTTATAAATAAATACTTTCAATTCTACAACATTACTAGACAACAATTCAAAAAGGATTAATTATCGATTTAATAAACGATTATAAATGTAACACTCTTAAGAAGTTGAGGCGCCAAACGATGCTATAAAATTTTAAAAATAGTGTATTTATACGGTAATTGTATTGATACGGTAATGGTATTTATACGGTATTACTAAAACACAAGAAGAATTATTGTATATTCGTATCAGGTGATATTTGTATTTTTAATTTCTAGTATATTTAGAAGAACATTATCATATAATATTGCAATTGAAATATGAAGTCTGAAACTACTTCTTTTCATGTAAAGTGAAGTTACAAAAATATGAAGAATAATCTCTCATTCTTAAAATTTTTTGATGAATTTTTTTGAAGTTTCATAAAGTAATATCGCTCAAGGTAGACATAAAGGAAATTTTATAATGTTTAAGTTTCGTACGCAATAATTATTAAAAATTTCCTATTAAAATGATCTAATTAAATGCGTCAAAAAGTCTTTTGATAGTCATACAGCAATTTAAATCTTATAAGCACAATAAGGCTAAGCAAATAAAACAAATTTTAAACTCTAAAACGTTATGAAGAATTTTATAAAAAAAGCAAAATTTCAAAGCCATAACACTCAATAGCGCACATTAAAAGATCAAGACTTTATAAATTTATGATATCATTTTTTCTCTTGGAGTTTTTTTTATTTCAAAATGAAGCTAACAAATAACACTAACTTTAAGTAATGAATTTCTTAATGATTTTTAAAAAATTTAATTCTAAGAAAATAATACAATAAACAAATTTATATTTTACTAATCAAACCCCTACAATAAATTAAAATAACCGACGGAAAATAATTTATGAAAACGTCAAATAAGGTCTTACGATATTCAGACATTTTCGATATTTACATTGCAATATAATGCTAAATAAATAGAGCAAATAATATGTAAATAAACTTTAAAATAAGCTTTTATAACAATAACTATAAAACTAATATTTCTTTAAAAAACCTATTAAACTCTCTTCAAAATAGAAAAGCAAAAAATGTTATTCATATTACTAAATGAATCACACCAACTTCAAGCAATACACTTCTGAATAAAGTATTAGAAAAAAATAATAATACAGAGGAAACCTAAAATTCATAAAAAAAATCTACTTTAAAATCATTCGCGAAACAAAAACTTTTCCAAACTTTATGAAAACAAACCCTCTTCAAAATAATTTCAAAGAAAACAATAGAACTAATCTTTCTAAAAAAAACCTCTTAAACTGTTCAAAATAGAAAAGCAAAAATGATTTTCATTTTTCCAAATAAACAAACTTCAAGCAACACATTGTATTTATACATTTGTCAAAATATAATACAAGAGCATACTTAAATTAAAAAAAAAAACTATTTCCAAATCAGACGCGAAACTCAAAAAACTTTTCCAAACTTTATGAAAACAAACTTTCCCCGTCAAAGTTTATTAAAAAAAAACCTCACCTGCCTCAGTGACATAAGGATGGAATCTCCTGCTCCAAAGATGCTGATGAGAGCATGCGAAATTCCAATAGATGATCTTCCCTTCTTCCAGCAGTTCTATTGTCTCTCTCTACACAGGTCTAACTCGGGAGGGAGTTGTTACTCGGACCTGAGGATTCCTAACTCTGAGTTCGTCTGAGTTAGATCCCGCGAGCGCAGTGGAAAAGTAGGCGTGCTATTGGTCGGGGAGGCCCGGCCCAGCCCGTGACGTCACCGCAATCATGGAGAGTGGCAAATGTGATTTATAGTTTGTGTATGTGACGTTGAAGTTTTGAATATGTGCATCCGCCATTGGCGAAAAGATGGGGGAGGGGCTAGTGGTCTGTCCGTTGCCCCCGACATTTTTTTGAGGGGGCTGTCACCGACAAAGTTTTGTTTGTATTTTGTGATGGGAGAAAATAGCTGCGCTGGTTCATATCGATGAATAAGCCAATTGGTCGAAAATATGAAATGTGAGGGGGGAAGGGGGGGGGGGGCTGTCTCCTCCCTCCCCTCTCCCTTGAGTTGATTTCATATCTGTATTTTTTCAACAAATTTAGTTTTTAATCATATAAATTACAGGTGGTGGCTACAGGTTACAAATATGAAATACAAAGAGTTATTGGCTTTTCCACTGTCACAATCTATAAGGTCTGTTAACCCGGGCCCCCAAAATTTTAGTTTATCCTCTGCTAAATGCTGAAGATCCCCCTAAATTTAAAGTAAATTTTAAAAAATTCTGAAACCTCACTTGGTTTGATCGATGGTATGAGGCAGCCGATAAAAAATGGTAGCAAAAAGTATTCTTAGTTTGATATCTGATTAGAAAATTGCTTCGATTTCAAGTACCGGCTCTTAATATATGAAGGTACTGGTCTGTCCATTCCCTTCAACTTTTTTTTTGGAATCTTTCATTACTAAATATTTATATGTATTTTTGAAGAGAGAAATTACTCTGTATACATGTGAAAGTTAGTTTTTTATTGTCACTACTCTTTTTTTTCTATAATCGACACAAAGATAGAAATTATAATAGTTTTTATAAATAAAATGAATTATTATTTCGAAATAAACATAATAGTTATTAGTTTTCATAAAATAAGTTTAAAAAAATTGACTAAATTTAAAATACATAAAATTCCTTTTCCAAACCAATTTTTACTCAAAAATATCTTTCCTTCAATAAGCTTATTAATACTACTTTCAAATTAATGAAAAATGTATTTATTCTTGTGAATCAAAAAAAAAAAAAAAAAAAACCGGCCCCCCCCCCAAAATATATATATATATATATATATATTTCATTCGTATCATAAAGCAGCTTATTAGTTTCTTTTCTACTTACTGGAACTTCAAAACAGTGTCTGGTGACAATCCCAATTTTTTGCTGTAAGTGTCTGAAGACCACCACGTTTTCCCATCGGCTCATTACTTTGTCTAGACTCATGCTTTGAAATACAATACGCTAATCACTTTTCTGGAAGTTGCCCCAGCCTGTTAAAATTATCCTCATCCCCTAAGGTAACGACACTGCCTCGAGGATACTTCTCTGGACTTGGACAAAGCGAGTTTTTCTTCGAACTCATAATGAGTCCAGCCGATTAGCTACCCAATATTTCTCGCGGGTATTCAAATGGTGAACGGGTGGTCAAATGGTCATTGTGTTAATTGATTGTTAGCTCGGGGGGCTAGACCCCAAAAAGGAAAAAGAAAAAAAAAAGAAACCTAAGGATGTTGGGTTAGGGACAGGACTTATAGTTGGGGACGATAAAAGACGGGAATCTGTGCGTAACTTTTCGTAAGGGAATATTTAGCAAATATATTAAAGTTACTTTCAAAAAGTATCTCTGCAACAGCTACATTTACTTAACTAAAAAAGTAACTAAGTCACAATTACAGTTACTTAAAATGAAAAGTAACTCATTACAGAGTTAAGAAAACCTATAAGAAAATTAACGAATCACAGTTGCTTAACGTTGATAAAGTTTAAATTTTAAATTATTAAATTTGAGTCAAACTCCGAACTGCGCCGAAAATATCCGTGAAGAGCAGCTTGAGAAGTAATGGAAAAATAACGATTAAAACTGATCTAAATTAATTTTTTAGCGATTAAAAACGATTACAGAAAGTTGTATCTCCGTTTTTAAGAAGTAATGTTACTGCATAAAAATGTGTAAATTTAAATAGCATGGTTATATAACAAAGACGGAGTAAGGTTACACCATCAAATCAAATCAACCATCTTGTTAATTAGTATAGCAGTAAAAGTTATCTATTGCTCTATTAACCCCTAATTACCTTAATTAGTAACGATGAATTCATTTAATTAAAAACTAAATAATTGTTAATTTCTTATTAACTTAATCATTTATTTCTCATTGATTTAATTGTTGTATACTTATTAAATTGATTACTAATTAATTTAATTATTAATTTTTTATTTAAATTAATTGTTAGTTTCTTATTAAATTAATTGTTAAATTCTTATTTAATTAATCACTACATCAATTAAATTTACCTCAATTTAATTATTATTTTCGTATTAAATTAGTTATTAATTTCTTATTAAATTAATTGTTAATTTCTTATTAAATTAATTGTTAATTTCTTATTAAATTAATTATTAATTTCTTATTAAATTAATGTCCTTAATTAATGTAAAAACTTATTTATACATAATTTTGAACTAAATTTAAAAATGCAAACATTACTTAAGTTTTTAAAATAAAATCAAAGTTACTAAAATTACATGTGATTGACACTCGCCACCGACGACTTTTGTTGCTTTCATAATGTTTTGAGTTGAGTTGAATAGCGTCGCATTAGAGCTACAGGGGTGCTATTGTCGACGGTCATTATAATTTAGGACCACAGTCAGGTGACATCCTAATTTTTTAAAAAACTGCATGGTGCATGTCAAAGTATTTTCTGTTGTTTTCTAAAAAAAAAAGGTTATTAGAAATCTATTTAAAAAGAAAATGAGTTCGAAATCCCCGAATCGTGGAATATATTTCCGACCATATGATGAGGGTGTTTTGTGTGTGTGTGTGTGTGGATTCAATATAGCACATACTTTCTTCTTCGTCAAGGGCCAAGAACTAAATAGCTTTTTATCTGGACCAAGATTGTGCATCTATCTTGATGTATTTAGTTACAAGAAATGTTTCACCCACTTTCTCATTTGGGCAGCAAAGTACACCCAATGAAATACGTCCGTCCAGGAGAGGGGGGTGAAAAAAAATTGCAAGGTCAAGAGGGACAGGTACAAATGAAGAACTAAATTACATGATTTTCTTCATGCAATGCTTTAAAATTATTTATGTGATAAATTTGTGTACAAAATATATTTAAAAAATATTTGAAAAACGTATAATAAATAACAAGACAACAATTGTTGTGGAAATCAAAGTATATAATTTCACATTAAATCCGTGAAAATAAAAATATATGACTGATATTTTTATTTAAGGGGGTCCGATACCCTTGAAAACTTTTTCTTTAATTTTACAGGTATACTTTTCACATTTTTTCAACTTGTTAAGCACACAAATTAACAAGAATTCGATATTTAAAATCTCAAAATTCCTACTTATTTTCTTTAATTTAAATATTTGCTGATTTTTAAGCATTTTTAAAATCCCTAATAGTTTTTTTTTATTTTGTACATTTTATTAACAAAATTTTAAATATAACATCTTTGATGACATTTAAAGAAACGTATGCATTCAGATTAAAATTTAAGTAAACAATTTCTATAAAAAAAAATTTTTTACAAAATTTGACGGATAAAAGCATAAAAACAGGGTATTTTCTACTTTGAAGGTAATTTATAAAAATTTAGTTGAAAAAGAAATAAATATTGGAATGCATACATCTATTTAGTATATATTTATAATAATAAAAACACAATTTTCTTCACTCTATGTTTTATATTAAAAAAGCCTTAGCATTTTGAATTTTCTCAAAATACAAAAACGACGAGCAAATATATGCGTTTTCAAAGTTTAGGACCATGGAAGATCAGGATAAAAAATTGATTGCCGTGTCCCTTTCAAAAATTCATAACTAAAGAAGTAATGGAAATATCTTAAAATCGTTTTCTGAGAATTGTTAAGAAAGATTTGAATATTATTTTTAAAAAATATAAAAATAAATAATTCTTTTTTATGATTTAGGGGTATTGGACCCCCTTAAGCCTCTTAAAAAGCACGAACCTAATTGTTTAAACAAACAGAACACCAATAATAATAGTCGATATCTACGAATCACTTCACCACTTACTCACGAAAAGAAAACACTCCAAAAAATCTCCTGTCCATATGGAATAAAAGTTTTCAAGTACTAAATTTTCCCTGTCGTCTTATTTATGTCATATATACTCGTTTGTAAAAAAAAATTATCATTCTGATCAACCTCTTCTAAATAACTTTTAAATGCACGCAGCCCCACTAGAACACTTTTTCATTTCACTAATACAAACAACATGCACAGTGAAATGAATCCAATACTTCTTCAAAATCCTCTTTTGTTTCGACATTGATCCATGTACACCTCGCCAAAAGCATGTACCCTTCAAACGTATTCCAATTTAGTAATAACAAAGAAACTACAATTGGGTGTGCCAGAGCAAAAAAGACCCAAGTCCGATTGGAACTTCAACACTTGTTTTCCGAATCACTTCTTTTGAATCTTCACCACTTTTATAGTTAAATGCTACAGAACAAGAATTTGTCCAACGAAAATCGGGTTTGGGTTTTTGTTGCCTTTTCACGTCCAATGGACACGTATAGAAGATTCTAAAAGTAATTTTATTTGATAAAGCGCAGTAAAAATGCCTCAAAAACTCAGGTAATTCTGATTTTTAGGAGAGAATAAGCCCGCTGAACCGCGGGTCTCTAAAACCAAATCGCCTCAGTGTTAATCCAATGGAGGGGGGGAAAAAGAATATTTTCTAATCCATATTTCTCCAGCTGTATTGAATATTTTTACAAAAAGTTTTTATCCGATAAAGCTGACTTACAAGTCCCGACAATCCTGCCTTTTTATTTAGTTTGAATATATTTTTTTATTCACCAAATAATTTTACACAAAATATTCGAAGCAATTTCAAAATCGGAATTGTGTTTTTGTTGCTTTCTCACGTCCATACAGACGAATTACAGATATTAACAATTACAGAAATTTCGATAAATAATTTTATTCGTTCAAGCACAGTAAAAGAAAACCTTTAAAATTAAGGTAATTCTGATTTTTAATTCAATTTTCATTTATTTTAAATGAATTTTTGAGGGCACGTACATTAATTACGTCAAACACAGAGGGGGAAAGGGGGTATGCTCCAAAAAGACAGATCACGACAAGGAGGGGGGGGGGGGGGGCAAAGGCTTGTGCTCTATATCAACTGGACTACCAAGCCTCGTAATTTAGAACCTTGGTCAAGTGATGTGTTCGATACCTAAGCGGGCACCCAACGGAGGCTAGAAATAGACAGCCGGAAGAGTTCAACCTAACCCAACCTAAATTATGGGTGTAAATGTGCAACAGTGACAATCGCGCTTTTGACTTGGCACACTTGTTCCTCCAAACCTTCTTTTTCTTGTACCATTCATTTTGTTTCAGAACACAAATGGTCAAAACCGGAATCGGACTTGGGTCTTTGTTGCTCTGTCACATCTAATTCTTACTAGGAAATTATAGGTTAAATGCTGTCAGAGAAAAAACGACCCAAGTCAGATTTCGGCTTGACACACTTGGTGTGGAAACACATTTATTCGGACCCATTACCATTTAGTTTCAGAGAAAAGTGGTCAAAACCAGAATAGGACTTGGGGTCTATGTCGCTCTGTCACATCCAATTGTTACTAGGAAATTATAGGTTTAATAGTTTTAGACCCCCCCCCCCTTCTCCCCATATGAATATGTGCATCGAAGCGAAAAAGTACTAGAGATTGTCTCCTAATCTTCGAGCTGTTGGCGAACTCGTTTTTTATGCTTTGTTGCGTATTGGTCTGTTATTACCATGGAGTTAAAAAGATGGAGATGCTTGGCGAGAAACAAAGTAAAGTGGTCAGAATGTCGCCAAGCAAACCTAGTAAGCCCAAACAAACCTCTCACTCATTGTAAGTTCATGCAAAAATCATCACTTAAGTTCTCACTCATTGTAAGTTCATGCACAAATCGACACTTAAGTTCCCACATGTGCTATCTCACTTTGCAAAACGAATCAGATTTACTGTACGGTAACCCTTGGCGCGATTTTTTCGGATATGGCGATAAATAATTTTTTACGGCAACCTGTCTGACTTCGACTGTTGATTCGAATTCTTTGACTTTGCAACGATGACTTTTTCCAGCGACACCATCTGACCATTATTTGTTACTTGTTAGCGCAGTATAGATAGCGTGACGTCAAAAGTCGCTAGAATACGGATTTTTGGCGCGATTTTGGAAAGTTCGCTAAGGGTTACCGTACAGTAAATCTGATCTGTTGTGCAAAGTGAGATGGCGTATGTAGGAACTTAAGTGACGAAATGCATAATTTTATTACTTAAAAAGCGTTGATTAATAATTAATAAAAAGACCATTTGCGCAGTTTTACGCTATAGCAAGCTATATGAATTTATACATATTGGTAGTAATTTCCTTTATAGGTAAGAAAAATGCTTTGTAATTATAGCTTTTATTAGAGAGTCCATACATCGCAAAGTCCTATAATTTGTATCTGTAGTCCTATAATTTGTCATATTATTGTAGTAAGCCTATACAAACACTACAGTAGGTAGATGGGTTGGTATAGGTATTTTCCTGTTTGTATGCTTGATCAGATAGCCGCTTATAAACTTTCGTCAAGCAAGACAGAATTTAACTGACACAGAAGAGAAAGTACTCATCGGGCGAAGTCGGGAATCGAACCCGCACCCGGTACAGTGCGCAGACTGTTGGTGTAATGGGTTGCGATCAAACCTACTAGTCCACCCGGGACCAAACTCTATTGTAGAATAGCACCTAATGCTTGGCAAAGATTGTTTGCTTGGGTTTACTACAAGGCGATAAAGGGCTTCACTTGGAAAAATCGGTTTTTGTATTGGATTTTGCAACATCTCCATCTTCTTAACTGCATGGTTATTATTGCTTGCTTTTGACCACATAACAATGTAAATTATTATTTTGGTTTTTAGAACATTATACTGTAAAGCGGGAATCGGGAGTTAATTTCAGGGAAGTTTTTCAGTGATAAAGTTTTTTTTTTTTTTTTTTTTTTTTTTTTTTTTTTTTTTTTTTTTTTTTTTTTGTGATGCTGAGTTGAAGAGTGATGCGTATATGATGCGGATAGATAATCCATTACATATATCGAATCCAATCATCTCTAAGAGGGGGCAGCCTTCTATTTTTTTCCCCCCCCCCTACTTTTTTCCCCACTTTCACCACTGGAGAAAGTACACCTTGGGCGAAAGCGGGAATCGAACCCGCACCTAACTTAAAGAAATCACCGAACCTCACTTAACTTTAAGGGGGTATGGGACACTTTTCTCTTTTTTCTTTAATATTGCAGATATCAATATAATTTTTTTTCTATAAATGTATACTAAATATACTTACACTTTTAGATAGTCAAAGGTTTTAAATTATCATTATTTATTTTTTAAAAAAATAAAATTTGTCAAAAAGGGATGTTTCTTATTTTTGTTATAAGTCAAAAACTTATTTATTGACAAACAAAAATTTAGCATTATTATAAACAGAAAAATGTATTTAACAAACTGTCTTTACCGATTTTTCTTATTAGCCATAGTTTTTTTCAAAAAAAATATTGAAATTTTTTTAACAATTTCACAGGTTCACTTTTTTATAAAAATTAATAAATAAAAAAAAAATAATTTATTTACACCAATCTCTAAAGACAAATTAAAGATATATGTTTGAAAAATATGAGTGGAAAATTTTGACACTCTATGGGCAGTAGATTTTGAGATTCACTGAAGCGCTCCAAACCGAGCGAACAACTGAGGATTCGATAACGTTATTCTAATTACGAGGAAAGATTATAAACGTGGTGGTTGGCCAACACAGATGTCATGACACAAAAACTACACATCTCTCTACTGCTACTGAAATATAAATTTTTGTTTTAAAATTTTTATGTTTTAAATATTCTTGAATGTTATTTTTTATGATAATAATAATTTTTTTGATTTTTTTTTTGAAGATTTTGTGTACTATACCCCCTTAAAGAAATCACAGCTTTATTCCTTTAAAGTTAAGTTGTTAAAAAAGAGGTCTGACTGTTTGTTTACTTGCCTTGCAAAGGTAAAAGGAATAGCCCGCATTTCGTAAATTTCATTGGCTGTTTCGTTTTCACTCCGGATATTTACACCTTGTTTATTCAGAATGCAAGACTCGTAAGCATTTTTCTCCCCCGTCCACGCATGTGGTTTTCTTCGAAACGACGTGAGCGTTTTTTCCCCCACCCTACTTGGGTTTGACCAGTTCAGATTGTTATCCTTACAACATAACTTCAAACGCGATAGGTTTAGAAAAGCGATGCCCCCCCCCCCCATGTTACCTAGAAAACCAAGCGAAGGGATGGGGGATGAAAATGCTTTCGGGGATTGCATTCTGGATAAACAAGGTATAGTGTTTAGAATATTTTATATTTTGCGTTCTTTACATATCTAATAATTTTTTGTATTAAAAAAAATCTATTCTATAGATTACATAAAATAAATTACTTTAAGTAAGAAAAACAATAAGAGAAAATAAAATCAAAAGAAATCGCTCTGAAAAGATACATTGTCCAAAGTTATTTAGCAACTTGAATATCAAATCATCCCAAAACAAATATACTTCAAGAAAGACAAAAAATACAGCATTAGCTGAACGTTTGGTTTTAAAACGTTTAAACTCTGTACGTTTGTACAAAAATAAACAAGACAATACGACAAACAAGACAATAAGCAAAAAATAATAAGTAATAAAGTATGTAGTAATAACTAGGTCGTTAACTCTTTAGTAGCGCCCTCTGTTGGCATCATAAGTAACTAGGCTAACTATTCAGCTTAATTATAAAAAAAATGCATACATTGCTTTTACAATATGTATTTTTTTAAATGTGCATATCATTTGTTACACCTATAGAAAAAAATTCGATACAGCTTAAGGAAAACAAATTATTTTCTTCAGGAGTATTTATGTATACATAGAAAAAAAAGAAATGTTCCAAGTTGTAAAAGTACCAGTTTTCAATGCATGATAGAACTTACAAAAACATCTTTTTAACTATTAATTATAGCATTTAAAACAAAAAGCAGTTTTGGCTTCAAGAATAGTATTTTAACTCTATTTTGTAATGAGTAATTAGAGGATCAATGACCCATTACTCAATTTCTTATAGTGGTCTACAATGATTTTTTTTAAACTTCAAAACCACATTTAGGATGTATATATAGATTAAATAAAAGTTTCAAGGGATGAGGTTGAAATGTAGCAAACAGAGCGTCCAAGCATGTAGAGAAGCGGGTGACTGGTGACAGTGTTGAAAAACCGAACATCTCGAATTAGTAAGTTGAATGTATGCTTAATAACAGGCAGGTTTTTGTAACATTAATTTGTACTTATAACCTCTTCAACAAACACTATTTGTATAGTTTAGAATCAAATTCGTAAATACGGCATTTAACTAATTTAAATTTTCAAATTTTTCAAAATTAACCGTTTTTATTATTTTTTTGTAGTGTTAATTAATTAATGCTCTTTATCCTTTGGGAATTTTTTTTTGAATATCCAAGACTAATGATGTAATATTTTGGAAGCAAAATTTAAAATAAGTCACTTAACTTTACATATAATTGATTTTCTTAAAAATAACCAGCTTTTTATACTAAAAAAACATTTGATATCGCTTTTTTAATTAACTACTTTTATTAGTCATAGTCGGCTATTTTCATTAACTTTCTTTCGCGAATTCAAATAATATTATTTATCGTTTGCAAAATTAATTTGTAATTCTTTTTATATTCGTTATTTAATCCAAACTTTGCAAAATATTACCCCTACTACACATTTATACTGTTATTGAATTCTAAAAAAGACTATCTTGAATTGGAACTTGGATAGGTACATAACTGAAGAAATTCAATATGCGTCAGACAGTAGCAATATCGTTCTGTGAGACGTGTGCAAACTATCCATATGAATGAAAACAAAAATATTTTTACTATGATGCATACGGATACGAAGCATCAAATAAAATAGTCTTCAAGTTGAATATATAAATACTTCTTTTTGTTCGAAAAACATTTCAATAGTTTTATTGTAAATTTATGAAACTCATTTTATCAATTCCATAAAACATGCTTTTTATTGCTAATAAAAAATATAAACATCAATAAATTTAAATTTGGTTCTACAATAATGGATACACTTCTGAAATTGTCTAAGTTAAATTAAATTTTGGAATGTTTCTTTGATTTTTGTTAAATTTGGGAATTGTTTTAAGAACGACAGAGGTATTGCCATAAAAAGCATCAATAACATGACTTTTAATATTAATTTTCCCTTTTAATTTTAATTTGATAAACTTTTAACTTAGATTAGAAGGAATCCAAATTTACAAGGATTTTTCAAACTTTTTTCTCTTTAAAAACATTTAAAAAACTTTTTCATCTTATAACTGACTAGTATAATGTACTTTATTTTTAGTACTCATTTCTACGTAGGTCCAATCAAAACTGATTTTTAGCTAAATACATTTCATGATGGGGGAATTGCGGAGTTTCAAGGGTTTTTTTATTTGACATTAAGGTTAAAGGAAGTGTAAGAATTTTTTTTCTGCTCTTTATTTTACCAAGAAGAATTAAAAATTAAATAAAATTTTTGGATGGCGAACTTAAGTTCGCTAGCCCTATCAATCTTTGAACTTTTCAAGTCATTTCCGACAATAACTATTGTTAATTAAATTGTATTCATAATTCGCATGTAAATCTTGGAAAGTTTCTTGGTTGCAGCATTTCTCAGATTTTGCAAGAGTCACAAGTTTTCAGAAAACCCCATTCAACTCATCTAAAGATGAGCGTCAGTGATTTTACTTGAAAGATTCAAGTTGTTCTAGAAAATTGCAGTTACTCCTAGCCCTTATAAGCTCAGCACCATTACTAGTGACTGCTTGAGTGAATTCCCAGTTTACACATCAGTATAAGTCTCTTGGTAGCCTTTCTGAGATTTTATGAGATTCACAAGCCTTTAACAAACCTCAATTAACTAATCCAAACAATAATGATTAGACTTATAAAGATTCAAGGTAGTTTAGAAATGTGCAGTTACCCTAAATCCTCCAAAAGCAATTCTTAGTGAGTAATACTAATCATACTATAGTTTAGACCCTAAAAATATATTCAATCAAGATCCATTATAGTAAATTCCGCAACCAGAAATCATTACCAAATCTAAATATACCAAATGGACACATTGTATAAAAATACTGACGGGGAAATCGCTGGCAGTAATCCCTCCGCTGAATTACGAGTGCTTGAGTGAATTCAGTCGAAGTCTCTTAGTGGCACCTGCATTTCGGGGGCCTTCTCACCCCCCAAATGAATGAATGTTCCTGGATGTCGTGATTCATAACTACCACCGAGGCCCTCCAGGGACCCATTGCCACATAGGGCACGTTCCCACCAGCCCCATGAAACCCATATTACACGGGCCCAGCCCCCTAGAAGCCATTCGCGGGAAGGGGCCAAAGTCGAAATCACTAATTAAACTTCCAAGGAGGAACTTGATATCTATTTCGCTTTCTAATAATATCTATAGATGGCCGGGCGGAAAATTCGCTTTGCCAAAGCCGCGGGGGGATAAAGGGTTATTCGTAATTGCCCCAGGCAGTCAAACGTGCGGTGAGAGGAAAATAACGATCATTCCGTGGTGGGGAATATCGTCTAGGAATTTCTATCATACGTCCAAGAATTTCTTTGATGCTAATTTGATTCCTAATGACTTTTCATAAATGGAATCCTTAATATATCAATTGAAATATGGTATTTAATTCATTATTCAACTCTCGAAACTAATTTCAAATCATATCGTAGATGTTTGTGCATGAAATTCAGTTTAGTTTTGGTGAAACAAAGCCACTGGGAGTAAGGGGTTATTTTTAAGTGCTCTGCAGCGTCTAACGTGTGGTGACTGGTAAATAATTAAGGACCATTTAGTGTTAGAAAACTTCTGCATGGGAATACTTCGGAATGTACCCGATTTCAATTTTACTCGCTTTCTATTCATGGCACAGATAAAAATTTCTTAAATGCTAATTCAATTCGTTACTTTAATCCATAAATGGACGTAAATCAGAGGCATTCTTAACCAATTTCTCTGTAAAATGTTTACATGGAAAAATACATAAAAGAGTGCACACATAACTGCCCTTTTAAATTTTCTTGCAAATGATTAAAATAATTAGTACTGAACTTTAATAGCACAAGCAATTTCACTTCTAAAACCCAAAAATTATTCCCGCAGAAGAAAATGAGTCTAATTACGAATAAATATAAGCACTAACAAAAGCAAATAATCTTAAATATTTAAATTATTGATGAACTTCTCCCCAATTAAAAAAACCCGTAGAATTCAAAATTAACCAAAAACATTATATCCCTTTAAAACCATCTCTTTTAAATTGTTTTGATTTCAGTGAAAAACCAAATAATACTTAGTTAATTAAAAAAACGTACGCTAAGTTTTCATAAGACAGATTTGTAATTTAAAAACTAAAAAAACATTTCTTAAAGAAAAAACGCCATTTTCTTTTCATAATTAATGCCAATGACCCCCAACGTCTAGTTGAGTCCGCGAATTATGTTTTTTGCATCATACCAAGCTCGTTACTTTTGGCTCATTACAAAAATCCAGAGACTTTAACTAGAATGGACTGCGCATTGGCAAACCTAAAAAGGGGACCTTTATCGGTCATGTGACTTGGTACAGAGTCACGCGGTTTAGAAAAGGGAAACTTACAAAATTCTAACTAATCACAATGCTGCTACTTTTATGTATTCTAAAATGATCTCAATAAATTATTTACAACAAACAAATGTATACATACAAAACATATGCCACAAAAATATTTTTTGTGTCGACATTTAGTCCAAATTCAGCAATAAAGTGCCAAATGTAGCAATCTTTCTCGCCAAAAAAATATTTGGCGAGATTTGTCCGGATACCCTTCTCAGCGTCTTTTCCAGTATTAGATTAGCAGTCCATTCTATTTATGTCATTGCAAAAATCACTTTCTTCAACTCTATTGTCTTTACTTCCGAAGCCTTACTTCACGTGCCCGCAATTAAAAAGGTTTTTTTACGAGGATTTACTCTTGGCGTCGTTTTTTATAGACACTCCTGCGCTTTTATATAAGAAAAGAAGACGAATCTTAGTGTCTTAGTTTTTTTTTGTCGTCCTTACAAAACTAGAGCAGACCTCAACGGTTTGGTAATCTCTTTAAATAAAATTGATATCGTTTTTTTTTTCTTCGCCGTGATAAAATAAACCTTTTGATCTTATGATAGCTCGCTAAAAGATTAGATTAGAATAGAATATGAAAAAAAGTAATTACTCTTAAGAAATTAAAATATCATGATTACTCCCGAAAAAAAATTAACAAAAACTTTCAACGTTATTTTTTAAAATTATTTTTTTAAGGCGTAAATATTTAGACATTTGCTTGGAAGAATCGTAAAACCTAAAGTTAATGGATTTATCAAATATTCAAAACCTGCAAATAAGTTAAAGAAATATATTTAAAGCAAAAAGAGATTTTTTTTAGTTAAAGGAAAAAAAAAGTTAAAATGTCCATTAAATTAGTAAACTGCACATTAATACATCTGCTCTTTAGTAGAAAAAAGGCTTTTCTTTTATGTTTAAACGTAGAACATTGGTAGAGGTTTTTATAAAGTAGCAGCTATGTGTGTGTGCATATATTCTTGAATGCATAATATTTTATTCCGATTGATTTTAAGTATTTTGGATGAAAATATGGTCGAGTTAAAAAAAGCCTTAAATTTTACCAAATTTGTTAAGAAAAAATTGTCTTAAAATTTATAATTAACGGCAGTAACTTACAAGTAATAAGCATTATTCTAATGTCTTTCAACTACTGTTAACCCCAGTATGAATTAATTTTAATATAACGGTCATACTTACTAAGGATTTTATATCATTAACATTTAAATTACAATAGACTTAAAGTCGCAGGGCGATCTTGCCCCCCACCAAGAAAGTCATAAGTCATAACATTTAAATTTGAATGTTTTTTAAAACTAAAATATAATATTTGAGACATTTTGAACTAAATGATTTTTTAAAATTAAATTTGAAAATTGATTTTTGTTTGACTGTAACATCATATTTAATACATTTTTAATCCAAATAATTATTCATTTGAACTTTTCATATTTGAAGTATTAATCATCTTAAAATATATAATTTTTGAAAAAAGTATGTTATTATTTATACTAGTATTTTCAATCGAATATATTTAAAATTAAGTTTAACCTTCACCCCCTTTATGCGTTAAAAAATATTTTTACTTTTGAATGGATTATAAACATATAAAATTATAAAAATTAATGTTTTAATTAAAGAAGCTTGTGATTAAAAAAATTGGAAAAATAAAGAAAATGTTAATACCTATTAAAACATGCAATAAACTTTCCTAAATGTAAAGACATTTCTCTGAAAAAATTTCATATAATAAGTTCTCTGAATATTTAACCACTAAAAAAATCCTCTTCACTAAAAAATCCAGACGTAAAAAATAGCAGAGCCTTAATTTAAAGAACGAAATTTCAGGTTTCCGAGTTTACAGTCACAAATTTACATGGCTGTTTTAATAAAGAAACTGATAGAGCTCTACTTAATGCATATGCTGCACAGTAATTAAAATGCAGAAACTTATAAAAAATGAAGATGAGAGATTTTCTGCTGCTGACAAATGAGATTTTATGCTATGCAAACTAAAACATCAGAGGTGTTAATTTGTGTGAATGAGGGTATGAGGGAATTTTATTAAGGCTCTTCAAGAAAATTAGACTTTTCTGCATAATTATTAAAACCCAGTTAATTTTGCCGAAATATGTTTCTTTTATATATATGCAAGGTTATTTTCAAGAAGTTCTTTTTTAATTTCGAAGGGTGATTTTAAAAACTGTCACAGAGTGTATTAAAAATTATTATTGTGTTCTACGTTTAAAACAATTTTTTACTTAAATCGTCCCAATATATTGCTAATAAGAATTTTATTTTTCATTTTTAAGCATTTCCAAATAATAAAGAAGATAGATTTACGTTACAAATAGATTTTTATGGTTGAAATGTATTTTTAAAATAATTCAAATAATGGTTATTTCTTGTAGCAGATAATAATAATGACGGTAGCAGAGAATGTTTGTTGAATTTGTGTAAAAAATATGCAAGCCGTTTAGTATAATATTAGAAATTTGAAAAATTATGGTTAAATAACCGTAGTGTGTCCACGTACTTACCGTAAATGTTACAGTTTAAAGGATCATGAGAGGTGGTACCAAAAAAAAATATTTTTTATATGACAAAATAAAAATGCCGTTAATAATAATACTCTTTTTTATTACAAAAACAAAAAACAACAAAGAACCAATATAAAAATAATATGGCACGCCACGGGGAAAAAATCCTGTACATGCGAACAAAAACCTATACATTTAAAATAGAACAAAAACATATTAACAAATAATGTAGAACATTTTCACAAATATGATTAATATGCTTCAAATTAAAGTTAAAAATAGAGGTCCAAGTCATATCAATATTTATAAAAAATTTAAAAAGTTGTTTTTAAAGGCATAAAATTTAAAGAAAGAAAAAAAACAAAGAAAAACTTTGTGATTCCATTTTTTATTTGTATTTGTTAGGTGCTAAATAGGCAGATTATTATAACATTTAGGGGCAAAGATCGAAGAAATGAAGAGTAAATATAGTTTTGAAGAACGTTGGAATTCGAAAAATTTAATTTGATCTGGTATTAATTTTTTTTAATTACTTCACTAAGTTCTTTATTGCGATAAAGACGTTAATTCACCGCAATTTTTACGGCATTTGTCGGAAAGACTCCGGTGATGTATCTAGCCGTCGTTCCTCCTTAAGTAATCCAAACAGGGGTGTTTCTCATGCCACGGCCGGGGCTTATCTGCTCCTAACCACACAGCCGGATTTGCCCCTAAGTAAAGTCTCTGATGGGCAAGCAGGGTTCTTTATGGGGCTGCCCGAGAGCCCCTGCAAGTATTGAACGCTACTAATTGATCAGGGCCTTGTTTTTGGAAAGGGTTGTGAGGTAGAATAAACATGGAGGAAATACTTGCTCTGGAGTCGTCCTTCATGAGGATCGTCTTTTTAGAAGATGCGAGGTACTGTGTTACACCACATTTTCACTGTTTGAAATTTATGCTTGATTTCACCATGATAATGGTTCCAAAGAGCTGCAACGGCTTTGTCATATATTTTATATTTTGAAGAAATATTTTTCAAATTTTGGGAATGAAAACCTGAGAAATTAAAGGTTCATTACGCCTAACTTTCTACATACAGTTAAAAATTTGGGGCTTGGTAGTTTCAATGGTTCGTAGTAGCTGCAACGGCTGTGCGATGAAAATTTTCACCATAACTTCGGTAACTGGTTGAACCATTTATCCTGTTTTTGTTTCCAAAATCTGAAATATGGTTCAACCTAAAACCGAAATTATTTTGAAACATTCCCCAAACGGCTGTGGAAGCTATTAAAAACAATTCTTATGGTGAAACTAAGAGCAAAATTCTTAACAGTGCAATGTTTCGCACTTTACTGTCAAATAAACAAATAAATCCCCCAAAATTCCCGAATTTTCATTTTATCAACCTCGTACATACCAAACAAACCGCGGGATTTTCCGTCCCCTTCATCATTTATAAAACACTTATGCATTTTTGGATAAACCAAAACGAAATAGCAGCGGCCTTCAGATAATTCCATAAAAAAATGTAGATAAACAAACATATAAAAAAAAATCCCAAACCAAGAAATGAAGATATCGAGAAAAACAAGCCAGCCATATCCACTGATGGTATATCTCGGACTCTCCTCTTATATGTCCAATCCCGGCAAATGGATAACTCTTGCATTATTGAGACTGGCTGCATCCATTTTTAATCACTGCCCTACGCTGAGCTCTCCTGCACTGCCTATGAATTTATTCGCTAACCCCGTCACAAAATATTCCCAGAGGCTCTTAACCTTTGATTTAGAAAACCAAACTGTCATCTCGAAAATGCCATTTGAACTCGGGATCCCTGTATATTTTTTATTAATATTTTTTTTACCGAGTCTGCCCCCCTTTTCCGCCGTTTTTTTAATTCCTTTTTATGACGAATAGACAGTGTATTTATTTCAGTAGAACTCGAGTAGGGAAAAGGGGACTTTGAAAAAAAAAAGTATGCCTGCCTTCAAAATGTTATGAATTAAATATTGGCTCAGATTTATTCCTGGCTTACATAAATCGCATAAACTAATAAAGGAATTTGTGACTTAGGATTTTGTGATCGCTGAGTAGGCAAATCATGAACCGTTTTCCTGATAGGGAAGTTGTGTTTTTTTCTTTCTTGTATGTTCTGAAAAACTTGATTTCAGTGTTTTAAATACTATGGATATTCTAAAATGTGGTTTATGCTAAACAATTACTTTTTCTTAATAAATAAAATTGTGATTTAATTTAATTCAATAAATGATCTAAGAACACAAAATAATTTATTACTTTTTATTATAATTTTTGGTTCGTTTGTGGCTTGACGTATGAAGTGGACAACAAAAGTAAAAGAAACAAACATATGATACACAACAGCTTAACCCTGGAAATATAAACCTATTTTTTTTTACATTGAAACCGCAAACCCTGGTAAATATTAACCACTAGGAAATTTAGCAAATGATTTTTAGTGAATATATATAGGAGCAAATTCAATTTAAATAAAAGCCGATAATGTAACCGACCAGTTTAGAAACGTACTTCAAAGTTTATATGGGATAAATACACTGCTAAAAAAAATTATGGGAGCACTTTGCGTACTTTTGTTACCTTTCAGTCTCAACTTTCCATTTTTTATTATAAAAACCTGAAATTGACGAAATAGATTGATTATGCTTCCAGAATGAAATGGTAAAAAAATCTTAATTTTTAAACTAAAATTTAAGAGGGAAAATTGGAATCATAACTTTTGAATAAATTATAACAATACTTTCTTTCAGAACGTTATTTGTCAAAAATAATTTTAATCAATATTTTAACATCTAAAATTATGGATACATGAAGAATTTAGTATCAATTTATTAGCTAGAATTTTTTCAGAGTGAATTTTATTTTACCAGGTATTTCATATTTTCATTTAATTAAAACAAACATTATTTAATTTTTCAAATAAGATGATTTTTCCCATCTAATGATACATAAGTGCGAGCTTAACTCAGTAAAAAAAAAATTTAAACTCTATTCGTAAATTTTAGATTAAGGAAGGAAAAGATTACTTGAGGACATATACTCTTAAAACGAACGAGCGATTTTAACTCTGTCTGAGTTTTTTTCACTCCTCAAGTCTGGAAAATGCACTTCTGCTCTTGGAGTGGATCCTTTGCCTGTTAAACCTCCGACAGGATCACTCCAAACGAGTGATTTTAACTCAGTCTCAGTCTGACATCAATTTAATATTCACTCCTTTCCAGTGTCGAAAATGCACTTATCCTACTGGAGTGGATTTCACTCGTTTGTTTTAAGAGTATACAAACCCAAAATTATTTTAAAATGTACATTACTAATAATACTAAAAATTTTAATTCTAACTTTTAAATGCGAAAGATTTTGCTTATGTATCAGTCTGTGGGCATGTATGCAAATTTTTCCCATTTAGAGATAAGATCTACACTTTTTGAAAATATATGATAGCAAATAACTATTTTTTGCATGCTGTGGTTCACATTATTGAAGTCTTTTTGATGCATTGAGTTAAAGGTCGTACGACTGTTTTGAACTTTTTAGTAGTAAGAGAAAATATAAAATTGACTTTTCACAGTTTTTATTTCCCTCTAGATTTATAAAAACACCACCTGCTATACATTTACATAGTTGTAAGCGGTATTTAATATTTTTAAACAGTTTAACCAAGAAAATTAAACTGAAGCTTAATTAAGAAGCATATTTTATTAAAATTTTATCTTTTTCTATGCATAACACACTAGTTGTTTTAACATTGGTTTCAATATTCCTTGTCTATTTAGATTATAAATTTAATAGATATGATTTAGTTGTTCATATGTTTGCTTCAACACACAAATAGGTTTATACTCTTACTAGTCTTGCTTAAACACCAAATACGAGTGCATTCCTGTATAGTGTATATATTTTCACGTGTTTGTGAGATTTAGATACATTATAGTTCCCGTTACGTCTCCATTGTAATTTAATCTTCATTTTCTTTCGACAATCCCTTAAGCATAACTACCAATCAATGTCTTTAAAATCAACCTATTTCAGTGATTTAAACTAAGTTACATGTTTTTCAGTGCAAAGCAGCGACCAGTCTACGAACTCGAAACATTCATAGATCTAATTTAGAATCACATTTGAAATTACCCATTTAACATCCTACACCCGGAAACAAAACCTAACCATCAACCTATTAAGGAAAGGTCGCCGAAAAAACCTCAAATTTATCATTCGTAAAACAGAAATAAAACTTAAAAAAAGAGAGACCCGATTAAGGCTTTCATTATCACTTCTTTTTTAGTGAATACGGGGTTTGTTTTTTGGTATTAGTTCATAGAAAGTAAAAGATCAGGTGACAAAAGTTATGGTTGAGAAGCAACAGAATCGTGTTCTGATTAGAAGCACCAAAGCGTTACAATTTTTTTAGTTTTGTCTGTAAGTCTGGTAAATGTGTGATTTATGGTACTTTACTCGATAAAACTGTTAGCAGCTTGCACCTAACACTTAGTGGATAATTGTTACACCGAATTCTATAATATATCGTGATTCATGTAATTTGTTATGATTATTGACATGATTCATATAAACTAGATTAAATTACAAAAATCTGCGAAGGTGAGTGAGCTTAGCACTAAAGACTAATTAAAAAAGATTAATTCAGAAGAAAATATTGCAAAAATTTCCATCAAGCCTCAACTTTTCATAAATGAACTGAAAATGCGATTTTCGACATATTTTGGTATTTTTTTGCACAATGTCACTGACCTAAGATCAACTGACCTAAGTCACTGACCTAAGCAACATATTAACTGTGTTTTGTAAAAAAAAATCTTCACCAACTTTGTGTACTAAGGTCCCAGAATTTCCATTTTATGATCTCCACACCCTCAAAGCAGTCGTTTTTACTTTTTAACACCTATAAAACTGAAAATGCTTTTTGCTAAAAAAAAAAAAAAAATACCAACGGCAATTATGGTTAAAGTAACCCAAAATAGTATGAACTATTTATTTGTCTGAAGAAAAAAAGTTACATGATTTAAAAGCTACTAAATATGTATAAAAATAATGGTATTTTCAAACCATCATAATAAAAGAGTAAAGTTTTAAATTTATTTAATAAATTATATCCAGGACGTACTATTACCTGTTTAATCCTACTTCTAATATAAAAAAAATGTTCACAACTATTTTCCTAGTAAACATTACACACCAACCGATCTTTACTCAAACAACAAATTCCAGTTATTAGTTTCAGAAAGAAACCGAAAATATCCATTCCCCATGAATAGACGCATTTGCAGCGTCCTAACTGTAGCCAAAGTATGGAAGAATAACAATAGACTACAAGAGGAGGATTCACCCCACTTGGCCTGTGTTTTCCTGCAAGTTCCATGGCCAAAATAGCCACAGAGCGAGCAAATAGCCGGTGCTCATACAACTTTTACTAGCCATTGGGAGCGTGTATTTTACAAATGTCGTTGGGGAGATTTTTTGGGCATAAGGAAAAAAGCCATGATAGGGCATCGCGGCCAATACCATCTATATCTAACGAAGTTTTAGGGCCCTGGAACGAGGCAGCTATCGTGGTTTGATACAGATGTACATAAAGTTTTCGTTAGTATTATTTTTATTAATTTAAGGGCTTTCTTTTCGCTACTCGAGGCAAAATGAATATGGAACTACATCTCTTAAAGACCAATTATATAAGAAGGCCTGAGAACTAACGTGACTTACGTCACAGTAGTTGATCGGAATTCGTACACAGAATCAAAATTTTATTAGTCAACACTTCAAGATAGGCCTACTAATATGACATCAGGCCTGTTAGTCCTTTGGCCTTCTAATCAAGGTGGTATTGCTTAAAACACATTCAAAACATCTATGCCAGAACCGGACCCGTATGGATCTTGCTCCCGTATGGATCTTGCTCGGTGTTTTTTAACGAAACCAAAATGGGAATAAAAATTAGCAGTTTGCGGCGGAGAACCGGTACTCTAAACCATTTTGTTACTTGGTCAAAGATGATATTTGAAATGAAAATATTGAAAATTGTAATTATTTGTTACAAAATAAAGTTATTTAACAATAATTTAATTTTTCTATATTCTTATGTAACTATAATTCTAGCCACTTGACCGCTTATTAAAATTAACTGTATTATTGTTGAATAGATGTCTCGCTAAAGCTGTACGACGACGATTGGCGACATGACTGATCTGAGGAAACACTGTCTCTAGGAACAACAAATTGTGAAGATTGAAGTGAAAATTTTGCGTATGCCAGTAATGATCTTGCCAGATAGGCAATGTATCACATATTTTTTCTATATTGTATCAGTTTTCTTATAAAATCAATCAAACCAATCATGTTAAGTTAATGTCTTAGTCAAGCTAAGAACGAAGTGAGGCCTCAATGTTTTTTTTTTTTTTTTTAAATTTAGTGAAATTTTTGTGGTCTAAATAATCTTCGTAAGCGAAACTAAATTTCAGGGGCTTTGACATTTGGGGTTTCTTGTCCCGGGCCTAACAAGCCTAAAGGAAGAACAAGCCCTGGACTTCATCCTTTGGAACCAAAATAAAATGACATGATCGGCATGTGCACTAAACCTCAACGCAAATCAACTTAAAGCATGGGTCTCGGCCCATATAATATCAGTGTAGCAACAAAGCCAAGTCCCAACTTTGCCAAACCAATACATTGGAGTTACACAGGTAGATTCCAGCATCGGAGTGGTCAGTTCTGGATATTGTTGGTCAGCAAGGGAAAGACATAACCATCAAGGTAGAAGTGGGTATGCTGGTAGGCAGGGGAGGGTTCATCCCACATTAGTGCTTATAATGTGAGCTTGGAGGTAGGGAGTTTGCCTTGGAGATAAAAACGAAGCATCGGGAGACCTTGTTTTGCTGTTGGGAATTTTTTATGAATAAGATGCATTGTTTTTGGGATTGCACTTTTATAGCAGATGGAATGTTTTTGATAGAAATGATTTTTTCTACGCAGGTTGGAGTTTCTGCTTTGCTTCGCAAAAAGTTGAATAGGCAAAGGTGAATTATAAATCCGACAAATAGTAAATTAGTAATTATGTAAATTATTGTGCGTATGTGTAGGCAAAAAAGAAATGATTTCGGATAATCTTGCTTTTCAGCAAATAATTTTTGTTTCGTCTTATTTATATTGCATTTTTTTAGCATGTGGAATTTTTTGAAGAAATGCATTAGGTTTTGTGTTTTGCAAAGATATTAGTTTTTTTACTTAACATCAAGTTGTTCTATATCCTATAAGGCAATGGTGTGGTGAAGATTGTTCTTATAGGTTTGGTATATTTTTAAAATACAGTTTGCTCTTAGCAACACAAAGTGCTATAGTGGAAAAACTATTATTCACATGAGAAAGGAACATTAATGCCAGAAAGTTTCCTCTTAACCAGGCTTTCAGGAAAATTCACGAAATAAAAACTTTTTAAAAATTGTAAAAGCGTATGGGGAAAATTCGGTATTAGTTCTGACATTTCTTACCCTAGTTTTTATCCCTCACTATACGAAAATATAATTTAAAATTGTTTGTTCAACTGCCAAAATAAAAAAACATGTATATTTTTTAATACATGGTAATAAAACCAAAAGTCATAAAACATTTTGAAAGGTAAACAACTTGCAATCAAGTTTGAGAGCATAAGTTAAGGCCTTTCGGCTTTCTCCATCACTAAAAAACCAGGTGTAGTTAAAATGCGATAACGCCTTAGTCTAAAATAACCTATGAGAAAAATTGTCATATCAAAGTCATTATAACGCGCCGAGGTATTTTTTTCCACTTTGAAAGCATTTTCTCTTTGAAGCGACCGAAAACTTTGACACTTGTGCGTTTATAGCATTTATACTTATATCTCGGAGCTGGCCAAAGCACATAAATTGTGAAGAGACAGGTAGCTGATATCATACAAGCAGAATCGTCACGCATCGAAGGTATCTTAGAAAAGAAATAACAAAGTCACGGAGATTATTTTTATGGAGAGGTGGACCTTTTATAAAAGTATATTAGGAATCTAAGTTTTGTTAAAACTATGTTTAATAGATTTTTTTAAAAAAAAATCAATTTGTTGTTTTAGTGCTGTCTCGCGAGTTTCCTTGCTTACTCACTAACAACATATTAATTTCACTGTAAAAGTCCCTTTAATTTACCAATGTGATGGTAAGTGCTGCCATCACCCTATGCTGTTAATTTACAAATGATGTAAAATTCATGTTGAAGTATCGGCGAAAGTTTACTTCACTTTCGGTTATTGGATGCAAACTCTGCTTAATTGCTATTGGAATAAGTTGTTCATGTGACTGTACGTCACGAAAACACCAATTCCCCCTGTGAAACAAACCTTACAACACTATAATGTAAAAAATAACCGCAAAGTATCCTGTAATTTTTCTGAATTTTTTTACAGTGCAGTAAAGTTTAAATTTTTGATCAAAGCTCCTGTGATCAAGGTTGCATCATTGGGTAGTTTGAATGGTGAAAAAATATATTATTAGGTCGAAAAATACGTGACTACTTAATTTCCATAAAAGTAATAGAATCAACAATGCTGAAGATAATCAACAAATTTACAGAAATGTGTTGTAGAGACATTTTTATTTTACGAAAATCGTATCTTAAAACAAGTAAAGAAAATTGTTGTCTTAAATTGTTAAAATATTCAATCGATCCAGTTTCCATGAAGCGATTTTATGAAATATTTAAATACTACACTTCGTAGAATGTGTCTAAATGTTCAACAAATATTAAAATATCTTGTGACTATAAATATAACTTAGCCGCCATTTTTCAGTTACACCAATTATAATGAAGCTCACCTAAAATACAAAAAAATTAAAAAAAAAACATAAATTCTCTCTTAAAAAATAACTTCCGATATTTATATAGGATATTCCATAAAATGGCACTACATTCAAAACGAGCATCAAATGATTGCGGTGAAATATCACCAACTCAAGCCACCCCAAAAAGGTAATTTTTTTCCCCATCCAAGCAGCGAGACTGAACACCCTACGTATTTATTTCCACCTTTCAAAAAACACAACAAATTCATATAAAAACCTCGCGATCCAGACACAAAACGGAAAAAGCAGACCCATTTTACCCCCATTCACACTGACTTGTATACAGAAATAAATAATAAGTCGCACAGAAAAAGCGACATGCGACGCCGCTTTTCCAATATCTCCGATATTTGTTCTTGCGGCAATGGAAGCAGGGGTCAGATATTGGAGTGATCCTTTGAGAACGGTTGGTACATGTTCATGTTTGGTATACATCCAAGATATATGTTTCTAATTCCATGCAACTGTAGTGTAAGGCATAATTTAAGAAGCGCTTACAAGCTCTTTAAATTTGAAAAATAAAGAAATTAAAAAAGCACGTTACATTATTTGGTTTTAATAAGTGTAGATCAGCTGTTCCGCATTTTTTTATTCGATGCTAGAAGTTGTAGTTATAATAACTTTTTACACACGTGACTTACACTACAGAAAGGTTAATTTTACATGGAATTCGCCATATTATACAGGTTGACCGTAGTTTAACTTAACGTGTTGAAATCCCTTTATAGCAAAAACTAAAATTTCTATGGAATCAAAATTAGATCATATCGGCGTTATATAGTATCCAGACGTCGCTAAAAAAACGCTTTATATTTGCAGGTCTACAGCTTCTATATTATCAAGAGCTACAAGATATCAAATAACTGTTAAATGGTTTAACTCTTTAAAAAAATTTACATATGTCACTATGGTGGGCCAGAACCGAAAACAACATCTTTCGATATTTTCTACAACAAAATTTTACTTAATAGCATTGTTTAAGAAGTTAAATCTATAAACTTCCGAGGGTCTCCTTAAAATGAGATCCTTAGTTAAATGACCAACAGTATTTTTTTTTCAATTCTTCAACAAGAGAAAAAAATATATGAATTTTTAAATTTGAATTTACGATTTTAAAGAGATCGTCTTAAATTATCTAAATATCAGCAATAAAATAAAAAGTAGCAATGCTCTAGTCAGATATTGAATATCTGAGTTCCAACTGAAAAAAATCCATTATTTTAGAACTAGAAATAAAATAATATTGATATTGATAATATCCTAGAAGAACGAATCTCAGAAAAATACATATCTAAACTCATTAGGGAGGTACCATATCACATATAAACGTAATGAAACTACGTAATGCTTTTAAAAAACAAGACACCCCTTTTCAATTTACTTTGAATCCAACATTTTATTACTAAGGTCTATTCAATAAATGGATGAAAACAGCACCCTTTCAGCGAACACAATACAGATGCAAAAAAAACATGGATTGAAAAGTTACGTTACTTACTTAAAAAAGTAACTCTGCTACAGTTACTTCAAACGAAAAGTAAGTAATAACAGTTACGTTTCATTACGTTTAGAAATTTCAAGTTATTAGAAAAATTTAAATTTTGCCATCTTACCCATTTTCAAAGTGAATCATGACTACAGAAATAGGGGAAACTGGAAAAAGTTAAGAATGAAAATTCAAGATTGTTAAAAATTAAATTTTAAATAATTAAATGTAAGCCGAACGCCGAATTGTGCAGAAAATAAACGTAATGGAAAAGTAACGAAATTTTCCTTTACTTCGTTACTACTAAAAGCGACTTAGTTAATTTAGAGTTACGTTCTGAAAAATCTAACGGCCTTACCCGAAAAAGTAACTGTTACAAGTAAATCATTACTCCAATCTCTGCAAAAGAAACCGAAACTACCGATCAAAAATACCTCCCCAAACCATCTTCACCATCCCTTCCAAAGGCCAATAGACAAAAAGGGATGTTTTCATATTCGAAGCGCCTGCTTTTTGAAGTGGGACATCTATCTAAAAAAGGGGGATAAAAGATAAAGAAAAAAGCAACCCTGCATATCACTTGACCTGTAAAGCAATCCTCCCAGCAGTGTTTACAGGCTCCGTTGCACTGCATTATAGAGCTCCATTCTCATTTGGGGGGCGGCGAGCTATGAAATTATATCTGCCCCTTGCGCCCGTTATTGGGTCACATTATGACACGTTCACTTCGCTGATTGCCTACAATACGCCCCGGTATGCGCCCCTTCCAAGGGCTGGGGGCGTCACCCCCATTCGTCATTCCTTACGCCCCCCCTGGCACCTTTATGCGTATTTACCTAACCATCTATCGCGGGGGGGAGGTTGCTCAGGCGTGCTCTGATCAAAGAGATATCTTGCTGGAGGTGAAGATATTTCCCTTTCATTTGGGAGAGATGTTTTGGTAAGGTGTTGAAGTTCCAATTTAAATTGTAGGCACTTCAGATTTTGGTGTTTCAGAGCAAAATAATTGCGTATATTTTTAATGATTACTTTACTATATTGCTTTACATTTTATTTTCATCGTTGTATGCTATCCATAGTGACTCTTACATTTTAGTAACAGCGTACAATATTAGTTATCAATTAATATATTTTTTTGAAATATTAGGAAACTGGACGTGTTCTGACTAAAGGAGATATCTTGCTGGAGGTGAAGATATTTCCCTTTCATTTGGGAGAGATGGGTAATGTTTTGGTAAGGTGTTGAAGTTCCAATTTAAATTGCAGGCACTTCAGATTTTGATGTTTCAGAGCAAAATAATTGCGTATATTCTTAATGATTACTTTACTATATTGCTTTACATTTTATTCTTATCGTTGTATACTATCCATAGTGACTCTTACATTTTACTAACAGCGTACAATATTAGTTATCAATTCATATATTTTTTTTGAAATATTAGGAAACTGGACGTGTTCTGATTAAAGGAGATATCTAGCTGGAGGTGAAGATATTTCCCTTTCATTTGGGAGAGATGGGTAATGTTTTGGTAAGGTGTTGAAGTTCCAATTTAAATTGTAGGCACTTCAGATTTTGGTGTTTCAGAGCAAAATAATTGCGTATATTTTTAATGATTACTTTACTATATTGCTTTACATTTTATTTTCATCGTTGTATGCTATCCATAGTGACTCTTACATTTTAGTAACAGCGTACAATATTAGTTATCAATTAATATATTTTTTTGAAATATTAGGAAACTGGACGTGTTCTGACTAAAGGAGATATCTTGCTGGAGGTGAAGATATTTCCCTTTCATTTGGGAGAGATGGGTAATGTTTTGGTAAGGTGTTGAAGTTCCAATTTAAATTGCAGGCACTTCAGATTTTGATGTTTCAGAGCAAAATAATTGCGTATATTCTTAATGATTACTTTACTATATTGCTTTACATTTTATTCTTATCGTTGTATACTATCCATAGTGACTCTTACATTTTACTAACAGCGTACAATATTAGTTATCAATTCATATATTTTTTTTGAAATATTAGGAAACTGGACGTGTTCTGATTAAAGGAGATATCTAGCTGGAGGTGAAGATATTTCCCTTTCATTTGGGAGAGATGGGTAATGTTTTGGTAAGGTGTTGAAGTTCCAATTTAAATTGCAGGCACTTCAGATTTTGATGTTTCAGAGCAAAATAATTGCGTATATTCTTAATGATTACTTTACTATATTGCTTTACATTTTATTCTTATCGTTGTATACTATCCATAGTGACTCTTACATTTTACCAACAGCGTACAATATTAGTTATCAATTCATATATATTTTTTTTGAAATATTAGGAAACTGGACGTGTTCTGATTAAAGGAGATATCTTGCTGGAGGTGAAGATATTTCCCTTTCATTTGGGAGAGATGGGTCATGTTTTGGTAAGGTGTTGAAGTTCCAATTTAAATTGCAGGCACTTCAGATTTTGATGTTTCAGAGCAAAATAATTGCGTATATTCTTAATGATTACTTTACTATATTGCTTTACATTTTATTCTTATCGTTGTATACTATCCATAGTGACTCTTACATTTTACTAACAGCGTACAATATTAGTTATCAATTCATATATTTTTTTGAAATATTAGGAAACTGGACGTGTTCTGATTAAAGGAGATATCTTGCTGGAGGTGAAGATATTTCCCTTTCATTTGGGAGAGATGGGTAATGTTTTGGTAAGGTGTTGAAGTTCCAATTTAAATTGCAGGCACTTCAGATTTTGATGTTTCAGAGCAAAATAATTGCGTATATTCTTAATGATTACTTTACTATATTGCTTTACATTTTATTCTTATCGTTGTATACTATCCATAGTGACTCTTACATTTTACCAACAGCGTACAATATTAGTTATCAATTCATATATATTTTTTTTGAAATATTAGGAAACTGGACGTGTTCTGATTAAAGGAGATATCTTGCTGGAGGTGAAGATATTTCCCTTTCATTTGGGAGAGATGGGTAATGTTTTGGTAAGGTGTTGAAGTTCCAATTTAAATTGCAGGCACTTCAGATTTTGATGTTTCAGAGCAAAATAATTGCGTATATTCTTAATGATTACTTTACTATATTGCTTTACATTTTATTCTTATCGTTGTATACTATCCATAGTGACTCTTACATTTTACTAACAGCGTACAATATTAGTTATCAATTCATATATATTTTTTTTGAAATATTAGGAAACTGGACGTGTTCTGATTAAAGGAGATATCTTGCTGAAAATGAAGATATTTCCCTTTCATTTGGGAGAGATGGGTTTAATGTTTTGGTAAGGTGTTGAAGCTCCAATTAAAATTGTAGGCACTTCAGATTTTGGTGTTTTAGAGCAAAATAATTAAGAATATTTTTAATGATTACTTTACTGCATTGCCTTACATTTTATTCTTATCGTTGTATACTATATATAGTGACTTTTAATTTTTGTAACAGCGTGCAACTTAAGTTATATCAATTCATATTTTTTATTAAATATTAAGAACCTGGTCAAAAAATAATCAAACTTAGGAAAGGTCAAATATTAGGTCGAATATTAGGAAACTGGAAACTGTTCTGATCAAAGGAGATATCTTGGTGGATGTTATGATACATCCGTTTAATTTGGGTTAGATGTGTAATGTTTTGGTAAGGTGTTGAAGTTCGAATTCAAAATGTAGGCACACTCTTAGCTAGACAGATCGGTGTTGAAATGCAAAATAATTTTGCATATAATTTAGTCTTTTAATGATTACTTTACCACATTACTTTACATAACAATTTATAACTCTATCGGCGTATATTACTATGTAGTGACTCTCACAATTTAGTAACATCATATAAAATATTTTTTTAGATTATTTTATATTTTTTTGAAATTTTATTATATATAGGCGTGCTATAATCATTTCTATATCTTGGTGGATGTAAAACTGAAATGAAAATATTCCCTGTGATTTGAAGGCGTTGAGTAATCATATAATGCTTTGGTAAGGTGTCGAAGTTCAAGTTTAAATTGTAAATACACTTTAAGAAAGACATATTTTGGTGTATAACCTTTTTGCTCTAGAGGTTCATACACATGAATTTTTTGTAGACTTCAGTCCATAAATTCAGTTAACAATTTTTCTAATTACTAATTTTTTTTATTATAAACTAGAATTTTCAAGTTCTCTAAAACATATTGATACCGAAGCAATTGAGTTATTAATCGTGTTTGAAAATGACATACCACGATGGCCAAGAAGATGATTTAGGTTTTAAAAAAGGTCCTTCAGGGATTAATTTATCGGACATTTTGGATTAAAACAAAACCTAAAATGGCCTATTAATCACAAAAACTGACAGTGATTGCTTTTTATTCAGCCAAAACAAAATTATGTATTCTTAACCCACAATACCTCTAATTCCAATAAATAAACTATACCCTTAACAAAATTTAAACACTACAGTTTCGAAATTAGTTGCAAAATATACTTCTAAGTACATAACTGTAAATTTTTCTATATAAAGATTATAGCCATAGGATCTTTTTCAGGAGTGAAGATTGAAGGTGCAGAATCTACCCCAATTGTTTACCTTTTACCAAAGATTTCTTTATATCCTATGGTACAATAACTTTATTACAAGTAATACTTCATTATCTTTTTCGTTTGAAAGTGTTGATAGGTTTAAAGGTGTTTTTTTTATGAAAATGACCTTCGCCTCTTATTTCTCAGTTGTGTTTAAGTACCTAGAGTAAACATAGTGGAACTGTTAATTTAATTTTTAGACAAAAAAAATTAGTTTAAAATTGTGCATTTATTAGTTCTATTAACTTTTCTTAAATCTTAATTGGTTTTTATTGATGCATCATTAATAGCATTTATTAAGATTTATTGTAAATAAGTGTAAATTAAAAATATCATATTAATTAAATAATTATTATTAATAGACTATAGTTATAAAAATAATCTTATTGTAAAGCGAAACTAAATTTGGTTTTAGTACATTGTAGTATAGTTTATTACTTATGATGTGATACTAATCGAATAGAGTAGGCTAACTAATGGTGCATAGAACTCTTTCGAAAATATTTATAAGAAAAATAATAATTAATGAAAACACAAAAAGTGATCCCGTGTGACCCCTCTCCCCTATATTGAATTCCAAAGAAAATATATTATGAATTAAAAAATATTAAAAGCCATTATTTTATTATACATTTCTTTTTATTTTTAATTGAACTTAAAATTCCAATAGTTTCTTAAGTTTATCTTTCCCTCGTACAAAGCGATTTCATTTATCCTTCTAAATAATATATGCTATAGAACTACAACGTTGTGTATATTAAAATCCATTATATTTTATTATACATTTTTTTATATTTATAATTGAGCTTAAATTCCAATAGTTTCTTAAGTCTATCTTTCCCTCGTAAAAGAGCATTTCATTTCTCTCCTTCTAAATAATATGCTATAGAACTACAACGTCAAGACAAATGACAGTTTTAAGACAAATTAATGAGTTCTAGAAACCTCGAAGCTAAGAAGCTGCTTCCCTGCAAAATGACAAATTGCTTTTACTTTTCCCTTAGGACCCATACTAAAAAATAATAAATGAACGATAATTTATTGAATTAGGGGCCTCCTCGAAGATTAATTATCGTTAAAATACAATATTTTGGGGTTAAAAATGGGTTTGAAAATAATCATTTTAAAAACCTTTTAGTTTTTTTTAAGTGTATCGAAATTTGAGATTGGTAGCTGTTATATTACACTTCACAAAAATAAGTAATTTTTACAAGCAAGATTATTTCACTTATTGAGAAGAATTATGAATTTTTATAAAGATCTTATTCGAAAGATTAATTGCAGCCATGTTTCTGAACGGTAATAACATATGTATTTGTCTTTTTACTTTGTAAAAAAGTCAGTTGTATTTAGAGAAAAAACTGTCAGATGGTGTGCCAGAAAAAGTTTGTCAAATTTACAGAACCAATGTGTTTATTTTTGCAAATAATTTGTAATTGTTGTTTTAAAAAAAACAAATCGTTAATCGATGCAAAATACAGCATAAAACAGCAAATTTTTACTTAAAAAAATCTGTTAAAAAAACAATGTCATTTTCCTGTAAATTTATGAGTTTATTTTCTGAAAATATAAATATTTTTTTTTACTTTGTTGTTATTCCTTACAAAACCCCATTCCTTATTATTAAAATGAACTTTGGAAAATCTTGAAAAAAATGTAATGTAAGAGAGCCACAGAATACTGACTGGTACTACTCAATTTTACTCTCAATAGAAGTAAAGTGAGCCTGGGTACTATTACTCCATCTACTTTTTTCGAAGCGAATTGCCGAGTTATGACCAACTCTTCACCAGTTTTTGAACTTCATTTGAGTATCAATCTAGCATGTTTAAAGGATAACCTGGGCTCTGTTTAGGTAAGCAATTTTTGTGATAAACTTATTGTGAACAAATATTAAATATTTCAGGATAAACAAATGCAACAATATAATAGGATAAACAATATAAACGTGGATTTTTAAACGGAATATTTCTGATTTAATTTTGGAAATTTTAAACATTTTGGTTAAAAAAACTCCGACAGTACTAAAGGTAGCTATGATAATATGATATGATAATATGATATGACATTAATTTTTTTTAAAAACAAATTAACATCGTAGAACGTAAAACATCGTAGATCGTATAACGTAACATTGTGGATCATAGAACGAAACATCGTAATAATATTTCGTAG
The DNA here is from genome assembly GCA_023701765.1 of Hylyphantes graminicola. NCBI lineage: Eukaryota > Metazoa > Arthropoda > Arachnida > Araneae > Linyphiidae > Hylyphantes > Hylyphantes graminicola. The sequence continues at coordinate 42,732,024 of CM043122.1, read as the reverse complement.
AATTGGCTTACATACACATTACTTTATTGGTACTTGGAAAAAAATATATCTTAAAACATAGAACAAATGCCACATTAAATTGCTAAATACATCACCACATTTTTTTTATATTTGCAAAAACAAACAGTGAACACGTTTCCCGAATAGAACGTAGAACCACCATCACCTTAACAATGCATTGCTTATTTTGGACGTGAAAGTTTCTCTTTCACACGTAAATGTAGAATGATGCGAGTATGAAAAAGGGGAAAAAATCCCTCCGTGTAGGGAAGAATTCAGATATCCGGATTACTCTGTCAACAGATGACATGGACTGGCGGAGTCCGAATCTTGCCGAAAGTGACCGTCCGATATAGCTGGGTGTCCGTTGTCCTGGCAACGCTGTCGCGATCTCGTCAATCGCTTCATCAACGTTATCAGTGCCGCGTGCCCCATTGGGTGAATTTGACGAGATTATGTGTCTGTGTGTTCTCGATGTGTCAATCGATCCGGTGGGGTGTCGCAGAGATGCTAGGTGTGGAGAGATACCGGTATAGGCCTTAGAAATTGACATGGAAATCGCAGTTAATGCGATATATCATTAAGGTTTGAGGCGGGTATTTTGGGTACGCTATGATGAACATCATTGCTGAGGTTGGGAAGAACATTTAGTCTAGTTAAAACTATAAGAACCAGAATTTTTTTTATTGTATTGCTAATACAGTTTGATCCTAAAGGGGTACTTGTGCACTGTTAAAAATGTAGTATTTGATACCTGTAAAAAATAGTTCTGAGTAGCTGCAACGACAGTGTGGTGCAACGTTTTCCTTTTTTTTTCAGTTTTAGGTTGAACCCTTTTTCAAATTTCGGAAACCAAAACTTGAAAAATGACTCATTCAAATTCCTGAAATACGATGAAACATTTCATCACACAGCTGTTGCAGCTACTAGGAACCTTTTTTTCGGGGGAAACCTAGCACGAACTGTTTAACAATGTGTTTTAAATAAACTAAAAATTACTATCGCCAGAAAATTGATTGCAAGAAAATTAAAATCGACTTATAGGTTGAATTTTTCTTTAGATTATGTATAATTTTGACTTTTACCCTTTGAGTTTACGTTACCCATTGTTCAACAACTTTATATATTTGCATAGCTTTTAATTTATTAATGCATATTTATACTTAATTTTATTCAGTTGCTTTAAGCTATCAGAAATTTCATATACAATTCAAATACTATAACACATTCTAACTTCGGAGCACGATAACACTATTAATCCACAATTCACTTTCTTTAAAACCGATGTTATCCAACTTTACATAATACATTAATTTACCAACCAAGTCTTTGTAGCTTGTAGCCAGAATAGCGATTTTAATATGAGAATCATTATTACGCAGAAATCTTTCCGCCCATTTAATGGAAACCGCGGACTTCCAGAAAATCCGGATTCGGATTAAAATACCAGAACGCGAAACCGATCAGAAACACAATTAAGCCCTGCAGTACTCCAGTACACAATCGGTCCGCGCCTGTCAGTAATTAAACAACCCAGGGACTAGAATAAACGACCCTCTTTTCGCTTCTAATGAGCAAAAGAAGGCACCAAAATGATGATCGGCGCAAAATTCTTGGCGAGGCGGCTTCTAATTAAGGTGTGTATATCGAATATTCGAATGCGGGGGTTGCTTCAATTCACTTCAGTTGAGGAGGGGGGGGGGATGCTGAGCCACCATCCGACGATTAATTTATCTCCGGGTTCAGTGTCAGCAAAAGGCGAAGAGATGTTACAATAATTTGATTGGCAGAACCGGGTCTAGGGAGCCTTGCTAATAACCGTAAAGCGGTAGACCCAGTGGGGGGGGGGAGGGAATAAAAGATTCTGTTGCCCCCTTTAGACCCCCCCTCTGTAGAGGGGGAGTATGACGAGATTATGGGGATGTGAGAAAAATGGGGACCAAGCATGGAGTACTTCCGAGATTTTTCCATAATCCTCCCCCCTGGTCTTCATCAATAACATGCATCATATCGTAGCGCGGGGGTGTTTTTTCTGTATGTGGTTCATGTCGCCGGCAAATGAAGGAATTGACCCTGGGTTAAATAAATCGTTTCGAGTCGCAAGAGGACTGATAGGCCACTTTGGGAGATGTTATTGAATTTTTTTTTATGCCGACGCCTTTAAGTGGCAAGGCTATTAAGTGGAGTTGATGTAAGGGGTTTTTGATTGGACGAGTACTCATTTAGTTTTGATGGATGAATGACGCATGTGGAAATATTTGAATAAATTCTTCGAATTTGAACTTGTAGAATTTTTTGGTTTTGATTGCTATGTAATACTGTTGAAAATTTCTCTGAAAAAGTTGTTAAACACAAATTTATTTTATTGTTATTTTAGTATATTCGCCAAAAATAGCCAAATAACCTTAAAAATATATGGCTCCTTACCATAAATTGGGAGTGAAATCGTTCTTTCATTGTTTTAAACGATTACGGTATGCATGAAATCATATTTTTTGGCCATTACATTTCCAGCTTGTTAGAACTGAGCTAGCAATTTGTTTGTTTTCTTTCAGTTAATGACAAAAACTCTTCCTTTGGAACGGCTTTCTATGACCGAGTTGGTTTGGCACCGCCTCTTTTTGAGAAGGTCTGAGGTTGAGAAACAGCCATCGTGTTACCGGAATTGCAAATAAAATAAAAAATAATGTGATAAAAATCCACTGTCTCCGAATACGCTGAGACAGACGTACTGATTAAATCTGTGGAAGTTCCAGGTCCCAGTTGTGTTAGTAAACGATGTCGCTCGAAATTACGCATGGTCACTTTAATTAAAATGAAACGTATCTACAGTTAATGCATAGAAAACCGTATATTTATTTGAAAATCAATATATTACTTTTAAATATTCCGCGTTGTCAAACAAATGCATTTAAACTCTAATATGGAAAAAGCCAGATGCATTTTCAAATTAAGAAAGGTTTCCTTCTTTGCTTTTCCCTCTATTTTTCATAAATTGACAAAGAGAGGTTTATATTAAAAAATAACCCCTTAAAACTGGATAATTTTTGAAAATACACATTTCAAGATTGATATACAATAAGCCAACAATCAAGCCCGAATTTTTCATTGCAAAGTAATATAACTCGTAATGAAACTACCCATTTAATCACAACGATATTTCTCTACATGGGATTACCAACAAAAAATAAAAAATCATTGAAAATAATATCACAAGTTAATATTAAGCTTTATGCATTAAATAATATAAATTCTTCCCAATACTATAAGAAAAGGGTCGGTTCAAAACTTCATCCCGTTCTTAGCTTTTCTGTGTTAAATGTCCTTATGCAGTAAAACAACTTTTACAGGGGTCATAGATTCGAAAGAAGAGAAAAATGCGTAAGTTTCAATTATATTAAACTTAAATCATCGATTGATTTTGTGTATAAATTATGAGGCATGCTAGTATATATATTTTTTTTGAGTAAACTGTTCTTTAGATTTTTAGGAGTAATTCATTGAAGGATGTGAATGATGGAAGGAAACTTTAAAACGTCGTATATGCCTTGTAATGTGGATCTTTATTAAAGTGCTAGATTGTATGAATTAATGAGTGAACTATTATTTCACTTCAAAAAAGGTAATGAAACCGAATAATTTAGAAGATTAAGGGTAATATGACTGTGTAAAACTTAAAATGTATTCTTAGCTTACTTACTATACGAAGCCTTTTTATCCAGAAAAAAGACCTCATCAAGAACATAATGAAAATCCTTCAAATAACAACTAAATATAACATGATAAAAAATGAATGATTTAAAATGTTGGGTTATTTTCAAATGTATACATGATTGGATTAAATTTCAGACGTATTCTTCTCTTAAATAAAATATACAAAGCCATTTTATCCAGAAAATAGTCCTTAGCGAGGTTATAAAGAAATTCCTTCATACAACTACATCTAAATTGATAAAAAAATCCTATGAAGTAAAATGTACTATTAGCATTTGCACAATCATATTTTAATTTCTAGGAAGGATTTTAAAATTCACTCTATTTTTTCATTAGTTGTTGAATACTTAAGAAATGTGTGTGTATATCATCTACTAAGGGCATGCGTTAGCAATCAATTCACTTGTTGAGCGCCATCAGACTAAAAAAATAATTCAACGTCATTTCTAAGTGCCCGAAAGTGCCTGCAAAGCGTTTTTATTCCGACCCATCCTTGATCGATGGCATTCTGGTACACACACAAAAAATTCCGGACAATAACGGATTAAAAGTTATCCGATGTTGAAAAATGCACTAATTGCAGTTTCTGGGTCATGTGTCACCCTCAATCTTTTTCGCGAGAGCGCGTTCACATGGATAAATGTCCAACGCTCGCAGGGACCCGAGGCATGTGAAGTATGTCCCGCGCACCGTGAAATAGGATCTCTCACCAATCACCCCAACATACCGGTGACACCCCGAGGCATTGATCCCCTCCTAATTGGCTAATTTCCACCCTCGGAACATATGCTGGTGATTTTAATCATGATCGCTGATGCGGCATGCCTGCGCTGACAGGATCGCGAGGTATCCCAGATATCCCATATACTACATGTTGCACCCTCCCTTTTAATAAAAGGACCCTCCCCCAATTTCATTACGGATAAGAAACAATGGAAGTGGCTGTTGCGGGGGCAATTGCTTTTTAACCCTTTAGAAACATGTGTGTCAACGGTAAAGAAGAAGAAACAGAAAAAAGATGGATAGAGGAGGTAGAGAAAGATCTGAAGGTCATGGAAATCAAAAACTGGAAAACGAAGGACAGAGACATACGATTCTGGAGTCATTGCTAGGTAGGTTCAACATTTACTGCAGTGCCAGGGAGTTAGATAGAGACATATGTATCCCTCTACTTCAAATTTGCTGCCTACTCGGCATAATGGATAGCGCGTCTGACTCCAAACCAGTTGGTCCCGGATTCGACTCCCGGTTGGCAAGCGCATGAATGTTTGTCTTGTCAATAAACTGTTAATGTCTTTTTTCTTCGTCCTTATTTGTGTAAAAACAAGTCCAACCTCTTCGAAGGCTCTGCGAACCATCTTCCACCGGCTGATATCCACGAACACGACAACAACTTCAAAATTCATTTTATGAAATATCAAATAAAAATATTCATACCATCGAATGGGGTAACTTCGTCAATAGTTGGTAACTTTGGCCCAAAATTTTCATTATAATAACTTCTCATTTAATACACTTTTCAAATATGTGCTTGCCATTGTCAATTTGTGGAAACTCTGCCTTGACTTATGAGTAAAAAAAGTATTCAAGAAAGAAGTCCGAGAATAGGATTTGATGGTTGGGCCAAAGTTACCCACCAAGGCCTAAGTTACTCCATTCGACGGTACATTTTATCATTCCATGTTATATTAAGACTTCATGCTATTGATATCGGTATTTTTTTTACAAATTATCGCAAACGACTAATTCTATCTAAATGCAAGTTTAAAAGGGTCAAAGTTGTCTTATATGATGTTATTTGGTACAAAACTAGTTTTTTAAAAAAATAAACCGTAAAAATATTATTTTCTTACAATACCTTTAATTTTATGCTTGATATCAAAACTTGAAATGAACAAAATATTAAATTCAACGGGAGATGTATTTCAAAATAACAGAAACAGCCTACAACCGTTCTTCAAAATAGCAAACTTTTACAATGTCTCCTTTTCATTATAACCCAGTTGGTAAGATGTAGTGTCGGCGATCCATTTTTATTTAGCCGCGATGGATCCAGTGGATGGGAAGAGAGTAATTACACCCTTTTAATGAAAAAGTGTCAAACATTGGAAAATGCACCAAAAAGAGGGTGTCAAATGAGAAGGGAGTGATGGGCTTTGATGAACAGGGGCACTTAATGTTATGGAATGCAGGGTTGGCAGTTATTAACCCTTTGTACACGCCACTTTGGTCGGTTTCATGCTGCGGAAAAGTGGAGTAAGTGGCGTTTTGAGTTGAAATTGCTAAAACATGAAATTTTTTCCCCCACACTGTCAAAAATTTTGGCGCAAGGTTGCACCGGAATTATGGAACTTTCCAGCTATCACCACTATTTGGAGCGTGAAATGACCAATATTATGGTCAAACCATAGCTTTGATACACCATAAAAGTGGTGAATCCACGCTTCAAATTGTGGTGGCCGCTAAAAAGTTCTTGGATTCCGGTGCAATACTGCACCAAATTTTTAACAGTGCAACATGGCGGCTAAGCCTTTGCAGGCTCGGCATATTCCCATAAGAGTCTTTTTTTTTGTCGAACCATCTAAGCGACTTTCGTTACTAATTTTGATGCTCGTATAACAATACATCTTAGCTTTCTGTGGATGTTAAAGCATTCCACAATTTTATTTTTACCGAGAGAACCCAAGTGAAATGATACATTACTCAAGGTGAAATTTTAGAGTCCATTAAATGATATAATTTTTTGGAGTGAAGCTTTTTTTCACAGATAAAAAAAATTTAAAGAAAACTTTTGATTGATTCTCCTGAAAAATCCGATATTTTTGGTGAAGTGGTGTGTCGAAAGAGTCATTTAATGTTTCGGTATCACTGGTTACCCTTATTTATTATTTTACTGTATTGTGTAGCAACTAACGGAGAAACTCCCAATTATGTAGGTGACAAATACAAAAATAGGTCTAAACAGACATAACACAGATATCAGCATAATATAAATAAATCTATTAGATCTGTATATTGATTCGAATAGCCATTTAAATGAAAACATAAACAAATATTCGATTTTGTTTAATTTTCTTATGTCCACTCTTTGACCTATAACTCTGTAGGTAAATAAATTCCCTGGAAAAGTGTGTTCAGAATGCTGCACATATAGCCCTAATAAGAAAAAAAAATCAATTTTACTTAAAAGCATGTAATTTAACCTAAACTTCACCCAATTCCCCCTAAATTTTAGGCTTCGAATAGAACTTTCGATAATTTAAGCGTTTGGGCGCAGCTTCAAGAAGACCAATATTAGAAATTTTAGGAGATTCATTTGATAAGGAGGGTAACGGGTTTGTTCTCTATCATTTTTTCGTCTATTTCATCAATCAAATCTTCAATAACTGCTATATGCTGTCCACTTCAATCGTCATGATGAACATTCATAGGAGTATTTCGCAATGCCTGCCCTCGTTTCATCCCCATTACTCTCATCAGAATGTATTTTTACATTCAATGAAGTGCTCTCAAAATCTACCAAATTTTAAGCGTTAATAACTTAATGTGACATTAGGGAAGGGGAATTTAGGAATTAAGGTATACATTTCTGCACTGGTCATCAGTATCTACAAAGATGAATTGGTCTAATTTTTTGTCCGAACTAATCACTACTAGTATATTATTAGTATACTTTCTAATAGGTTGTAGTAGGGTAGGGTAGTTAACCCTTTCAGTCCCAATGACAATTTGGCATCATCATTTAAGAAATTTTTTTCTGATCTTCTATAGCCATTTATGATATCAAAAAACACATCATTCGATCCTTCCTTTACTAATCCTAATAGATGTCAGCCCTATTATTTTTAATTATGATCAGAAAAATGATGATGCCAAATGGCATCACTGGGACTGAAACGGTTAACATGTATATTCCGGCTTGAGTGCTTTATCAGAGACCCGCTTATAAGTCTTCTTCAAATAAGACAGATGCAGAAAGAGTTTTACGGTCACAAAGAAAGGAAGTACACCCAGGGTAAAGACGGGAATCAAACCCGCACCCGTAACACGCAGGCTGCTGGCCTGCGATGCTAACCACTCGGCCATAGGTTGTAGTTATTGATTGCTTAGGACAATATTGTTATTGTTGTAGATTACAATTGAAGTCAATGCCAGTGACTACTATAAAGGTAATAAACTTTTTAAAAGTTCAACTAATAATTAAAAATATACTTAGTTAAGTTACATATAGTAATACAAAGTTAATTTTTTTTGCGAGTTTCATTGTGAATGTGAGGATCTTTGCAAAGTTACTTTTGACAAACAGTATCATTGATGTGAGCCATAAATGAAAGTGACAATTTACATTGTTTATTACTTGGTATTACAGTGTTATGTGTGTGAAGAACTAGAAAAAAACAGCTTATTATTATTCACCCATATTCATCTCATTGTATTCATCTCAAGCGTAACAATGCTTGTGCGAAATCATTCCATTCTAATTTCCTGCTAAAAAAAAGTCCCTTCTTTTTTGTTTCCCGTTTTTTGAAAGATGATTATTTTAGATTTTCTAATTATATTCTGCTCAGAAGGCCGTCACTAATAAAGAGCTACGCATCAGGGCCTCTGAGATTCCGTTGGAGATGTAATGGAATTTCGTAGACCCGAAAGGATTCTTTCTCGCCCGGCAGAGAAAAATAATTATTTTTACAATATAAAAATAAGTTTTCTTTTTTTTTCTTATTCATAATAATACACTGGATTCATTCGGTCACCGGAAAAATAAAGTCTTTTACTTTGGATTTTTTTTTTTAGAATTTAAGAAGCTCGAACGGATGTGAGTGACACTGAAAAGAAATGTCTTGAGAATTATTTTTTAAAAGGAAAAGTTTTAATAAGTTACGCTATTTGGATATAAATGAGGGAAGTTTACATGGAAGCAAACAAAAGCCCGTCTATATATAAGTTTGGTGCATATAAGAATAAAAGACAACATTTTGCTTGTATAAGAAGCAGGAATTTTTTTCGATTATTTTTAAATTTAAAAGATTCTTAAAAAAATATGTGTAATGTTTTTAATTATTTAAAAATAATTTTGGTTGTTAGTGTGGACACAAGGTACAAGAAATCATCATTATTTAAAACAAAGTATTAAAAATAAAAGTATACCTCTGCAAATACCCATATCATTATGTATGCAATTAAAGTAACTTGGGTATTCGAGAATTTGGAGTTTGGTTATATAGATTCTGGATTTTTCTCAATTACGGCTTCGTTAGAATCATAGGCCAGTTTTGATTAAAAAAAAAGTATGCATTTTAAAAACCATATTGTATAACATTTTTCAATCCAGAATTAGTTTCTTTCTGAAGAATTAAAAAATTGCTGATTGTCAAAAATCAAATTTTAACTAAAAATAAATCAGAAATATTTCATAACAAAATTGAATTACACATAAATTCAGAATTCTGAACTGAAGTGTGTTGTACATAGCCCTTAATTTACGAAAGGCTGCTTTACCCATTTCCTTTTATACACTCGATTGTCTGTACCCATTTATATATTAGACCTTCCGAAATCCAAATTAATCCTCCATATCCCCTTACCATTTTAAAAACAAATCCTTCCATCAACAAAATTAATAAAAGACACCATCTAAATCAATCTGAAGTCAGTCAAGCGCGGTAGGGCTTATTACATTGATTTATAGCTCGAAGATCACATCCACCATTATTAATGGTGATGCTACTAATAATATCGATTTATGGGTGCATTATTTTTCATTAAATCGCGATCTTAATTCATCGTCCTAATCCTCAGGATCCCTTGACGAATAGCGATGGAGAAGGGAATTTAATGAGTTTATTAATGTAAAGAACAACGTATTTCTGCATATAATCCATTTATTTATGCAGTCATCTGTTAGGCTTTAGGTTGTCGGGCCTTTTTGGCGGGTCTCAATAGGTAAGAGGAAAAAACAAATTGACCCAAAGTAAACTTCGCTCTAATTTGTCAAGAAAAATCGATGTATAAAGGTTATGTTTAATGTGTGGATTTGAAGATTGGTATGCTTTGGATACGTTTTGATGACGTTTTTATGGATGTGTGTTGGTATAAAGCTTTGATTCCTATGAATAAGATTAAAAATTCGCTGTGGCGTAACTAAAAAAAAATATATATGTGCATCACTTTTTTAGGTTTTTTTTCGCGATTCTTATCATGTATGAATATTTTATTTGGAACGAAACGAATAAAAAAGAAATTAAAAAAGCTAAGAGGGATTTAGTTTAAATTTATGTTGACCCATTTAATTTAGTTTCTTTTCGTTCAAAAGTTAATTAATGTTCCAAAATACAGACTATATATTCTTATAAGCAGTTCTAAAATTAAATTTAATAAATGCATATTAAATTAGAGCTACTTAACAAATACAAAAATATATATATTTTTTAATTTGTCGTCAGTAAGATTTACATATGTGATGAAGAATGTTGTAAACGTTTAAACTTTATCAAGTAGACATTAAATCACCTTAGAATTCAAAGCTAGTGTAGTGTAGTGTAATCGTTTCCGGCTGCCTATTTCTAGCCACCATTAGGAGCTTTAACACAGCCAATAACGCTTCGTAATTTAGAGCCCTGGTCAAGTGACGACGTCGATACCTGAGCGGGCACCCTACGGAACGCCGTCGGGACTTTGGACTCCACAGATTTAACGAGCACGTCTGTCCCAGTGCACTCGGGCCCATCCGTCACGAGTTGGATTTTCTATTCTTTCCCAGTACAGATATCCGATTTATAGGATGACTGGCAGCAGGTAGGATTCGAGCCCCCGCACTTCTGAGAAGGCTAAATCCTGAGGAGGATGCCTTAACCACTCTGCCACGGAAAGGCCTATTCAAAGCTATAGATACCCAAAATACGATTTTAAAGCCAACCCGACGGCGCAATTGTTAGGGTGCTAGCCTTTGGAGCTTCTGGACCCGGGCTCGAATCCCGATAAGGCATGGATATTAGCGTTTGTCGAGTATATTCGGAGTACGTGCTCGTTCAATCTGTTGGGTCCGAAAGTCCTGTGGGCGGTCATTGCGCTGTTTCCCACGGGTACATGTCCCTAGAGACTATATCCCAGTTCCGTAAGTCATGGCCCATCTAGATTTCTGATTAGTCTTGGGCTGGAGGTACTGATAACTTGTAATTTTCCATGGCGAGTAGTTAGTTCGACGATGAACTCCCCGTAAACATCTCAGTCAAACTTATTTATCGACAGTAGAGATATGAAGGAGTGAGCTGGCCCATTAACACCCCCAAACTCGTATATGAACCCAGGTCGACAGCATAAGAATTAGGCGGTACTGATGCGGACAAATATAGTGTGCATTACGACAAATAGAAATACCCAACATCAGAGTCAAAACTTGTCAAAACGACCTCCCCAAACGGGAAAACCAAGTGCAATGGAAAACTGCACGTTCCCTAATAAGTGTCTATCTCCACCACCCCCTATTTATGTCAATATGTCAGAATGTGAAACAAAACGGGAGTCGCATCTTTCACAACTGGCTTAACGATCAATGCGCTAAATGTAATAAATGGATGGAAACCTGTACCAAATACAAAAGGGAAAGCCCTATTTATCAACGACCTACCCTGCTCTCCTAAGAGACTAAACACAATACCCAGAGCTTAGATAAATTTATACCCCAGTCATATCATATGTCATCTCCGAAGGGAAAGACCGTATAAAGAAAAGATTTTCCTACTCTCGACTTCTTCGGCGTATTTACCATATTTTGTCTTTCATTCAAAATTTATTGCCGAGTGCCTTCGATAAAAAGTGCATCGAGATAAGAATGCAGGGGAAGAAAAATAACAGGGCGCCGCACTGTCTCGAGCTATTTGAATTTAAATGCATCTATTTTCCTATAAATATGTAAAAATTAATTTCGCCTCTATAAGTACTTACAGTGTTAGTGCTGGTTTGGTAGAAGTGTACACGAAACTGGATTGATTATAAGTTAAATGAGTTTTAAAATCAACATTAAAAAGGATGTCTATGATACTATTGCAACAAGTCTGCCACAGCTCAACTTAAACGAATGACATCGGATAAATATCGAAAATGAAATACGCTTGTAACTTGTAGTGAACTGATTATATGTACAATGGGTTTAACATTAAGAATTATTACAGAATCATAGTTGCACAAGATAGTGTGTATGATCACACCTGATCAATTTCGCACTGATGTTGTGTAACTATCGGAAAGTGATCCTATAAAATTATGTGCAATTAGAGAAATTTAAAATCGTAATTCCCTCTAGATTATGTTTCTAAATTTCTACTGCTATATGAAAAAAAAATTCTGGACGAATCTTCTTCTGTCGACTGGTTTGACTTAGTAATAGTACTGATTCACTTATTGAAGGGCAGGTCATAAACCATGATAATAACTGAACGACTAAAAACGAATTTTTTTTATCAATCCATGAAAATATTTGACTTCACTAAAAACGGCTTGAGGCCCCACAAAACAGATTCATCTTATTATCCACTATACATATTTTCGTGTTAAAACCGTACCTACACTGTTAAAACTTTCTCTAAAATTACGGCACATTAAGTGGTTGTTTTACATCAAAGTAATTTTAATGTTTTTCTTACAGCAAAGGGATGTTTTCACCACGGATAGTCACGTGAAGAACTTATTCCAATGATGTTCAAACAGAAGATGATCGCTTTGAATCACTGCCAGCAAAGAATATATTTTCGCTGGTACCGCGCAAAAACATTTACATCATATGCAAATTCACAGACCAGTATGATGGTAGCACTTACTGTGATGGTAAATAATTGAGCTTTGTTTTGCAGTGTAAGCCCAGTTACAATAAAATAACACAAATACATCAAATCATAAGAAAACATTTCTCCTTTAGATAGACAGTTCTGTCTTTCACAAAAAAACACCACGTCTCTTATGGATTATCTAATTACTTGAATGGATATCTTATATCTAAATTTATTTATTCGTTGCTGTTTTTATTTGGTTAAGATGATTGTCCACAAAACATTACTATCCAACTGTCAATACATACTTTCATTTGACTAAAAACTATATTTCGTTCAAAATTCATTTTTATATGCCGCAGGCACTTTCAAGACAAAATGTTGTCAAACTATCCAGTGCCTCCACCGGAAGAAGAATTGATAATAGACAATCGATCTTACTGTCGACGTCATAATATCTTTTCGATATGCCTTCGAGATTAGATATCTACGCTGCCGTGGGATTAGGCACATTAATCGCAAATTCAGAAGAAATAAGAAAGAATTCAGATGAATTATTCAAACTTGGGCGTTCATTTTTCCTTGAAAGGAGGAGCTCCCCAATCCACCAATGACATTTGATTCTAAAAATTTGACAAACGTCAAACTGAATTTGAATCAAATGGGTTTGAAAAAGATGATCGTAGAAGAGACTCATGAAAATAAATCTAATTAAACTGTTTTAACCATGGTATTTGTTTATAAATAAGTTTAAAATTTTGTTTGTTTGCGATACCATGCTGACTAGTTGTTGATGCAAGCACAAAACTCAATTTTGACAAAAATGCTAGTTGCTTCGTTGTCAGACGTTGGCATTTGTAAGAGATTCCTTCAAGGTTGCCTTATCCTGGGTATGTGTATCACATACCCAGGATTGAAATGAAAAGTTTTACTAGCGGTATAAGTCCGCTTCTTGAAAAAAGTTATTTTCATTTGGGATTTGGGGGGGGAGGGACTGTATCAGTGAACTTTAATCTCGTTTAATTGAAGGTTCTCTCATAAATTAGTGGTACAGACGTGTAAAAACGAAATAAAAACAACAACAACAGATTATCTTCTCTTCAATCCTATGAGTTGCGAAGTTTTTTTTTGCGTATTTCTGACACTGTACCAGAAAGCACTTAGCCAAAACATCATATTTCTGTGGCATATATTCTTATGGAATGCCACAGGACAATTTTTTGGGTATAGGGTAAAAATAATATATTAATTTTTTTTAAAAAAATTATATTTCAGTTTGAAATCTGATACGCAAGAGATATGGAGATGTGAACTTTCGTGAGGTAAGACACACTTTATTCTACTCATGGGACTTTACAAGCCATGCTAAACATAAAAAAAAACACTTGTTAAAAGGGGTATTACAGAGTTTACATTACTACTTGCTACATTGTTGGTAGAAAATTAGGAGTGGGAGTTGTAACATAGTTTGAAAATCTTCTTCAATGACTTCAAACGAAAGAAAACAAAAGCAAAAGAAGATAGGTAATCAAAAATGTATTATTAGAATGTCACCCACGATTCTGTTAACCAATAAAAACGAGACCCTGCAAATTTGTGACGACGTCAGAGGTTACTGTGATGTAATAATTAAAAACAGCCATCTTGGGTAGCTGATTGCATAACTAAATTCTAATTTACTGATGGCCAATGTACTTTGTGCATGTAGATGTGACCAACCTTAAAACAACGGAAATAGAATAAAAATATCTTTCCGGTTGTTCATATAGTATTAGGGTACAATACGAAATAAGTCGTTAAAAAACACACATTCTGAGTAAGGTAAGATGCGAGTTTTATTTTAATTTACAAAAAGTTGAATATGTTATACTTCTTTAATACATAGTATGTATCATCCGTTTCATCTCTTAAACCTTAAATTTTTTTTCATTTTTTACGTTTCTATCCTTAAAATGATATCGTATCATTATTAAGTTATTAATAAATATCAATAATTAGCTATTAATGAATATTATTAATTTAAAAAAAATCCAATTTGTAATAAAGAGGAATGGAGTTGAACCTCAATTTAAAATGAGCCCTACAAATAGAAATAACTTGATACAGCGTGAGTGCTGTTGTTTTACATATAAATTCAAAATTTGCTTCCAATTTTATTTGTTTTAGGATTATTTAGAGACTAAGGATTTTAGCTTTGAGGATTTCAGATTATCCTTTGTTGTTCTTGATTTGAGTTTTGCTGGCTTGTGATAATTGTTATTAATTTAATAAACGTAAAGGGTGAATCTGTTTGTTTTGTTTTACTGTGTAACTTGTTAAGTTACAGTGTTATTCTCATTTCATGCTTTTGCTTTTATTTGACACTTTTGAACGGGGACATGAGATTAAAAATTTCTAAGAGAAATTAGAAGCTTAGAAATTCTTTCTTAGAAATGGAATTATCAACGGAATACTTTTGTCGTAGAATGATATTTAAATATAAAATGCTATTTTCACAGAATTAAGGACTTAGATTTAGAATATTAGTCTTGAACTACCAATTCGTTTTTGGTTCAAATAATTTTATGTTAAATAAGATAAAAAAAAATATAAGAAGCAGGTTATTTTTAAGAATTGACTTGTAATAAATTTTTATAAAATTCATTATAACAAGTATTCAAGAAAAACGACGGATTTTTTTAAATATCCGATTTTAACAATTACTCTAAGCTTTTTATGTTCCTTTTAAAAAACTAAGTATAAAAGATGACATTTTTGGTCACTTCAATTTCCTTTACAACGCCTTCTGCGTTTAATATCTTTCTTCTAAAGCCCATGTACTCAATTTAATATATGCTGTAAACATGTATTGTTCATGACGTAAATATTTTTACGTTAATTTAAAAGTATATTGTATGTGATGTATTGTATAGGTAATAAACATTTTACCTTGTGCCATGTCCAGTTTCATTGTTCGTGTTTCTGGGCAAAAAATATAAACGTGAAATCTTTAGTCTTCTGCACTTATAGAACCACCTTTATCGTTAACAAAAAACATAAGATATTTTAGTTTTCTTCGAACTTTTTATTAATTGAATTCAAACCATGAATTAAGCATTTTTTTTTTTTTCGATAAATGAACTGCCTACAACTTTTATTTTATGTTTATTTTTTATTTCAATTACCTACTATGAAATGTAACGTAATGAAATTATTGCGATGGAGTTATCCAAAATTTAGATTTTGTGCTTTCTAAATGTCTTGGAGGGTGCCGTTTCGGAAAAAAGTGGTTTTTGAGCATTAATTTGTCCGTCTGCCAGGCTGTCTGTCTGTATGCTTATATATATTTGTATGCTCTACAGGTCGAACTAAAAGATTTTTTTCTTAACATTACGTGCCTTACAACTTATATAGGATTGTGCAATAGAGGGTGTCAGAAGTAAAACATTTTTCGGCAAGTTTTACAAACTAAAAAATATATAGCTTGTATTCTGAGAATAATCGTAACATTTTGAAATTTTGGGATAAGAAATATTGACTACACACGAAATTATTTTCAGGACGTAAATCATTAGTACCTTCTAAAGAAACAACTCTACTCCATACGTATTTTTTTAACAGACAGGGTATCAATAATTAATATTTTAATTTACATTATATAGTCATGAATTAAAGCAATATTTCTCATATAAATTAGTCATTCTTTCAACCCATATTTCTCATGCAAATTAGTCACTCACACAAAAAAAACTCTCTTAATAACGAACATTTTAAAACAACTGAACAAGAGAGACAAAACGGCGAAAAACCATCCCTCCCAACCAAACAGTTCATAAAAACTCAATTTAAGCACATTTTTAATAACGATGTAGCCCTCGTTTTTTATGTCCCAAAAAGACACTTATTCATCAGGCCCATAATGAGTGAACGCTCACCCTCCCCATGTAAAAAGAACCAAGAGGGTCCTGAACAATGGGGAGGGTAAACATAGCCTTCCGGATTTGCCGCGTATGAAATGAACAAAAATATGCAAATACCAGCGATATGTTGACCCTCACTTGACATGATTTGAAAGCAATTGGGCTGAGGGTGAGGGGGATGGATATGGATATTAAAAGAGCCACCAGTGCTTTGGCGCAGCCTACAAAACGAAGGGAAACCCTGCGGGTTTGATTTCGGGATGGAAAAGAAGGAACGGGGGATTTTCATTGAACGGTTTTGGTTTTGTATTCGACTTTCAGAAATAAAAATATCACTTTTAAAGATTCTTTTACCGCCTTCTCGGAATAGTGGGTAGCGCGTTTGAGTCCCAACCAGTAAGTCGCTGTTTCGAATCCCAGTGGGTAACCTCATGGATGTTTGTCTTGTCAATAAACTGCTATTGTCTATGGTGTATGCGTTTGTCTTCTTCCTTATTTGCGTAAAGAGAAGTCCAACCTCCTTTGAGGCTCTAGCAACCATTTTCCGTAGGATACCAAGGACATGTAGGACATGTTTCACGAATTGAGTGGAAACAGTTAGATTGAACGCCTCCGACTGTCTATTTCCAGCCTCCATGGAACCGTAACACTAGAACTGTGATCACTTGAAAAGGTCGTCAACTGAGCTGGCACCCAACTGGACTTCGAGTGACATCGTCGAGAGGGGCAACAGCTGCAGTGGTATTGTTTTCATTCTTGGTCCTCTTAGGATTTCATTCGTTTTGAACAATGCAATATTTTCTTACATTACTAAAACGAATGCTGTGTAGCAACTTTTATTTCAGTAGGAACTAAAGCTCTTCTCTGTTGGGGAATAATTGCTCTCCCAGGATTTCGCTTAATTTTCCGCAAAAGACAAATTGTCATGTAAATCGTATTTTTCCAGAAAGATTGACGTTTTGGTGATGCTTTGCATACATGAAATTTAATTAAATTAAAACTAATGTAATTTAATACACAATATAATTAAAACACAACCAACTAAAAAGACGCGTATTGAGAGTGAAACATTAACAACCAAGGAAATCGTGGAAGTTCAAGAATAAAAACTAAAAGGAAGTTACGTCTTTTTAAAGTATTCAATTGTCAAATGAATAACGTACCTTCTATAACAATACTTTCCTCGAGACGTCACGTGTCTCGGGTGATTTGTATACTGTCAGACACAAATGTACTGCCATCGACGAAAGGTTTACTCAGAGCATTTCTCGCGACATAATTTTGTCAGAAACGACAAAACTTTTGTGAAATTTGAGCATCCATTTTTATGAGCATTGGAAGGGACGGTATTGTTTTTTTGGTTCCTAAGTAGAAAAAAGAACTGCTGTTAGGGAACTGATAATGCCAAGCAGCAAAGATTCCAGTCAATAGAGGCGAAGTAGTGCATTTACTTTCATAGAAAAACAACTTTCCTTGAAAATATACAAACATTCCATTAGAAAAATGCACTAAGCGAAATTCTAAAAGAAAGTGAAATTATAATGGTGTTCTTTTTTAAATTAAATTATACGAAAAATCTCCGAAAATTAATAACATTTTTGGAATTCTAATAGGGTTAAACAATTTTCGCTTGGAAATATACAAACATTCCATAAAAAATACACCAAAGCAAAATTCTAAAAGAAAGGGAAATTCTAATGGTGTTATTTTTTCCGTTAAATTATAAGTCATCTCCGAAAATTAAGAACATTTTTGCTGTGTTGAAATTTATTTTATTAGTGGAATAATGAACTGTTAAGAAATTCTTGCACAGAAAGAGCCTTCCTATCTCCGACAAGAGGTTAAATTGCAATACTGGTTTTAGTCAAACTAAATGCAAACACTATATAAATTTAGATAAATTTTTTGATAGTTCGAGAGTTTTTTTTAAGTTAAATTATACATGATATATATTATTCTTATGTTTTGAATTATTATAAGGTGAAAGGCTTATATTATTTTTATTTGGTTTTGAATTCAAAGCACCAATTTATATTTACTTTTTCTTTTCCTACTGAAGAAACTCTTATTAACATCTAAATCTATTTCATATATGATTGCAACCCGTAGCACTAAAAATGCTCCAAGATATTGTTATGGTATGGTACATATATATTCCAGCTTGTGTGCTTGCTCAGAGAACCTCTTATAAGCTCTCGTCAACTGGGACAGACACAGAAAGAATATTAACAGTCACAAAGAAAGGAATAACACATAGGCAATTAACAACATTTATTGACGGTCGCAAACATCCATGCCTGACCGGGATTTGATCCCGAGGTTCCAGGTTCGGGTATCGCCAATCAACTGAATCCAAAAAGTGTAGCGTGTACTCCCCTATGTTGTTTTAGTGCTCGTTAAATATGCTCCAAAATCCCGACACCGTGTATGATGCAACCCTTAAAGTTCCGTGGGGTGCTCGATCAGGTGTTGTCCTCGTCACTTGACTGGGGTTCAAAAAATATAAAAGAATATTATAACTAGTATAACCCTTTAAGTCCCAACTTTTAATTTTTATTGTAAAAATATTACATTTGTTGAAGATACTTATTATGCATCAAAAATGAAATGGTGAAAATCACAGAAGAAGTCTTAATTTTTTTAACTAAAATTTAAGGGGGGAAATTTGATGTCATAACTTTTGAATAAATTATAGCAATAACTTTGTGAAACTTTATTTGTAAAAAAATAGTCAAAATTCAATATTTAAGCATTTAAAAATGCAATAATGAAGAATTTAGGGCCAATTTATTTAATAAATCTGTTTCAGAATGAATTTTTTGTTACTTTGTTTTTCATATTTTCATTCAGTTGCAACAAACATAATTTAATTCTTTAAAATACATGATTCTAGCATGTAACTATACAAAAAGAAAATATTACTCTATAGAAAATTTAATAAAATTTATTTGAAACTAATAATTTAATAAATTTTTAAAATTTAATAAAATAATTTTAGTGACTTAGTGACTTAGTAGTTTTACTTAGTAGGGAAAAAAAAATGGCAAGTGTGATGATTCCAAATGGGATCAATAGGAGTGAAAGAGTTAAGGATGCTTTCCTGCCCGGCAAACTACAAAACCCCAAACTAAACGCTTCAGTGTACCTGTTCCCTCAAAAAGACCATTGCGGGCACTCATTTCTCGTTTAATATCCCGCGCCGTTTCTTTTGGTGGCGCGTGATATTGAAAGCGGCATGAAATATACATGCCCTCCAGCCGCTTGGTTCCGCTCCTCGCCCATTGTTGACACTCGGATCAACAATCATATGCACAGGGGATATTGAAAAAGTGCCACTGAATATGGCGCCCCTTTGGGAAGACAACGCTGTATGGCTGGGATTTTCACTTGGAATTTTTGGAAAGAAATGAAACTTTTCCCCATTTCCTGCTTCACAATCTCTTTCTTTGCATTGGCATCTTTTCGATTCAACTGTCAGATAGGTAGGTATATAGGTTGGAACATGTATTTTCTGGTTTATGTGCTTGATCAGTGACCTGCTTATAAAGCTTCGTCAAGTCAGACAGACACAGACAGAATTTTTACTGACACAAAGAGAGAAATAACATAATTGGTGGAGGAGGGAACCAAGTCGTATGGGGAACCGTTATGGGCTGCGATCAGACCCACTAAGCCACCCGGGCCTCAACTGTCAGATGACCAGGAGTAGTGTGGTGTGGTAGTGTAATCGTTTCCAGCTGCCTATTTCTAGCCTCCATTAGATGACCAGGAGAAACTTTTTGAGACTTTTGTTGCCAACGAGCACTGTAAATAACCGTGTTACATTACAGAAATTTTCTGGGTAGTTACTAGATAATATCTGCTATGGACAAAATCTGCTGACAGAATTTTCCCGTTGCAAAGGAATACAAAAAAAATATTCGTGCCTATATACCTGTTTCCTGTATTGTTGGATACGTTAAACAAAGAAAATATCAAGACATTTCCCTCATACGAATCACGGCGTCTACGGCATAAGAGCCAGACACACTGACCACAACACCATCGCGGTCACGGAAGTTCTTGGTATATAAAATTTTCTCCCCCCCCCCCTCAATTAAATAAAAATAAAATCTGTTATCAACAGGTGCAATCTGTATTTAGTGGTTACATATTTTGTTTGTTTTCAGAGAAAATGCTTTCTTTTAACAAGCTGCAGGTATTACTTAACAGAAAACTGCTGTAGTTAAAGAAAACGGAAATTTTCTGTAGGAAAATAACATAAATATTCTGTAAACAATTGATGATCACAACTAAAAAAAACCTCATAAAAATATTTAAACTTATATAAGTTATACACAAATTAAAGTGACATCGAATTTATTTCTCCCAATTCTTGTGTCATTATTGACAACCAAGCTTAATTTTAAGTACTTTATTACTATTATTATGATGGATACTCGTTATACCTCGTATGTGTTAAAAAGATCTTGTGTATATAAGTAAAACTACACATCTACTTAAAAATGAATGAACTATAATGCGTGAATTTGAAATGATTAGTATTACATTATTGCATTTTAAAACTCAATAAATTTCCGTTCAAACTCCTATATAGGTACCTACAAAATGCATGTATTCAATAATGTTATTTAGAGTCTTGTCACACCATTACTTCTGTATCTCGTCTCCAGGGTAGCAAAAGGGTTAGGTGCATATATCATTGGCTATATATCCCGGATATATTCCTAAAAGAATCAATAAAAAGCAAATTTTTCAACAACAAAAAAGATGCGTGTGGAAACCATACCTAGAACGCGCTTCTCCCAAAAGTTATGTACCTAAAGGGAAAAAATAGCACGGTCCCTATATTATAATATTGGACATCGGGCTTTTATCTACTAAGTTGTAGAGTATATTTTGCTTGTCTAGCCCGATAAGTTATTTGGAGTATCAAGTCGATCTTGTATAGTTTAAAAAAAAAAACTGTCATTGCATTATAAGTGTCAAATACAGCTATTACTGGGAGTTAGGTTTAGGGATAAGAAGAATTTTATTAGAAGGTTATAGCCAGGGCCCTCCTAGAGTCGCCAAGTACGTTTTGGCTCTTTGGAACGGTCTAGTGTTGACTGAAAAGATATAAAGCTGTCAACTCACAACTTTAAAAATATCATTCAATCTCAAGCTTAGTATAGGGGTCTGCAACTCCCCTCCCATGGTACTTAAAAACTTAAAATATTTTTTTTTAAATCTCAAATTTTATTTTGACCAAATAAATATCAGTTAGAATATTGTCATGACTAAGATACTAAGCGTATCCATGACTATTTACCCTTAAGCCCGACCAGAGTCGGAAAAGAAATAAAGAGCAATCAAAGAGCATATGTCGCCAAATTAGTTTTAAAAACTTCTAACTTAAATTTATGATTTTGAGTTAAAATAGGTGGGTAAATAAGAATGGACATGTTTCACGTCAGGAGTGACAACAGTTCCAGCGGAATTGTTTTCATTTTTAGTCATTTTGCAATTGCATTTTTTTATGATAGTTTGATCTAATTGTTTCGATCTAATATAAAAAATATAGGAATAGCTAAATAGTTTGGAACAGTATATGTGTCAATAGCAATTTCTTTTGATTTTATTTCCTTTAATTTGTTCGGTTCATCGTCTTTGTTCTCTTATTGTTCTTTGAATGTTGTGTAATATATTATATTGTAAACTTCAGAATAGTTTTATCTATGAATCATAAAAATATACTAAATATCCGAGGTTTTTACAGCGCATTGAGAGTGGAATCGCGTACGTACAGGAATGAAATATTATACCTTACGGCGTCATCTGAAACAACCCAATTTTAAAGGTTTGAGACGAAGTACTTTTTAAAAACTCTATTTATAGTTTCACTTTGCTAGTAGTATCACTTACTTATCGATGATGCATTAATGGGATTTGGCAAACCAGACTCAGCTTATCTTCTCTTCAGCAGGTAACTAAATAAGTTTGTGAGCTAAACAATGAAGATTCGCGTCAGTCTGTAAAAACTGATCGAAACATCTCACGGTAAAAAAAATTCAGGAACGTTACTGGGAAATAATGGGCAGCTGAGCTGCCCAATTTTTACCAGTAATGTTCCTGGAATATATCAGTAACCTTCCCTAAAAACATAGAAAAAATCCCACTTAGAGCCAGTAACTTCTCTGGAAAATACCTGGAACCTTTCTGGAAAATAACTGGAACCTTTCTGGAAAATACCAGGAATATTTCTAGAAATAGTGGAACCGTTTTGGAAACAGAGCGGGCACCCAACGGAACATCGAGCGGCATCGTACGCTGACGCCGTCGGGACTTTGGACTTAACGGATTTATCGTGCACGTCTGTCCCCGTGTACTCGGGCCCATCCGTCACGAATTGGATTTTCTACTCTTTCCCAGTACAGATATCCGATTTATAGGATGACTGGCAGGAGGTGGGATTCGAAACCCCCACACTCATGAGAAGCCTGAATCCTGAGACGGATGCCTTAACCACTCGGCCACGGACGGGCCTTTCATGAGCTTAGTTATACCAAAAACGTTACAAAACAACTGATTTTGAGCTTGGCGGCGGTTCATTGCCAGATTTTAAAGGGGAAACCTGAAAATCCCAGGAACTTATCACGAAGCGATGAATACTTGAAAAAGCCAAGAAAGTTCCTGGTATATATACGGAAAGTTAAGGAATTTTTTTACAGTGCTGTTGCAATACTCCTTACTGCTAAGTAAGCTGAAATCGACTTAGCAAAACTTGGCCCTTTATTGACTAATAAAATTTAAACAATTAAATACTAAAAGAAACTTCAAAAATAAAAATAGCTCTGTCGGTGGCTACTATTGGATAAAGGTAACCAAAAGGAATGTTTTTATGTCTAAAAGCACTCATTATTTAGATTCCAAATTGTAAGAATTGCTACAAAAGTTTTGAGTTTACAATTTTTTTTGATAAGTTACTAAATAAATTAGTTACGGGAGCTTTAAGATACAGGGCAGTTCTCAGCACATGAGAGGCCTTGCGCAAACTTAACCGAATCAACCCTTATAAAAGAACACAGGCGTTATTAAAACCATTAGAGTCTTTAGAAAATAAGTCATAAGAACTTCTTATAGATGGTACGTGGCTATCTTACTTCTAAATATAGATTTTAAAGCGGAATAAAATAAATATGTTCAGCGTCGTTGTTTAAGGGTTCATTTGACGCGTTTCACACTAAACAAATTGGGTCTGAGACACAATTCCGACCGACAGCCAAAATCCCGAGAAGCATACCGACAGGGCCGAATTACCATGGATGCAGAATGTCTGGAGAAAATTGCCTTTCCCCTCCAGCGACGTGCCTAAATTGAAGAGATGGCGTGCTCTCGTTGCAAAAGTCAGACTTCCACCTTCTCACAGGAGCTCAAAGCCTTGTGCCAATGGAAGCTACTGTACAAATCCAAACTTCTAAGCTATGCTTGGATGCACACGACAATAACAACAAGTGACGCATTACCCCAATCCTTGCTTATAACATCAAGGTATTGGAAAGTTTAATAAGTAACTCTGTGCAGTTACAGTTACTTAATTAAAGAGTAACTTTGTCACAGCTATTTTAGATGAAAAGTAACTAATCACAGTTACTTTTAGAAATTTGAAATTATAAGAAAAATTGAAATTTAGCCGCATATATATATAAGCGGTTTTCAAAGAGAACCATGACTAAAGAAATAGGTACAATCGTTTGCCGCCCCGTTGGCGCAATAGTTAGGACGCTATCCTTTGGAGCTGCTGGGGTCGGGCTCGAATCCTGGTTAGGCATGGATGTTTTGACCGTTAATAAAATTTTGTTATTTGTCTATGTGTTATTAATTTCTTTGTGACTGCAAAAATTCTTTCTGTGTCTGTCCCACTTGCGGTTCTCTGAACAAGCACACAAGCTGAAATATATATGCACTATACCATACCATACCAGGTACAATCGGAAAAAGTTAAGAACGAAAAATTAAACCAAACGCCGAACTGTGCCGATCATATCCGTGAAGAGCATCGTAAGAAGTAATGGAAAGTATCGAAATTTTTCGTTACTTCGTAGGGGAGAGAAGGGGAATGGCGCCACCCTAAGCGAAATTGAATTTTCATGCAGAATTGCGTTGCGATTAATGTAAATTGTAATGAGCATAGCATACTACAGTTCATAACCTATCTTGTGGTGATTTTTTTAAAATTTATATCTTTTATAAAAACTGAATAAAATTGTTTTTTCTAAAAGCTTGCACAGTGGCGGGATTACCCCTGTACCTGGGGTATTGCCGCCACACCACTGGGGTTATGCCGCCACGTCAATAAACAAAGTAAATAATCTATAAATAATGAAAAATTACATAATAGAGCAATACATATAGAACTAAAGTAGATTTAATTAACTGTGGAATGGTAAATTTTACAGGGTACAGCTCTTTTATTAACTTTCCATTTGCAACTAACTATTTTTTTTTTTTTTTTTAAAGTTTCGTTGGTCTATTTGGCCAGTTCAGTTATTCTTTTTCAGAACGTAGCATCTGGAACGAAAAATAATAGGTAGTAGGGCTAATATATGAAATTTCTATTTTTTTTGGCTTATGCCGCCATCCTTTTGCATGTGGCGGCATTACCCCATTAACACTTTACCTACGGGCGTCGACTGACCCATAGACTAAGAACACTCTAAGTTTCAAACTCTCATTGGAGAATTTCTACATTGAAATTGACATAGAAACTAGCGCGCCCCCTTTGTGTCTAAGGGAACTAATGTAATGGTTTCTGGCTGCCTATTTGCAGTCACCTTTAGGAGATTTAACAGAGCCAATGACATCTCGTAATTTGGAACCCTTATCAAGTGACGATAGGGATCTATTTTTTACTACAACTTATTTTCGACTTTATTTTTGAATATATACAGCTACTCATTGACTTTTATATCCCTCGTAGGCCCATCCTCAAGATATTTGACCTTGTGCTTCCTTTTCTCCATTAATAAACCTACAGACTGACTACGCTTGTCATTTTAGACATGGTCCCCCAAAGATCCACAAGTGATTCGATTGAATAACTCGTCAAATATTCATCCAAATGTAACAAAAACTTAGATTTAGGGGTTTTCGAGGGTTTTTCACATTTCTAAGTAATTAAAATTGGGTGTTGCTATTGAAAATTTTAAAGTTCGTAACATTTTTAATATTAAGACGGACCCTTATGCAAATTTTGTGTCATGCAATTAACTCAAAATGTTATTTGTTCACATAGTCAAAAAGGTCCGATGTAAAAGGATGACTAACGGTGGAAATAATCACTAGTGGGTAACTTTTTTTTTAACAGAGAACATTCCGAAGAAACAGTAGCCCTACAATTGAAAGTACAATTATGCCAATCAACAAATCAACCTTTAATAGTGTTTTAGTTGCTTTCGACACGTTAGAAGAGCTAGGCATTAGATTAAGTTGCTGGTCTAGAAGATTTTTAGTCTACGGGTCAGTCGACGCCCGTAGGTAAAGTGTTAAGACAAAATGGCGTAGACGGCTTGTTTAGGGGAAGGTAGATAGCCTAGCGTCCAAAATAACAACGTGATAAAATAGCCAAATAATTACTCTTTTCACTGGTATATAACCAATTTATCTAACTTAGAGATAACAGTCACTTATCACTTATATAATTTCAGAAGATCCAAAATTAGATGAAAATCACTAAAAACCATATTTTTTAAATAACTTTATACCAACTCACCGCACGGCCATTAGCGTCTGTACTACAAAATACTTTGTTTCCTGCTACAGGCCAGTGCTCACAACTCCCCTCCCACATACACCGTTGACGAGATACAAGGGGTGGCGGCATTGCCCGAGGTGGCGGGATTCCCCTGCTCTCCCCTACCCCTAAAAGTAACTAAGTTACAGTTGCAGTTTCATTCTGAAAAATCTAACTGCATTACTAAAAAAAAGTAAATGTTACAAGTAACGCGTTACTTCAATCCCTGCTTATACCCATTCGTTAGATCTTTTAAAAACGAGTCAAAGAGAACCCCTGTCCCGAGCGATGTAAATTAAAACGGAGTTAGGCCAGGCAAAACACCACACGCCGGTAAATTACTTAGGCTCGGATGAGACAGAAAGATGACTTTTGTTTTGACAGGAGCGCGTCGAGCGGGCAATTAAACAACTAGGGATTTTCGGCTCCAATTTAGAGTGACTACTCGGCATGATAAGAAAGGACAATTAAAAATGATAAGCGACACGGGAGGACTTTTTTTCTTTTATCCCTCCTTTTCCAACTGGCTTAAGATCTGGAGATTTATGAGATTTTACGCGGGGTTTTAAAGAGAAATGCAATTATAAGCGCGCTTGATAAATTCTCTAAATGTGTAACTGTCAGAGATTTTAATTCAAATTCTGGGGGAGCGCAATCAATATCAGCAGTCAAGTGAAGTCTTATGATGTAACGCGAGATTTTCATAAGGTAATGAAATACTTGATTTGTTGATATTAACTAGGATTTTGTTCCTTAAAGGCATGCTTTTTTATGGTTATAAATGAGGAGATGAGATTGTAAATCCGACATGTCTAAAATGCGCTTTTTTTTTCGGAGAGACCAAAATTTTAAAATGCGTAATTAGACATCATGAAACATGTGTTACTTTAGAAATAAGATTTTTACTTAAAAAGACAATGGTTTATTTTATATGATCTACAAATGACATTAATTTACAATGTCTTTTCTTTTTTAAAAATAACACTAATACACGTAAACACACAAGTTAGCTTAAACATTATGCAAAAACCTTCCAAAATCCATCTAATATTTAGGGACAGAGCAGAGGCCAACTAGAGAATCCCCAGAATTGACTTGTGACCCCTAAAAGGTATTGATTTGGTATGGGAACTTGGAGGTCTTTGTGACCACGGCGTATTTAACGTGCACCAGTCACCATTGGCGTACACGAGGGTCTTCGGAAGGCAGTGGGACTGGAACTCTCAACCTTAGAGATGCTAGTTCAAGACATTACCGACCAGGCTATCCCGGCCATTTTAGTGAGATTTCCCCCCCCCCCCTCCTCTTTTATTAGCTAGTAAATTTATTCAAAAATTTGGATGCAACATAACGCATTTTTAGTTTACAGAGTAACTATTTACGATCTATTAAAGAATAAGTTAGTAGATGCTTTTCTGCTACTACATCCATTCCTGATAGTTATTAGAGCGACATATGGAGGGCTTAGAATGCAAACGAACTATGTCCATAGAATGCTTCTTTGTGCTACAGACGTTTAAAGTTGAAGCCGCCTGGCAGTAGCAATTGAATTTTTTTTAAATTGCTCTTGCCTAGCGCATATTATCTGAACTAGGAATTTTTTCATTATTGCACTAAAATTATACGTATATAGAACATGCAATTCCGCTACTAACTCGAAAATGATAAAAAGTGGACTTGGTTCGCTTGTATTATGAACCCTCCATATATTGCTTCAGAATTGTTCAAGTTATGTCATCGTTTTTATTACTAGTAGACAATTTTTAATCTAGAAAAAAACTTTTTACAGTTAGAAATTAATTTATGGCTATACATTTTGGTCATTTAATAAAAAAATAATGACATTTTTTTAATATTAAATTTAGTTTATAAAGTTTGGAGTATGTTTTAATGTATTGCTGGAATTCGTGCCCCGTAACATTTTGAAAACATGCCACGTCGCCGTATTTTAAGTTTAAAGTAGTACCTTAGTGACTAGAGGTTTAAACTACTTAAAAAGAAATGCATAGTTACATAGAGAGAAATGAACCACCCTTTAGTACACGTAATGATAACACTGTGAGTTTAATAAAAGTTTGTAAAGTTTTGGTATGAATGTAAGTATGATAAGTTACCAACGTTGAAAAAATCTCTAAAACAGCTCTAACGACACTAATGCGCCACCAACTGGACAAAGGAAATCGGAAAATAACTGACGAACTTCGGCGCGAAGCGCCCTTTCCCCTTCGTCGAATACATCCTAAGAAGGGGTTAACTTTGACGTGGAATAGATCTGGACAAGGTCTTCGCTGTGAAACTGAAAGATTATTATAAGCAACATATGACGTGTTGCTTCATAAACCAAACAGATAATTGGCGCCCCCTAACGGCTTATTTTCAATAAAAGGCCCTGTAGAAAACTTACTCCATTGGCAAAGTAGCCTCAGTTCCCCTATTTATATAACGTTTAAAAATTTAATTAATAGAAATTAATAACCATTCAGAAAATGATACAGCTTTACTTTGAAACAATTTTATTTAAATCAGAAAATTTATTCATACTGGATATAAAAAAAAAATGATACAAAATAATAAAGGAATTCAAGTTTTAATACTAAGACCCCGAAATTCGCCAACATTTTTTTACGATCCAAAAATATTCTGAAATGTATCTACTAAAAGCATAGCAAGCGCGATACCCCACTTTTATGTTTTCACCGTTGCAAGACATTGCGAATATAAAAACGAAAGTTTATGAAATCCAAAAGAATTTTGCAGATGAAATTGAAAATATTTGAAATTCAGAATACGGCGAAAAATAAAAATATATATTGAGGTTTTATTTCAGCTATAAAGATGATATGCTTTTTGTAAATTGTTTAAAACATTTAATTTTAAAGCTATGAGGACACATTTAATTTAATTTTCATGCATAGTAATTTTTAGACAAAAAAAAACTTTTTCATATCGAACCGTAGAACGATTTCTATGTTCTGACACTTTTGGACAGAAACATAATCACAAAAAAAATGTATTTTCTTAAACATTTCTTGCAATTACATAAATGAACATTTAAAAAACTTAAACATTTCTTATAATTACATAAAAATAAACATTTAAAAAACTTAAACATTTCTTATAATTATATAAATAAAGTTAAAGTTACTAATTTCTTTTTTAAGTAATGCTTAAATCTTCTTAATTGTTAAGGAAGCTATGATAGTTAACATAAATTATTAAAACCATTTATAAAAAAATTTTGATATAGATATACGTAATTATTAAGATGATTTAATTTAATTATAGTTTAATAATATATAGAATTAAAATTCATTTGATTAATTTAGAAAATAATAGTTTTCAGATAGCATTACGTACGAAAAGCTATGTCTATTGTAGTTTAAAGGACTTGACAAAAACTATAGTTTAAAATAAATAAATGTGTGTGAAATACTTTCTGGTTTATTTCAGCATTCTTAAAATTGCTTAAATAAAACAAATTTTAACTGAATTGAAAAAGTATTATTTTTGGGTTCTTTAAAGGTAAGGTATAGATTTAGTTACATAAAATTTTATTTTAGAATTATTTTTTGCAGTGTATTTAATTTTTTACCTTATGTTTAAGTTCATTAATTATTTTTTTAAGTCCAATAAGAATTTGTAATATATGTCATCATAAAATTTCTTATGCTACTTTGGTTTTTAAAAAATACTGTTTAACAAAAAAATTGCATCTTAATTCATACTTTTCTTAGATAAAATTAAAATAAGAAAAATGAATTCATCGTACCCAGAAATATAAATGAGATATCAAATAAAAAAAGGAGCGAAATGAAGCAAAGTTTGAGGAAATTAATAAGAAATGAAACCCCTTAGGCAAAATGGGAACCTATCATGAATTCAAGAAGATATTAAACTTTTGAAAGATCAATCTTAAACTTTGAAAGCGAATAAAACTTCAGAAAGAAAAATTAATTCTAATACATTAAAAGTGTAACTTTGGAACAAGCGCAATCAAGCTACGTTTAAGGCTTAGAATTCTTTGAATACTGAAAATTATTTTAATAACTGACATATCAATTAGTTTTTAGCAGTCAAATGAAATCATTTCAAATTTTTTGATTTTCCTTTACAATTATTAATATTTTAATAATGAAGCATACATAATTTAATTTTCAATGTTGATATGGGGTTGGTTAGGTAGATAAAAGACATAATTTTTTTTTATCAATTTAAACCTATGCATTAGCGGCGCCATCGTGTCCTTGTTCGGGACTTTTGAATCCATAGATTTGGGGCGAATAAGCCAGATCGATTGCGGGTCTCCAAACCTCCGTGTTATTCCAATTGAAAAAATATTTTCTAAGTCACATTTTTCAGGCTGTATTGAATACCTTTTCAAACGGTTTTTTTATATGATAATTGTAGCTGACTTATATGTCTCTTTTTGAAATGTGTTCTAATATTTTGCATAAAATTATTTATTGAAAATCTAAAAAATAATCGAATTAATTTCAAAAAGTGACATTATAGAGACTGTAAGTCATATACGTTTATCATATATATATAAAAAAACGTTTGTAAGAATGTATGAAAACATAGTAATTTTTTGCATGACATCCAACAGAAACGAACAGCAACGCCGTTTATAAAAGTTTATAATTAGTATATAAACTCTTGTACTAACCATCTGTTTTTACATTAGGCCTCATCTGTCATAGATAATTGGTTATTCCTTTTCTTCCAATTAATTCCAATTATCTGAAGGTGGTTAGGTCCCAATTACTTCGGATACTTGGAGTTCTACTGTAATAGTAATGATGTTACACTCTTCTCTGAACTCACTCAAATTTTATTGACAAATCAAATCTCAAAGAGTTCAAACAGTCAAAATACTATTACTAATATACTCTGTAACAAACGTTTAAAAATTAGTCTTCCTAAAATTACAAAGGAAAACGCTGTTAAGACTTTAAGTACAAAGACTTCAGTACGCAATTACTAAAGAAAAAAATTCAAAACTATCTTCTCACGAACCTCTAAGTGTATTCGACAAATAAAACAATCTCAACATCACAGTATAGTAGTTGTCCAATAATTCTCAACTAAGGATATTAAAGAAAATAAAACATTTTCTTTTTACTTGTTCCCTAATGTGAAAAGAGATCATTATAATTTTTAAGTTACTTATTTGTATAGCTTTATTCATATTGTTTAATATTATACAAACGTTTTTTAATTCTCGTTGTCCATTAGTGTACATAATATGCCAACTATTTTTCTATAAAATTACAATAAAAATTGATGCGATACCCTTTATGAGGGTGTTAATAATTTCACCAATGTGTAAAAAGCAAAACTTATTATTAAATACCACTAGGCATGCATCTTGGGTTCTAAGAATATCTGACGTTTTTATGCTATATTTTGTAGGCCTTCAAAATTGCAGAAATTTTCATAGTTTTATTGTCTCGTATTATTTTTAGCTTGATTTCGATAATGGACTAGGACATATTCACATAATTGATCTGATCGATGTTATTAGGAAGTTTATAGTACGACACAGAAATATATGATTACATAGACCAGTAGACATCAACATGCGAACAATCATTCATCAAAAGCTTGCTCCAGAGAGCCGCTTGTTACGCCGATTACCAGTGTCATCGTAGATCAGGTCTTACTAGCCACCCAAAATCAGATTTTCCATCGTTATTGAGTTAAAGCCCTTCAAAAGTATGCTGGCTGAAGTTTAACTTAATAAAAAAAGAACTGGATCCCCGAACAGCTTCTAGAAAGGAGCAGCTACAACCCAAACAAGATCCTCACAAGCGCGTAAATAAACCAAACAAGCGAAGTGACGGATTCTTATATTACCTCACGCCGCGAACTTCTCTCCCCAGTCCATATCTCGTCTCTACCACCGGAGTCGAGACCAAGTCAAACAAACCAAACAGCATCTCCATACAATGGTATGGCTTCCATACCTCAAGCTGTGCACCTCAGAACCCATTGCGTGATTTGTATGACCCTCGTCCGAGTATTTCTTGGTTTCTTAGTCCGTTCCTCGGCGGGAGCTCAGCAATTGAAGCCTTCGGCATCCGAAATCCCGCGGCCTGGCCTTTATTAATTGTCCTTAGCCTCGGTTCCCACCCACGAGCCTCAAGATTATGGCTTGCCAGCGGGGTATGATTTGTCCTTACCAGTAAATCGGGGGGAATAATGTTTCAGGACAATGAATTAAGAGACCAGACCGATGGAGGGTGCCAAGAGGGAAAGTGAAGTAACCCACGAAGAATGGTTAAAGCTAAAGTTATCATCGGCATACTTACATTAAGATACATAAAATTTGTCGCATGAATGCATAGTGATTTCGTTTAAGCAGAGTGTTGACGCCACGCTTACAACGCTTGAGAAACAAAGTCAACTACTTAGTCTCTCCCAGATTATTTCTTTTACTAAGCATGCTAAAAAGGTAGATTAAAGTAATATTTACTAAAGTTAATAATACTTCAACTTAAACAGAGTAGCTCCAACCTTGGCAAATTGCCTTCACACAAAGGTCTTGTGAACATATGGGGATAGCTATTGGCTTATAGGGAACTTAATTCCACTGGTGCTGAACTAAAGGGTTCGCCAAAACCAGGAAGTAATCTCTGGTGAACCAAATTCTTCAAAGTGTTCATTTTTACAGGAATTATAAAAAACAGTTTCTGTATATGAACATCATGAGTACAACAAGTCGTATAATTTTGACAATTTACAACGAGCAAAGGAATTCAATTGCCAACAGTAATGTAACCTTTACTTTGATAAAAGTTGGTTTCCATTATATGTTGGCCCATTAGTAGAGTTCATAATTTGATTTCGGGCAGGGCAAACGGAGCTAGTACCCAGGGATAAGGGGCCAACAAATTTTTATTATAAAAAAGAACATTTAGTAAAAAGTGCCGAAATTCGCTGCCACGAAAAAAATAATTTGACATATAGATTTCCCAAGTGATTTTTTGACGTTTCTTAACTATTTACTAACTTAAGGGGGAATTGTTTCCAAATTTCTGTTAAAATTTACTGATATATTCTAGAAACACTACTAGAAGAAAAAAAATGTTCACGATAATGTAAACATTTTCCAGTAACGTAATCTGGACTTTATTTTACAGTTGGCTAAAAAACAAGGAGAACTTTCTTAAAAGTGGGTTACTTCCAATACCCGATCACTGAGAAGTCCGGGCTACCGCTTAAAAATTTAAAGGAGCCCCCAAATCAAGATTTTTTTTTAACTACTGTGTTATTGCAAATATCGCTTCATTTCCAAAAATTCCCGTTATGAAATATTTTTCAGTTTTATGCCACATTTGGTAGGCCCTAAAACTTAATTCAAAATAGAGAATCTCTGGTAAACCAAATTCCCCAAGGTAATTTAATTTCGGGCAGAAAAAACGGAGAAAGTGCTCCTTGCCAGGGGGGAGGGGGCATACAAATTTTGCTTGAAAGAGTAACATTTAGTAAAAAGTGCCAAAATTCATTGCCACAAAAAATAAACCGATATCTATATATTATACAATTGAACCAAGTGTCATTAAATTTACCAAAGAAAGCCACTATAAATATTATATTCTTTGTTATTTTTGTAAATTATGCTCTGACCGTGAGAATAAAATTATGTATGGGTTTGAAACACGATATATAACAATATAATATTACTCTAATATCATGTAATAAAACAAATAGGCTTTTAATAGAATGTGTCACTCAGCCCGCTTCCACACAACATATGTGTTCAACAGTCAACAAGTCGCCAAAACACTATGTTAATTCGACTACAAACATTTACACGCTAAATTTGGCCAGTTTCATTTATTTTATTTTGAAAATTCAATAATTATTTTCAACAATTATTCAATAGTTGTTATCGTTTGCAAATATTAATTTATATTTCAGAGAATAAGTAAGTAATATTTCTCTATTTTAAATAGAACCAAAACATTTCATATCAACATACAAACAAAGAATTTCTTAGTGAAATATATTTGACATCATTTCAAACTGATTGATGTCTCAAAAATAAATTTCTTTTAATTTATTATTTAAAAGAATTAAAGTTTCTCGAGTGATTGTTGCGAATGGCAATGGAGGTTTAATTTTAATAAAATGGCTCCTTATGCTTTTTAAATTAGCATTAAATTTTGAAGTTTTATTATTTTAATAATTAAAGTACTTCGAATACGAATTTTTATCAGAAATTTTTAATGTCTTCTAATTTCAATGCGCTAAATTTTTTTGACGTATCGCACTTGGGCTATAAAAGTGAATGACGGATGGACAGACGGATGGACTAAACGATTATAATACCTTCCACTTTTTACGTTATAAACGTAGTGTGGAAGCGAAAATGATATCTAAACTGTAAAATATTTACACATGTATTTCAGATAATTGCTAAAGGTTAATTATGTATACACAATTAAAAATTCACAGTTATAGATACATTATTATATATTGTGGGCTCCAAACTTGTTTGTGCCCTGGGCCCCAAACGTTATAAGTCGGGCCCTGGTTGAATTATTTATAAGTGTGGAGCGAGCTCCAAATCAAGGGCAGTCTTCCCTTACGCTGAAGTCTTGATCGCCCTGGTTACTTCATTATGCTTCTAAGGCCTTCCCGTGTTTGCAGTTGAGGGCTCGGCAATAATGATTTGCAGAGGGTGCCATCCCCAAAGCCCACTTGAGATGGATACGCAGGTTTCGCGTTGCCACATGGACACGAAGGTGCGTGGATCTTTGAGGATTAGTACGGAGATTGCCGACCTGTAGTGACGCGCTAATTTATTGAATCAGCCACGGTAATTTATTGGTGCAGGTAAAGGGTTTTATGGCATTGTTCACATTACTTTAATTTCTAGTGAAAAAAATTATTAAGTTAGGTTGTTATAACATTTGAAATTAATTTTAAATATAGATGGCATTTGGATGAAGGATTTCTATGTTAATTGTATAACTGAATTGCTAGAAAATTGAGAGTTTAGGGTAGTGGTGTTTTTTTAAGAAAAGTTGTTTTGGGATTACGTAGTGCGTAAAAGGATATATTTAATCTGATTTAAACAGTTTTAATTTGTTTAAAATAAGATTTTACTAATCCATTATTTAGATACTTGTGGTGGTCAGCACAATTTTACCTCATACTAAGCAATCCGTGCATTTACTTTTTTACAGACGATTCAGTATTAGGCTAGCATGCAAGAGGTGCTGGGAATCAAAACCGGGTCGGCCCGTATCTCTTTATTGGTGACGTCAGACGTGGTAATACTTAAGGGCACAGATACATACATCAGACAGCCTTAAGGGGGTTCAGTACCCCGAATTCGGTGAAAAAATCAAAACAAAAATTATTGGCTTAAAATACTATTACAACTTTTATTAATATTGTCACAAAGTATTGAGACGATTGGAAAAATATTTTTGACATTAAAAGCCATTTTAATGTCATGACTTCGTAAGGAAATGGGTTAACAATAAGAACTTTAAACGCGTTTTTCTCAGAACTTGATTTTTTGAACTTCGATGTACCTTTTCTCAAAAACTATGCTATGTTTTCTCGTAAACTTTTTTTATATGATGTAATACATAGTATAGATTAATCTGAGGTTATAAATTTTAATAAAACTAAAGTGAAAAAAATTTTATTGGGCAAAAAAGTGAAAAATTTCATGATTAAATAAAATAAGTTTTAAAGTAGTACCCAAAAGTACTTTAAAACTTATTTTATTTAAAAAAAAATCAAACAGTTATTTAAAAGAAAACTTTTAACCTCAGATTAGTATATAAGGTTGTTATAGCACACACAGAGAATTTTAAGATGATCTGATCAGTAGTTATTGCGAAAAGGTACATTGCAATTGGCCAATTTAACATTAGCGATATACAACATACCGAACCCCCTTAACGCAACCACAACATCGATTTGGAATTCAAATGGAATTCAAATCAAGCGAAAAAGTTCTGAGACTCAAATTAGGCAGCGATAAATATTAAAATAAATACCAATTAATAAAATAATTAGTAACTAATAAAATAATGATAACAATTTATAAAATAATTATTGCTTAATAAAATAATTAATAAAATAATTAGTGATCAATAAAATAATTTCGTCCACAGATTATCCCAAGCTACCCTTATAATAATCATTTTAATGGTATGAAAAAAACAGGAATTAATACTAGCACTTTTTATTTAAAGAAAGAAACGTGAATATTTAATCATAACATAGGAATTTCAAATGTCAAGAATATAAGATTTTTACCTTTGTGTGTAAATATACAAGTAAAATTGCAATGTCAATGTAACAGCAAAAAAATATACATAAGTCTTTACTATTTTTTAAGTTTTCACAAGCAAAGACGTTTATTTTTTTATATTTTTTATTTCCTTTTTTTTCTAAAAATATTATTTTTAAGCAATGCACACACTCATTATTAAATCTGTCACAGTCATTTAGAAACAAATAACATTTCCTGCTTTGTTTATCTTAAAAATGTATTTATTTTTTATTCAAAAAAATGTAAAGTCATTCGCGTTCACTAAAATAATGAATATCTTATTTTGAAGCAAAAAAAAATTACACACAAAAAAGCTGATATTTCCGAAAAAAACAAAACTTGGGATCTTAAATCGTGAGGTTTTAATTTTTTCCTCTTTCCTTTTACCCATTGCTATTTTATACTTTATTCTATTCTTTTCGTTTTTTATAACTCATTAAAACGCCTTTACGTTAATTTGAAACTTATGCTTCCATCCAGTTAATGTAATATACATCCATTGAAATTCAAAAGAAGCGACTTGGGATTTTAATGCACTTTTACTAAATTATTAATAACCTACACAGACACGAGAATATTTATACAAATAAAAGATAAAGCGAAAAAAATATTAACCCCCTAAAAAAAGAAATGGGAGACATTGGAATTTCTGGTAAATGGTTGAGCAAACAGATTTTTTTTTAATTGGACTTGCTCATTACTTTTTCATAACATAAAAAACTACGAAAGTTTAAAATATCATATCATAATAAAGGAAAAAACAGATTACGCTTTTATTTAGAGTATGTTTTTTAATAAAGTAAGCAAAAAATTATAAAGTTCGCGGTATTTCGTTAGATAAAAAATTAATTCTTTTCTTGTGTTTTCGAATAGATTTTGATAATTATTTTTCTTCGTTGATTCTTTTTTCTTTTAATTATTTAAACAAAAAACAGCTATTAATGCTGCCCAAGGTTTCAAAAAATTGATTGGTAGTCTGCGAAATTGTAGTTAAACATAATTAAATATGAAAATCTGGCAATGGTCTTTTCAATCACCATTTTCTATTAAATTAAAAAGAAAAAAAACCTGATATGTTTTTGATTAAAATGTTACATTGGAGGTTTAAAAAAAAGATTGCAGAAGAATCAAATCTAGTTAATTGAAATCTTCAAATAATTTTATTTTACCAGAACTGTGAAATAAGTTTTTGCTGTTCGTTACATTAATTAAAATGTTTTTGAAATATTTGAAGAATGTTACATTTTTATTCCATGAATGTAGTTAGTTTTTTAGTTTATTTCAACGGAATATTTAAAGTAAGATATATTTTGAAGTTGGAACAACAATTTTGATGTTTTGTTATTTTTCATAGCCAAGCAGGAATTGTACTAGTAACATAGTAGTTTCTTGTTTGTGGTTTATAACTAGTTATTTGTGTAGAAGATAAAAAAAATTAAGAACACAACTACAAGCAGGGCAAAAAATCGACAAGGTACAAAAAATCGCAAGCAGGATTTACAGCCTCTTGTAGTGAAAATCATCTGAACCTTTTAAAGTATTTGTAAGTTAGCGAAATATATCAAAGCCGTTATACTGTAAAAGAAACTTCTAATCACTCGAATATACCATCACAGTGAACGTAAAAATACGCTTTGTTCTTCGAATTTACAATGGTGTAAAATTTATAGTGCGGTAGGTACCGGATATAAAACGTTTGCTTTACTGACAATGATTAGACGCGACCATCTTTTCTTTTTAAACGATATTTTGGAGTAAGTTTTTGATGTGACACTGTAAATCGTGTAAACATCAATATGATGTAAAACAAGCATTGCAAATTGTGATGTAAAAAGTAATTTTAATATTTTTTTTTTGTACGATGTGTCATCTAAGTTTTTTTCGCTCGGCTCTTTCCAAATCCATGCAAAAGCTATGTCTTCCGAATTTGATTGGACCCTCCATAGAGAAATGATAAGGCAGGTAAGGTCATCATCAAATAAATCTCTTTTTTTTTCAGCATCTCTCAAAACAAGGAATGCAATAATCGTAAGAAATTCGAATATCAATATGTGAGATAGAATCATCGCGTGTAAATGTCCGTCAGCGAAATATCTGTATGCAATACAGATATTTTCTGAATCGAGATATTTCTAGCAACCAATCATTTTAATTATTTCAGAGAAAGTGTACCACAAATTCTGAATTTAATTCAACTCTCTATAGAAGAGTGTTTAATAATAATATCTTTCAAACTCAAATCCATTTAATCCTTAAAACTTACAATTAAATCAACCACGATATTTAAAAAAACCTACTAATTAGAATATCATTGTGTCAAATGTTCTTCCGACTAATGTATGACGTCTGGACATCAATGGCATACTTAAATTATTTCTAGACATTTCAAATGTATCTATACAATTTTAGCAACCATTCGACTCAAAAGCAATGTATTTAAAATCCAAAATTCAATTTCACTCCCCATCGAAGAGAGTCGCAACATCGTTTCAACCTCAAACAAACCCATTTATTCCAGAATCATGTCCACGGAACAAACACAAGGAATAAGAATCGTACGAATTAGAATATCTTCGGGAGGGGCGGACTCCTCGCGTGTCAAATGTCCCTCTGACTAATGTCCGACTTTCTATAATGAATGCTAAGTAATCAGTAAATAGTAGTTAATAGAGATTGTCGCCGAATGCCGCGTCTAATTAAGAAAGGGAGATGCCCATCATAGATTCAAAGGGGGAAGGTCCCGAAACTCGGACAAATATCAATATCAATCTTAGACAAACCCCGAAGAAAACTCTCATTAAGTTTGGACTGGGGGACCTTATCTTGTGACACAGGGTTAGTGCGTTGGAGGTGCTTTAAGTCATCGAGGGAGGATGGGATGACAACGCTGTAAATGATAACTGATTGGTTTTATGTCTGATTGAAGTAAATATTGCAGTTGTGGTTTCTTAAGCTAAAATATCAGTATGATTGGTTAATCACGATTTTGAGGACAATTAACTACCTAAGTAAAGTAATTTTAAAATATCATATAAAGGTTCTCTGTTAAAAATTCAACACTAAGTATATATTAAAAAGTGGTTTCTAGCAGCTGCAACGGCTGTGTGGTGAAGCGTTTTACCATATTTTTGGTGTATGGTTGAACCATTTATAGACTTTCGTTACCGAAACCTAACAAAAAATATTCAACCTAGTACCGAAAATATGGTGAAACATTTCACCACACAACCTTTTCAGCTACTAAAACCCATTTTTTTGGTGAAACCTAGCAGAAAATTGTTAAAAATGTTGATTGTGATTGGAGCACCGATTTTAAATGACCTTTAAATTAAAGGCTTGTAACTGATTGTTGTTAGCATACTTACCGTATTAGAACTTGTACTAATTTAGCATAGGAGGACACAAGCATTGTTGGTTATAAGCTTAAAAAAAGTTGCCTATAGATAGGACGCACCTATCTATATTCTACATGTAACTATCAAGTTGAGGTAGAAAGTTATACCTCAAGGTAACCACATTATATATAACCATCTCATTAGGTGCGAAACAACTGTCTGTGATTTTTCTTATTTTATTCATGTATTACTCAGAAACTATATTTCCTCATTTCACTTCTACTTCAATACTCCACGGGCTTTTTTTTTTTAAATAAGTAAAGCTATATTCCAATGGAATTGTGATTTTGCAACGATTTTGAAATATTGCTTTCGGTTTATATCCGCGCCATAAAGCTAATAATAATAAAGAAAAGTTAAGAAACTTTAATAGCAATAGTAAGGTGATAAAAAAGAGTTTCGGACAATACCTATCAGTTACATTTTTGTCAGTCCACTCCAGTGATCTTTGGTTCAACAACTGCAATTCATTTTGCAGCATTTTGACTGGTTTTTCTGTGCGAGGCACAATTCCGATCTGCTTCAGGATTTGTCTATAAAGTGTCGGAATGTTGGAATCGGTAAATCAGAAACGGTGCAAAGGGGGATGGTAATAATCAAGAAGGTATATAATCAAGAAGGCTGCCATGGTAAAAAGGAAGAAAAATATGGGATAGAAAATATATAATCACGCTACCTCACATCTGCCGCTTTATTGCTTGATGCAGGATGCTGAGGAATGTGCCTAGATGAAAAGGATTTTTGTGAGATTTAGTTGGTTGGTTGGTTGATATACATATATTTTCGGGCTTGTGTGCTTGCTCAGAGAGCCACTTATAAACCTTCGTCAAGTAAGACAGTCACAACACACACTCACATGCATACGTGGCAGATGCTGCCATGTATCACGCGCCACCTCCACAATTTAGACATGTCCCTGAAGGGGAGGGAAATAGTCTCCAGGAACCTGCACCCGTGGGAAACTGCGCAATGACCGCCCACAGGACTTTCGGACTCAACAGATTTAACGAGCACGTACTCCGCATGTACTCGGTGAGTTTTCAGCGACCAGGTTTCGATCGCGGGACCTTCCGATCCGTAGATCGCTACTCTGACCACAGCCCCAATATACAGTGGTGGAAATTGATTTATGAACTAACATTCTTTTCACCAGATATCGCTTTGTATTAAGTGCTCACAATTCGAACTTTGTGTGTTGTATATTCAGAGTATAATAAAGGATTTTCACACATAATTTTTTTTCAAAAAATGATATTAAATGAAAATATATCTATTTTTAGTTTTTAAGCATGTCAAATGGTGGAAATTGATTTATGAACTCAAATTTATTTTGAACCCAGGTACCAAATATTTTAACTAGTTCTTAATTTGAACTTCACGGGAGCTTACTATCATTGCTTATAAATAAGATTAAGGCCAACTTTGTTGAAATTTATCTGTTTTATTCCCATTTTACTAAATAGGAAAGCTTGCGGGACTTCCTGAAGCCAAAAAGGTAAAAAATGACCCTTATATAATATTGTAACAAATCTATAAGAGAAATCAGCTTATTAATTATACGATCAATAAATATAAGTCATAAATATTTGAATAATCAGTCTGACTGGGGCAAAAACCATCAATAAAAAAGGTGTAACCCTCGTGGGACGAGGCACAAAAGCACGATTATTGGACTTGCATCCCAAAAAGTTACCATTTGTGCATTACAGGACGAATTTGTTATGGACTATCACTTCCTGTAACTCCCAGAAGAGTAGGACAAATATTGATATCGTCGTCGAACTTGAAATGTTCCAAAATGAAGGCTGGCCCAAAGCTGCCTCTTCACCATAAAACAGGCTATTAAAATACGGTCATAACTTCATGAAAATGGATTGGGTGGGGGTGGATTGAGAGAAATGGGAAAAAAGAGAAGTTTGCTGATGAAAAAAAATTCAATTTGGATGGACGTGATGGTTTAAACTGTTATTGAAAGGATCTTCGAAGATAGCCAAGATCTGTCTTCGGCGGAAATGTTAGTGGTGGAAGTTTGATGGTTTGGGCAACGATATCTTATGATTGAAGAAACAAGGTTATGTTTCTAAAGGGCTGACAAACATCACTTTATTGCAGATTAGTTCTAAAAAAATCTTTTATTTCTTTTTGCATGGCAAAAGTACACTTTTGATTATATTTTTATGCATGATAATGCAAGTATCCACATTTCAAACGAAATGGTAGACTGTTTTAACGTACAAAATGTTGTTCATTTAGATCATACTGCCAATAGCCATGACTTAAACCCAAAGAATAATGTCTGAGATCGATTGGTATGAATAATTTACTCAAATAGAGTATGGTGTCAATGGAGTGTGTATCAGTTATAGAATAGAAGGACTTAATCATTAAAAACTGGAAATTGCTTCACCCAAAGTTTCGTGTTGTCTATGAAAATACAAATCAAGGAAGCAATAACGAAAAAAAAATAGTTTTAGTAATTATTAATTGATATTGAATGCAAAAGTTCATAAATCAATTTCCCTATGCTAAAACTAAAATATCAACAAAATAAATTTTTTGCGAAATTATATACAATTTTATTTACGGATATAATTTATAATACAAAGCCTGTATAGTGTATGAAATTTAAATCGATAAAAACGCATTTAATAAAGAAATACTGTTAAAAAACTGCCAGTTCATAAATCAATTTCCACCACTGTACGTAACTCTATCATGATAGTTGAGTGCGACTTTTATGTGCCATCGAGAGAAAGGGGATAATTCTTATGTATGGTTAAATTTACATGTCTTCTAATAAATCATTACTCCCAGTTATATCT
This sequence comes from Hylyphantes graminicola, assembly GCA_023701765.1. Taxonomy (NCBI): domain Eukaryota; kingdom Metazoa; phylum Arthropoda; class Arachnida; order Araneae; family Linyphiidae; genus Hylyphantes; species Hylyphantes graminicola. Next base: position 42,689,357 of record CM043122.1, on the reverse strand, counting down.
TCTGCACTGTTAAAATGTTGTGCTTAGTTTTACTTTAATGATGAATTACTAGTAGCTGTTCCTACGTATGTGTGTTGAAAATTTTCACCATATTTTCGCTATTCAGTTGAACCGTTTTTCAGGGTTTACAAATTAAAATCTAAGCAATAGTTCAATCGAATACCCAATATGTGTTTAAACATTTTACCATACAGCCGTTGAAGATACTAGAAACCATATTTTGGAACCGTATCTTTAGGAACCATTTTAAGAAAAATTTGTAAAAGTGTAGCGAACTATATAAAAATATTAGTTAAAAACATTACTTAAAAATATGACTTAAGTGAATATAAATAAAGTGGTATACAGCAATGTTTCTTACAATTTTATGGTGGAATCATTCTTTTAATAGTGAAACAATATTTACTAAAGAATAATAAATTTTAATAAAAATTTACTCCTTAAGGTGGTGGAAGGGAAGCCTAAATATTATGGGTCACCTTACCTACACTTATTGTGATATCTTTCGTACTCTGTGTGTGATGTTTCATTTCTCCATTTATAGAAATTAAATTAAACAATAACTTTTGAGGCAGTAATGCTGATAACAGCTTTATGGATTAAATTTAAGCTTAATGTTTTATAATGTGATAAATAATATATTTATAAATTCATGCAATTTAATTTTATAGATGAATTTTTATTGTACATGAATTGTTTTCATACATAAAATTAGCGTAAAATTTATTCCTAACAATCGTTTTTATTATTTTAAATACATACAAATATTCATTTTTTACTTTTCAATAACGATCATCTATAAAGTAAATAAATATTTAAATGAAGCACTTGCCTAAATCTATTTTCCTGTTACAACAAATTGTTACCACTCAAAAGAGAGTAGGAATCGCTAAAATATTTGCTACAATTAAACACAAAAGTACCTAAAAAATCTATTTTCTTTTAAGTTGCGATTATACCAACGTGTTCATCAAGTGAAAATAGCCTACTTAATTGTTGGGAAACTTAAACTTGAGTGGAATGCTTGCGTTTATTGGAGTTAGAACGAATGAGGTATCTTTAAACAGGGACGGTTTCATTAGGTTAATGATAATAGAATTTTTTTCTCATGGTGTTTTTAGAATAATGTTGCTTGTAAAAAAATGTCTTGTAAACTGAATGCCACCGAAAGCTATTTAGAACTGAAAATGAAAGTTTGATTGTGGCTGTGTTTAATGTTCGTAAATAAATTGGCTTTCAATTAACAGGGTTTCTATAATATTAGTATTATATTTTAATGGTATTTAAGGCGGCAAAAAATTTAGTTTAGGAAACATTGGAAATTTTGTTTATGATATGAAGGTAATTCCATGGAGATGCATTTGGTGAAAATTGGTCAAGCGCTGGAGTCATTGAGTGATACAGCAATATAGAGTGGACCCTAAAATTGACCAAAAGAGAATTCAGAGAATTCCATGTTTCATAAGTATCGAGTTTTATACTTTCACAGGGCTTGATTGTAAAAGAGCCAATTATTAATACATTTTCAGGCCAACACTACAACTTATTTTACTTTGGATAGTAGGATGTATATTAATTTGGTAAAAATTAATCCTTTCCGACTGAGCTATCACGATCGTGCGGGTATAAAAAAGAATGTTCAAGCTCTTCAAAAAATATCGATACCGAAGCAGCTGGCTTGTACCATTCATTATTTGTATAAAAAATGACTTTGTTTTTAATAAGTTGCTGGCATAGATGCTGCTTAGCGCATTTTTTCGATAAAACTAAAAACTTCTCAAAAAGTCTCATAATTTTAAGGTAAAATCAAATTAAAAGTCTCATGATTTTAAATCAGCACCATCAGAACGCCGCCGGTCTTAAAGGGTTAATGGAGCTCTACATACAGCACTAGACTGGTCCAAAAAATACACCAAAATGTAGTGTAGAGAAGTCAGTGTCTCTTTATGTATCCACATTTTACACTGATTAGCAAGATTTAGATAAGTTTATTAACAACTAATGGACCTATGGAGTTAATGAGTTATACAGCAGTAAAGTTGTTTCGAAAATCCACCAAAAGATAATGTGAAGAAGCCAATGTCTCTTTATGTAACCACATTTAACATTGTATAATAGGATGTAGATTAATTTGCTAAAAATTAATGGAGCTCTCCAGTAATTAAGAGATACAGCAGTACAGTTTGCCTAAAATTCACCAATTCATGTATCAGATCAGGCATTGAACTCGTCACTTGGCCTAGGTTCTAAATTTAGAAGTCCGCGTCACCAATAGTTCGAATGCAGCGTTAATTTAACCCAAATACAAATCATTTAAAACTTATGCAATATTTGTTTATCAACTTATAACTGTTGGGCGGGGGTAGATACATATATATTCCAGCTTGTGTGCTAACATAACTTTTTTTTACTGTCACAGAGAAAGGAAACTATACCCAGGGCGATGGCGGGAATCAAACCCCCACCCGGTACAGCACGCTAACTGCTATCGTAATGGTCTGCTATCCAAACCACTCGGCCATCCGGGCCTCACTGTTGATGACTTGTGTTGTTTCTATAACAGCTAATTCCAATGCACGCAACTTCTTATTACAAAGCTGTTAACGAGTGTATTGGATGCATTTCAATTCCGTGCGCACCATTTTATAGATATTCCACCAATACAGCTGTCTCCTGTCCATCATTGATGCCTGAGATACGACGTCCATAAAGTAATCTCGGATTTGTTATAGCTACTTTAAAACTGTTCTACTGGTCGTTTGATGTCTCTAATGGCACTGTTTGGAGATAAGAAAAGACATGCGACGTGATCAGCTTAATCAATTTCGCAGTTACTGCCCAGGTTTAAGGTAAAGGTGATTTGAAACAAAAGGAGATTGGAAAAAATATTCTTTGTGGGTTTTTATGCTGTTGTAATTGAGTTAAGAAGATTTGAATTATAGCTGGCGAAAAATGTAATACTTGTCGAATGCGTTTTTAAAGTATGGCTGCTACTAAGAAAGATTTAAAATAATCTAGCAACTTTTTTCAACTCATGGATTTTGTTTGGTGAAGGGAAGTAGAACAATGAGAAAATAAAGTACAGGGTGTCCGTAAAAGAACGTCCGAGTTTTAATGGTATATTACAGAAGTTTATTGTATACCAAAAATATAAAATCATACATGAAATTGAAGGAAAACTAACCTAGTTTTTCCTATAAGTGCTCAATGTGTGCGCCTTTAGTGATAGGCACACATCCAAACATAGGCACACATCCAAACGAAAATGCAATTCTTTCCATACTGTCTACAGCAAGTCCGGAGTAACGGATGCAAGTAATGTATAGATGACACTGTAACTGTGAAACCGATGTAGCGGTACAAGCGCATGCGCTCATCTGAAACTGCTGGAGTTATTCTTTATTCGTCACCTTCAACAGATGATCTATAATACTATTAAAGTTTGAAAATCGGACATTCTTTTACGGACACCTTGTATATATCAATTGAATTGCACTCAAAAATCTATCGGTAGATGACATTGTACTAAGCCAGGAGAACATGTTCCATGTTTATGGTCAATATCACAAAAAGGCTAGGAGCAAAATGTATTTAATACACTTATTTTACTTATTCTATTTTATCATAATTTAACACCTTCTTGTCTTATTTTAAAAGTTCATCTCAACTTCCGTTCAGTTTTAAATCAACTGTTGACAAAAGATTTTTCTTGTAGGTGTAAACAAATATATTTATATCGTTATAATTTTAAGACTTTTAGCTGTTTGGCAGATTCTTATAAGGTACACGAGTGAAATAATGTATATTTTTTTTTAGCATTCATGGAGTTTTTAATACAATTTAATCAATAATAAAGGAAACCCTAAATAATTAATCGGTCTGACAAGCAGGTTTGGCCTCATCAATAATTTATGAATATAAACGATTTTTTACAAAAAATAATTCGAAAATAAAGCTTAAATGGAATTTTAACAAGAAATATACCTATTTAATCCCAACTTTCTTTTCCACTTTAAATATTAAATCTCCATTTTATCCCGCATGCCATTTAACATCATTTTGCACCATGCATATTTAAGAACCAAAGTTAGAATGAAGACTTATTTCTGGCCGTCATACACCCCCATTAAACCAACGGTAATATCATTTAAATATTATAAATTGCTTTTAAATCCCCCAGGCAGCCGTTATTCACGCGAAAATTGCTTAATCGAGTCCATGATTAGTGATTATACCGATCGCCTCTACTAAGCTCCCCTTTCTAAAAAAAAAAAGAACTACAAAAAATAAAGTCTTCATCATAATTATTCCCCCAAATCTACCGGGAGCGCTTCTTCTATCCAAACGGGGATATAGTCATAAAAAACCTTTTCCATTTTTCCTTCGAACTGCTAAAAATTCAAAGCTATCAAACGGAAATAAAAGACAGGTTCGTCTCGAAGCAGGCAGGCAGTAATAGGCCGTTTAAATGCAGCTCGCCTCCAACCTAAATACGCTCCATAATTGCTATTCCTTCCACAATCCATAAATTTGGCTTCTATCTGGAGTCAGAAGCTGAATTTGGTGCAGTGTCAACAGAGCGATTGGCATCCAGCGGACTAGGTCTGCCTTAACATGGAAAGGGAGGGGCTCTTTTCTTCCAGGCTGCTATAGGATGACCTGGTGTAGCCTACAGATTCCTTATGGAGGGGAATGACAGGGAGAATGGTACAGTTCTGTTTTGAGGTACAGCACAGAAATAAATGTAATGAATTACAAGTTTAAATGTATAATATTAATGCATTGTAAGTTTATTAAAAAGATAGAAATCTAATGCATGTTTTAGTGGCTGCTTTTAATTCTTGCATATTAAAAAACTAGGAAGAACGAAAATACTTTTGTTTAAGATTAAATCACATGCCATCGATTGTATTATTTTTTTATGTAAGTTAAATAGATTTTGAATTATGATGGCTGGAACGTGTCTGATCAAAGTTTGAAAAATCTACTGAAACATTTTTAACAAAATTACCATCAATGTAACTTACGTCACCCTTGCAGTTTTATATGGCGTCAAATGTGGCTACTTCATACATTAAAGCTAACTTTTTGCCCAAGGTTTTTCTCTATATTAATTCTTTATAAAATACTTAATTTTTATGTATTTTTAATGCATTGTAACTGTTTACTTAAAATTAAAAATAAGCAAAATTAAAATTTTTAAATAGAATTTTATACTTACGAAAGTTAGGACCAAAGTTACCCTTTCCTTCACTACAAGGACTTACGCAGCATACTTCATCGCAATTTTATCATAAACGATCTGACGTTCACTGCGTACATTGTTAACTCTACAGCAAGCACCTGTTGCAGTAGCTTTGCTAATTCGGTCTACAGGCTCTTACTCGAGAAACTAAGTCTGAAAGTGAATTCGTTAATGGTGTTTGGGAGCTAAGTCGTGTAAGGATCAGGCAAAAAGAACAGTCGTTTCGTAACAACAAACTTTAACAAAACAAACACATAACAAATCAAAATAACAGCTCCAAAATGTTTCCAGTGCACGTTGCTTTTATACACGTCAACAATTGCCCGGATGTAGAACGTCACAATATCACAGCGCCGTAACAGTAGTCCAACGTCACAATCACAGTGCTGCCACAGGTGAATATAACCCCCATTAACGGTATTACAAATATTCCTACTCTACTACAACCTACGCTGCAATGCCGCTTCCTTAGTAGATATATTGTAGACTAGCTGTTATACCCGACGTTGCCCGGGTAGAGGTAAAAAAATAATTTCATAGTCAATTTAACTATTTTTTTCTTTCATTTTAGTTACATAAGATATGAAGATTACCCAGTAATTTTCCATTTAATTACCCATCTTGGATATAGTAATGATTAATATTAATTTCAAAAATACCTTTGATAAGAAGCTCAAATTAAAAAGAATACATATTTAAGTAAAAAATAATAAGTAAGAATTAAAATAAGCTATTCCAGCAAACAGCAAATGATTTGCATTTTTTTTATATAGGTCAGTTCAATTCATCTATCATTTAATCCGTTATAGAATAATAAGCTTGTATTGGTGATAGCGTTCGTTATTAAAGTACAGAATCCACCTACTTATATTACATTAAAAAATAAAAAAATTAAAAACGCTATAAAATTCACCGATAGAGTCGTCATAATTTCCAGAATAATTTTTTTTAGCTCATTTGGCGCTTTTTGCGAATTTGGCGAGAGAAAAGATATAGCTAACAACACACCCATTCATCTCTCGTCCCATAAACTTCGCACAACCAGCTAATTAAAAAAATTGCTCATTTGGTGCGTTTTTTGTAATAACTTGGCGAGTTTGGCAAAGTATTTGGCGAAAAAAGGAAAACATAAAAGGCTATGCATCTGTAGTGCGATGGCCTTCAAAAAACACAACATAAATCAGTATAAGCTTAACTATGCTTTTGAAAAATTCGTATTTACAATCATAGGCACAATTAAATAATAGAATGGAGACTGGTAGGATTACATAACTTTTGAAACATATAAATTATTTTTTCAAGTTATTAATTTAGTTTCTGAAGGCAATGAACAAATATTAAACAAATTAAACATTTCCAATTTCAATTGTTTTCTAAAAAGTTTTATTTAAATTTTTCTGCCTGATGGCATCACGAAAGAGAAAAAATGATCGGATTTGAGCGAAAGTGGTGTATTTTTTCCCTTAAAACGTTCGAAAACGATAGAAGGAATAGTCCGATTCGAAAAATTCTAAGCCTATGTTTGTTCTGGAGATTAGATGAATTTTTGTGCCAAATTTTGTGACGATCTGTGGCGTGGTTCTTAAGTTTTTGCGTTCTATACAGACAAACAAACAAACAAACAGAAGTCGCCTTTTATGTATATAGATTAGTACATGTATTTTCCTGTTTGTGCGCTTGATCAGAGACCCTAATATAAACATTCATTGAATAAACACAGGCACACAATATTTACTGACAAATAGTGAGAAAGTACACCCAGGGCGAAGGCGGGAATCGAACCCGCACCCGGAACAGTTCAGAGACTGTTAGCGTAGTGTGCTGCGATCAAACATACTAGGCCACTCGGGCCCCTTAGTAGGTAAAAAGGAACTTTTTATGGCTATGGAGTATACAAAAACAGATACAAAAGAACTATACCACTGTTACAGTCGGTCTTACATATAGAATATCCCGCTTTGAATAGTTTCATCAGTAGTAGAGTGGTCGCTTTGAAGGGGAAATGGGGGTTGATATGGCCTAGTGTAGTATATTTATTTTAATCTCGCCCTGGTATGGGATCTTCCCTGGCGTTTGTTACTGCTTCTGTGGAGAGGGAGGGGTTGCATGTTAATGGTGCTCAGATCAATCATTCGAATTCGGGAAGGCGATGTCAATGGATTCTTATTATTAGTTGGGGTGTGTGGCAATAATGTTGTAACAAAATGTTATGAATGATTTAATAAGGTAGCAAAATACGTGTTTCAAGATGTGATACGTGTTTCAAGATGTGATACGTGTTTCAAGACGTGTTTCAAGTTTGAAATGATTTTTAACACTGACATTTTTTTAATTAGTTAGTTTTTTAGGTTTAGTTTGAATTGTCCTCGCACTAGCTACACGAGGGCTATTGGCGACGGGCGTCATAATTTAGAACCACAGTCAGGTGACATCTTTTAGTTAATTAGAAAATTTATTTTAAGTAACCTTAAACTTGCTTACTAAATAAATTTTCATCAAAACCAAACTTTCCCCCATGTGAAGATTATCAATTTTGATGTATCACATTAAATATGCTAAATTATAGTCTAAATGTATTAATTGAAGGATATAGTCAAATCCAAGCATTCTCCAAAGTACAACTAAGATAAAGGGTCCGGCCTCTTCATTGGCGACTTTATTCTATGGAGTTAACCATCATTAAAAGTAGCCAATGAACTTACCGGACCATATATTTTAGTTATACTTCCGTCTTCCATACCTATTGATACTTTCAACTATAAAATATATCACCATCCCATTTCTCAGGTTTCACACTTGTAACATATAAGTAACAAACCTTATTAGCAACCTATTTCCTCCATGCTCTTGCTGACACGATTTAAAAAAGCATGATTGCAGTTAGAAACTGTCATATTCAATAATAACAATACTAACAGAAGCATACTTTGGGATTTTTTTTGACGTCGCGGACAGGCAAAAATAAATTTGTCATTGTATTTTGTGATTACATTTTCAACTAGTGCTGTAATTTTAATCCTCTTATTACTACGTATTATCAAACTGGTTAATGGTAAAAATCTCTGACAACTTTATAGTACTTGAAGACATTTCCGCTTTACATTAAAAAAATTGTTTTCTCTCATATCTTTAAAGTCTTTTGGTACTGTCCACCTACCTAAAATACGCTTATTGATTAGTTGATTTGATGGAAAAGAATTAAGACAGGGGTTTAGATTTTTGCTTCTTTAAAAACGTGACTCGAAATAATAATAGATTGGTGGACATCACAAAAGAAAATCTGACAATCAATAAGATTCAACGGCATACAATAAGTTCATGTTTATTAAAGCTATTCTCTTAAAAAAAATTTAACTTAGTGTTTTTAACTAATTATTTAAACTTTTTGATAATTTATTTATAATTAAAACCTAAATGTAGCAATGCTGAAAATTTATAGTTTTAATGAATCAAAATACTAGCTATTATTTACTTGTAAAATTTGGTTATAAATAAGAAATAGTTGTCTGCAACTGAAAATGGATTCGATATGCAACAAGTTTTATACAAACCTTTTAAAACTGTTCAAATGAATCAGAGCGCTTTTAATTAATTTCTAAACCTAATTTTTAATTTTTCTATATTATAATAGATTATTGTCAGGGAGAATACGTGATAATGGCATGAAAATGTTAGCTGATTATTCGAAATTTTTTTATAAATTGCCATAAAACTTTTAACTAATAATGAAATATTTAAGCAAGCAAATTAAATTAGTAACTACATAATAAGTAAGAATTCATTTCTGAATAGTGATAAACACCTTATTAGTTCGAAAACTAATACGCAGTTCTATATCAATAGCACTTTACTACGAAACGTTTAAATTGCTGTTGTTCTAAATAAAAAAATATTTTTAAGAAGGTAAAATTAAAATTAAAAATATTATGTATATTAAAAGTTTGTATTGCGTCGAAATACAAATGCTTGCACTGTGTTACGAAATTAATTTTTTAAATTTTCTTTAAAAAATACACAATAATAAACGTATGTTCGCAAAAAGACTATCTAGATCTGCAAAGTCTAAGTTATATAAACTAAAATAAAAACGAAATTCAATAACAAAATGCAAAGCTGGGCGTTATTCAATTTATTTGCGGATTTTATATCGCATTTCTAGCATTTTATTTTATTGACTCAAAAATATTTTCCTTAAAAAGTCAAATTGATAATAGCGTTTCCTGATTTTATTCATTCGCGACAAAAGATAAGTATTCAAAATTTTCCATCATAAAAATACTTTTTTTCCCCTTTATGCAAGAGATGTAAAAATGTGTTTCTTAAGAATTTTTCCTGGAAGCAATTTGTTTATGCGTATTTTCTTGATTCGATAAATCAAATTATTTACATTTTACTCCAGGTTCGTGGAAAGAGTGGTACCATGGGAGTATTTAAAGGATTTTCTTGTATAAAGGTATTATAGTTAATTCCATATTCGAGCTACTATAGATTTGAGTTTTGTTGTCGGTTTAAATGCTGCAGTTTTGTACTGTAATGTAAAGGAGCAAATAGCGTCAATTTCGTTGACACAAACGTCTCCATTTGGAAGCTTACTTTAAGTTGTATCAACAAACAAATTTATTATGAGAGCAATTTTAATTCAATATAGAAGGTTTTAAGGATTACTTACAAATAAATATTTTTATATTTAAATTCTATTTAAATTTCAAAAAATAAAAATAGGTTTAAAAAGTGTCAAAATACATGCATTGAAAAATTAAAGAAATCGTATAATTTTCAAGAGTTCAAAAGAGCTCCGTAAGCGCGTTATCAGAATTGTGTGCCACCGTGTTCAAGGAGTAGGGGAGACTGAGGTATTTTTCCACGTTTTTTAGTTTTTGTTGTATATATATTTTACTTTTAATTATTTTAAGGAAATCCGCGTATCATTGTCTTCCTCACACTATTATTTACAAACTAACGTTACCAATTTTCAACGGTTCCAACATTACCAAAACAAATAACGTTACAAAAGATTAAGTATATATATTTTGGTGTAAGTGGTTAAATGCAAGCACCTAAAATTTTGCCTCGTAAAATTTTGTAAAACGTAGGGGAGAGCAGGGGAATCCCGCCACAGCGGGCAATGCCGCCACCCCTTGTATCTCGCCAGCTGTGTGTGTGGGAGGGGGGCTGTGAGTGCTGACCTGTAGCGGGAAACAGAGTCAATTGTAGTAGAGACGCCAATGGCCGTGTGGTGAGTTGGTGTAAAGTTATTTTAAAAATACGGTTTTTTGGGATTTTCATCCAATTTTGGGCCTTCTGAAATTAAGAGATAATTGACTGTTATCTCTATGTTAGATAAATCAGTTACGTATCATTTAAAAGAGTAATTATTTTGCTATGTTATCACGTTGTTAGCTTGAATGCTAGGCTATCTACTGCCCCTAAACAAACGGTCTATGCCATTTTGTCTTACTGGGGTAATGCCGCCACATCACTCTGGGGTTATGCCGCCACATGCAAAAGGATGGCGGCATAATCCGTAAAATAGAAATTTCATATATTGGCCTTACAACCTATTAGTTTTCGTTCCAGATCCCACGTATATGGAAAAGAATAACTGAAATGGCCAAATAGACCAACGAAACTTTAAAAAAACTGTCCAGTTAGTTGCAAATGGAAGGTTAATAAAAGTGTAGCTGTAATGTATAATTTACCATTGCAAGGACAATTAAACCTACAGTCCTGCACAAAAATGTAGACACCGACGCAATTCATGAAAAAATCGTCAATGTTACTATTTTTGAGTAGTTTTTTTTTTTTTAAATATATAAATCTTTAGACTGCATGAAAAATAATAGGGTAAAAATTTTTGACAAAAAATATAAATAAATTTGACTTCCATCAACAAATTAAAAATGTCCATACTTTCCTTGCCACAAAAGTATAGACACAAGTTTCCGTTTTATGCAAATTCTATACAGGAAGTGATTGAGGGAGGGGTTTTAAGTTGCTTTAAAAGGTTGAAGGTAATTTTCAATGCTTAGAACCATTCTAAAGTCAACAGAATTTTAGTATGAACAGATTTTAAGGATATGGACATTCAAACTCAGAGGTAAATCTGTTTCGGATATTTCTACTAAATTTAAGCGTTCGAAACGAGGTATTTATAAAGTGTCAGCACGTGGCGATCAACATCCACCAAAATCGCGGTCTGGAAGACCTCCAATCACCAGAAAACGAGAGGACAGACAAATAAGAAAATTGGCTTCAGACAAACATTGCTCTTCAAATCAAATTAAAATCCCAATTGTGGCTTAATTTTTACCAAACACTATAAGGAGGTGAATCAATGAATCTGATTACTTGATAAAATCCAAACTTATAGCGCATCCTAGCTTGCTATCTCATCATAAACATGCAAGACTGCAATGGACTCAACAACACATGTCTTACAGCTATCCATTGCAGTCTTGGTTAGGTTAGGATTGAATTATCGTCGCACTAGAGCTACACGAGGGCTATTGGTGACGGGCGTCGTATTTTAGAACCACAGTCAAGTGACGAGCAGACACCTGAATAGGCACGCAACGCAACCATTGCAGTCTTGCATCTTTGTGATGAGATAGCAAACTAGGTTGCGCTATAAGTTTGGATTTTATCAAGTAACCAGATTCATTGATTCACCTCCTGATAGTGTTTGGTAAAAATTAAGCCACAATTGGGATTTTAATTTGATTTGAAGAGCAATTTTTGTCTGAAGCCAATTTTCTTATTTGTCCGTCCTCTCGTTTTCTGGTGATTGGAAGTCTTCCAGACCGCGATTTTGGTGGATGTTGATCGCCACGTGCTGACACTCTATAAATACCTCGTTTCGAACGCTTAAGTTTAGTAGAAATATCCGAAACAGATTTACCTCTGAATTTGAATGTCCATATCCTTAAAATCTCTTCATTCTAAAATTCAGTTGACTTCAGAATGGTTCTAAGCATTGAAAATTACCTTCAACCTTTTAAAGCAACTTAAAACCCCTACCGCAATCACTTCCTGTATAGAATTTGCATAAAACGGAAACTTGTGTCTATACTTTTGTGGCAAGGAAAGTATGGACATTTTTAATTTGTTGATGGAAGTCAAATTTATTTATATTTTTTGTCAAAATTTTTTACCCTATTATTTTTCATGCTGTCTAAAGAATATATATTAAAAAAAATCTACTGAAAAATAGTAACATTGACGCTTTTTTCAAGAATTGCTTCTGTGTCTAAACTTTTGTGCAGGACTGTATTTTAGTACTATATGTGTTGCCTTACATATCATTTTTCATTATTTATAGATTATTTGCTTTGTTTATCGATGTGGCGGCATAACCCCAGTGGTGTGGTGGCATTAACCCAGGTACCGGGGTAATCCCGCCACTGTGCGAGCTTTTAGAAAAAAGAATTTTATTCAGTTTCTATTAAAGATTTAAATTTTTAAAAATCTTCACAAGATAGGTTATGAACTGTAGTATGCTATGCTCATTACAATTTACATTAAATGCAACACAATTCTGCATGAAAATTCAATTTCCATTAAGGTGGCGCCATTCCCCTTCTCTCCCCTACCCAGTCAAATTTTTTTTAAACTTTAATAATAACTTGACGCGTAGAGGCTTAAATTATTTTGAAAAAAATTCGTAGTTACATAGAAAGTTGAACCACCGTTTAAGAAACTGAATGACAAAACTGTCATTTTAATAAGACTAATTCTAATATAGGTTGTAATGTAAGCATGAAAAGTTACTCGTCGTAGAAAATTTTCGAAAAAAGTTTTTACGACAATATGACAACACCGAATGATCATAAAATATATTGTTGAATTATAACGTAATCCTTCATCAACCAATCCCCCCGTTGGCGCCCTCTAACGTTTTTTTTTTTAAATATAAGGCCAGTTGGAAATTTGCCCCAATTGAAAACTATCAATGGTCTCCTCTAACTTTCCACCAATTTTTCTTTAACAGTGTATCAATTATTTTAGTTTTCGCTTAATAAAATATTGCTAGGAATGTGTGAGTTTACATTTTCTCGACGTCATTCCATTAAAAAATGTTATTTGCAAAACCTTTAGACTTCATTTTATTGTATTTGAAAAATACTTTTTCCATTACATTAGCTTTTAGTTTAAAATGTGAAAATGAAAATTTGTTTATAATATAGAGATCAATATTTTCCCCTACATTTACATTCTATATTTATTATGCAAAAAAATAACTCGTATTTATTAGTGTGATGCATGAGATGTTAACGCGTATGCTAACGAATATTCTAACGAAACTCTTTCTCTTGAACTGAAATCTGCGGTGTTTCGTATCTACAATTAAATAAACGCATATCTCTAAATATTTTAAAAGGATACGTTCCAATTATTATTCATCACCCATCCTCGCTTCCCAAAACAATACACACGAAATGAAATTATCCAGCATAATTACAACAAAGCGAAGCAGAGCCTCTAATGAAGATTTCTCTTCGGAATATCAAGCCTCGAAGTAAACAATTCCCAAACACGTTCAACAGCGACAACAAAAGGCAATAATTGATTTTACTGCTCTGAAAATTCATTCGAAGAAGCTTATTCTGAATCATCGCTGTTTTAATATGGAGCTATAATCGAGTTACCACGTTAATATTACAACCCACGTACGCTTCTGGAGGGAAGGTTCCAGAAGCATCGTCCTCAGCGAAGTTTTACGAGGTGCATAAACCCCAACTTGTGGAAATTAACGCCATCGTATCATTGCCGCGTTGCCTGGACATAAAGATAGGCGACACGTATGAGTTGTATAAGCCCCAACTTGTAGAAATTAACGTTACCTGAAGATAAAGATTGGCGACACGCGTGATGCAGACTCTGAATTTCAAGTTGCCCGAAGGTGGGCTGTTAACCGATTTATTGCTTGTTGAATTTTTCAAGGTGTTATCTATGTCCACTGCTTGAATCTCGAGTATCAGTCGTAAAATGTCAGGATTATTTGGATTTTCGTGTTTTGGTAGTTACCATGGAATAGCCGTATTTTACTTATGCAAAGGTAATATTGTTAAGAGAATATCTAAATTTAGTTCAAAAACTATAGCAATGTTATAGCAAATTTTATTTTTTTACGTAATGGTAAAACATTGAAAGAGTAATTTTACATACAAGGTTATGTTAACTAAAAATAATAAAGCTTAAACATTGCGCAATAAAAATAGGCACGGAATTAAAAAAAAATTTTATTCATCCTGAAAAAGTACATAATTTTAACTGCCCAATCAGTATTTTACAGTTTAATAGTTTGAATATCAAGATAATTATAATACCATCGATAATTTTTCTTCATCTATACTAAAATATAATGATAAAAATCATTAATGAGTGGTGAAAGAAACTGTTGTTATCTCAGAAAAAAACTAAAATTGGTAAAGATGCAATATTTATAATTACAAAAATCAAATAAACAAAAGTAAATTACTTTATTTAAAGAAAAATAAAATGAACAAAAATACAATATTATATTAAAAGAAATAAGAATAGCTAAATGCAAAAATTTGAATTTCAATGCATTGAATATTCCCTATCGATCAAAAATATCATTTTCATTTCTCCGATAGAGCGAGCAGGCAATTTCTATGCCGATTCTAAACTTATATTTTTATTCATACAAAAAATATTGTATTATAAAACAAAAAAAAAACATTTTTGAAAAATAAAAATTCCACTTCTATCCTTTTCATCTCCTATGTCAAAATACGTAAAGAATCGATTTCTATTGAGGCCGCGTTTGCTCCGAAATTCCTTAAAATGGTTTCACAATGTTGTAAACTCACTTAACTGATTTTGAGTAAAACAGGTTTAAATATGTGAACTAGGGGCCCGGATGGCCGAGTGGTTTGGACCATAACGCTGGCAGTCAGCGCGCTGTAACGGGTGCGGAATCGATTCTCGCCTTCTCCCTAGATGTACTTTCCTTTCTCTGTGACAGTAAAAATTCTTTCTGTATCTGTCTTTATACATTATGCACCATTATGCATTATGTCCATTATGCACTTAAGACAAAATTTCTCAGATTTTATGGATTTTATGATGCTGCAATACCTGAGCCCTAATTTGACGTCATTCGACGTTGACGAAATCATTTTGACGTGATCATCATTTGACGAAACAAAAACTATTGAATCGAATTTTTGCTGACCAGGGTAGCTGCTGCCCTATACCCTATTGTCATTTATATCGTAAGCTGAAATGGATACATCAGATTCTGGTCACGGCCTATTCAACTTTATAGCCACAAAAACATTTCGTGACTTCATGCTATCCGTCTGATTCGGATTGCCTTATTTTCCGAAGAAAGAGTACGAAACATATTCGGTGTATAGCCGACTATACTTTTCAGCTTCCGGACAGGTTTCGTTCCATTCTTTCGGATCAGTCAACAACCCAAACTAGACGGATAGTGTTACGTCTTCCTTACTTCCTTCTCTTGTCTTATTAGTTGCGTTGGCCGTGTCTTGGTCATGTATGGGCCGTCATGCTAGCAAGTTTAGTTTAATGCTCCTCAGCTATCTCTAGAGCGTATTGAATTTAAATTGAGGTTTCTTCTCATATAAATCTTTGGTAGAACTATAATATTTCCCGTTTCTAGGCAACGGTTTTCGCAATTTGTTTGGCCGTACTTACGGCGTCGAATGATCGCATTGACAATGTTAGTTAATTGGATCTTTCACATGCGAAGGAAGCGAAAACCGCACTTATAGATCCATTTGCGGTTTTTAAACAAGTTGAGAACTTGTTAAACCCTCTTGCAATTTCAATGTACATTTGTCCGCACTTCACATTCACTTATCATTACCGTCCCTTGATTAAAAACAGCAATAATGGTATTCACTTCCTTCGCGTTTGAAAGATCTAATTGATTCACATTGGGCACGGTGGTCATCCGGCATCGCAATACGGCGAACATTACCCCTCGTGTAATATGAGCACATGACTTACATGTTTGTCCAACCACTACGATGAAGCCCCTGTCAAGAAGTCCATTTAGATAACGCTAAAAGCCGTCGCCAAACTTCTTTGTTTGCAAAGGTTTCTTGAGACTTCCTATGAATACATACACTCGGATCGATTCTGTGGAGGTGGACACCCCTGGGAGTTTTTTTAGAGCTATTATCAAGTGTTCTGAAGCAACGACAAAATAGAGAGAAAATTAACCTTTTTTTCGTACAATTTACTTCGTTTACGATAGCTTTTTGTTGGAATAGTTAACAATTTTAACAATGTGTGAATCCTCTTCAATTGTGTAATGTTCATTATTGAGTTAGTTTAGTCATATATTTTCTGTCTCCAGAGTTATTTGTGTTTAAAAATGTGTATCAAAATCTAGTTTTAAAACACACATGATTTTTCAGCTATTATTTAGATTTCGGATGTAAAAACAAAATTGTTTTCTAGTACACTGAAATTCGTTTACTCTAGTTTTCAATTGAAATAGTTATTTTTTTAATGTATGCACGTATTTACAATGGGTGACTGTGTTGGAAGCCAAAGTAAATTCAGTGGAACTGAATTTAGTAATTAAGAACTTCGGTAAATATATGGGGGAAAAACAATTTTCATGCACACACCCTGATCACAACTGAAAAGAAATCGAATACATGACCCTTTTAATATTTCTTAAGTGCAGTACCAGTACAAGATGCTAAAGTACAAAACTCTTCATCTATGAATCTGCTTCAAAATCAACAGGCAAACCCCCTTCCACACCCCCATCAAAACACGATCCCACAGCACAAAATAACTGAATTTCATGGAGACATGAAGACCCCCCTAATTGCATTTCGACACTCTTCAAACTCCAGAATATAAAACGAGCTGTTTAATCATGATTTCAGCGTTCCTCTAAATCCCCTCCCCTGACTCACTGTTCCCTAGAGACCCCCCCCCCCTTCAAATATGAATAATATCTTGATTACGGGTTATTGGGGTCGCGCCCTCCTGTAATTGCCTAATTACCTGGCACGATGAGTTCCGCACGTGCAGTATCCTGACCCCTCTTGTCAAACTGTCTTCACTGGCAGATCACTTTTATTATCCTGCCATCCTCCCCCGTGGGTTCAAGCCTCGGTTGGGGGGTGGTAAAAATTCGCTCCCGGAGTGAAAACTGACAGGGTTAGTTTTGGTATTAAGGGGCTTTGCATAGCATGGAAGTGAACAGTGGTTCATAAATTTTCAGTGTGGGAGTTGGGCATATTAAATTTTGTTTTATTTTTCGACTTATAGTTGGAGGTGCAGGAACAATGGAGTGATGTATACTTAGGGCCTGATCTAGAAAAACACAGTGTATAGCACAATAAATTTTGGGGCCCTTTAACTGCAAATGTTGTGTGTTTATAGATTTTCAGTGAGGGAGCTGAGCTTATTAAATTTTGTTTTATTTTTTTACTTGTGTTTATTTTGTTGATGGTGTAGGAACAATGAAGAGATGTATACTCAAGGCTTGATCTAGAAAATCGCAGTGTATAGCACAATACATTTTGGGGCCCTTTTACTGCAAATGTTGTGTGTTTATAAATTTTCGGTGAGGGAGCTGAGCTTATTAAATTTTGTTTTATTTTTTTGACTTGTGTTTATTTTTAGTTGATGGTGTAGGGACAATAGAATGATGTATTCTCAGGGTCTGATCTAGAAAACAGCGAGTATAGCAAAACAAATTTTGGGGCCCCTTTACGGCCAATTTTATGAGTAATTGCCGGTAATGAGGCGATAGTAGGCCTATGCATGATAAGTTTTGTCACCATTTTATAGACTTCCTTATAACATCGATCAATCCATTCACGTTAGGTCAATGTCTGAGTCAAAGTCAACCAAAAATAAAGTGGGTTCTCGGATTTTTTAAAAAATTAACTTAACTTGTGGGCTTTGACAAAATTTAACATAATAGGAACTAAAATTTGGGGGTTCGGTCAAAGACCTAAAATTGCTCTCAAAGGCCAAAGTTCTCCCTCTTGGTCAGAAATTCTAATATCTCTACAATTCAAGTTTCTCCAAGCTGAGATATATTATACTCTTCATAGTACCACACCGTTAAAAATTTGGTGCTAGGTTTCATAAAAAAAGTGGTTGTCTGGTGAAATTTTGCACCAATATTTTCTTGGTACTTGGTGGTACCATTTTTCAGGTTTCGATTTCCGAAGTCTGAAAAAATGTTCAACCTTAAACTAAAAATATCGAAACGTTTCACCACACAGCCGTTGCACTGCTAGAAACCTTTTATTTTTGATGAAACCAAATACGAAATTTTTAACAGCACAGGCTTCAAACAAATAGGTCATCTAACTTCTATTCTAAGTATAGCTTTTAAAAATATATAGCAATAGAACTCCCCAAGCTTAACTGAATACCGTGCTAAACGGATCTTGTGCAACGGTACTGCTAGCAATCAACCCTCTGCAACCCCTAGCTTTTATAGCAACAATGCATTCACATACCAAAGGGTTGCTCCCGCCACTTTCCTATCCATTGTTAGCGTAAAATGCTTTGGTGGGACGCATTACCCTTTCGCTCGGCAATTACGCCGTCCCTGATCGATGGTTTATAATTCGTGGATGATTCAAGCACTTCAGTTGTTATTGCTGGACCCCGCGACGAATTGCAGCTTCAAAACAACACATCAGTCATCGTTGATGCAAGCATGCTAAGAATCTAGTTATTGCTTGTAGCTGCCTCGGTAACCCTTTGTCTACTGAAAGGAAACCCAATGTGGATGAGAACGGCAGAGATCGAACAAACAATACGAAGTATCGACGCGAAGCGTCCTTACTTCCACAACTAAGATACCCCAAAATGGGAGAAAGTGTGTGTGTGTGAATTCTAGAAATAAACTTAAGGTCTATGAATAAAATAAATGCGGAAACCCGGTAGGTAAGAGCCTATGGTAAAGCGATGGGCTTGTCTAAGGTAAAAAAATTTATGAAAAATGAATAAATTGAGCAATTTACACATATCGTTCAGAACTGGACAAAACAATGCTAGCCAAAGTGCAACCTGTCGTCAGGGTTGAAATATCAATAATTAAGGAAAACTCAACTGTCATAACTGTATTACCAGGAAGGGTCGTGAAGAACGGTGCATGGACTTTTTCCAAGAATTCCAAGGTGGAGATGAGTTACTTCGGCTTTTATACTACTGTGTTCGTTGTTAACTAGATTACTAGTAGAAACGCAGCGGTAAATCAGCGCCATCTAGTGTGAATGTTATATTAAGGTTGCGCGTGTGGTGAATCGCCACATTGCTTAAAACATTGACGACGACTTTTTGAACACCATTAACACCTTCATTAAACTTTAGGTTTTTTAATTCATTTTTGGACCAGTTAAACAAGACTGTATGGAGAATTGCTTACAACCACGAAATATACAAAAAGTATTGTGAACAAAAAGTATATGTATATGTACACACGATTATAATCACTCATAATCATCAATACGTATATAATCTGTATGAAAAGCTAACCAACTCAATTTTTTCCAAAAAGTGATTTAACTTGTTTTGCACTTAACGTCTTCAAATATTAGTGCTCTAGAGCAGGTTAGAAATAAGTAAAAGTGTGGAATTACGCTAAGAATGATTGTAGGTCCAACTGAAAAGCTCGTTGATTAAATCGACATTAGGAACAATGGAGCAAGAAAATTGTTAAATATGGAAAGAAAAAAACACATTTAGATAGATTACCCCCTTAAGCTGACATTGATTCGCTCTAGACACTTTATCCTCATTGGTTACTTCATTATTTTATGCCTCTAACATTGTATAACGACATTATTCCATTACTATTTCATTACATTGGTGTATTATATTCCTAAAAAGTGTTCTCCCATTGTTTTTTGTCCAGAAAAAATCCATGAGTTCCAATGTACAATCTCTTGTTAATTAGTTACTATTCACAATGGTAAAACTTTTATGTAGGATATATACAATCTGATTTCATTAGACTATTAAAAAAATGTAGACTTTAACGCATATTTATGTGCTAGATTTGAAAGTTTTGTACAGCTTGGCCCAAAAAGAAAACGCATTGGAAATCAAAAACAGTACCTTATGTAATTGAAGCTTGGTTCTTTTATTCTAGAACTCTTTTATTTCAGAATACAACCCGTACTTAAACTCGACAGAAAACTAATTATTTGCTAACTTTAACAAGATAAATAACACGTTTAGCTACAAACTTTAATTCTTTGTTCTTAAAACCCATAGATAGTTTATTCTGCCACGAATTTAGTGCTAATTTAACGACATTTTAAAGTATCTAATTTAACGACGGATAAAATCCCAGTACTTAAATTTTCAAATAAGGTACGTCTAGTATACACAAATGGCTAATGATGTTTTCGTCACCTCAATGGTATTTTAGGGCAAAGCAGTTTACCTCAAACGATTTAACTTAATAGATTAATCAGGGCCGTTTTAAAGTATCTAATTTCTTTAAAATTAACGATTTTGTAGTGTGGAGTATGGAATCTAATCATACATCGATTCCGAAATGTGGACACTTTTTTAAAATTTAAAATGTACATGTTAGTTTACAAGATAAAACATCAATAAAAATTTACTAGCATGTAGAGCTTTTCTTTAACAGGACTCAAACTTAAAAGAAAAACTTCAAACTATATATATTAGACATCAACATGCATACTATTTAACAAAGAGTAAAATAACACTATTTACCTATTTTAGTTTTTACTTCGCGCGTGTGTAAGATATACAGCATAAATGAATTTAATTAAATGTCTAAAGCAGTGGGAACCCTGAAAAGGAGAATTGAAAATATTCTCTTATTTTTATTACTATTCGAAAACTATTTCCTTTTCGTTATCGTAAAGTGAATTCACAATTTCTGTTTTATTATAGTAATGTGTTAAGAGCCAATCTTTAAATTTGTGCTTTACTTAGGTTCTTATACCATGAATACTATGCATATGATTCTCAATTTTATTGTGTAATCAAATGAATTATAACATGATATCTGAATTTTTACCTTTAAGGTTCCAATTTATATTAGAAATATAATAAACTCCATTTGTTTTAAGATTTTGATTTATTTATGTATTATCCTCGCTTATGAGTTATAAATTGAATATAACTATTGCTCTTATAATAAGCTCCTACAAACAGTTATTACAGACCACTTTCTGTCCCCGAATTCCTATAGGATAGATACAAAGTATCCCAAAATGCCACGAAAGCTGATATACGATCTTCTATAAACACAATTCTAGTGACACGACACGGGTATGAGAGTTAATATCTAATGCCCATCAATTACAGGCATGTCCATTTCTATGTTGCGAATTGTTCACTTGTAGGTTGAATTGCATAAGGAAGCTTGTGCATATATCTTGGATGATTCATTCAAATTAATCGTTGCGCTGCACTTTGCATGTTTATTATAAGAGTGATTTTATGTATGACCAGGGGGTTATAATGCATAAGTAATTAATTATCTATCGAATAATTTTCGTAGATTCTCTTAAGAGTTTTGATGGTCGGTATTTATTAATAATAAATTAATATCATGTCAATTTCTGTGTAGCTAATTGTTTGCATAATTATTAAATTAGTTTAAGGGGTCTAAGGAGTCTTAAAAATGTGCAAAGAAGGAACTACAAAGTATAGTTTGATCTGTCATGTAATTTTTTAACTACTCAATATACAAGTATAATTTTTTTATATGTAATTCTACAAGATTTATTTATTATAAAACAAATTTTAAAATTTATGAAACTTTAGCCAAAACTAAAATAAATGATATTAAACATAAAGCTATTTTAACACATTGTGATTAGGCTTGCGCGGCAAATTTTGAGGGCAAAATTGAAAAAATGACCCAGAAAATGACTTTATATTGTACAAATATGTACAAACTAGGACTTATACCTAAATTCTCAGCTCAATTTTAATTAGAAATTATTTAAAAATGAATTCAAAATCAAAATTTAAAAAAATTTATTAATTTTTTTAGAAAAAAAGTTCTTATAATAATTTCTAATTAAAATTGAGCTGAGAATTTAGGTATAAGTCCTAGTTTGTACTTATTTGTACAATATAAAGTCATTTTCTTGGTCATTTTTTAAATTTTGACCTCAAAATTTGCCGCGCAAGCCTAATCACAATGTGTTAAAATAGCTTTATGTTTAATATCATTTTTTTAAGTTTTGGCTAAAGTTTCATAAATTTAAAAATTTGTTTTATAATAAATAAATCCTGTAGAATTACATATAAAAAAATTATACTTGTATATTGAGTGGTTAAAAAATTACATGACAGATCAAACTATACTTTGTAGTTCCTTCTTTGCACATTTTTAAGACTCCTTAGACCCCTTAATGGAAACTAGTAAATATTGAGTTCAATTTATCTATTTAGTAAATGTGTTTGAGGGTCAATTTAGGGTTCGTTTATTAAATAAATAAATGGACAGATTATAACACAAGTTTATTAATTATTTATTTATTCATAGCAGTAAAAGTATATATAGTAACAATAGAATTGGTAGTAACTATAGTAAGGAATCTTTTAATGAATATCACGAAAAATATGACATCAACGGTTAATTGTTTTTTCTATTTAAACAATTTAATTTTGAGTTTATATTTCCAAAAATTAGGATGTGTTTCTGAGAAAAATTAAAATAAGCAATAATGGAAAGATCATCACTGATTCTTTTTTGTTTCTCGCTTTTAATGGTCACAAAATAATGATTCTTTATTAATTTTAAAAGTATTCCTTTTTTTATTGGCATTTTGAATTTACTTTTCTATCAAAATATCATAACAAGATTTCGACATTTATTGTGACCATTTTAGCTTCCAAAAAACATATAGTTTTAAAAAATGGAAGCTTTTATTAAGGCGGAATCCGTCTGTCACCCACTTTCACATCCCAAACTATAAATACAACTAAAAAGGTATGATATGTCAAATTAAAGCAAAAAAACCACTCTGTTGTATCAGGCCTTCAGTCGCAACAGAAATGTCTCTTCTTGATTCTCGATTGGTAAATCAATGTCGAAAAGAGCACCTATTGGAGCACCGATCAGAGGAAGGGAAGATTGAAAGCAGGAACTCAGTCACCTCGTAACAACCAATATTTATTCTTTGAACTGCAAACTAGAAAGAAATATAATTGAATTTGAGAAAGAAAGTAAAAAAAAAAAACAATTTCGGCAAGTAAAATTTAAATTTGACAAAATTGTTGCATTTGGAAATTTTGTTTCCAATGGTTTGTGGTAGCAGTTCTAGGTATACTGATATAAAGTGAAATGTGAAATCCCACGTAAATCTATTGGGAAAATTTTACCAAAGATAAACCATGTGAGAAGCATGAAACGAGTGTTATATTTGGATATTTATCACCCGTTTGGCAGAAAGCACTTTTATTATCATGTATTGATAACGCTATTTCTATGGCGCTTACGAGGTCTTTGTATTTTTTATCCACTTTTGAACATTTTCTTTTTCAATTCAAACTTACAAAATGCCACTGGAACTCAAAACTATGTAACCGACATTGGCAGCGTAAGAACCCTTAAAAAAAAACCATTAAATGTGCAGCAAAAAATGTTACCAAAGACCTTGAATTGAATGCATTTAGGGACTGACCCCTCCTAAAAGAATTGGGCTATGAAAGGTATCCTCATCTGATCAATCTAACGGCATTTGGTGACTTCTGTCAACATACCATCCCCTCTTCATATCCACACATAGCAATAACATTCCGGCCGATGCAGTTATATCTCTTTATTTCTCATTAAATCACCCTCAGAACCTTTATGCTATCGTATAGATTATTTGTGTTTTATTCATTATATAAATTTTATTTATTTAATATATATTTTTATAAATTAATGATTGTTGCCAGGAAAATTTAAATAAGAAAAACATATAATTTTTTCTTTTAATTAAACAACATTTCGGTTGAAGAAAGGTTAAAGAAAATACAAAAAAGTGTATTGCTTGGTGATATACGTGGTAATAAATGTAACCTTTCCTAAAGCTATTCTAACCTTGCTACAGCCAAATTCTTTCCCACGACCTAAAAATGGGTTAAGAACAAAATCAAAAAATGTTCTGTAAAATATTCGTTTAGAACCCACAGTAATAACTGCCTTTCAAATTTTGCCTTTTAAAATACCTTTTTAAGTACCTACCTATCAAATCCTTATAACAATCTACCTAAAACACGTCTCTGTACTATAGGTATTTTATATGTTAAAGCATTCAAATTAGTTTACGAAATAAATAGCAATATTATCATTCACCGCTAATGCAATATCATTCAACAGTAGGAATTTTTTCTTCTTTTAATTGGAAAAATAAGTGTACTTCAACGTTTAAGCACAAATTTAAAATTTTCAACGGAAAGTTACCATTGCAAAATAGTAATCGAAATTAAAATCAAAACGAAAAACCCATTCTTATTTTGACAAAAATAGTATTTTTCAAGGACCGTGCAAATGTGATCCGCTAACAAAACCCTGCATAACTACTTTTGCACCCGGGCACCCATTGTGTGGTTCGTTTAAATGTCTAACGAACACAAATGGCACTTTCGAATATCAGTTTTACAATTTGTTTCATTGGTTTGGCCTAACTGTAACTGTTTTGTGGTAACTAGGACCGACGTGGTTGTGGTTCTCTGTAAAACGTGGTGTAGTGTAGTGTAATCGTTTCCGCTGCCTATTTCCGGCCTCCATTAGGAGCTTTAGCTCAGCCAATAATGCCTCGTAATTTAGAACCCTGGTCAAGTGACGAGGTCGACACCTGAGCAGGCACCCAATGAAACTTCGAGCGACATCGTACGCTGATGCCGTCGGGACTTTGGACTCCACAGATTTAACGAGCACGTCTGTCCCAGTGTACTCGGGCCCATCCGTCAAGAGTTGGATTTTCTACTCTTTCCCAGTACAGATATCCGATTTATAGGATGACTGGCAGTAGGTGGGATTCGAACCCCCGCACTCCTGAGAAGACTGAATACTGAGGCGGATGCCTTAACCACTCGGCCACGGACGGGCCCTGTAAAACGTTTGATGTAACGCTACCTCGTAAAAGCGGTGAGTACAAGTGTTACCTCCGTTTTCAGGAGTAGCGTTACAAGAACGTCGCTTAACCCTTTAATACCGCCAAACATATGGCGCTGATTATTTATGAGGCTAAATTTTAGAGTTTTATCGAAAAAATGCCTTAAACAGCATCAATGCCAGCAACTCCTTAAAGTCAAAGTCATTTTTAATACAAATAACGAATGTTATAAATCAGCTTTGCAGTGGGATCATGAGAGTAAGTCTTCATTGTGGATCTCAATGGGTGTGCGCATCCTGTATGGTGGCCTGCATGATTGTGAGTGGGACTGTAGCTGCCTCGACAAGAGATTGTCTACCAAAAGGAACTGCAAGGTGGAGATGATTTACTTCGGCTTTTATATAACTGTTTTCGTTATTAACTAGATTGCTGGTAGGGAGGCATTGGTAAATCAGCGCCACCTAGCGTGGATGAGGTTGCGTGTGTGGTGAACCGCCACAAGACGATGTGATAGAAATATTCATAGAGCTGTTACACTGTAGGAGTATATGTTGGATTGGTGAATGCATTTACTGTTTTGTACTGTGCGGGTTTCAAATTACTGTTAAAATGGAGGCTTATGGATAAATAATGAAACTAATTCTTCCAAGTTCAAGTTTAAATTTTTATAAACAACTATTAAATTTTGTTAAAAAAATTTCACTACAGCAAAATGGAATAGGAGCTAAAGGCATTTTATTTTAAAAGAAAAGCTTGTTTGGGATAGATACAAATAACTGCCCAAAATGCAATTTACAATTTTGTCAAATGCCCTTTTCAATGAGTAGCGGAACCCAATTGCTTGTTCACAACCCACATCACAAACCCTTCCAAGAAATCTATAATAATACACTTCCGTAAATTATTGGTTTCTGTTTTACTAGGCTTATTTTCCACAAAAAATGGAAAGGTAGGGATTATAAAAGATAAAAAAATATATATATACTCTCCTTTCATACCGCTCGTCCCTAAATCAGAAAACAAAGCCCCAACTTGGCAAACACTTTCGAGCGGGCCCCAAAAGCGTTTGATGCTTCAACTTATCTATTGCCTATCCTCTTGTATCCTGTTCGGAGGATGTTATTAAAGCTGAAATATTAACTCTGAGTGCATCAACACCACCCGTGGTCGGTACAGCCTATCGCCTTGGCTGACCGCCTAGTAGGCTCCTCCCTCGTAACATAACGGCTTGGCAATCTTCTTTATGACGATGAGAAAATCCAAAGGTATAAATCTGCCATGCAGCCCAAATCCAATTATATTGAAGAGGGGCGGATAATAATGGGATAATCACCCGCTTTATGAATTGGGGAGTGGGCTCTGGGATATTAAAAGCTGGGATATGCAGGTGTGGGGATTATAATTAAGGTGCGTGTACCAAGAAAACTATTTGATCCTCTTTTTAGGTTATGATTTCAGTTGCTGGAAGAATATCATAAATATCAACCAGAACACAAAATTTGTTCCAAAATGAATCCTTTATAATCATCCGTTTTCATTTCAAGCAGTCCCATTCGCGGAATTTTTATTTTTCATTATTTTTTTATCATTAAAGATTACCGGATAATAAAGGTAGAAAGGTTCATTCGTTTTTTAATAGTTTTATGATCGGGGAAGTGGCTTTAGGGTTATTACATGGGTTGACATTATAATTAAGGTGTATGCTTTACCAGAATTTATAAGGGATCTGTTTTATCTTATGATTACAGTTACTGGAAGAATCGTAAATATTGACACCGGAACTATAAAAAAATGCTTCTTTGATAATGATACCGTTTCTTTAAGCATTACTATCCACTATACCTTCATTTTGAAAGAGATGTGGATAATGATAGGATAACTATTAATTTTTCCTCGTTTTATGGCAGCGGGGTTTGAGTTAATAAATAGCAAGGTATTAAGATGCTTTTACCAGGAACTAAAAGAGGATGGTGTTTTATATTATGATTTCATTTGTTGAAAGACAATCGTAAATATTAACACCGGATCTTTGAAAAAGCTTCTTTGATAATGACATCATTTCGTCAAGCATTACCAGGGCTGGGGAGCCCAGTCGGTTAGGCACTCTCCTAGCATGCGAAAGGTACCTGGCTCGGGTCCGAGCATCGCCAAAACAGCTGCTGACCTATAAACGGCCCGTGCAGCCAAAAATGTCCGACGAATAATACCCCGTGTAAGGGAGTGCACGTTAAATATCCTTCAAAGTCCTAACGCTGCGTACGATGTCGCCCTTAACGGTTGCGTTGGGTGCCTATTCAGGTATTGGCTAGGCACTTGACTGTGATTCTAAAATACGACGCCCGTCGCCAAAAGCCCTCGTGTTGCTCTAGTGCGACGATACTTCAAACTAAACCAAACCAAAACCTCAAGCATTACTATAAGCTATACTTTCATTTTGTAAATTTGCAATATGAAAGAGATGTGGATAACAATAAGATAATATTTCGTTTTATCGATATATCGTTTTATGAATCGGGGAGCGGTGAATGCGTTATTAAATGGCAAGGTAATAAGGAGCTTTTACCAGGAATTATACATGGATGCTGTTTTAGATTATGATTTCAATTGTTTCAAGACAACCGTAAATATTGGAAGCCGAACTGGATTTTAATGAATAAAATTTGATTTTTAATAATAGATATTCCTTAGAATTAAGTTTGTAGATATACACTGCTCAAAACAATTCGGGGAGCACTTTGCGTATTTTTTTTTACCCGTCCAGTTCCAATTTCTTATTTTTTATTATAAAAATCTAAAATTTATAAAATAGATTCATTATGCATCCCGATTGAAATGGTAAAAATCAGGGGGGGGAAATCTTAATTTTTTAAAACTAAAATTTAAGGGGCAAAAAATTGGAATCATAACTTTGAATAAATTATCGGTTTTTGGGAGTGAATTTTATTTTAACATGTTTTTCATATTTTCACTTAATTGAAGCAAACATTATTTATTTCTTCAAAAGACATGATTCATACATCTAACGATAAATAAGTAAACAGTTCAACTTAGTGAGAAAAAAATCGGAAGCTGATGATACCAAATGGAATCATTGGGGGCGAAGTGGTTTAAACCATGCATTCCTCTAATTGTTTTGAGCAGTGTAAAATGTATGGTGAGTTTTCCAAGAAAATATTTTTCAGTAATAGAAATGGAAAAGTATTCCAGTTATTGGAAGAAACTCCTAGATATGCAAGTATTACAAAATAACTAGTTAATATAAACAAAAAATATTCAAATAGCATTTTTTATTTATTCATTTTTCCTTGATTTTATTATATTTTTATTATTGATTTATTTTATATTAGCTCTGATTAAAATTTCATATGTTTATGAAGATAGAAGCAGTATTTGAAAAAAGAGTATTGCTTTTCTAACTCTTTTGAATAGAAGTGAATAACAATCTAAGAAAATTCAAACTTTTGTTTGTAATACTGAAGACAAAATAAATAATTTTGCACATTTTTTTTATAACAACGTGAAATTTTACTTCCTAGATGGCTGTGATTTATTTTATTTGTAATTAAGGCCGTATTTGAAACAACAAAAACTTTGGAACAGCCTAGGATAAATTGTATTATAATTTACCAACAATTGGATCATTAAACAAAAACAACAACATAGCATTGATTAATTAGTAATAATGCTGTACAGCTGTGGAAATAAAAAAGTACCCACTTGAGGTTATTTCATCCGTTAGTCACTCTATAGAATCGGACCTTTTTGAGATTGTGTACAATTAACATTCTGAGTTAATTGCACGATACAAAATTTGCATAAGGGGCCGTCTTCATATTAAAAATATTACGATCTTTGAAATTTCCAATAGCAACACCCAATTTTAATAACTTAGAAATGTTAAGCACTGTTGAAAATCCTTAAATCTAAGTTTTTGTTACATTTAGATGAATATTTGACGAGTTATTCAATCGAATCACTAGTGGACCTTTTGGGGACCAACTCTAAAATGACAAGCAAGCATGCATGCAAAGCCGTCTTTATTTAACAATTACACACGTAATCTTATACACAGTCCCCTAAAGGGTAATTATAAAGTATTTTGTGATTTACTCAGCAAATTATGAATAAACATTTTTAAAAATTGGGATTTCGCTTAAACTTCTTGTCTTAAATTTATTTCTTTAAAAATATTAAGGGGTTCCCATTCATATTTTTTTAAAAAATCAATATAATAATTATTTAAAAATATAAAAATTGTTTCAAATACCCCAATATTGAATGCATTTTGTTTGGGTTATTATAATTTCTTTTCAGAAAAAAATTCGTTTCATTAGCTTAATTATTTATAGATAGGGATAGTTTTTTATGTGCAACTCATTTAACATTATGGGACCTAAACTTTGCACGTCTCTAACTCCTTTAATAATGCGTAAAAACTAACAAAATTTGACACTTCGTATTAACATGGGTCAGAGATTTGAAATATGGATTCAAAAAGGGGTGTTGCTATTGGAAATTTTAAAGTTAGTAACATTTTTAATATGAAGATGGCCCCTTATGCAAATGTTGTGTCATGCAATTAACTCAGAATGTTAATTGTTCACAATGTCAAAAAGGTCCGATTCTTTAGGATGAATAACGGAGGAAATAACCTCAAGTGGGTACTTTTTTATTTCCACAGCTGTACCTTGAAAGTTAATTTTCGTCTATTGATTTTTATCTGCTGTATGCTAGTTTCAAACAAGAGAAGAAAAGATTATTTTTAACACTTGACCATATTTGTGAATAATATAAACACCTTCACTACCGATAAAGAAGTTATAATAAAACAATTTAAAATTCATTTTAGGTGATTCTGCACTAGTACTATGGATTTTATTTGTGTTATATTTTATTTATTTAAACAAACTTAATTTCTTATTAACCCTTTCAGTCCCAATGACAATTTGGCATCACACTTTTTAGATTTTTTTTTCTGATCGTCTATAGCCATTTATGATATCAAAAAGCACATCCTTTGATTCTTCAACAATTTTCCCATTAGAAAATATTTTTTATTAATCCCAATTGATGTCAGCGATATTATTTTTTAAAAATTATGATCGGAAACATGATGATGCCAAATGGCATCACTGGGACTGAAAGGGTTAATTTATTTTCGTGAGAAAAGTTTTCTTACAAATCGCTGTAAATGAGTTAACGTTCGAGTTACGTTTTTCAACCCAAAACAATTGCTTTTTTTTATAAATATTTCCCTTATTTTAAATTCTTTCAAGCATATAAAAATTCATTACATTCCAAGCTTTAAAATAATACCTTCAATTAAACATTTTCTGTATTTTTACCAAAACTAATTCATTCTTCTTTATAGCTACATATTCCTAATTATAAAAGTATCCTTTAAAAGACTCCAGAACCCTGTTTCACATCTTCTTCCATACAGAATTCAATTTTAGCCAGGAATTTTGTGTCCATTATAAATGTATGTTGAAGTTAAGTTCCTCCTGAATCCTTTACAGTCTCGAAAGAAAATCCTCCAAGAGATAAGAAATAGATCCCCTGACCTCTTGATACATCAACTGGTTGTGTTGGAATGAAAATGCTGTAACTCACCCTTGATTTTAAGTAAAATGTGTTAAAAAACCGAATTATTAAGAATGGATGGGAAAAGTAAAATGTGTTCATATTGTTAATGTTGTAACTCAACCTAGATTTTAAGTAAAATATATTAACAAAAACGAATTATTAAGAAAGGATGGGAATAGTAAAATTTGTCCATAATGTTAATGTTTAACTCAACCTAGATTTTAAGTAAAATATGTTAACAAAACGAATTATTAAGAACGGATGGGAATAGTAAAATTAGTTCATTATGTTAATGTTGTAACTCAGCCTGGAGTTAAAGTAAAATGTGGTTGAAAAAAGTTACTAAGAATGGTATGAGAATAGTAAAATGTGTCAATAATGTTAATGTTGTAACTCAGCATGGTTTTTGAGTAAACTTTGTTTGAAAACAAAATGTTGAGAATTTCATGGGAATAGTAAAATGTGTCCATAATGTTAATGTTGGAACTCAGCCTAGAGTTTGAGTAAAATGTGTTTAAAAAAACGAATTAAGAGGGCATGGAAGTAGTAAAAAGTATTATTGATAAAGCAGTACCTCAGCCTAGAGTTTGGAAAGTGTTTAAGGATAAGAATAAGGAAAATGTAATAAAAATATATTTTGTAAAGGGTTTTGATGATGCTGTAACTTAGACACGATTTGAGTAAAATGTTACAAAAAAAGAATTATAAAGGAGGGCATAATGGTGAAATGTCTTGATAATTCTGTAACTTAGCCAAGAGTTTGAGTAAAAGGTGTAATAATGAGTGTTGATATTAGGAATTGAAATAGTGGGTATGGATATAGTAAAAAGTGTTTAACTTTTTATTTATCAAACGAAATTTTATTAGTAAAAAGTAGAGATATTGGTCTTATTGAACTAAATTATTTCTAGAGCTTCACTTATTCCATTGTCGCGACTGTCGTGTCCGGATCAACGGTCAAGTGGCGAGGTCTACACATCGTTGCTTAAAAACGCTTTGTGGCTGTCACGTGGTATCTATGACGTCACTAGTAACTATAAACAAACTTTGAAAAACCATTTTGAAATCTTTATGCAAATTTGAACTATCTGCTTCTGTAAAACCTCATTACATTATCTACATAATTCTTATCTTCATAGCAAAATTATATGAAATCATGTTTAATTGCAAGCAAAAAAATATAACACCGGTTTTTCTATACGACATTTATACTAGTGACGTCAACCAAATTGCCGTATTTGTGTTCAAGTGACGCACTGATGAAAGAAAAAGCCATTTTAAAATGTTTTTTATTGTATTTAGAGATTTATTTCGCAAAAAAAAATTATGTTTTTTTTTTGGGGGGGGGGGGGGGGTCAAACTATATTTAATTTAATATTTGAAGGTATTTTAGCGATACAGTCAAGTACCTTATTTTTAACCGTAATCAAGTGAAAAAGTCGACCAGAGTTTGCACAAGAGATGACATAAGGGCGACAAATGGTGTGAAGGCTTTCCACGACGAATTTCTTACCATCGAGTTTAAGAGAAAATGCCTTTATAAAAATAATAAATATAATATAAGGTAAGGAAAAACAGGAATATGTTTTTTTACCATATATATAGCTAACAGAATAGATTTTTTTTAAATATCCATAAATTGGCTTGTATTTAATAAAGTCTTACTATACCTACACTTACGTTTATGGAGTGGAAATTTTGAGCCCTAGTCAAGTAACGAAATGACGTCTTTGTAGCAAAATCGACATAACAAGCTGCTTTAAGACATAGGATCGCAGCAAATTAAACTTCAACCAGGATCTCTCTTCCCTCAGGATACTACCGTATTTGATCCGAGGACATGAATCTCTGAAGGCCGAAGCCTTACCAACAAGGCTCTCACACCTCTCGCAATTTCAAATACAAAATACAAATACAAAAATTGTCGACCAACAACAGGCCAGAGGCCCAGCAAGGTGAGTCCAAAATAAATATAATACTTTAAAAGTTTCCAATGACTATCAAGATTCTTCTTAAAATCTTCCACTCTCTTCGAATGCACAACATTATCTGGTAAAGCATTCCACTCATTGACAACTCTATTGTAAGAATAGTGTTTCCTTGCCTCCCTTCTAAAGCACGATTTATTCAATTTCTGATCATATCCTCTGGTCCGGCTAGGCAAAACCTTAGCCCTCCATATCTCCCTGTTTTATGAACTTGAATAACTGAACTGAATCACCTCTAGTTCTCCTATTTTTTGTAGAGAATACATGTTTAAAAATCTAAATCTGATATCATAATCAATACCAGCCTAAAATCTGTTATCATAATCAATTCATTATACATTTTTGGGGAAGTTGATACAAGAAATGTCAGAAAATATTATGTCACACTAATGCCGACGAACTGTCTTAAATATTTTGGACTTTTCTTCTTGACTCTGAGCAAAGAGTTTATTTGAGGTCCCATCGCTGGGAATACCTTTTCATACTTATATGCATGAGTTGGAGGGAAAGTTTCAAACCCCTATACGTTTGATATTCATGACACTATGAATAAGGGGCCTTAGTTGAGATTTCGAGAAAAATCTCTTTAGATTTTTGTTTAGATTTGTATTAACTTTTGAAGTTGATAAGGTATGAATTTGAATTTAATAAAGGTTTGAACTAGTTAGAGAGAGGTTTTTTTTTAAAAATAAAACCACTTTTTTTTGTAAAAATAATTGGAAAACTTGAGTTGTATAACTCATGCTTATAAAATCTTAAAGATCGAAATTCTATCTGCAATACAAAATGTTTGTTCATAGTTGAAAAAAATTTATAAAAGATGTACAGTTTTGATTAACATAATCATCTATTAGAAACCTTGAACTATAATGCATCTGCCCACGAAGATTAGTTTTGGATTTAGATTTTTATCAAACAAAATTCAACAATTTTAAGAGTTACAATGAATGATAAGTATTAGCACACATTGTTTTTTATTAACTTAAATTTTCTATTTTTCAACACTTGTGAATCATACGTGAACTTTTTTAATACAAATTAAAACTTTTCATAAGTCTTTATAAAGTAGTATAATATACTATTAAAACATTGCTTATTTTTATAATCACTACTATTATTTCGAAATATAGAGTTTGAGATTACCTCACAAGAAATTGACGGTGACTCATGTTGTTACAAAAATAGCCGTTTGATCGCTGATATTTTTGGGTGCCCGGTGGCAGAGTAGGTTCGATAGCAACATATTGCACTAACTGTTTGAGCACTCTACCGGATGCGGATTCGATTGCCTTCGCCCTGGGTGTAATTTAATTCTCTGTGTCAAAATTTATTTTTGCCTCTGTCTATCTTACGTGACGGAGGTATATGCACATCTCTGATCAAGCACACAAACCGGAAAATATATGTACTGACCTACCAATTACCTGATATTTTTGAAAGATAAAATGGGAAATATAAATATATAAATGGAATTTTTAAAATGGAATTAATTCACTGATAAAAGTTATTTATCCACATATGAATGCAGCTGCTGGCAAATCTGTGACAAATTACCAAATTCACCATTTTACATAAAATTGGAAATATAAATATATAAAGGGAATTTTTAAAACGGAGTTAGTTCACTAATAAAAATAAGTTATCCACATATGAATGCGGGTGTTGGCAAATCTGTGACAAATGACCAAACTCACCATTTTACATTCCATAAATTTAAAATTTAACTGCCCCATTACCCCCGCCCCCAGAGCAGGACATCATCAGTCTTCTTTATAAAAGGTCCTTTTTTGAAAAATTCAAAAATCAATAAAAATTCCGCAAATATTTCATCTATCTTGAGCATCCGGATCTGCGATCGACATCACCTTTCAAATCCTGTATGCCATGAAATTTCAGACTGATCCTTCCGTTTCCATTGCAAAACGACTGGTTGGTCTGACAAAATTCCAACTGGTCCTGGACTGGTGTTCGGGGCTTATGGTGGCTACATGAAATTGAAATGAGTTTTTGTTCTTCATTCTTCATTACAGGAATGGCAAAGATTTTTTGTTGTTGATGTTTTTGTTATTTAAACGATAATTTTGAATAAAGGAGATGGAGGGTGGAAAATCAAATGAAATTCTGAGTTCGAGTTGTAACTTTGTGGAACTAGGGGTAGGAAATGCCTGCTACTAGACTTTGAAATATGGTGTGTCGGGCCAAGTTTTTTTGATGGATCTGAACGAGTTGCGAAGAGAGCGAAAATGTGTTCGGAGGGAAAACACCACGGAAAAGGACGGACTAGGGCTTGCTCAAATGTTCCGCATTTCTAAGGAACAGTTGATATTGCTACTAGTTTTTTTTTTTAAATAAAATTACAGTCCTAGTTGGTAAGGTATGGTATGATACATATATATTCCAGCTTGTGTGCTTGTTCAGAGAACCGCTTATAAGCTTTCGTCAAGTGGGACAGACACAGAAAGAAATTTTACAGTCACAACGAAATGAATAACACATAGACAAATAACAACACTTATTGACTGTCACAAACATCCATGTCTGACCGGGATTCGAACTCGACCTCAGCAGCTCCAAAGGCTAGTACACTAACCATTCAGCCACCGAGGCGGCTAGTTGGTAAGGTAATTTGGTCATAAAATCGCTTCCTGCTGTTTATTTCTATCTTCTTTTAGGAGCTTTAACACTGCCAATTACGCTTCGTAATTTAGAACTCTGGTCAAGTAACCAGATCGACACCTGAGCGAGGTACCCAATGATGGTATGTTCTTAAGATGAAGTTTGGAATCAACTATCGTTGTAAACAAACTCTGCAGCAAAATATATCGCGAAAATAATTCGTTTTAATCA
Organism: Hylyphantes graminicola; assembly: GCA_023701765.1. Classification (NCBI taxonomy): domain Eukaryota; kingdom Metazoa; phylum Arthropoda; class Arachnida; order Araneae; family Linyphiidae; genus Hylyphantes; species Hylyphantes graminicola. Next base: position 42,653,610 of record CM043122.1, on the reverse strand, counting down.
CGATTCTTAACTATGAGGCTAATGTGGCTGTGTGTAGTTCTGAAAAGCGAAAATAGGAAAAAATTAAATAATTACAAGAGTTTTCAAGCAAATCATGACTCATAATAAGTCAATTTCTGAGGAAGCAATAAACCAGCTACAAACTCCAACCAACCCTTGATTGCATACGAATCTATTTCATGTACTTTTTTCCTATACATGCATTTTATGAAGCATAATTTTGATGAATTTTCTCGATAGAATTAGAAAGCGGATAATCAATATAAAAAACGTATACATTAATCATTTAAAGTTTAATTATCCTAAGATACGAAGTAAAATATGTTAGGTGAACGAAAAAATCCCAAATAAGGATAAGCAAGTCAAAAACATGCTTTTTTGTGTTTATAAAATGTTTGAAATTATAATATGGTTTGCTGAAAGCAACATATGACGTCGAAAAACTTTTTTAAAAAACTCGTTTACAGTGTACAACCGTTTTCTCTAAAACTTCTGCTCAATGACGTCACTTTGAGGGACGTTTTATCTACTTCGACTGGCTTCAATTTGTGAAATGTTTGAAAGCTGAGTTGCAACGACGCTTCACTTTCACAACGTAAAGGTTGCGCGTTCTATTTGCGCCCTACCCTAAACGATTTTTAAATTTTAAAAGCCCAAAAACGGAACACAAAACCGTATTTTTTAATGAAATTTACTGTATCTAAATGGAAAGCTTCTGTGCATTTTACGGAACAAACCGTATCGTACATAGAATTTTTCCTTAATCAATCGTTTTCGTGCTTATTCTGGCTACTCAGTCGCCATTAAATTTGACGGGATTATTTTTTGCAGTTTGAAAAAACAGTTGAAAAATAGCGGCTGAAATGTTTTATTATTACCGTAAATTTGACGAGGTTATTTTAGCAGTTCGGAAAAACTAATAAAAAACGGCTGAAATTTTTTATTATTACCGTAAATTTGACGGGATTATTTTTCGCAGTAGGGAAAAACCAATAAAAAAAACGACTGAATTATTTTATTAATACCGTAAGTTTGACCGGATTTTTTTTGCTGTTTGAAAAAAACGGTTGGAAAATAACGGCTGAAATGTTTTCTCGCTCTTTCCGAGTTATATTTTCAGTGTGAAAGTGAAGACTGTAAAAGTTAGTGTCAAAAGACATGGTGATGAATGGACGCCATAACTGAGAAAGTGATGCTGTAGACATGGCTTCAAAATGTATTTTTCGTAGAGGGGGGTTTTATTTTCTTTTAGACATAAGTTTTATTTGATATTTTCGCCATTTTTTTTTGTGAAAATCGATTCTTTGGTGAAGTACATATAACATTTTTGTATTAGATATTTTTCTGTTTATTTGTGATATGTTGTTGGGAGGTTTAGCATATATAATATAGGTCTCGTAATTGAAGAGCTTTTTGTGAAAGAACGTCCTAAGTGACAAAAAGGTGAAAACGAAAAAATCAGCCTTAAACATTTTCGTTTGCAGTCAGATCTGTACTTTCACACAGTAAAAAAAAATTCCTGAACTTAAAGTTTATGAAAAAGGGTAAATTTGTTAACGTTCTAAAAGTTAATAATATGTTTATTAACAAAAAAATCTCAATTTTTCAAAGATTTCGCTTGACACGTTCTACCACTAAGCTGTTCAATTGGGGGTTAAGTGAAAAGATCAAATCTATTTGAAGTTAGTATTAAAGCATATACTGTTAAAAATTTCGTACGAAATCACGAAAAAAATTGTTCATATATAGCTGTAACAGTTATGTAATTATATGTTTCACCATACATTTGGAAGTGTTTCGAACAGTTTTTCATGTTTTGGTTTCCGAAATTTGAAAAGTGTGCAACCTAAAACAGAAAATTTAGGGATACGTGTTCACCACACAACCTTTGCAGCTACTAGGATCCATTTTTTTCTTGAAACCAAGTTTTTAGCAGTGTAACTATGTTTGTTATATTTGTAAAGCCTAAATTATGTTTTTAACCAGTTAATAGTTTGATCAAACCCTGTTTTTGGTGTGAATGTTATTTTTTATTCAAAAATGATTTATTTCGTGCGAGGAATTTACTATGAGGATATACAAATTAGCCTTATAATTTTAGAATTATAGTTGAAATTCCCAATCAATGCATAAGCTTAGGATTCGTCTTTAAGAAATAACATGAAAAGATGATCAACTGAACTTATATATTCCTCTACAAAATAGAAGATAAACTAATATTTTAAAAGCGAGCAATAATAGTTCTGGCTTTTAAATATTACTTAAATGAAGTGAGTTAAATTACTATTTTTATTCCATTAGTAATATATATCCATAGTTAATTAAATTAATTTAAAGTTGGCAAAATATTAACTTTATTTGAAAAAATTCCTAAACGTCAAGCTGATTTGTGATGCTCTTAAATTTTTCGCAGGATAAAAATTTATCATTTTAAATAATTCAAGAAATGCAATTCTGGATATAAATTCATAAGTCATAATAAACCCAATCGCTACACTGGCCAAATAACTTGATGCTGAGTCATAATTCTTGATAAATATGACTTATAATACCAAGATGGCATTCCTTTATATTACATATTTTTCAAAATTATTCGTACTTTTCATTTCTTTCCCTCGGAAGAAAATTGAAAAAGTCATCTTATAATAACTTAAAAATGCAATTTAAATGCCATTCAAAACGATTGAACGATAAAAAGATTTAATATGCATCGATTCCCTCCCACACAATGTTGACGTAGCATGTATATTAAGGATGATAAATTATTTAACACGATAAATATGATAATGTTATCGTTCCAGCGATTTGAACACGAGCCCAAAGGATTGAAATCAATCTGATCCGGAAGTTTCAGAAAAGTTATGCTAAAAAACCAAAATAAGAAAGTTTGACGGAAAATTGGAAAAATCTCAATTTTTCCTCTTGACAAGTCATTCCCAAACATCTGAATCCGGACACGCCTGGGAAAAGGAATGCAAAATTCCCGTTCCTTCACGTGTCATTGCTGAAGTCAGTTCTTGGAATACGAGAAATACTAGCGCAAGTCGTATCAGGCCAACTTTCCGGGAAAGTATAGAAATCTAAAAAGATTTTTCTGGTGCACTGTAACAAAGTATGCTGTTTTTACAGAAAAAACTGTTTAGCAGGCGTGCCAGAAATCTACCGTATAATTTACAGGGATAATCTGTTCTTTTTATAAAAACAAATTGTAATTTTAAAGCAAAAGCTTTTTTTGACAGACAAATTGTATAGAAAGAACGAAATTTTTATTTTTTTCCGGCACAGGCAAGAATACTAACCACTGCACTACCAGATTAATGTGAACTACCAAACCCAGTGTTTGAACCACAAACCACTACATCTCCAGTCCAACGCTCTAACAACTCATCTGTTTAGACACAAGAAGTTTTCACAAATAGTTGAAATGCTTGTTCGGTTGCAATTTAATACTCTATAAGCGGTGCAAACAAAACGACTATTTTTACTTAAAGCGGTTTATTTTTATAGAAAAATCGTTGAATTAAAAAAAACAGTAATTTTCTGAAAATATATGTTTTTTTCTGCAAAATTAACTGATTTTCTTACCGTATGATGAGGCATGACTTATGACTTCTTTGGTAGGGGGCAAGTTCACCGAACACTGCGACCTTGGGTCTATTGTATTCAACCCCAGAAATGATACAGTCACAAGAGACACACAAAGAAAGAGACGACACAAACACTTAGACAAATAACAACATTTATTGACAAGTACAAATATCCATGCCTGACCGGGATTCGAACCCGACCTCAGCAGCTCCAAAGGCTAGTACGCTAACCATTCAGCCACCGAGGCATACTCAGAAAAAAAAAGTGAGTGGACTTTCAATGCAAATATTGATGTTTTCCCATTCATTAGAAGTTGTGTTGAAACAATACAATAATAATATTGCGACCAAATTATAATTCATGGGTAATACAAAAATTGTGTTTAAGGCGCAGCATGTATATTTTCGAAAAAATGTTTACCAACTGCCCTTTAATGTTTTGATACACAGCTATACTAAAGATTTAAAAAATATCGATTGCGGTACTTTAAAACGAATGATGTAATTTTGTTATACATATTTTAGGATGCAACAAAGTCTACAGTTGTTTTTCGATCCCACTTAGACATAATAGCCGTCTCCTATCGCGATCGTCGATTGTGTTAGAACAACATAAACTTGTGTTCGTATGTCAACACAATTCTTGTATTGGAACAACACAATATTGTAATGTTGCCATTTTATACAATACTTGTGGTCCACTTGTGCTGTTTGAACGCAAGTTTTTTTTTTAAATGCAGTCTCTCTGTTTTTCCCCCGATGCAAAGTATATTCTTTATTTTCTACGTTAAAGATATTCTAATATTGTTAATATTAACTTGCTTGTTTTCTGTGTTAAAGATATTTTAATATTCCCTGTGAAATTATATTTTTCGTTCATCGCGTAAAATGATTTTGTGGCTCAGTATCAAAATGTTTTTGGATTTTCCATATAAAAGAATAGTTTGACCTTCCAAGTAAAACTACGTTTTTGGTTTTTCATTTCAAAGAGTACTTTATGGCTTTTAAATAAGATTGTTTTTGAATTTCCATACAAAAGTAAGCCAAGTTTTTTGTAGCACAGTTTTTTCATGTAAAAGGGTTCTTATATTTTGATAATGGGAATAAGGTAATTAGGCCTATAGTAAATTACCAATAGGAATTAGCTTTTTCACTTAATTAAAATCCCCAAATCAGATTTAATAGAAAAAGGTAAATGAATACACAAAAAATATTTTTAAAAAGCAATAAAATCATCATATTGTTTGTTTAAGGTTCTTAGGAACAGTTGAAAACAATATTGGTTCCAAAAATGAGTAATTTTGTGTCAATACACTGAGTCACACTAAAGGTAAAAAATATGCTTCCACCGATTTATGCTTGAACTGTATTAGAAAGTTTGTTTGTAGCAGTCGTGCATCATAAGATTGATTCGGTTTCATCCATTAGTTTCCGTAAGTTTAATTAAAGGAAAAACCAAATTTTAGGGATGAATGCAAAATAAAATTAGTTTAAATAAAGATTTATGGGTTTTATAGAGTTGACTCACCGAGTTAAGAATCGAGCATTATAACATCTTACAGAAGTTGTCTATGAACAACCAGCATCTAATATATTTGTAAACATAAAGATCAGTTTCGTCCTTTAATTCATATATAAACGTTATATTGTATTATAAAATTGTAATTTAGAGATGATTCGAAGATAAGCCCCTGTAAAATTATTCTTTTGATACTTAGTGTGGCTCTGAAAAACGATCAGTTTCGCCATTTCCTTCAATTTTGTTAACCAGTCAACTATTTATAAAGATATAGTTTATGATTATAAATAAGATTCCGAAAATCAAGACAATATATAACTGTAAAGAATCATCTTCTGATTTCAGCTTTCAAGACTTTCATTTTAATAACTAGTCTACTAGTTATAAAGCTATATAGATTATGGATGGTAACAAATTAGATTGTCAAATTTAAAACTTAGGCTTGACATCTTAAAAAATAGCTTAGCTCCTTCATTTTAATAACTAGACCGTTATTTATAAAGATATAGCTAATTGTAGAAAATAATATTTTGAAAATCAAGACCGGCTTGATATGTTACGTCAAAGAATCAGCTTCATTTTAATAACTTGCCTACTATTTATAAAGATAAAGTTTATGGATGATAGCAAATAATATTCTGAAGTTGAAGACTTTGTTGTATTACTTAAAAAATCCGCGTCGAACTTTTCTATCAGTAACTAATATACTATTTATAATAGTTTATGGATGATAAAAAATAAAATTCTTGAGTTTAAGACTTAGGCTTGTTTGGCTCTGAAAATGGAAGTTTATAGCATCCTCGTATCGCGAGATAGATTACCACAAAGAATCAGCTTCGCCCGAAACCGTATGGAAATGAGGCGCCCGATTTATCTATATACTCCATGAGGTGAAGGGAGACAAATATTCTATATGCAGATTGACATTCGGGAACTGTCCATCAGCAGCCACAAATCGCGAGCTTCTAAGACAGAGATCCAATTTCGAATCGGCCTTCATCCTTCAAGCTTTCGGAAATGTCCCAAAAAACCTTATTGGATTCGCTCTTTCCTTATTCTTTCCTTCCTCTCTTTCTTTCAGTCGTCAAGAAATATGAATGATGTATAAAGGGAATGTAAGCAACCAATTTCGAATTCGGAAGTCGAACTTTAACTGAGGGGAATGGAAGGATCGTCTTAAGTTTTTGAGGGGAAGATTCGGAAACTGCGTTTTTCGGATTTTTATTTTTTTATAATGTGGTTCTTTTCTTTCTTCTTTCTTGGAGTCGCTCTCTTTAAATATGTTATGTTCCGGAGAGAGTTTGAGAAACCTTGACAAGCCTGGGGAAAGGGTAGGAAGAAAAATGGCTCAAACGGAGAGGAAAAATGAAATGAAATAAAACGCAAACAAGTTCGCTAAAGTTGAAATTTAAGTTTATGCAAGAAAAATACGGAAGAAACAAATGGGCTGAAGGTATTTTGTTATCGGAGCTTCTTTTTTTGGAGTGTTTTTTGTTCCTCAGCGGGAGTTGCTTTAAGAAGATGAAGAATTTGGAGCAGTATTCGTCCTATAAGCTCTTATTTACTCGTCATATACGTTATGCTGCCCTGTTTCGTTTTCAAAGTACATAAAGGGTTTTAGCATTTCATGCATTATTCATCAATAAAACTTTACTTTCTTTCCCTATTTTTTAGGGTTGAATGTGGAATAGCATAACTATCATATTTTGTTTTGGATACTATTCGAAAAGACCATTAATAAATTGCAGATTATTTGTTTGCTTTTTTGCATACATTTGAAGACATTTGTTCATTGACATAGAATTTATATGATATCTTCTCTTTAAGTACAGCTGTTAGTTAGATTTTGGAATTAGAATACTATTTATCATTGAATATTGAGTTTAGTCTAATTTTATTAGCACTGTTTGCTATCCCAAGATATATTGGACATTGTCAATGCACTTTAGCCTAATTTTAAACGTTAAAAGAAATTTGTTAAATATTTCTACGCAACTGTTTTAAATTTAAATTAATAAAATTATAAAAATTATTAAAATTTCTGATGAAAAATGCTGATTTGGATAAATACTAATTTTACGCTGACTTACACTTTTTAAGCTAAATTATTTAACATTAAAAATAACCACATTTCACAAAATAACTGAAGCATTTGTTATCGACACAATTTATTAATTGAAATATTTGTATGCATGCCTAATTATTTGATGCATGTTTTACCAAAACAACTTTTAACATGTAAAATTAGATGTTGCGATCTTAGAAAGGAATTTTTCTTTTGGCAAATTTTGCCTTCGCAGAAATATTAATAAGGATTTTTACTGTTCATTTTTTTTTTCAAAAAATATGAGGAAAATATTATATTTCTCGTTTTATAAGAGCCGATGGAAACATATTGGAAATCCATTTATTGGTTTGAGTAGATGGGCCTATTTGAAACCACTCATGTTTGGATTTCGCCCAATTTTTAAGAATATAGAAAATTTTCATATTTCAGAAAAATAGCTCACGAAAGGGAGATTTTAGTCTCGAAAATAAATAAACAAAACCAAAAAGTGATAGTTATTTTTCGGCTGAAAACTTCACACGATACATAATAACTAAATAACAAACACAAATAATCCAAAAAATCTGCATTAAAGAAAACTACCAGGAATCAATATTTCCACTAAAACTATGACGATTCTCTGGAAATAAATTTAATTACTTTTCAAAACAGAAATATCTTCACAAATCTTGAGAGCTTTGTATTTACCGAAACAAGTGTATCCTTTTATTAAAATTAACAATCTATCGTAAAACGGATGAAAAAAAATCACGGAAAATTCCGTCACGAGTCGGATGAAAAGATAATTCTTTTCTCTAAAATTCTCGAGTTTTATTTCCTTATTAAAACAGAGGATGAAACTTTAACGACGATTCTGAATCCAGCTCAGTGGCTCAAATTGCGAAAATTAGAAAATGAAGCAAGCTCCTGGAAGGAGGGAGTTTTTCTTTCGAGTTTTCGGAAGTCTGTGTGCAAACAAAATGCGCGCTCTGCTGAACATATTTTGGACTGATTTGGTAATAGTGTATCTCAAAATTTATGTCAAACATGAGTTCGATACATGTTCGGATTTTGCAGCTTATTTTCTGTGTAGGGTAGATACAAATATATTCCGGCTTGTGTGCTCGTTAAGAGAGACCCGTTTATAAGACTTCTTCGAGTAAGACAGAGACAGAAAGAATTTTTACTGACACAGAGAAAGGAAGTACATCCAGGGCGAAGGCAGGAATAGAACCCGCACCCATTGCAGTGCCCAGACTGCTAGCGTAATGGTCTGCGATCCAAACCACTAGGCCATCTGGGCCCCCATTTTCAAAGCCGAGGCGCTCTTATATACCCTTGCCAAGTAACTACACCTGACAACACCTGAGTGGGTACCCAACGGAATTTTGAACGACATCGTCTGCTAACGCCTTCAAACCTTTCGATTCCACAGATTTAACGAGCCCGTATATTGCACTGTATTCGGGCACCCAGTTACTATTTATGAGGGATTTTTCTCCAGTATTATGGCTAGGCCAGAACCAAGAACCTTCTTGGTGAGAGGATCATCGATTAACCACCTCGGCTACTGAGGATGCCCTATAAAAAATGTTTATAATGGAAGCTAGTTTTGTAATAAAAACGAATTCTTACTTTTCGATAACAATCAAAGCTTATTTTTACAGGGTGGTTAAAACTAAAAAAAATTTCTATGCAGGGTGGCAATAATCAGCACAAGTTTTGGAATTTATACTGCAGATGGGCAGGCAAGCAGCAGTATCTGCAATAAACGAAGTCTCCCATTATTGTAAGCACTTAACTAATAAAGTGCTTATAATTAATAAAGCCTAGCACCCCCAGAGCCCTAGGTCACGAAAGCTGAAATGGGCACGGCAACCCTTGACCCAGTAATGGGCTGTTGCGCTGGGTAGTTTAGTTTTTTTATAATCAATAAATCATGTGAAAAAGTTTTCTTGATGATTGATATTTCATGACAAAATTGCCCTTTTCATGCTGTAGTTGATCTGCATACGGCAGTACAATTAAAACTAGTTCTACACAGAATGGTAATAGTAATATAGTTGTATACAGGGCAATGAAAATCAATGTTCCTACCCAAAATATATGTAAAATGATAAACAGAAGTTTGGAATACTGTAAAATCAGACACGAAAGCTTGTTTAATGGTGGTTATACTAAAGCATGTGATTTTATAGTTAAGGTTTAAGGTTGATGAAAAATTAGAACTGTTTATGGGAACTGATAAATAAATATTAACATGTTCACTCAGAAAGCAATAGAATGTTATTTCGACGAAAAAAAATGGGGTCATTGGCGAAAAATGAAATAATCAAGCACAGGAGAAAGTCGACATCCCAGAAAACTCTCGTATTGTATTGACAAGGTCCAATATGGATTTATATGGCAAAATCTTGCTCAAATTACTTCGAAATGTGCATGTCACATAATTTTGTAACCTTGAAATATTTGTTCGTATTTAATTGCTCCGTCATTCTATATTGATCCACTATTGTAACCCACTTAGTACTATTTCCAAAAAAATTCCCAGCTTTTTTTACTGTACTACTGTCCATATAATTATCTCAGCCTGCATGTATCAACGCTTCTAAAAAGGCTCGCTCCAAAAAGCACAGATAAGCAAAACTTTACATTACCAACATAATCGTAAACTATAAATAAAAATTATTTTGCACATGTCTTCATTAACCCAATAAGAGAGGGAATAGGCGAGCTGGATCGCGGTTCTCGAAACTCAAGTGCTTCAGTGTTAATCCAATGGGGAAAAAAACAATTTTCTCTGCCACATTTCTCCGGCTATATTGAATACTTTTACATTTTTTTAGTAATAAATATAGATAACTTAGAGGTCTCTATTTTCTCACGTTTTGAAATTGCTTCGAATATTTTGTGTAAAATTATTTATTGAAAATTACAAAAATATTCGAACCAATTTCAAAAAGTGGGATTGTCGGAACCTATAAATCAGCTTCAATTATCGCATAAAAAATCCGTTTGTAAAAATATTCAATACAGCTGGAGAAATATGGCAGAGAATTTTTTTTCCTACATTGGATTAACACTGAAGCACTTTGCTTTGGAGATCCGCGGTCCCACGCGCACATTCCCCCTTAAGCTATCTTTATAAACAAAGTATAAAACGAATGAAGGATAGAGTCCTAAACAATTTAGGTACGAAAAATTTAGTTACACAAAAAAGGGATCGTAAAATTTCCAATTAACGTTATTATTCTGAAATGAAGTTGTTAATGGTATTCATAAAGTCCCCGTTAATGCGTAAAATTCATTTTCTAACCCTCTTTTATTCAAAATTTTTGTAAGTGTGTTGCAATTTTGTCACACCCAAACGAACGATATGAAGACCATGAATGTTATCTTTTATTCCACTTTTAGTACGCTTTCCTTCTTAAAATTTCCAGTTTTAAATTAAGAAGGGGGGAAGCGAAAGCGTGGATGTAATGGAGAATGCTCCGAGTCCGAGGGTTATTTCCAATCTTATTTGCGTTGCTGAAGCATTGTCTTTTAAGAATGGTATGCTATCTATAGATTAAAAACGCTAATTCTATGTAAACTGCCGAAGAAGAGGGGGCCGATGTAAAATCCGTGTCTTCTTGTCTCGGTTGAGCGGCTTCTGTTTGCCCAGGAATGAGACAAAGTGCTCGGATTATTTGCTGAAATATATGAGGAAAATGAGGGGCTGGGGAAAATGGCGTTGTGTCAATATCACCTCACACGAGTGAAAAATGGAGGAAAGTTGGTGGTGCGAAAGTGAGTAGTATGGATAAAAAAAAATTCAAATGATACTTATTATTCTTCAGAAGCTTATTTTTCTTTAAGAATTAATTTAAAAGCGTCTGGAATTTTTTTCATTTTATTTTTATTTCAACCAACTTACCTTCTTTGGAAGAGTTATGCGTAAAAGCTTCCCTGGGCAATCATAAATTTTTTATAATAAAAAGTTTATATAAATGTTAAAAATACCTTATAATTAATGATTTAGTTTTAACTTTAGCTTTGTTGATTCATATGTCAGTAAATATAAGAAAATGATGGCGTTGTGTCTATATCACATCACACGAGATAAAAATTATTTTATAAAAGCCTCACTAGAAATCTTACAATTATATCATTGTGATAGTCTAAATATATGTTTGAGATAATATCTTAATCATAATAATATTAAAGAATCTACATATAAGTTTGGTTTGGATTTTGTTGACTGGGCTATTCATAAATTCAAGAAACAAATGATGGCGTTGTGTCAATATCACCTCACATGAATTAAAAATTGAGGAAAATTGTGGGTACTAAGAAATATTTTAGAAAATATCTTAGATTTAATAATAATAAATATTAATTATGATACTTGTTTTTTTTTAATTTTTCTATGTTTAAATGTACGAGAAAAATGATGGCGTTGTGTCAATATAATCTTAGGAAATTGAAAAAAAAAGTTAATAAAAATGTTTAAAAGGAAAGTGAAAAAATTCGAGTAAATTTTACATTTTATTTCTTAAAATATATTCTTCTCTTTTAAGAATTAAATTAAATTTTACTTCAAATAGAAATAATGCAAGTTGAATTTAAAGCTCAAATGGATCTAGTTTTCTGAAAATAAATTGTTATTTTGACTCCAAAACCAAAACGACGTGAGACAGTAAAAGGAACTTTCAGTAATATTTGATTACCTAACTTTTTCAATCAGTATTGTGTTAAATGTATATGTACATTTAAGACTGTAATATAATGGTCTATAATAAGAGGTCTTGGCTGCTAGCATCCCTAACGAGAAGGTCAGTCGAGATCTTTGTTCTTCATTTTGTGTTTCTATCATATGTACATTTAAGGGGTGGGGTCATAGGAGCCTTAAACTTCAAAATTTTCGAACATTCGAAGCATAGTTTGCGATTTCATGTAATTTTTTAACTACTCAATATATAAGTATAATTTTTTATATGTAATTCTATAAGATTTATTTATCATAAAACAAATTTTAAAATTTATGAAACTTTAGCCAAAAATAAAATAAATGATAGCAAACATACAATTATTTACAAAATTGAAAACATTTGTATTCGGCTTGCGACATTAGACTAACAGTATAATGAGAAAAATAACAAATAATTATAATTTTTCATAAGTTATACCTCAGATTCAAAAGAGCATAATTTATAGTAGAATTATTACCCAAAAAGCAATGTGAAATACGTTAAATTCTTGTTTCATTTCAACAGTGGGATATAATTGTTTTATATCCTCTTATGCTAATATTTCACATCATGTTCAATTTCACATTATCCTCTAATTTCCTCATAATTTTCTTCATTTTATCAAAATTGTATGATCAAAATATTTTCTCTTGTCAAATAGAATTGAGTTTTATGTAGTTATAATAATATACATGTCTCTTAAATAGATTATTGAACGTTTTATTAGTGAAGTTTTTGAAATAATTCTGAAATCATTTTTGAGAACCATCTGTTTGGAACTAATGCTCCTATGAAACAACCAATAACACAGGCCTACAAAAAAATCCTAGCATTTTAGAAATGATTTTAATTATATTTGGCGTGCTGAATATCAACATTAAATTAGGTTTTTTTTCTACCAGTTCCACTTTCATAGATCTGGATTGTTTTAAAATTATAAGTGTATTTTAGATATTGTTTGCTTTTTTAACAAAATCATTTGACAAAGGAAAATTGACAACAAATAAATAGAACAGACAATTAACAGATTTCTACTTTTTTTAAAATATACATTACAATTTATATATATATATTTTTTAAATAACAACTTATTACCAGCTGTTACTCCGACTATTGTTTCGAATTTTGGATATTAGCATTAGGAAAGACCAAGAGGAAAAAACACGTATTCCAAAACCACTATTAGATGATGAGAAAAATCCTGAGTAGCTAATATCACTAAAATTTAATGTCTAAAAATTTAAGCTCCTAAACAAAACTATTGCAATCTTTTAATTAAGGTATCACATTCATATAAAATCAGCTCCGAATACCTCGGCACATACAGCAAATATTATTATACAGCAAATAGATTATTACAGACATATAATATTATATTATTACAGGAATTACACAGCAAATATTTGTATTATTAATAAAATATCATTAATAATAAACTTATTTTAAAACTATACCTATAGTTTTTAATATTTCTGTTTACATACATGGTCCAAAACATTCTTACACATATATCTAATAAGGTCGAATACAATATGGTAAAAGCATCATTTTACACTAACTCTAAACACTAAATATAATTAGTTTAAAATTATTATTTTTATACGCATATAATCGAATACAAATACAAGGTAGAGATTTAAAAAAAGTTTGATTGAATATTAATCAATGGCAATTATCCCTTTTAGTTAAAAAAAAATAGCGTATTAAACTAATTCCTTATTTATTTTTAAAGTTTATATGTATATCTTACCAACGTAATTAAGAATAATTAAAAATATCACTTAACATCAAATAAGCAATAATAAAACGTAAAACATCTATTGATGTTTGTGATTTTCAACGTTTGACTTAATTAAACTTATTTTTTATAATAATGAGTTGGTTTTAAAGAAAATAAAACATTGCATGTCTCGAAACGAAAGAAATGATTGAATAAGATTAAACAACGCTTTCCAATGTATTTCCTAAAACCAATTTAGACATTCCGCTTCTTGTGTTTGTAAAAAGTGTAACTCATGGACTTAAAAGTTGTCATTGTTGTCAAAAGTTGAAAAATTAAAAACCCTTGTAAAAAAATTCCTTCTTTATGACATTAAGAATGCTCTCCTTTCTTACTAAGATATGTATGAAAAAGAATGAGGGCGAGTAGTGTTTATTGACAAGACCAGAGTTTATTGACTTACCAATCGGGACTCGAACCGAAGCCGAATGTTTGGAATTCAGACTCGTTACAACCAGAGTAAGTTAGCATCAGTTATAGGTTCACTCTAAAAAAATCCCTCTAATTTACCTTCGCACTATGATGGTAAAAAGTGCTGCCATCAGCCTATACTGTGAATTCACATATGATGTAAAATTTAATTTTGTAGTACAGGCGAAAATGTTAGGTGCATCCAATTACTGGCAGTGCTACAATCCTCTTTGTCTGAATGATATTGAATAAGCATGTCTATGGCTCTGTAAGTCGTAAAATATCAATTTGCTGTAAAATAAATATTATATATAAACATAAATTTTCAGTTTATCAGCTACATTTGCATTGCTAAGTAGTGGTAATTTTAAGTGATTTAGAGCTTTCATATTACAAGTTCGTCAAATTTCGACACCAAAGGTACCCTTTGCTGCCCGATAATTCATCACTTTGCGTTCCGATTACTTAACATTGCCTCTGTGAAACATAAGACACCCTAAGTACGGAAAGCATTACCGAAACCAATATGTGCCTTACGGTCGTTACTATCTATCGACAATCGCAATCAGTTACATCTTCTTTAACCCAACGACAAGATCGGAAAAATTAATTTTGACCCTTTCCTCCGACAAGAGAAAGGAAGTCTCCAAAAACAGGCTCTCCCGGAGAATGCGCGAAATTTCCGAGTTTTAATTTAATGTCGCTGAAAATTAATCGCTTTAATTCCATCGTTATTTTTTTCCCTTGCCGGAAATCAATCTCTGCGCGTTAATATCCAACGCCGAAAAGGCCCTCGGTAAATGATTATAAGTCAAATTGACAATCCTGGCTAATGAGTTTCAGTTAGAAGGGCGGCACTTTGTCAGCGAGCAGGTGTCGAAACGAAACTTTAATAAAAATGCCGCCTCGATCAGGAAACTTTTGAAGGTCCTCGACTAAATTTCATTAAGAGCCGGTTATAATTTTAAAGGCCTGCTATCCAGATCTCTTTGATTAACGCTGCAGAAAGAAAAGCAAAGGCTGCTGGGTGATTTACTTTGAGAAAGTCGTAATTGAAATTTTCGATTGATTTTTATCGATTATTAGTGTGAATCAAATTCATACTAATGTGATGTTCTACAAATGCAAATTCCCCGAGGAATTTGTACGAAATTGGTTTAACTGTAACTTATTTTTTCAAACGCTGCCTTAGTGTGTTCTTCATAGAATATCCGTGGGCAGGTAAACTGCAGTAAGTACCACAATAAACTGGACCGCTTTTGCTCTAAAAAGTCAGTCTTATAATAAACTTCCAGATTATTTGGAGTTATTAAGATCTTACAGCAATGATTATAAGTCAAGATACTGCTCGGTAGATTTACCGCTACAGCTTATATTGCTTACACAGTCACGCAGACCACGCGGCGTTAAGCTACGGAAAAACTTTTTGTGTGCGTAACCAGCAAGTCTCTAAATGAAGCGAAATTGTAGAAAATGGTTGTGCCTAATTGAGTTTGTTAAGTATTTAAAATGGCCTCCAGGTAGGTTTAGGTCTATAAGCTATCATGGAACAAAAACGAACCCAAAGTGAACAATCATAAAACCATACACTCTTAAAACAAAAGAGTGAAATCCACTCCAGTTTGGAGAAGTGCATTTTCGACACTGGAAAGGAGTGAATATTATCTCAGACTGAGTTAAAACCACTCGTTTCGAGTGATCCTGTCTTAGGTTTAACACACAACGGATCCACTCCAAAAGGAGAAGTGCATTTTCCAGACTGGAGGAGTGAAAATCAATCAGACTGAGTTAAAATCGCTCGTTCGTTTTAAGAGTGTACCAGCCCCAGATCAAACGCGGACTTCCCTGAAATAGAAGTCTGGATTTTTTTTTCCTATTCAGCCCCTACCAAGGAGTACAAGTGACTACATATTGATAATGAGAAAAACACGGTAATTATTGTCTCAAGGAATTAGCTGACATTGGAGGTTGTACTTATGCCATCATACAGTGATTCACTTGTATCCCTTTACAGCGCCAATATTTGACTCCATAACAAATGCTTAGTGCACTTAACTCCAAAACTAAAAATCTGTACTTGTTCTTCGGGGCTTCTATGCTCCTCACCGGCACTAGAAACTAAAAACAATTTAGCAGTTTCACAGAGGAAAAATCGGATTTTTTAAAAATCTTTTTGATTATATTATAGTTTTCATATATTTAAAGAAATTTTGTTCAAGATCAGTCGATTATCAATCCAAAGCAAAATTGGTCTTAATTAAAATCAAGCAAGCTTTTATAAAAATAGGGCGAGTTAAGTTCTTTTCAAACTAAAGCCAATCTTCCATAAGCTAGATCATTCCACCCTCGTAAACACGGACATTTTGATGAAGCGCGACCAAATGAAAAATTTTCCACAACTCTCTTACTTTCGTAATAAATGTCAAAGCGGAGAGGTAATTAAATTCATCCTGGCTGATGTAAATGAGGAATTTTTCACTCTTTTCAGATAAGATAAAACTTTTGGACGCACGTCCCGATTATATAAAAATTAATGTCGCCTGATCAATAAAGGGAGGACATTTTTAACGTGTCTTTGACAAACGGTAAACTTTGTTGCATCAGATTAGGGTTGCGCCGGTGTGGTATCGTTTTATGAATCAAATGCTCCAGGAGGCGATAGTGTAGTGCAGATGACTTTTCTATTTGGTTTCGGTCGCATGCCCATACATCTTGCTTTTCACTGAGATTATGGGATTGCTGCTTTTATTGGATTACCCAGTAATGTGTTGTCAGGGGGAGCGGGAAATAATGTTGTTTCAAAATTGTTGCAAAGATTGTGGAACATATTTTGGAGTCTTGGGAAATGGATAGCTATTGCTGGTGACTTAGCATAGTTGCTAAAGTTGACAAGGAAATTAGAAATCCTGAGGATTTAATTGTTCATAGTAATCATTAGTAATTCAAATGCATCATTTAGAGTCTCTTATGAAAATAGCCTCCGGGCTTACCCCCAACGCAACCTAGATAAATTACTGATTAACTTACTGACAGGAGGAGCAGCATTTTAT
Source organism: Hylyphantes graminicola (assembly GCA_023701765.1). Classification (NCBI taxonomy): domain Eukaryota; kingdom Metazoa; phylum Arthropoda; class Arachnida; order Araneae; family Linyphiidae; genus Hylyphantes; species Hylyphantes graminicola. The sequence continues at coordinate 42,636,486 of CM043122.1, read as the reverse complement.
ATCGTTTCAACATTGTCACAATATATTTTTTTGTCAAGAAAACTTTTGTTAGTTTAGGCTTTCTGTTATTTTTTAAGTCAAATTATTTTGAAAAAGAAAAGATAAAATTCTGATAATTTAAGTGTACTTGACAAACAGTTAACTTTGCTTCATCAGATTATAGGTGTTGGTATCGTTTTATGAAAAAATCAATTTCTTATTTCAGCGATAGAAGTGCAGATGACTTTTCTATTTATGATTTTATTGGATAACTAGTATTACGTTGACTGGGGGTGCTGGAATTAATGTCATTTCAACTTTGTTGCAAAGTCGGTGGAAGATATTTTGTTGTCTTTCGAAATGGATAGCGCTTACTATTGACTTAGAATATCTGATGAAGTTCCAGGCTTTTTACCACAAAATTCAGATTGTGATTGCTTACTTGCTTCTTTTAATAATTAGCATTCTGTAACTATGACTGTTGGTTATTTATAATGAATTATGAGTTGGGACCCTAACGCGAGCTATAGCGCAGCTTAAATATGCTTTCAGACATACAAAGATATAGTTAACGAGGAGATTTTTGTCATCTGCTTAGAGAATTTTTTATATACAATGGTAGACTCGCGAAATTATATTACAACGTCGTAAGAAATTGCTGAGCTTATCGTTCCTTTTTATTGTTTATTGTGTTTAAAAGGTTGAATTATGGATTATGCCAAAGTTCAGAAATTTAATGAAAAATGAATTGTGTTACACTGTAAAACAAGTCGGGTATTTTTACAGAAAAACAGTCGGCTGGTGTGCCAGAAAAATACCATTTAAATTACAGAGAATTTTTTAAAAATTTAATTAGTACAAATTTAATTAGAACAATTATTTTTGAACTTCCGGTCAACCCAAGGATACTGAACACGTTGCTACTTAAAACTGCCTAACCCGTGCTCGAAACACGGCCCTTCAGAACTTCAGTCCAACGCTCGGGAGAGCCAAGCTATTTCGGCACTCAGATCTTCAACTAGATATTTAAGTAGGGTCAAGTGGGGTAAGTGTGATAGGGTTTCTGCATTTTTCATTTAAAAAAATCGTTCCCTGCTTCAAGTAAATTATAAATCCTAAAATTGGTAGTGAATTATTATAAGAAACATATATATGTAGAAAAAAATTTATATGTTTGAATTCCAATTTTAAGTGTACAAAATTTGCATTTCAAAATCCATTTCTGTATATCACACTTACCCCACATAGGGAAAATAATGTAATAAAATAGCATATTCAAAAGCTCAAAACTTTCTTTAAACAAAAAATAAGGTCAATATTTCTTTTTAGTTTAATTATAAGTGGTATAATGTTATATATTGCAAACTTTCAGATTTTTAGAATGATTTCCAAAGTTACAAGAGCTGTTTATCACACTTACCCCCAATCACACTTACCCCACTTGACCCTACTTGTTTTGTTACAGTCTAGCACTCTTTATGAATTTAAAAACAGAAAAAAATGATTTTTAAAAGTATATTTCTTAAAAAAAAACTGTTTATAGACAATAATAGTGCTTTTCTAAAGATATAGTTTTTGGTAATTTTAACAGACTTTTTACAGTGTACGTACCATTTAAAACTTAATAATGAAATATGACAAATCTTTCTCTATAATAATTCACAGAAGCATTTAATTCCGAACTGCAATAGGTAACTGCATGACTTTCTTTTCTGCCGAGTCGGTCAAAATTAACCCTTTCCGACCGATCTATCACGATCGCGCTGGTATAAAAGAGAATGTTCAAGCTCTTCAAAAATATCGATACCTAAGCAGCTGACTTGTATCATTTGTTATTTGTATAAAAAATTACTTTGTTTTAAAGGAATTTTTTAAAATAGCATCAATGCTGTTAACCCATTAAGACCCTTTCAGGTGGCGCTAATTTAAGGTTATGAGACAAAAATTTTAAGAGTTTTACCGGAAAAGTTGCTTTAAACAACATCAATGCCCTTGGGTCATTTGAAATGTACACCATTGAATACAGCGGAGTAATTTTTTAATTGAAAAGTTGATTCATTAAAAATTGACAAATAAATTTAAAAGTGTCCCTAAAAAGGGACGCCAGGCATGAATGGGTTAAATGCATTTATTTAAATTAAACTCCGAATTCAGTCTCATAATTTTAAATCAGCGCCATATGACCACCAGTCTTAAAGAGTTAAAGTATCAAAAAAATGTAATGGATCAAAATTTCTAAATTTGCTATTTTTAAACAACAACTATTTAAAACATTACAAAATTAAGAAATCGTGGCTCTCATATTCCTTGTACTTTCCTACTTCAGTTGAAACAATAGACCATTCCAATGCAATGTCAGGTGTGGTTCATTCCTGCTGAGTCGGTCAATAGGCTGGAGAAATCGCGAATGACACATCCTTGGTTTATGTGCAAATCCCCTAGGGATTGAAATCGGGAGCCTCCTCCTACTTGATAAAAGCGCCGGTGAAAGCAGAAAAGGATTCTTCATGATGGACTACAGGATTTTTGCCAAAAAGAATCCTTTAAAACTTTATAAAAGGTGCACTCTAAAAAAATATCTGTAAGGTTACTAAGAATTCTCTAGGAAACTCAGCTTCCATAAGTTTTTTTAGTAGTGTTACATAAGAAATATGTGTATATATTACTAATTAAAGCTTAGTAAGTTATACTAAGAAAAATTAGTAGATTTTACAGGGGATTTTCTTGTATGTTTACAAAGAAACTGGTAGTAAACTGGTTACAAAAGTTTAAAACCAGAGGGCGCCACTAATTTTTCTGTTAGTCAGGTTTTATTTCGAACTTCCCGAGGACAGAACCCAAGATTATCGGGATCCGTGGAACAGCGCGTTAGTCCTCTCTGCTATCGGGGACTTGCATTTTGGTTGCGTGTAAATAAAGAGGTTAAAATCTTGATCGTTAAAGGCGTTTTATGTTATTAATTAAGAAATTTTAAGATTCATTTTTTTTTCGGATATGAAGTTTTCGAAATAATTTAACGTAGTTTTTATATACTAAAATAAAAAAAAACCACGTTTTTAGGTTTTTTATCGTTGCGATATCGATTCGTCATAATCTCTAGAAAAGATAGCCAGGGGGCGCTGTAAGCGTTACATCAATTTACTTAGAATTGTTTAGTATTACTACAGTAGTTTCTTTAGGTTACAGATGATTTTCTAGTAAATGGTGAAAACCTGTAAAGTTACTAAGTAATCGTTAGTAAATTCAAGCCAAATTTTTTACAGTGTGGACCAAACTTATTTTTCGAATCGGGAAAACAGTTACACACTAGCCAGGGAGCCATTGTATAGTTGATGGTGTTACTAGTAGAGCAATATTGCGTTTGAATTGTTGTTATGAAATTTTAGGAGATAATTTGAATATACGTACTTACTTTTAAGCTCTTCGCGCCTCGCTGGCGCATAAGGTATCCAGCCTAAGAATATGCGTAAGGTTACATAAATAAGTGTATAGACTTTAACGGGATTCGGTTATTTTTTTTTGGGGGGGGGGGGGGGGCTTGGAAAAGTGTTCTTAAGATAATGACAAAGAAATAGTTATCGGTTGTAAGGTTGGTTGGTAGACATATATTTTCAGACCTGTTTGCTTGGTGAGAGACCCGCTTATAAACCTCCGTCAAGTAAGACAGACACAACACACATACACATATGCGACAGATGCTGCCATCAACCGCGCGCCACCTCCACAATTTAGACATGTCCCTGAAGGGGGGAGAAATAGTTTCCAGAGACTTGTACCCGTGGGAAACTGCACGATGACCGCCCACAGGACTTTCGGATCCAACATATTTAACGAGCACGTACTCCGCATATACTCGACGAACACAAACACCCATGCCTTATCGAGATTCGAACCAGCGTACGTTAATACCTTCCGAACTTTTGACTCCACAGATAACACGTACATCGCAGTTAGTCGGACCCGCAAGAAAAGGGGCCTATGAAACTGTTACAAACATCAAGAAGATGGTATCATGTATATTTTTAGTTTGTCTGTCTTGAATCTATTTATGTTCTTCTGATCTTAATAAAATCTTTTGTACCTTATGCCAATGCTCTTCGCTCTTCTTTTTTATTCAGTGGCTAATCTGTGCAATCATGTTAAATTTGGTGACAAATATTGATGACGTATTTGTAAACTTTGGCCCCTTTTGTCCGTAAAAGATGGAAGTAATATTTTACCTCCTAATTTTGGTACATTTTCCGTTCAATTTAGAAATTATAATAAATATAATCTATTATATAACTTCATTGTTATATTGCTTCCACGTTAGTGAAAAATGTAAGAAAGGTTAAAAAAAAAGTATAAGTAAAAGGCTTATCTTTAGCTTAAAACTAACCCTGACCTTTTCTTTTCACTTTCTATTCTTTATTGCTTAGCCAACACCGTGTTTTTACAGTTAGTAAATCAGAAATGTTCCACCTCTGAAAAGCCAGAACAACATAATTTCTCGAAACCCCATCGAAATTGAATAGCAAAATGGATCCTGGTGATTACTTTCACTTTTACCACTATTATTCATTTTTGTATCCATGTTTCAACAGTTACTAAATCACCAAGTTCACCTCTAAAACTGAAAAAGCATATTTACACGCATATTAAAGGAATTTTGCTTCAAGGCAGCCCACTCACACCACTTCAAGCAATAACTTATTGACCGTTCCCAAATTCATTGGTGCTATAACGATAGCGAGAACAAACATTTTAAGCAATTACATGCTGAAATATGACTTCAAGTCTCACACGATAGCGTAAAAAGCATCCCGATTCGAGAACGATAAATTTAAAGCCATGCCAACATTAAAAGTACAAATTCTTTTCCAATTTGTTCTGTAATATGGGATTCCTCGAATAGGTAATGTGTAGGTTAAAGTCCTAATTATAGTCAATTTTTTTAAGTTGGAGTATTGGTGTGACAGCGATGCAACAGGTACTTTGAAAAAAAAACATCTCGTTTGGATTTACAGTGTAAAACAACTCGTAACGCACTCTTATACATCGCAAATGTTTATCGCTTTTTCATGTTTGCAGCTTATTTTGGGATATTTAAAATATCCTCAGAAAAATAAAGTTATTTATAAATCATTTTACATACATACTTTTGGACAACTCAATATAATACAAAATTGTAAATAAGCTATAATGGCCGTTTGTCTAGGCGAGCAGTTATGAAGTGGTTTATTGAATGGACCTAAAGTTGGTGGATCGAAGCTGTCAGATATCTCACCAAACAGCAAGTAGTTGGTAAAGTGGCAGTGAGACTAAACTATAAATATTTGCTGAAAAGTTTCTGAAGCTTTATGCAGTTACGATACACAAATAAAAAGCTTACTCCATAAAACAGGTGGCCAAACAAGCAATGATTGCTTTCAGTTTTAAGGAGTTACATTACAAGGGAGAAACTTTCATCGTACAAAACCGATCCCAGGGTGTCAGTTACATCAATAGCAAACCCTAATCATAAGGTGTTAGAAACGTGATACGTGTTTAAAAGAGCAATTACTCCAAGTGATTTGTCGAGGTGGGAGGAGTAAGTTTTTTAACCTTTGCAGGATTCGAAAACGTCGTATATTCCTTTGATGTAATCCTTTAGCAGAGCGAAGAAAGTAAAAACGCTTTCAGTAATAACTATGGTTATAACAAAATATTTTCCTGAAAAACTTTATTTAAATCTAACGCTCTATAATTATCAGTTTAAATTAGGATTCCAATAAATATGTTGTAGGCTTTTAATAATACTTCTTTTCTTTTCTTTTAGGAAATAGATGCATCGGTTCTAAGAAAAACGCAAAAAAGATATTGCACAGCTTATTTTGAGGGATTACTTATTAATATTTGTGATAATGTTATCTTTGGTTGAGGTTAAAATATTATTTAGAAAAGATTTATCAAAGAAGATGAAAATTAAACTTATTTTCAGTTTAATTTTTTAAAAAAGAATTAGCTAATAATACTTCAAACATTTACTCAACGAAAATTAAGATAGAAAAATTCATAAAGAAAAAGTAAAATTAATACTAAAATATTAAGTACGATATCTTTAACTGTACGCTGTACATATTTTTTTGACAAAAAGTGGAGATATGAAATAATAGAGTAACGTAACGATTGAGCAACGGAATAAAAAAAAATTGGATCTATATTAAAATCCAAAAACCTGAAAAATTAGGATAAATTCAATATAAATTTAATAGTAAAAACCAATAAATGACTACAAATAGAGCTTCCATATTACTTACATGGTATGGTATGGTATGATACATATATATTCCAGCTTGTGTGCTTGTTTAGAGAACCGCTTATAAGCTTTCGTCAAGTGGGACAGACACAGAAAGAATTTTTACAGTCACAAAGAAATGAATAACAATAGAACAAATAACAACATTTATTGACAGTCACAAACATCCATGCCTGACCGGGATTCGAACCCAACCCCAGAAGCTCCAAAGGCTAGTACACTAACAATTCAGCCACCGGGGCGGCATTACTTACATACAATACATAGTTTTTCACAACTGTATCTACCACTGTTGGCATTTAGTCTATTGCACACAAAGAGTTGAAGAGAGAGATTTTATGCTTTATTCTTAAATATTTTTTCCATAATTAAAAAGTACTGTATTTAAAGTATTTAATGCAATCGATATTTTTGGAAAAGTATCGGTAATACATTGCAAAAAAACATGAACTCATAGAATTTCTAAAAGGACTAAGCGACCATTTTAGCTATGTATATCGTTCTTGAATGATTTAAAATTTTATTTCAAGTAATAACTATAATTTATAATAGAAATAAAAGTACTAAAATTTCGCATCAATAATATAAAGGGTGAAGAACAATAAATTTTACATTAATAAATAACAATAAAAATATACCTTATGTCATAAAACAGTTTCAAATCCTGATATGTTTTTTCTACTTTGCTATAATGCAAAAACAATTCATGAAAAATGGAAATAATCACTTTGTACCATCTAAAGGAACTGATCTTCACTTTAATTTGATCACACTATTCTTTTCTTTCGCACTTAAACAAAATAATTTATAAAAGCATCTATTTATTTGATAATATCAATACACATATCTGATATGCACTTAAAATGTCATAACACCCCCGAAATTGAATTTATTAATAACAATCTAATTTCCCCAGCCTTTTTCTTCGTAACAACTTAATAGAAAACAAAACACATTAGTTTCGTTTATTCTTTTCTTTTAAAAAATTCCTCACCGCTTTTATGTTTATTGATTTTTACATTGCTCCCACCTTCAGCCCATTTATGAAAGCTATAGATTTTTTTAAGTGCTTATTCACTTTGCTTCGACAAAAAAACTTTTCTTTCTGTTGTTTTATCTAGCAGCTCCCGATACTTTATAAAAATTTTCTTTAAAAAAAAAGTTGAAAAAGAAAAGTTTGAGACATAAAAAAAGGGACTGAATTATATTTTCTTTTGAAAGCGTAAAGAGAAATGAAATTATCTTTCCTCAATCGGGATCTCACAAATAATATTTTTTTTATAAAACGTTCCCCATCAAATTTCCCAGTTATTTTTAATGGCTCTCATGCCGTTTATTACTTCAATTTCGAGTTTCAAAACTTTCTTCTAGAATCGGAAAAATGTCAGCATTTATTCCATTTACTGATAGATGGAGAAAATTTTCGGTTTTAAAAATGGTTTCTTTTTCCTTTTTTTATTTTGCAAAGAAAATTGTTAGTCTTTATTGTTTGTTGTTCTTGTAATGGGTATTTCAGAATTATTTCTCGAGGAAGCATTTGATTCATATAAATGAATAAATCATTCGCAAAGAAGCATGATTTGAATTATTATTTATTTTTAATGTCTTAAGGAAAATTTAAAATCTGTATCAGAAGCGCGGCCTTTTTAACTTAACTCTCTGAGGGATATGCTATTTGGCGGAATGGAAATCTTGTTTTCACTGAATTAGAAATTTTAACTTAAAATTTAATTTCATTCACTCGTTATTGATTATATTTTTGTTTCAAATGATTATAAATGAATCAAAAGTTTAACTTTTAAAATTTAGTAAAATTTTTAAATCTATAGGGTTTTTGTTAATTATCTGAGTTTCTGGAAAACCTGACAGTCACTCAGGTGACGGGGCTTAAATACTTTTGCATTCCTCGGGAGTTAATTAAGCCAAACTTTATTTCAAGTGATATTTTAACAATTATTATCACAATATATTTAATTTAATCTCTGTCTCGAAGAAAACATTATAAATTCATTTATTTGCAAACTGAGCAAAATAAACATGAACCGAAATTCGAGCACGTACCCCTAATATACTCGGTGGGTTTTCAGTGGTACCGAGACTCGCTCGCGGGACCTTCCAATCCCGAAGCCGATATCTTATAACAACTAGGCTCCCCACAGCTCTAGTAAAATTTGTATATCCTTCTTTCATCGTATAGTAAACACACTAACAAGTCAACCCACTTAAGAAAGAAAGAAAGAAGATGTGTTTGTTAGTTAAAATCGATGCATGTAGTTAGATAATGATGTTTGAGAATTGCTAAGGTGCATGTCACTTTCATAGGATTTGAAATATTAAACAGTAGAAAATACACTATTTTGGTGAAATAAATGCAAAAACATAAATATCAGTTTGTTGCAATTCATAGTTCATTTTAAAATTGTTTTTAATGCAAAATGACTTTAAAATTTACTGGCCAAAAAATCTATACCGGAATGATGTTGGAACTTGTACAACTTCGTTTTTATAGACATAAATGACTGATACCTGCAATCAAGGGCTAAAAATGGATTTCAAGATCTACTTTAATCGCACCATTTCAGTTCTTAAAGTTTAAAGTAAATTGTGTGGTTACAGAAACGTAAAACAAAACATCCATTTAAATGAAATCAGGTCTGAGGAGGATATAAATGTTATTATTTATTTAAAAAATATATTTTTTAATAAATCAATGAAACAAAATATATCATTTTCTCATCCATCTATAGTACACAAAACAATTTGGAAACTAATTCCCGAAGAAAGGTTTGTTGTCCGTTAACATTAGATATAAAGATTTCCCTTCTATGATTTATCAAATATAATAACTGTACCGAAATGATTAATACACTTTCTTTCTTCCAGCGCAACTATCAATTAATTAACTCAATTATGAGAGGAAAAGGTTTATTGTTGACTACAAAGGATATCTTTGCCATGAATTATATAAAGTAGACCGATATTTCCCCCTCGTGAAAGAGGAAGTCCGTGGTGTGTAAAAATGATGATTCGCCTGATTTCCTCGGACAGTATGCCTTGGGCTAGCAAGCATCTTGCAGTCGGATTAGATGCCTTTCCCAACTCAGGGTCCTATTACGTTGGATAGGGTAGGGTAGGTACATATATACTCCGGATTGTGTGCTTGATCAGAGACTCTCTTATTAGCCTTCGTCAAGTTAGACAGACACAAAAAGAATTTTTACTGTCATAAAGAAAGAAAGCACACCCAGGGGGAAGGAGTTAATCAAACCCGCACCCGTTACAGCGCACAGACTGCAAGCGTAATGGTCTGTGATCCAAACCACTCGGACATCTGGCCCCTATTATGTTATGGGCATCTTTCACGTTATGAATGGCAACAGTTTCAGTGGTATTGTTTTCATTCTTGATCCTGCTAGGGGGCTGGGAGCCCAGTCGGTTAGTCGTTCGCCTTTAAAGCTGAAGGTCCCAGGTTCGGGTACGGGTGTCATCAAAATTACTGCCCACCTATAAACGGCCTCTAAAAATGTCCGACGAATAATACCCCGTGTCGAGGGAGTGCACGTTAAATATGTTCTAAATTCTGACGCTGCGTACGATGTCGCTAATGGTAGCGTTGGGTGCCTATTCAAATGTCGGCTTGTCACCTGACTGCCATTCTACATTACGACTCCCGTCGCCAATAGCCCTCGTATAGCTCTAATGCAACGATAATTCAACTAAACTAAATCAGACTTGATCCTACTAGAATTACAGGGTGGTTATAAAATAACGCTCGCCATTCGGAGTGGTCTGTAGCTTTACACACAAAACGAGTGTGTGTGATTTTAACTCAGTCTAAGATAATATTCACAATTTCCAGTGTCGAAAATGCACTTCTCCAACTGGAGTGGATTTCACTCTTTTGTTTTAAGAGTGTAGAACAAATACACAGCATAACACACAACACATATATGTATGTCTGCACTCTTAAAACAAAAGAGTGAAATCCACTCCAGTTGGAGAAGTGCATTTTCGACACCCTAAAGGCATGCATATTTTCTCAGACTGAGTTAAAATCACTCGTTTGGAGTTATCCTGTCGGAGGTTTAACACACAAAGGATCCTCTCCAAAAGGAGAAGTGCATTTTCCAGTCTGGAGGAGTGAAATCCACTCAGACTGAGGTAAATTGGGAGTGTTTGTTTTAAGAGTGTAAGTAAGTTTGTTCTAACTGCGACATGCGTGCTCATTAAATCTGTGGACTTTTCTTTTTGAATGTTTGATGTACTTGAATACATTAAATAAATCATTCGAAATTATAAATACAATAAGACAAATTTTAAAATGATTTATCTCCATTTTTTTTAACAGAAAGTAATTATATTAACTATCTAAGAGAAATCTAGCAGAATGGACGAAAGCAATTACTAGTTTCATTATTATTTAATTAGATTTTGAACCATTATAAATACTAACTTGATAATTAATTACGTTGATTTTTTTTGGCAGGCATTGAAAAACAGTTTGAAACCAAACTGTGTTTAGTGACACTTATATGTATTCGTTGTTTTTATTGGGTGGCAAAATGTAGAGGATTGAACAAAAATTGTTACGAACACACGAAACAATCAAAACTGTTTTTCTTCAAAATTGTCTAGCCCTAAAATAGATTGATAATTTCAATTAACTGATGGTTGAAATATCTATATGATTTATACAACTGTTAAATGGAAGCAAGCCAGTATACAAATCAATGATGATTTTGGCGAACATTTTTTTTTTGCTCCAACAGCCAAATGCATCAAACAAATAGCTGATAAAAGGAGCCTTTCGTGTCCAACCTGTCTGATTCAATATTTTCCAACACAAATTGGTAATTTTTCTGAAAGAAGCTTAGTTCACCTAACTACTAAGTTTTTTAAGCTCATTAACTCTTCTATTATTTTGACTAGTTGAAAAACGGTTTCTTGCACCACCCGAGGCTATATACTGCAATCTAAGTCAATCCATCGTTCGTTCATCAAACAGAAGACTTTGATTAACATTTGCTGCCATTTCTCCAAAATGATACATCTCTGTCGATGCTAGTAGAGCCACGGCCGACTGTGTAGTCGGCTATGCGCGAAGAGGTTTCGTAGTTTTTCGTCGAAAAAAAATGGGTAGCGTGACATCACGAAGAGCTTCTGTGGCCTTAAAGTTGAGAAGGCTGTGGTAGAGCCCATACCTAGTAACTCTAAGTAAACCATAAAATACAAATCTGGTAGGTCACAGATCGTGTCCATGGAATCTAGCGTTGGGAACAGCATCTATGCTTGCCGTCGCCGGTATCTGTACTTTTTGATGCATTTTTCCATCCCATTTTTTTTCTCCTCCTCAATATATTTCCTCTCCAAATAATGTCATCCACACAAAGACGAAAAAGAGAAAGTTTCAAAAGCGAAACAAAATAAATAAAGAACAAAACAAGAGAAGAATAAAAAAACTTTAAGAAAGAACCCCGCAAGAAAAACCGAAGCAGTTAAAATTGGGGGGAGGGGGCTGGGCTTCTCCCTTTTTGCCCCAAATGGGATTGAGGGGGGAGGGATTGAGGGGGGAGGGGGGAAGGTTCCAGATATAAATGTTCCATTACTATATAAGAAAATGAAAGAGCTAGGATGACTTTTGTTACTTTTTTTAAACAACTGCGCTATCAATAACAGGACCTACCAATGCGCCTAAATATTGTTTCTATGCTCTTCCTTCTAGAGGATAATATAAAGCATTCCAGTTGAAAATTGTGTGAGCTTTCTTCGTGAATTAATAATTCATTTCCCGTCCCCCTTTTTCGTATTACTTTATGGTCTGGTTTTGAAACGGGGGAGAGGATATTTCGCAAGAAAGCTTTCTCTTTCTTATCGTAGAGGATATTTAGGGGTTCATGGACTTGTAAGCAGGATTGAACATTTAAGGCAGACGGATATGCTAATATCCTCAGGCGAAATCCTGAATTTGCTTGGGGGATTACAATGAAATTGAGAATGCAATATACAACCGGGGGAAGGTTTTACTTCATAAAATGTTTTCAGAATAATGGAAAAGTATTAAAAATTTTATTAAAATATTGAGACTTCTTAACGTGATATTCAAAAGTTCAGAACTGAATAAATTATGCGTTTTCATAGCTTCGAAATAGTAAGATCAGTTTCAATGCTGCCTTCATGCAGATCAAGATTTTAAAGTAAAAAAAATATTTCTTCAACATGATTGAAAAAAAGTATACTTCTTTAAAAAAATTCTATACTGAGTTATGAAAAAAATAGCTATTGAATTCTCTTATAATTTTATTTTTCAAGGTAGAGGACATACACAATATGCAAACCATGTTAAGAAATTTATTTTATAAAATAAATTGCACTTTGTTATGTCAAAAACAATTTTGCAGATTAATAAAAGTTAATTTTTGACAAACTTGTAATTTAAATTTATTTAATAATTATTTTATAATTTTTATTCATTTGTTTAATAATTTAATAATTTTATTGACCGATTTTATTTTCCTTGGATTGACCGTTGCATTGACCAATATATTGACTCTACACTCTTAAAACAAACGAGCGGATTTAACTCAGCCTGATTAAATTTTCAATCCTTTCCATTGCCGAAAATGCACTTACCCGTGAGGACTGAATTTCACTCTGTTAGCGGAGTCGTTTTTTCCACTCCTTTCTGATAAGCCACTTTTACTCCTTCCTGAGTGGCCATTTCCGCTCCTTTCTAATCTAATTTCATCTGTCAGCCGAGTGTTTTTCACTCCTTTTTAATAGCTTTTTTTCCACTCGTTTTTTAGACTAAAACTACTATAAGTCGTTTTCCTACTTATTTTTGAAGTACTTTTAATGCTTTTCTGGCATATTTATTCATATTATATTAGCAATAATGAGTAATTTTCTTTTTCATTTAGATAATTTTTATTGTTACTTTTTAACCATATTTAAACAGATAATTTAATAAAGTATTTTTTAAAAAATTGCATATTTTCATCAGTTTTTCAAATTCATTTTAATGTATTTTCCAGTTTCATGGCTTTTTTTTACGTTACCTTTGAATTATACTTAATAAACATTGTAATTGTTGTAGTTCACATAAACGTAGATATTCATAGAATTACTTGATAGAAAAATATTATGAAATTTACTTTTTTAAGATAATTTTTTTCTAAAGCCATTTCCTTAGAAAAGACAGTTTTATGTTACTTTTTCGTAAGTCAGAACTAGGAAAAAAGATTTAAGTTGATTAGATGTTTTTATAATTCTAAGAACATATATTTTGAAAACTGCAAGTAAAATATAGGTGGCAATAAAATTCATTTTTTTTTAAATCTATGTTAGACTTACTTGTTTTACAATATTGATTAAATATCTACCGAGTTTAAAAACATTTTTATTTACAACAAAAGCAATATTTATAACAATAAATGGAAGAAAAAGCTTGCTAACAGTTCTATATTACTATAATCAGAGGAAAATGTTTATTTTAAGCAAAAAACATAAAATGTTTATTTCGGGGTTAAAGCTAAAAAAAAAAGTTATAGTTTAGATTAAACAAATTATTTTCAAACAAAAAGTCAATAGGCTGTTGATGAACAGATCCACACGGTTGAGAGGAGGACATATTGAGGCAGGCAATAGCTGACACAACAAATCCAAGGGAAGACAAGCCAAATCTCCCAGGGCCTCCAGCAGCACTTTTGAAGAAGAGAAGAAATTCAGAAGTTCACCTCAGGGACCAGGAAGGACCTGGTAACTCCTGGGGCGGGGTACAGGCAGGCAATGATTTGCCTTGGGCAATCCGGACAGGCAGCTCACAAACCTAGAAATTAATGACAAAACAAATCTTGGATTATCCTGAATAAATGTCACTATTGCTGGTGATTTAGTTTTACAATGACTTAAAAAAAAAGGTTAGGATGTCTATTAAAATATTTAATCAAACTAAACTCCTCGATGCAACAGCACGTTAGTGGGATAAGGCCTGCTGTGCCCATTTCAACTTATGTGACCAAATGCTCAGGGTTGCAAGACAGTTTTATCGCTGTGCTTTTGATAGATATTTATATTTAAATCAACATGTATTAATACTAAGCAAATTTTTTATGTAATTGATGGTAAATGCAATTTTTATTATTTGTTTATTGTGGAAATATGTAACAGACAACTAAAGCTTGTTGTGCTGATAATGTTTTAAAAATAGATTACCTGGCTTTTATTATTATTTTTTATTACTCATAATAAGCAGGTATATAATTCGAAGAATAGATATTTGTTAAAAAAGCATATTTGAAACTTTTGTTTATGAATGGCAAATGAATAAATGTGCACTATAGAGGTATTTATACAAGATCACAATTATGTTGAACAATGCAGAAATTAAACATAAAGCTTAGTTAAATTATAGGATTTTAAGAAATGCCCTCCTCGAATCAATTGCTATAAGTTCAGTGGACAAATAGGTACAAGTTCAAAAATATTTTAATGAAGATTTAAATTAAACATCATAAGAGTTGAATGGCACAATAAGATCATTTGATTTAAATTTAAAAAATGAAGTTTTAATACACTGGTTTCTTAATTGTAAACAATTTGAAAATTGCATTAAAAGTAAGGGGATAATATTTCCTAAAAAATACTTTTCACTTACTAAATCGATAAATGAAGTTTCATAAGAAAGATCCAGAATGCATAGCTAATATTGAAGAGCCACCAGAGGATTCACCAAAAGCCATTTCCTCCTTGCAGAGTCTGCCAGAAATAAGTTTCTTTAAATTTTTAATAGCTAAAGAATTTGATTTTTCTTAGTTATTTATTTTGTTTTATGTCATACAATAATTTTAATTGTACAATCAGTAATTAAATTGCATGTAAAGATGGCGAAATTTTTAAATAAAGGTTATAGCACCTTCCGCATGCAAGGCCAACCTCAAGTACTACACATGATGCTTGTTCAACAAAACAGAAGGCTAACAGAAGTCATACCGTTGTGGAGCAATATATGTTGTTCTAGTAACAGTCGATAATGGAGTTAGTAGCGGAAAAGTATCTAATTTTTTATAATTTTGTAATATAGAATTACTAAAAATTAAACATTTCAATTTCTATAAAATTGAAATGCTACTGACAATACAGTCTTTCAATTATTAGTGTGTTTACCAGTTCAAAGATAACAGCATCAAAACATAAGTTTCTGATAGTTTAGAAGTTTTTTAGGCTTTATAAATTAACAAATATTTGCTTATATAGAAAAATCTCTTCAAATAATAAGGGTTTTAAGTAAAATATTCCTGAATAAATTACATTACATTTTGACAGATCTTGTCAAAATTTGGTGGCTTTTTAAATTTACATTTCAGTTTGCTTTTTTAAAAAAATATTTGTATAAATTTAGGAGAAACTAATATTTACATTGCGGCAATTTCAGGATTCTTGTAGCCATCAGAATGTTGAGCTTTGTATTCTGTATGGTGACTTATTTTCAGGTCGGGCCTCTGTTAAAGAATTCCATATTTAGATAAACACGGAAAAAGGCTTTTAAGTATAAATTAAGATAAAATGCAAGGGGAAAGATAAGCTTCCTTGATTTTTTTTATAAAAAGAAAATGAGGTATATTAATGAATTACAAAAGCGATTCCGCTAAGTGATTTTCTAGATTTAAACTGATATCCTATAATTTTGAAACCTCTATTCATACTCGTTTATTTTCGAACACTGTCATATCCTACGAATGAAGAAAATATAATAAGTAATTAAGAAATAAAATACATTGAAATCAAACGAATTTAGTGCTCCTAATTAGAATACAAAAATAAACTGCAAACGATATTTTTAGAATTAACTTATAATTTAAAGAAATAAAGTTTTGGTGTGCGAAGACTGATTAGCAAATTCTGTGACACTTTGCAATTTATTTTTTGAAAAATACTACGGGATTTAAAAAAAATCACATTACCCACTTTTATTAAAAACGATTTAAAGATACTATTAAAAAAATTCAAGTGATGGAATTGTTTATTACGAATTATCTAGCACAGTTTCTGCAAAATAGTTTTGGTGTACGAACACTTTTTGGATGTATACAAACTAGAATACAAACTATTTATCGCTTAAACATTTTAATGGCGATGTTTTTAAATGAACCTACTGCATAATAGTTTAAAAAGATGCGTGAGAGGATACAAGAAAGCTTGTTATGAGATTAGAAAAATATAACTTACCAATACGCAACACACGACGATACGACCACTCAAAACAAAATGGCGGATGTTTTCTTTTTTACAAATTCGGCGGCTCGCATCACGTGATCAAATTGGACCAATGGCAACGTTTAAAAATTGATCGTTCAAAAAACGAATTAAAATCCCCGACGAAAACGATTAAATTGTATTTTACTCGGATGAAAGTGATTCTAGAATCCCTCTTTTCCCACAAAGTCGTTTTTATTGATCGAAAACACGCTCGTAAGGATTGATTGTTGGTGAAAAACATTACGTTCCCTTTTTGAGTGGAAAATCCGCTCTGTTGTTTTAAGAGTGTATCTTTACAAAACATTCTAAAGAGTTCATAATTTGAAGAAAAAACACATTATTTTTCATACTGAGACTTTCTAAATGAGATTCAGGATTTTTCCCTTCGGGACTTAAACAAAAGTAACGAATGTTGATTTGGTTAACTCTATTAAATTTTAGTCGACTATCATTTACACTCTTAAAACAAACGAGCGGATTTAACTCAGCCTGATTAAATTTTCAATCCTTTCCATTGCCGAAAATGCACTTACCCGTGAGGACTGAATTTCACTCTGTTAGCGGAGTCGTTTTTTCCACTCCTTTCTGATAAGCCACTTTTACTCCTTCCTGAGTGGCCATTTCCGCTCCTTTCTAATCTAATTTCATCTGTCAGCCGAGTGTTTTTCACTCCTTTTTAATAGCTTTTTTTCCACTCGTTTTTTAGACTAAAACTACTATAAGTCGTTTTCCTACTTATTTTTGAAGTACTTTTAATGCTTTTCTGGCATATTTATTCATATTATATTAGCAATAATGAGTAATTTTCTTTTTCATTTAGATAATTTTTATTGTTACTTTTTAACCATATTTAAACAGATAATTTAATAAAGTATTTTTTAAAAAATTGCATATTTTCATCAGTTTTTCAAATTCATTTTAATGTATTTTCCAGTTTCATGGCTTTTTTTTACGTTACCTTTGAATTATACTTAATAAACATTGTAATTGTTGTAGTTCACATAAACGTAGATATTCATAGAATTACTTGATAGAAAAATATTATGAAATTTACTTTTTTAAGATAATTTTTTTCTAAAGCCATTTCCTTAGAAAAGACAGTTTTATGTTACTTTTTCGTAAGTCAGAACTAGGAAAAAAGATTTAAGTTGATTAGATGTTTTTATAATTCTAAGAACATATATTTTGAAAACTGCAAGTAAAATATAGGTGGCAATAAAATTCATTTTTTTTTAATCTATGTTAGACTTACTTGTTTTACAATATTGATTAAATATCTACCGAGTTTAAAAACATTTTTATTTACAACAAAAGCAATATTTATAACAATAAATGGAAGAAAAAGCTTGCTAACAGTTCTATATTACTATAATCAGAGGAAAATGTTTATTTTAAGCAAAAAACATAAAATGTTTATTTCGGGGTTAAAGCTAAAAAAAAAAGTTATAGTTTAGATTAAACAAATTATTTTCAAACAAAAAGTCAATAGGCTGTTGATGAACAGATCCACACGGTTGAGAGGAGGACATATTGAGGCAGGCAATAGCTGACACAACAAATCCAAGGGAAGACAAGCCAAATCTCCCAGGGCCTCCAGCAGCACTTTTGAAGAAGAGAAGAAATTCAGAAGTTCACCTCAGGGACCAGGAAGGACCTGGTAACTCCTGGGGCGGGGTACAGGCAGGCAATGATTTGCCTTGGGCAATCCGGACAGGCAGCTCACAAACCTAGAAATTAATGACAAAACAAATCTTGGATTATCCTGAATAAATGTCACTATTGCTGGTGATTTAGTTTTACAATGACTTAAAAAAAAAAGGTTAGGATGTCTATTAAAATATTTAATCAAACTAAACTCCTCGATGCAACAGCACGTTAGTGGGATAAGGCCTGCTGTGCCCATTTCAACTTATGTGACCAAATGCTCAGGGTTGCAAGACAGTTTTATCGCTGTGCTTTTGATAGATATTTATATTTAAATCAACATGTATTAATACTAAGCAAATTTTTTATGTAATTGATGGTAAATGCAATTTTTATTATTTGTTTATTGTGGAAATATGTAACAGACAACTAAAGCTTGTTGTGCTGATAATGTTTTAAAAATAGATTACCTGGCTTTTATTATTATTTTTTATTACTCATAATAAGCAGGTATATAATTCGAAGAATAGATATTTGTTAAAAAAGCATATTTGAAACTTTTGTTTATGAATGGCAAATGAATAAATGTGCACTATAGAGGTATTTATACAAGATCACAATTATGTTGAACAATGCAGAAATTAAACATAAAGCTTAGTTAAATTATAAGATTTTAAGAAATGCCCTCCTCGAATCAATTGCTATAAGTTCAGTGGACAAATAGGTACAAGTTCAAAAATATTTTAATGAAGATTTAAATTAAACATCATAAGAGTTGAATGGCACAATAAGATCATTTGATTTAAATTTAAAAAATGAAGTTTTAATACACTGGTTTCTTAATTGTAAACAATTTGAAAATTGCATTAAAAGTAAGGGGATAATATTTCCTAAAAAATACTTTTCACTTACTAAATCGATAAATGAAGTTTCATAAGAAAGATCCAGAATGCATAGCTAATATTGAAGAGCCACCAGAGGATTCACCAAAAGCCATTTCCTCCTTGCAGAGTCTGCCAGAAATAAGTTTCTTTAAATTTTTAATAGCTAAAGAATTTGATTTTTCTTAGTTATTTATTTTGTTTTATGTCATACAATAATTTTAATTGTACAATCAGTAATTAAATTGCATGTAAAGATGGCGAAATTTTTAAATAAAGGTTATAGCACCTTCCGCATGCAAGGCCAACCTCAAGTACTACACATGATGCTTGTTCAACAAAACAGAAGGCTAACAGAAGTCATACCGTTGTGGAGCAATATATGTTGTTCTAGTAACAGTCGATAATGGAGTTAGTAGCGGAAAAGTATCTAATTTTTTATAATTTTGTAATATAGAATTACTAAAAATTAAACATTTCAATTTCTATAAAATTGAAATGCTACTGACAATACAGTCTTTCAATTATTAGTGTGTTTACCAGTTCAAAGATAACAGCATCAAAACATAAGTTTCTGATAGTTTAGAAGTTTTTTAGGCTTTATAAATTAACAAATATTTGCTTATATAGAAAAATCTCTTCAAATAATAAGGGTTTTAAGTAAAATATTCCTGAATAAATTACATTACATTTTGACAGATCTTGTCAAAATTTGGTGGCTTTTTAAATTTACATTTCAGTTTGCTTTTTTAAAAAAATATTTGTATAAATTTAGGAGAAACTAATATTTACATTGCGGCAATTTCAGGATTCTTGTAGCCATCAGAATGTTGAGCTTTGTATTCTGTATGGTGACTTATTTTCAGGTCGGGCCTCTGTTAAAGAATTCCATATTTAGATAAACACGGAAAAAGGCTTTTAAGTATAAATTAAGATAAAATGCAAGGGGAAAGATAAGCTTCCTTGATTTTTTTTATAAAAAGAAAATGAGGTATATTAATGAATTACAAAAGCGATTCCGCTAAGTGATTTTCTAGATTTAAACTGATATCCTATAATTTTGAAACCTCTATTCATACTCGTTTATTTTCGAACACTGTCATATCCTACGAATGAAGAAAATATAATAAGTAATTAAGAAATAAAATACATTGAAATCAAACGAATTTAGTGCTCCTAATTAGAATACAAAAATAAACTGCAAACGATATTTTTAGAATTAACTTATAATTTAAAGAAATAAAGTTTTGGTGTGCGAAGACTGATTAGCAAATTCTGTGACACTTTGCAATTTATTTTTTGAAAAATACTACGGGATTTAAAAAAAATCACATTACCCACTTTTATTAAAAACGATTTAAAGATACTATTAAAAAAATTCAAGTGATGGAATTGTTTATTACGAATTATCTAGCACAGTTTCTGCAAAATAGTTTTGGTGTACGAACACTTTTTGGATGTATACAAACTAGAATACAAACTATTTATCGCTTAAACATTTTAATGGCGATGTTTTTAAATGAACCTACTGCATAATAGTTTAAAAAGATGCGTGAGAGGATACAAGAAAGCTTGTTATGAGATTAGAAAAATATAACTTACCAATACGCAACACACGACGATACGACCACTCAAAACAAAATGGCGGATGTTTTCTTTTTTACAAATTCGGCGGCTCGCATCACGTGATCAAATTGGACCAATGGCAACGTTTAAAAATTGATCGTTCAAAAAACGAATTAAAATCCCCGACGAAAACGATTAAATTGTATTTTACTCGGATGAAAGTGATTCTAGAATCCCTCTTTTCCCACAAAGTCGTTTTTATTGATCGAAAACACGCTCGTAAGGATTGATTGTTGGTGAAAAACATTACGTTCCCTTTTTGAGTGGAAAATCCGCTCTGTTGTTTTAAGAGTGTATCTTTACAAAACATTCTAAAGAGTTCATAATTTGAAGAAAAAACACATTATTTTTCATACTGAGACTTTCTAAATGAGATTCAGGATTTTTCCCTTCGGGACTTAAACAAAAGTAACGAATGTTGATTTGGTTAACTCTATTAAATTTTAGTCGACTATCATTTACACTCTTAAAACAAACGAGCGGATTTAACTCAGCCTGATTAAATTTTCAATCCTTTCCATTGCCGAAAATGCACTTACCCGTGAGGACTGAATTTCACTCTGTTAGCGGAGTCGTTTTTTCCACTCCTTTCTGATAAGCCACTTTTACTCCTTCCTGAGTGGCCATTTCCGCTCCTTTCTAATCTAATTTCATCTGTCAGCCGAGTGTTTTTCACTCCTTTTTAATAGCTTTTTTTCCACTCGTTTTTTAGACTAAAACTACTATAAGTCGTTTTCCTACTTATTTTTGAAGTACTTTTAATGCTTTTCTGGCATATTTATTCATATTATATTAGCAATAATGAGTAATTTTCTTTTTCATTTAGATAATTTTTATTGTTACTTTTTAACCATATTTAAACAGATAATTTAATAAAGTATTTTTTAAAAAATTGCATATTTTCATCAGTTTTTCAAATTCATTTTAATGTATTTTCCAGTTTCATGGCTTTTTTTTACGTTACCTTTGAATTATACTTAATAAACATTGTAATTGTTGTAGTTCACATAAACGTAGATATTCATAGAATTACTTGATAGAAAAATATTATGAAATTTACTTTTTTAAGATAATTTTTTTCTAAAGCCATTTCCTTAGAAAAGACAGTTTTATGTTACTTTTTCGTAAGTCAGAACTAGGAAAAAAGATTTAAGTTGATTAGATGTTTTTATAATTCTAAGAACATATATTTTGAAAACTGCAAGTAAAATATAGGTGGCAATAAAATTCATTTTTTTTTAATCTATGTTAGACTTACTTGTTTTACAATATTGATTAAATATCTACCGAGTTTAAAAACATTTTTATTTACAACAAAAGCAATATTTATAACAATAAATGGAAGAAAAAGCTTGCTAACAGTTCTATATTACTATAATCAGAGGAAAATGTTTATTTTAAGCAAAAAACATAAAATGTTTATTTCGGGGTTAAAGCTAAAAAAAAAAGTTATAGTTTAGATTAAACAAATTATTTTCAAACAAAAAGTCAATAGGCTGTTGATGAACAGATCCACACGGTTGAGAGGAGGACATATTGAGGCAGGCAATAGCTGACACAACAAATCCAAGGGAAGACAAGCCAAATCTCCCAGGGCCTCCAGCAGCACTTTTGAAGAAGAGAAGAAATTCAGAAGTTCACCTCAGGGACCAGGAAGGACCTGGTAACTCCTGGGGCGGGGTACAGGCAGGCAATGATTTGCCTTGGGCAATCCGGACAGGCAGCTCACAAACCTAGAAATTAATGACAAAACAAATCTTGGATTATCCTGAATAAATGTCACTATTGCTGGTGATTTAGTTTTACAATGACTTAAAAAAAAAAGGTTAGGATGTCTATTAAAATATTTAATCAAACTAAACTCCTCGATGCAACAGCACGTTAGTGGGATAAGGCCTGCTGTGCCCATTTCAACTTATGTGACCAAATGCTCAGGGTTGCAAGACAGTTTTATCGCTGTGCTTTTGATAGATATTTATATTTAAATCAACATGTATTAATACTAAGCAAATTTTTTATGTAATTGATGGTAAATGCAATTTTTATTATTTGTTTATTGTGGAAATATGTAACAGACAACTAAAGCTTGTTGTGCTGATAATGTTTTAAAAATAGATTACCTGGCTTTTATTATTATTTTTTATTACTCATAATAAGCAGGTATATAATTCGAAGAATAGATATTTGTTAAAAAAGCATATTTGAAACTTTTGTTTATGAATGGCAAATGAATAAATGTGCACTATAGAGGTATTTATACAAGATCACAATTATGTTGAACAATGCAGAAATTAAACATAAAGCTTAGTTAAATTATAAGATTTTAAGAAATGCCCTCCTCGAATCAATTGCTATAAGTTCAGTGGACAAATAGGTACAAGTTCAAAAATATTTTAATGAAGATTTAAATTAAACATCATAAGAGTTGAATGGCACAATAAGATCATTTGATTTAAATTTAAAAAATGAAGTTTTAATACACTGGTTTCTTAATTGTAAACAATTTGAAAATTGCATTAAAAGTAAGGGGATAATATTTCCTAAAAAATACTTTTCACTTACTAAATCGATAAATGAAGTTTCATAAGAAAGATCCAGAATGCATAGCTAATATTGAAGAGCCACCAGAGGATTCACCAAAAGCCATTTCCTCCTTGCAGAGTCTGCCAGAAATAAGTTTCTTTAAATTTTTAATAGCTAAAGAATTTGATTTTTCTTAGTTATTTATTTTGTTTTATGTCATACAATAATTTTAATTGTACAATCAGTAATTAAATTGCATGTAAAGATGGCGAAATTTTTAAATAAAGGTTATAGCACCTTCCGCATGCAAGGCCAACCTCAAGTACTACACATGATGCTTGTTCAACAAAACAGAAGGCTAACAGAAGTCATACCGTTGTGGAGCAATATATGTTGTTCTAGTAACAGTCGATAATGGAGTTAGTAGCGGAAAAGTATCTAATTTTTTATAATTTTGTAATATAGAATTACTAAAAATTAAACATTTCAATTTCTATAAAATTGAAATGCTACTGACAATACAGTCTTTCAATTATTAGTGTGTTTACCAGTTCAAAGATAACAGCATCAAAACATAAGTTTCTGATAGTTTAGAAGTTTTTTAGGCTTTATAAATTAACAAATATTTGCTTATATAGAAAAATCTCTTCAAATAATAAGGGTTTTAAGTAAAATATTCCTGAATAAATTACATTACATTTTGACAGATCTTGTCAAAATTTGGTGGCTTTTTAAATTTACATTTCAGTTTGCTTTTTTAAAAAAATATTTGTATAAATTTAGGAGAAACTAATATTTACATTGCGGCAATTTCAGGATTCTTGTAGCCATCAGAATGTTGAGCTTTGTATTCTGTATGGTGACTTATTTTCAGGTCGGGCCTCTGTTAAAGAATTCCATATTTAGATAAACACGGAAAAAGGCTTTTAAGTATAAATTAAGATAAAATGCAAGGGGAAAGATAAGCTTCCTTGATTTTTTTTATAAAAAGAAAATGAGGTATATTAATGAATTACAAAAGCGATTCCGCTAAGTGATTTTCTAGATTTAAACTGATATCCTATAATTTTGAAACCTCTATTCATACTCGTTTATTTTCGAACACTGTCATATCCTACGAATGAAGAAAATATAATAAGTAATTAAGAAATAAAATACATTGAAATCAAACGAATTTAGTGCTCCTAATTAGAATACAAAAATAAACTGCAAACGATATTTTTAGAATTAACTTATAATTTAAAGAAATAAAGTTTTGGTGTGCGAAGACTGATTAGCAAATTCTGTGACACTTTGCAATTTATTTTTTGAAAAATACTACGGGATTTAAAAAAAATCACATTACCCACTTTTATTAAAAACGATTTAAAGATACTATTAAAAAAATTCAAGTGATGGAATTGTTTATTACGAATTATCTAGCACAGTTTCTGCAAAATAGTTTTGGTGTACGAACACTTTTTGGATGTATACAAACTAGAATACAAACTATTTATCGCTTAAACATTTTAATGGCGATGTTTTTAAATGAACCTACTGCATAATAGTTTAAAAAGATGCGTGAGAGGATACAAGAAAGCTTGTTATGAGATTAGAAAAATATAACTTACCAATACGCAACACACGACGATACGACCACTCAAAACAAAATGGCGGATGTTTTCTTTTTTACAAATTCGGCGGCTCGCATCACGTGATCAAATTGGACCAATGGCAACGTTTAAAAATTGATCGTTCAAAAAACGAATTAAAATCCCCGACGAAAACGATTAAATTGTATTTTACTCGGATGAAAGTGATTCTAGAATCCCTCTTTTCCCACAAAGTCGTTTTTATTGATCGAAAACACGCTCGTAAGGATTGATTGTTGGTGAAAAACATTACGTTCCCTTTTTGAGTGGAAAATCCGCTCTGTTGTTTTAAGAGTGTACTCATTGTCTAAAATCATAGAATACATAGAAGAAATCATTTATCATAATGAATACATCAAATCCAGAAGTATTCTACGAAAAAAAAAATCATACGAAATATTGCAAAACATTTTATTAATATATTTTTAAAAATTAAAAAATTAAAATAAAAAGAGCAAGATGAAAAAATTAACAATAATAATTATAAAATAAACGTATTTTTTAATGAATTGTTACTTTGTATTACTTTTTCTTACTGTATATGCTTCTAGTAGAAGGAAATCGCACTTAATTCCAAATTTTCGATGTTTCAAAATATTTCTATTTCGTTGTATAAAACAGTTCATATTTTTTTTGCAATGAACTGCTTTAACAAAGATAATAGAACACATTTTACAGCACCACTAATTCTAGCTAAAGTTTTTGCTTTACACTAACAAATCTGTTGTGTTTACAGAAAAATTGTCATTTGATATGTGATACATAATTTGCAGAGAAAATACATTATATTTATTTTCATTTTAACAGATTTCAACTGTTATTAGTAATTAAATTTAAAAATAACAATTTGTCAATAAACAAGCATTTTCTTTTCCAATGGTGCTACATTATTGGCGGTTTAGCCTTTTTGCAGACTCGGCATATTCCCCCGAACTGAGAGCCATTTATTGTGGCACCCTCTTGGTGACCCTAGCTACCAATTATGACCCCCAGATTAAAATTAATATGAGCTCCCTGTGTATTTTAAAGAATGCTGAGATTTTTTTTAGAGAACCCAAGCCAAATGGGTACTCAAGGGATATTTTACATGCCACATAATCATATGACATGCATGCCAACAATTTTCATATCCAGAAAATGACTAAATAAGCAAGCATGAATTAAGAAACGCTTGACAATACCCTGAAGTTAAATTTATCACAGCCAAAACTATCATTTACCTCGCATCTATTCACAAAACTTTATTATTTACTTTGCCTGCATATGATCTGCATCTTTTCCAGAGGGATAATTCATCCATCCAAAGTATCCTGAAAAGTTATTAATATTCGTGAAGCAGCTTGACTTTCTTAATGAGTCAAATCTAGGACTTTCCCAGTGGGACTTGAAGAAAAGTGACGAATGCTGCTTGGGAGGGTCTTTTAATGAATTAATGGAACCTGGATTCTCGTAATGATAGATTGCCGGATCTGGATGTGTCCGGGCAAAGATAAGAAGTCAGGGAATCTGGGGAATTGAGAGTTACTAGGGTTTAACAAAGTTGCAACACGCGCATTCCATTTATCTCAATCTTATTTATTGTTAAAATTTCTGTGCTTGGTTTCACCAGAATAATATTTCTTAATAGCTGCAACGGCAGTAAAGGTGAACTATTTTACTATATTTTTGGTATTCGGTTGATTTTTTTTTTTTTTTGGTTTTTTAAACAAAAACATGGGAAATGGTTGCTATACACTACTGGGAACAATTATTTTGGCGAAACAATAGCTCAAAATTTTTAACAAAGTACTGGGTTTTTTTAATTTTTTTTTCCGACCATCAAAATCTTATTTGTGTAGATCGATAGATATTAAACGTAGAAGAAAAGTGTAAATATGTCAGTCGTTATAAATTTATGTACAACAAATATTTTTGAGAATTTTTCGCTGTGCAGAAACAGCTTTATTAACAAAAATTTAATAAGTATACCAAAATACTAAAAATAAATGCCCAGAGCAGAACCTCAAGCTGATAGGATAGAAAATGCCAATTTTAATCTTGTATTAAGGGGGGTCCGGTACCGATTTTTTTTTTCAAAATTTTTCCTCGTAATATTTTATCAAATAGTTCGTACTATTTTAAAAACAATGGTACCTTTGTTTTTTGTATTACTATGAATAAAACCATGTTAAATACTGGTACTACTATTCTAGTTACATCAACACAACAAGCAATTACAAAACTTCAAACGCCTTTTTGAAGCTGTTCTTATTTTTAAGGATATTCCAACTTCAAATTGAAATATCTTATCAACCATTCATTTCAGACCTTAGAAATTTATACATTGTATACCAAGCGGTTCTCTGAACAAGCACACAAGCTGGAATATGTATGTATCATACCATACCATACATTGTATACTACATATCACTGTAAACATTTTGTCATCACCGAATTTAAAAAAGAATGTTTGTTTGGAAAATATTATCCTGACAATTGTATAAAAAAAATACCCAAAGTTGAAAATTTTAACTTCGATATTCTTTTTTAACTTTTTGTATCTGATTTATCAAAATTCTGTGAAAACAATATCTTATATATACGATTGTGTACAGATAAAAAGTTTACTTTGATAATAATCACATTTTTAGTAATTTATATCAAATATTGTAAACATCAATTTCTTCACATTTTTGTTGGTTTTTAACTTTATTAAGAAATTTTTTTTTAGTTTTAAAAATAAAAACATTGTATAAACATGTTAAATATGTATTCAAGCTGTAAAACAATTGGTATAAATTACAAATGACAGTGATTGCGCCCTCTAGAAGGGAAGGGCGTAGGCTATATAGCCCATTACCCCGCTCGCCAGAAGAGACAGTCACAAGACACACAAAGAAGGACGCCACAAACACATAGACAAATAACAACATTTAATGACAAACACAAACATCCATGCCTTTACCGAGATTCGAACCCGAGCCCAGCAGCACCAAAGGCTAGTACACTAACCATTGCGCCAGTGGACCGGCAAACAATTGGTATAAATCCATGCATAAATAAAAAAATTAAAAATTTCGGTACCGGACCCGCTTAAACTAACTAAGAGATAACTTTTCCGCACGAGCACTTTTCGATTTTCAAGTAAAAGATTTTTACGATCCCCACCCTACTGTGGTAGGAAGCATTAGAACCACACTTGGGTTATCGGTGAAGAGTCTCTTGATTTCGATGGAGATTAAGTGTTGAAGTAAATATAAATGTTCTCTTTTAGTTTTATTATATTTGTGACATGTCTTGTTTTTGTCATCTACCTGTAAATGAACATGTTTTGTATAGTAGTTGTACAAAAGTAAATAAATAAATAAAAATACATTTGTAGATTTTAAATATTGAAGATCGTTTTCCATTTTAGGATCTGCATACGTGAATTCCAACTCCTTAGCCAGTAAAAAGTTTCAAAGAACAAACACAATAATATATGAATAGTGTCCTAGATATGGTATGGTACATATATATTCCAGCTTGTGTGCTTGTTCAGGGAACCGCTTATAAGCTTTCGTCAAGTGGGACAGACACAGAAAGAATTTTTACAGTCACAAAGAAAGGAATAACACATAGACAAATAACAACATTTATTGACGGTCACAAACAACCATGCCTGACCAGGATTCGAACCCGACCCCACCAGCTCCAAAGGCCAGCGTCCAAACAATTGAGCCACCGGGGCGGCGTGTCCTAGATTTTGGCTCTACTTAAAGCTAGACGGGGCAGGACATGTAAGCCCCTTTGGCAAACTTTGCCACTCTTCGGACAAGACGTTACCGAAAGCGTTGTGACTCGGCAGTGATTGGTTTGACGTGTCACATGGGCACATAAAACCAATCACGGACGTGTGAAAATGCTTTCGGTAACGTCTTGGCTAAAGAATGACCAAATTCACAAGTCCTGTCCCTCCGTGTATGGGCACTAGGGCAGATTAAGTAGACATAATCACGATGACCGTGGTTAAATGGCAAACCTTGGTGAACGTACGGTAGACCGCTGTTAGAATTTAGAATAATAAATTGTCTTGTGGTGTGTGAATAGGAGGAAAGAAGCGTTCGCCAAATCGCCAAAATTCCGACTTACCGTGTCTTTACTATAAGTATTTCTATTTTTGGATGTCTATATTAAGGTACACTACAGAAACGAAAACAGAAAATTTCGTCAGCATACATTTTAACCCTTTCACTTCTACAACGACTCAGGCGGCAGAACAACTAAGGATTCGATAATGATATTTCTATCACACATTACGCCGAAACAAAAGTCTATGACTCATGACTTTCTTGGTGGGGGGGCAAGTTCGCCGAACACTGCGACCTTAGGTAACAAAATCAAACGTAACCAAAATGTTAAAAAGACCACCAAAAGACCATTTTTAAAAGAAGTGTTAGTTACACGGATTCTATTCTGTCTCACTTAGTGAGGGAGCTGACAACGCTCTTGGATACTTAACACGAGAAATGTCCATTAGGTGTATCTTCTTTTTTGTTTCAGTGTTCCATACCTAAAGTTAGTTTTTTCTTATTCATGTGTATGGCTCATTCATTAACGTAATATGGGGTGGTTGCGTTAAAATTATTTTTTTATTACGGAAGTTTCCAGGAAGTGTTTAGGCTTTTAATAAGATAAGTAGATTTTAATTAAGAGGCTTTTTTGGGGGGGGTTGTGAATGCTAGTTTTGATATGGGATTTGAAAACATTGTAATTAACCACCTGGAAGCTTGGTTTGGTTTTTGAATCAACCAATTAACTGAATTAAATCAGAAATAGAATGATTTTTTTATTTTCTGGGGATTTTTTTTTGGCATTGTTTTGAATCCTGGACCATGAAACATAGCTTCAATCTTCAAAAAACGGTGTAAGTTAGCAACAAAACAAAATAAGTTGCAACAAATACAAATCAGGGTAGAGAAAAGCGACTGGAAGTAAGTATACTGTAAAAACAAGGAAGTATTGTTATACTACTTGCTTTGGGTTTATGAAATGCTAAATAAGGTGTAAATATACACGACTTGTGGTGTCAGGATCAAAATAGGTGTTATCATTCACTCAAAATGGTATTTATTTAAACTTTTTAAAAAATTAGTGTTAACATACACCAAGATAGTTTAACTGTATTCTTTCGACGACATTTTGAAAACGAAGCACCAAATTCGGTGTTACAGATCGAGCCAATCTAACAATTCTATGGCTTTAACGGGAAAATTAGAGCTGCGTTTTGATAATTTATTCGTTATGTGCATGGTTTAAGTCTTACTTTAAAAACTGCTACATAGATAACGTATTTCAGCTTGCAGTTATTACTTTTAAATGATTGTCTGTGTGTTTGCACTCAGTTAGCCCTAAATAACAGCATGAGTTTGATTTTGATGACGATAAATCGTGTTTGCATTTGCTGAAAATGCAAAGTAAGCGGAACAATTATACTTATTTGTAGATAACTGAATTACTACTGAATAATTAAATTAAAACTTCAATATTAGCGATTCTGGTTGTAACGAGAAAATTAGGGCTGTGTTTATATCTTTGTGCTAGTATATATGATTAAAAGATATTGAATTGATAAATATAATTACAGTATTTTCCCATAATCCATTTAGCTCATTGATATCTGAATTGTTTCAGCAATTAACTTTTCAATTATGAAATCAGCATTTCACTTTCATTAATGATATATTTTATTTACGTTTTGTTTGAAAAAACTATAAAATAGTTAAACTGAGGATAATCGCACAATTTTATAGCTATATAGATAGTTGTGTAACAAATTAAAAACATTGTCTGGCCACCCTATTGATATCTTTAATTCACATTAAATATTCCTAAACATTAATTTTGTTGGAATTATGTTTTTGTATAATGTATGTACTTTTTCATTTTATCTTTTGTAGTATTGATAAAGGTATCCTCGTTGAGTTCAAATCAAGTCGCAAATCAACTCAAGTTACAAAACTAGATATTTTTAGCATTACAAATCTGTTGTTCAGAATTTGTAAGAAATCAGTTTACACCAAAAAGTGTTTTTAAAAAATAACCATTATATCCTTTTGATTCTGAAATTAGTACCAGAACACCCTGTTAGT
This sequence comes from Hylyphantes graminicola, assembly GCA_023701765.1. NCBI lineage: Eukaryota > Metazoa > Arthropoda > Arachnida > Araneae > Linyphiidae > Hylyphantes > Hylyphantes graminicola. The sequence goes on along the minus strand of CM043122.1, from coordinate 42,605,561 downwards.
TCGTTAGGTGTTTAAGTACACCAAATCACTGGTGGTGCTTTATCACACCAAAAAAGGTGGCAGCAGAGTCGCCACCAAATGTGGTGTCCCACACGCCACACCAAACACCAGTCCCACACAAAAACACCAGTCAATTATTGGTGTTTCATTACACCGATTTACTGGTGGTTTTTCCTTACACCACTTTTGGTGGCTACTTTGTTGCCACCATTTTTGGTGTGAAGGTACATTAAAAATTTTTACAGTGTATATTTATATTTAAGACGTAACTATTTAGGTCCTTCACCCATTAAATACGATTGTCAATACAATTTGTCAAGCGAAAATTAGCTTTCCGCTTAAGTTTATCTAAAGTAACAATATATAAGACAAATGAAGACCATAGTCCTCCACAATTTAAATAGGGTATATTTAGTTACACGTAAAACGAATTTAAAAAATTAAAGTTGATGTTTTTAAACGGAGATAAAGGTGTTAACATAATTGTATGTATTCACAAATTCTATCGCATCTTAAAGCAATAAAATTTATAATTTTTAAATTAAAAATGTATCCGCTTTTAAATTGTAAAAAATCAAGAATTTAAATAACTTATTTTATATGATAACGATTTAGAGGCAAGGCAGACAAGTTTGAATTGATTATATAATCATAAAAAGTAACTAATCCAAAATGAAACATATAAATAATAACAACAAAAATGGTTAATATATATAAAAAAGATTTTAAAAATTAAATATATCAATGTAAAAATGATTTAGATTTTAAATATAAAAAGATTTAAAAAAGTTTAAATTAATAATTTTAATATTTATAAGCCTTCAAACTATTACTTTAAATACACTTATCTTTTTTGGCATAATAAACAAAAAAAATTGCCATTGCTTGATGCATGTGAATAATTAAATCCATGGAAAATTTCAGCCAAATTTTACTGTACCTTCTAGATATAACTTTGGAGTGTGAATTGGAGTGCACATCATTATTAAGATTTTAGTCAGCAGACTGACATTAATTTTCTTTGCATCATAGCTCACTTCTTTTTTTTTACAGTGTAACTTTTTTAAATGTTTTATGTGGCACAAATTGTAATTATAAATCTACAAATTTTGATTTTACAAAAATATCAAATGAACGGTCTGAGTAACTCTTTAATTAATTCTTATTATGAAATAAAAGGTATTTTTCTCCGTGAAATAGATACATTGATATTTAAAGACATATGATGTCATAAGGTATTTTCTTCTTATATGTCTTTAAGGCTCGGTTTCTCTTCCCAGGCCACCTGCAAAATAGTAAAATAAATTTATATGCAATGGTTAACATAAGTTTTTAAATTTTGTAATCTTACAAAAAATACACTTGATAACATAAATGACTCCTTGGTTTTTAAGTAATAATACTCAAAAAGTTTTATTATTTTTGCCCGAAATTTATTTATTTATTTATTTATTTATTTATTTATTTATTTATTTATTTATTTATTTATTTATTTATTTATTTATTTGTTTATTTGTTTATTTGTTTATTTGTTTATTTGTTTGTTTTTGTTTGTTTGTTTGTTTGTTTGTTTGTGTTTGTTTGTTTGTTTGTTTGTTTGTTTGTTTGTTTGTTTGTTTGTTTGTTTGTTTGTTTGTTTGTTTGTTTGTTTGTTTGTTTGTTTGTTTGTTTGTTTGTTTGTTTGTTTGTTTGTTTGTTTGTTTGTTTGTTTGTTTGTTTGTTTGTTTGTTTGTTTGTTTGTTTGTTTGTTTGTTTGTTTGTTTGTTTGTTTGTTTGTTTGTTTGTTTGTTTGTTTTGTTTGTTTGTTTGTTTGTTTGTTTGTTTGTTTATTTATTTATTTATTTATTTATTTATTTATTTATTTATTTATTTATTTATTTATTTATTTATTTATTTATTTATTTATTTATTTATTTATTTATTTATTTATTTCCCGCATATTATAATAGTAGGCTTTCTGCCTCTAACTTTAAAAAATAAATACCAAAAATTCATTGACAAAAGTAGATGGTTAAAACAAATTTTGATTACTGTTATTCTTATATTCTGGAACTATTGTCGGTCTTGATAAATCAAATATTAGGACCATATTAGCAGCAACTGAACTCTTTTACAATAAAGCATCATTTATTTGCGCTTCATCTAGTAAATTTATACAAACTATTAAATGAATGGGATATATTATTTTACAAACACTTACAAAATACGTTTAATCGTAAAGCATACCAACATCTGTTACTACTCCATCACATTTAAGCTCCTTTCTTAAAAAAAGTTGACCTCATATCATAAAACTTTATATAAATAATTATTTTCAAAAGCCAAAATATTCTTTAAAGCTTACCGCTACTACTGTGTTACCTCCTAATATTTTAACATTATAAAGATACTAATAATTAAATTTAATTCACATAAATAGAAGTTAATAAAACATTAAAGCGCACAAAGATCATTACGTATTTTATTCCAAACAAACATTCAACAAAGTTAATTTGATTTTAGCACTTGCAAATCATTATTGCTGATAATAATTCTCGTTCATAATTATGCAGTTTATTGGTATCTCCTATAATGACGGGTGTACCTTCTAAAATGACATCCTCCAAAGTATAAATCAGCTATAGGGTTCGGTCTGTTAATTGGCAACTTTTGTTACTTAATACTCAATTGAATAATGTCACCAATGAACGAACACGGTCTTTATATATTAGTCATACTTTGGAAAATGTGAGATTTAAACACTACACTTTCATATTTTCTAATATAATTACAAACTGATGAGTTTTACTTCACCAGTCTTTAAATTAAGTAAATAACAAATCGGCATTTAATACCAATTTAGATAAAATCGAATATTATCACGATTATTAAATCCTATTTCGAAACAAAGATATAAGATAAGAAAGTCCCCATAACAAAGCACATTTCATCTTAACGCGTGCCAACATATATAGTATTGCTGTTTCGATCACATTTATACTCGTTATCAAACTTGGGGCTCATAACCGTCAGACTCATCATCAAAAAATCAGACACCGTCTTCATAATTCACCGTTATCAATGTGATAGCTCCTAATTTTTCTATAAGATTTAAGTCCACTGATAAGCTAGTTATACTTCCATCAGTCATCAAACTCACTGAAAAGGAGATAACGGCCATAGATGAGTTATAACGTGTCGCGGCGTCTGTTTGGCAAAGCTGTAACTGGGACTTGAACTGATATCTTTTTTTTTTCAAACTGGCTGCTTTATTGGCGGCTAAGAATTTGCAGACTCGGCATATTACCCAGAATTGAGAGCCATTTAATTTTCTGTGGCACCATCAGGGCGACTCTCGCTACCCATTTTGACTCGCAGATTACAATGAATCTGAGCTCTGATGTTAAAGTATGCCAAGATTTAATTTTTTCGAGAAAACCTAAGTCAAATGGGTACTTAAGAGATCTTTACATGCCCCTATATGACATGAGTTCACACGATTTTCCCATCCAGAAAATATGACGAACCAGCTGGGGCTTGAACCCTTGGGCTCATGAGGCGGACACGTAATTCCTCTCAACCACTGAGTCGTTCGGAATGATATCCTTTTACTTAACGGATTGAATAGCCCTTAGCCTAAATAGCCATACTGAGTGACGTTTGAATTCATGTATTTAGACTTACTTGTAAATGATTCGGGCTGATTTATCAAGACTTAATTGTTGTGACAATTGAACTGTCGTATTATGATTTGTTTGTGTTACACTGTGTGTTTTGGATTGAGTCTTGACTTAAGAAAATGGGTTTGAAAAATGGGAGCAAGGAAATTTTCCATTTGTTTGATCAAATTTGAATGACAGATTATTATCAAAATTTGTTTCACAAAAGAGTGTTTATGATAAAGTTTGCCACAGAGTGTAAAAAAATTTCGAAACTGTCAACAGACGCAACTATTAATCGGGTCATAAAAACGTAAAATTGTGGGACTTACTTAAAATAAAAAATGATTATTCGTTTAATCATGATCTATGGAATAATGGAGTAATGGCATTATAGAGCACTAGAATATAACGATAATTCTTGTGAGGGATATTAATTTTCAGGTGAAGTTAGAAGACCACATCGTGCATAAAACTAATTAATTATTTTTTAAATCTCGATTTTTTAAAAAGTTACATTATTATATAAATGACAGAGTTTTCCTTGTTCTGGAAGTTTCTAAAAATAATCTATTGATACCTTTCAATGATGGCCAAAAGGCTAAATTTTTCACACAAAAAAGTCAAATACAGCTTTGTCAACGGTCTCCTTTCAAATAGATAACGATGAACTTACCTGAAGTACAAAACTCTTCTCAGTTCGGAATTTAGTGTTGTCCTGATAATGACGCATATGGCGGAATATTTCCTATTATTTTGTTTTATGGACGATGCGAGGCCTTAAACCTGTCAAGGGTGTATAGAAGGCGTTTGAGGCTAGTGTTATTGGGGATATTACAGGATGTAGGGTTTCTTAAGGAAAGAAATAAAATATATAATAAGTGTTCGGGGAGTAATTTTTGGCAGAGAGAAATGGAGTCATAATTTATATTTTAAGCCATTAATAACTCATTTTTATTGTGTTTTTGGTAGTTTGAGATATTTTTAATGGCTGGTAATAATGTATTTTTATCAGTGAAGTTATCAAAGGAGACAATATTTTTCGCCTATTGTTTATTGCGTTTAAATTCTGAAAGTATATATAATGTTAATGTTGTAAAGTATTGTAACGCATTGAAAATGCCCTTTCAAAAAAAATTATCAGCACCAAGTTCTGTCTTTAAATCTAAAGTAAATGATTTATTAATAAATAATAACCAAGCGGTAAGTTTTGAGATATTTTTTGAAAGAAAAAATAAACTTTTGTTGAAATAAAGCCCTTTTGTATCCATTTTGAAGAAAGATGTGTAATTGAATGCCGTGTCACTTCAAACCTGAAATTGGGAATTGATTTTAAGTGTTTTCTTTTTAGTAACAAATTTGAATAATGTTTTTGTAGATCGAGTTATTAAACATCTCTCATACTGGTTGACTTGCATACTGGAGCAAATATCCTCGACTAGATACACCGAGTGCAAAAATTTAAGGATGTTTAAGTCCTATAGCGGGTATTGAACAGCGTATTTATTCCATGTTTATGGAACTATTTGTTCTGGTACCTATGTCTACCAGAGCAAATAGTTCCTTATACGTTCTGCAAAAGCTAATATTTAATCAGAAGAATGTTGGGGAATGTGTGTAAAGTTTTGTCATCGTCTGTTTTTAAAAAAATTAAAATCAGTGCGTAAATGTAAGAATTATTGAGAGAATACAAAAAATGAATTGTTTTAAAATATTTTCATGAATGCAATCTATCAGAGAAATCGTCAATAATTTACACAGCTTCAACAAAACGAGCAATTAACAACGATATCTTGAGGCAAAAAAATATGCATAATATCTTGAAGCAAGAAGCACGCGTTTTGAAAAACCTACGGTCTGGCAAAATAAACGCTGGTTATTGCATGTGTTCTTAAGCGAAACGCTAGTGAATCTCTAGTGCGACTTACATTCAGATCAAACAAAGCGTAGTTTAAAAGTTGTTGATGCGAATAGTCTCAATGTGGACAAACATACTTTTGGGAATGCGATGCTTCTCGATACGGTATGATACTATAAAATTTATTTTTCTAGCAAAACAACACTTTTGGACAAACAATTTACGAAATATCATTCCAAAAACTCAACCGAAATCAATTTCCGCAAACCTTTCTACCCCCCGAAAAACTCCACACCCTTCCCCTCCCCTCCCCAAATAATATTTCACTTTTATCGTTGTAGGTCATCCCCCCACCCCAGACCTCAGACCATATCTGGGAAGGGACGAACAGAAATATCGTCTGGACGTATTCCTTTTATGTGGGCGCCCATATGAGATTGAATTGCCGCAATTGCATCTAATAAAGAAAAGCTGACCCTCAGATCTGAACGTCCACTCTGCTTGGGATCGAAGTGGTGATGTGACAAAATCCTAACTTATTATTTGCATTGTTACAAAGTTTGGCACAGGATTGCACCAGAATCATAGAACTTTCCTAATGCCACCACTATTTGGAGCTTGGATTCACCACTTTTGAGGTGCATCAAATGGGTATGGTTTTACCATAAAACTTTTAAATCAATGCTAAAAAAATTGGTGGCAGCTAGAAAGTTCCAGGATTCCGGTGCAATCTTGAGCCAAAAATTTTAACTGTGTACTCTTACTTTCAAAATAAATCTGTAATTTTACGGTCCAGAGTGATGGTGTGAGAGTTGCTGTCAGCCTGTGCTGCAAATGTACATATGAGGTTAAGGTAATTGGGCTGTAAATTTGAAAATCTCCAAAACGTGCGAGGCGAAAATATTTGCTTCGCTAGCAGTGATTGGATGGCGATTAAACGCGTCACAATGCCTCTTAAAAACCACAATGGAGTTAAAATTAGCATTACAATACCAAACCACATTAATTAGAATCAATACTATTAACAACCAAGTCATAATAAAGGTATTAAGCTATAGCAAAAAACTTGCTTAGCAATGTAAAATGTAGAATCATCAAAGCACTGTTAGTTTGTCAATAAAAGTAAATAGTCATAAAAACACTTCACACTTATAAAATAAAAAAAATTAATCACATTAAACCATCAACAATTAACCGCATTTTTCCTATATTTGTCTCCTTTACAAGATGTATTTCGTTCATTACTGCAAAATTCACTTTTTGGTAGAAGGGTTGAAAACCGTCTTTGAACTATTTTAAATAACTGAAAGCAAAACCTTACTCACTTGGCTTGTGTGGAAACACGTTTTATATTTTTTTAGTTCAAAGTCACAGTTAATAGTAGTTGTTTATTGTGAATAATAAGCAAATGATCCCTTTCACAATAACATCTATACAAATACCGAACCGAAAACAATTTCAGTTAACACTTTGTCAAACCAAGTACTTTGAGATGGTGAGGAACAATCCCGAGCATCCCTTCTCCTCCAAAAGAAGCTGAAGAGCAAAAACATGCTTTCCCAACGATTACATCGCATCCTTTTTGATCTCCGTCTCTGAACATCCTCCGTCCCGCATCTTTTACAACAATAACCTTTTTGTTTTTGGTCTGCCATAGAGAGCAATATTGGGAGAATTCCTGCATTGCAATAATGGGATGGAATGCCAATGTGGTAGTTTTTTATGCTTTCCATTGATTTTATTGATAGAGAAATGTATAGTTTTAATATTATATTAGAAACTACCAAATAAATACCCGTTTTTTGCACGGGTTTAAAAATATAATCAAACTGTATATAGGTTTTTTCCAAGTAACTATAGTGTAAGTCACAATTTAAGAGGAGATTAAATGTATTCTAAATTTAAAAAATAAATCAAACTAAAAGTGTAATTCAGCTATTCCACTAATTTTGTTTCATTTATGTTAAAAAATGTAGTGATAATCACTTTTTACACAAGTGACTTACACTGCAGAAAAGATAATTTTGCATGGAATTAGCTATATGTACCATTTAGTGTGATACTGTTTAAAAACTCGTTATTGTTTGCTGTCATTTAAAGTAATTTGAAACACCAGAATATAATTTCTTCCATTAATAATATTTATACATGCAAAACAAGCTATATCATGCACACTACAAATAAGAAAAAAAATTATTGTCACTTTCAACTTAAACCTTTACTTTAATTTCCCTCAAAACCCCCTGTGAAACCATACTTGCAAAAAAAATATTTCATCATTTGAAATATTTTCAATGTGGTAAAACCCCACATTTTGTCGTTTGTCCCTTTGTAAGGCGATAATTCGGCTATCTTGACTCAAATTTAGCAGCAAAATATCACCGTAAAAGGTCCTCAAAAGAAATTGAAAAATAAACATTTCACCGTAAACTGTGGAAATAATTCATAATTTAGTTGAAAATACTAAATGGTAAGTATAATATAGTGATTGTTAAAAACAAATTGAAATTTTTATTTTAAAGAGTGAAAAGCACATGATAAATGTAAGTATTATATTTAAAATTCTGATTTTTCTAAATATTAAATGAAATATTGGAAAACATATATAGAATTGTATATTGAAAATATTTAACAGTATATATAATTCAAACAGTTAATAGTGCAATAGTTTTTAGATAGAAAAAAAGACGAAGAATAATTTTATTGTTTTTTTTAATTCAAAAAATTATAATGAAAATAATACATATTAAAAAGTAAGAGAAAGTGTTGTAATACCGAGACCCGTACTATTGAACGCCTCTAGAAATCATTTCAGCTGCGAAAGGACAAAACTTAACAAAAATAAGCCCTACTTATTAGGTAGTGAAACCACAGTTTTTAAAACAAAATATTTAACTTATTGGGGTATTTTTATAAACAAATCATCCTTTTGTTCTATTTTAAACAACAAGTGAAGTCTTAAAGTTTACAAACTTAGTATGTTTTATTCTTCGAAGACTAGAATAAAATTTGATGAGTTACTCTCTCTCTCTCTCTCTTTCCTATAAAACAAAATTCACACCATTAAATGAGTAGGCTTTTATACTTGAATTGAAAATAAAACATTTCAACATTAGTTTTAATAATTTGATTCAACTGAAAACCATTGCATTAAGTACATCTCGAAAAAATTTTTTGGAAAAATGTAAAATCGTTTTTTTTTTTTTGCATTAAACAATAATTTAAATAAGAACTTCCTGATGGCTAGTTGGGAAAACTTTTCCTAGCAACAAAAGAACAATATTGCTTACATTTTCGTTAATTAGCTCTTCCCAGTCCCAATCTGCCGAACAATTGCTAGGTTCATTAAACAAGCATATCTTTTGGTCATCATAAATCGACATTCTCTCATGCCTTACAGCCTCGTAAAATTCATAGCATTCATTTCTCTGTAATCCCTGCAGATCCGAATCCAATCTTACCTTCCAGTCCGTTACCCACCCCAGAAGAAGAAACCGAACACAATCCCGCGTGTGACTGTGCCTATCACTTTCGGCCATTTATTCTAGCCGGAGATAAGACCCAGGTCCCAAAAACTTGCATCGCCAAGAAAGCAAAAAGAGCCCAATGAGTCCAAGTCTGATAAGAAATAATCCTCTTCGTTAATCCGGGGCATAGAAGTTGACTGACGAGGGAGTTACCAGAAAGATTGGATATCTTCAGGACCAGGCCTTCTGCAAGGACATTGGTTTCGTAAAACTGTACCTTGCATTTCCCCACACCTAGTTTTGTACTTGAAAATACGATATATTAACTACTTCATTTGGATAAACTAGATTTATGTGTTAAAAGTGTGAAAACCAGCCAGCTAAAATCTACTGTTCCCATAGACATCCATTATAATTCCTAAAATGAAACCTATTTGATCTAAGCAATGTTACAAATCAATTACAGGTTTGGCATACCAACCTATCACGGTCCTAGGGATATAAAGTCCGCAAGAGAAAGTGCTATTCTTCTGGATCCTAGGACGCTCCAGGGCTAATGAAGTACCGGGCTAATTGCTGTCTTTTTAGCGGGCTAAAAAAGACCAGGGATTGGGATGGCCAAAGTCCATTGGAGGCTGAGTCACAATGAAAGTGCTTAAAAGGGAGGGAAGGGGTAATTGAATCCGATTTATTGGCTTTCGGTTCGTTTCTGCGGCGGAATAATTACACTGATTCGGGGAGGGAAGTTCAAAATAAAGACGGTTAAGTAAACATTTATCGATTTGGATTTTTTGTAAGATTTTGCCAATTGTAAGTAGTTTAAGTTAAAAGGAAATATATTTATGAGAATGGTTTGTCTTATTGTGTAATTCCAGATGCAGCATATTAAGAAAATTATTTTTACTTTAAAATATAAAAAGAAGTTGAAGAATGTCTCTATATAATATAAAATTGTAATTGTCGTACGCTTGAAAGCCACGTGACTTACGCGGCTTCAGCCAATCAGAAACGTCAGAAACGCTGAAAGTAAGTGTGGTGGTGTTGCTTGTTTTGTGCCAGGGCTGCTTCAGCTTGTGTTCCGTGGCCTTGGTAGAGAAAGTTTCTTAGCGCTAGAGCTACGTGATGCCCTGGAGCAGTCCCACGGAAACTAGCTTATTTTTCAACTGTTGGCATCGGTCTTGAGTTTCCGGCCACGGATAGTAAAAACCATAGAGTTAGGAAAGAGAATAGAGCGGTCTATATGTATGTGTGTAGTAACGCAGAAAAGAAGCAGGCTAGAGCGGTGCATCTTGCGATACTCAATGACAGTTTCCATTGTTTCGGCTACTATGTTATGAGTGGTAGCTGAAAAAACTGCTAAAGCGGTGCATCTTGGGCACGGTGTCAGTGCCGGTTTGTATGAGCAGTAGCTCGAAAAACCTGACAACCCTGCTTCAATAAATTTGAATTAATAGACCCAAAGACATTAAATAGAATGGACTGCGCTTCTCATAGTAAAGCAACTTAGGGATGGAAAACTGAAACCGTTTTTTTATTTAAAAAAAATGCGTTTTGGCCCCGGTTTTGACAGAAAAAACTTTTTTTATGAGGCTGGTCTGAACCGGAAACCGGTTCTTTAGGGAAAAAACCAACGGAAACCGGAACACCGGTTTTTTCTCAAAAACCGCCACCCCTTGCAAATTAGCATTATGTCCTAAACATCACAAATCGCCAAAAGGCCAAAGGTTTCTACATATGGCAACTTAACGCTACCGTTTCGTTACGAACTATTCCAAATTGTCGCCAGACCAGAATATCAGCTTACCAGCCGAAGTAGGGACTTGCATCTATTTCCAAGTCACGTGGGTTTCGCTTGGTGTTTTTTTTTTAAATGCTTTTGCAGACGGATTTTTTGCGCATATTTCTTATTTTTTTCTTCTGGCTTTTATAATAAATATTCATTCTTTCAATATAACATTCTTTTAATCTGTGAGCATGTAAACAATCATGAATGTTATACTCTTAATTCAGTAACGTTTTGTGCAATATGCTTGTGCAATTCCTAATTGAAAAAAAGAATTATAAAAAAAGGATTTGTCACACTTCACAGGCAAAATTTATTTAGTTCTGCATACTTTAAGTAATTGTATTCTTTGTAAACTATACTTTCTATCGAGGAAATTTATTCTAAAAGCTCTTTTATACTGAAGAATCATATTCATGATTAAGTCAACGTTGTTAGAATTCTAATTATAATTAATCTTTTGGGCCAAGTCAATTAAATTAATGGTCTGTAAATTGACAGCTTAGAAGTAGAATATTTTTGGTACAATTTGGTAAAAAAAACCCTTTTTTTTCAATCGTAGTTTTTGAGTTATTTATATTTAACCCTTTCAGTCCCAGTGATGCTATTTGGAATCATCACTTTCAATATTTTTTTTCCAAATGTTTATGTCCCGTTATGACGTCCAAACACACATCATTCGATTCTTCACACTTTGTTCAATTAGACAATATTTTACATTATTCTCAATAGAAGTCAGAACTACTATTTTTTTATTTAGAAAATAGCTAACAAGCGTTTCACCCGATTTTTGAAAGTTCACTTCAGTTCCACATAATTAAAACACAATTCTATTTTGGTTAAAATAATTAAAAAAAATTTTAAATAATATGGTAAGATACCTTAAAATATATATCTCGAAGTGTTTTTAGGTAAAATATATATTTTTATTTTGTTGTTTTCCACAGTTGCAAAATTTTGGCATTATTTCAAAAACCATATAAAAAATCAAAGTGAATTTTTTTTCTTATGGAACTCTTTTTTTGACCTAAAATTAGCTTATTTTGTGAATATCAGATGTTTCTGTAGTGTAGTAAATTTTTGGGACTGAAAGGGTTAAAAGTCTAACATTTGTTGAATTTGGAATATATTGATGCGTTTTAGAAAGCTGGTATATTCCAGGTGAAATAAAGGAAAAAGGAATATTTCAAAAAGGGGACCTATTTGATTTTTTTTATCGGACCATTAGAACGAAAGTTATGACGGCTGAAAATATTCACCATGTCAATAAACTTATATAACAGCAACACTCTACAAAAACCCACTTAATGTTCTTTTAAATTAATTTTTAATAAAGATACCATGTAATTGAATTGTTCAAGTAATCTTAAATAGACGTACAAAAGCAAAGGAATAATCTGATTGATATCTATTAAGAAGATCTTTAAAAAAACTAGCGATTCATCTTTGTTCCTTTCCAAGCTTCGTTATCATACCATTAGATTGTCGGCCTCATGTGTTCAGGTCGTTTTGGAAAAAATTCGCCAAATGGTAAACTCGCCATACATGCGAGCCAAACGCGACACAGTCATGTGAGTGTGTAAGTTAGATGGTGAGGACACTTTAGGTTTGCCAATGCGCAGTCCTTTCTATTTAATGTCTCTGGATCGACCCCTCTGCTCCTCCTTCCTAACTCTATGGTAAAAACAGCCGAAGCCGATGCATCTTCCCTTTTTCGTCTTGCGCACTCTCCCCGCTGGTCGGGACCTTTTAACTAAAATGTCTTTACGATTTTTCGAATTAATTTTTGAAGTATGAAATGAAAAATAATTAATTAGTTAACAGTGAATGAATCACCAATTCAGTTCTTTAAATGTTTTTTGTTAAGATTAAACGCACTGAGCCAAAGGTGGTAACTAAATAAGCTTAAGAGTTTGACGTTATTGCATCGACCAATCAAATCGTTTTTCACTGGTGATGAATAATTTATGTTTAATGAGCAGGAAACATGCTTTGTTCAATGCAGATTGTATAGATGAGCATTCCTGCATTGGCAATACCCACTTATTAGTCTTGAATGTTTGTTTGCGGAGCAAACAAAGAGGAATTACATAGCAAGTCTAGGGGGTTGGCGAGCGGCAGCGAGCAAGGGCGAAGTTCCCTACCAGCCGCGAAGCGGTTAATGGAATTGCGCAGCAATTCCGGGGGTTGGCGAGCGATAGCGAGCAGGGGGCGGAGCCCCCTAGTATTAAATAAATATAAACCTTATGTAGGAGTATGTTCAGATTATTTTTAGTAATGTGTACATTAAAATATTGAATGAAATAGTGTCTCAGAAAGATATGTATGTGTATAAACATCCATTTTACAAAAAAATCATTGGTGATAAGTATCTTAACAAAACATTTGGGATACGTATTTTAAGAAAAAAATGGTGATAACTATTAACTATTTTAACACAGTAACACATGCAGCTCTTAAATGTTGACTGTGTCCGTTGCCAAGGGTCACCTGTCACTGTGTTCACTTCGATTAATCAGCCAGTGTGTCTTATCCAAACAAAATCAAGTTATCCGGATTTTATTTTAATGAAAGTCCAGTTATATTTATTTTTAAATATCCACCACACACAAATGACACATAATTCCAATTTGTTAATATAGTTGAAGTTCTACTGTCGTTCTCTTGGCCAGACATTAAGTTATCTCTCATTTAATTCTATCACTTTCAGTGAATATTTGCAGCCTTTTCTAAGGTCATATGATGCGTAATGAAAGCTGCATGTATGACGCGAAACCCGGTGCTAAACAGATTATGCAAAGAAAAACATCTCTGGAAATGTTGTTACAAATTGCAAGAAAATACGATACCAAAAAATTCGGTTTTAATCATTAAACGATATCTAAAAAATTGTAGTTTAATGCATTTATTTATTCCCAATTGATATTATGGCTACTATAACACTTTGTGCTAAAATGTCTGAAAATAAATTATTTAATATTTAAACAACATGGATTTCAGTGATAAAACAGTAACGTTATAAATACATTTTTATTCCTCGAAAAATGAAAAGAGTAACACATTAGCGGTAATGAAGTTTAATTAATAATGAAGTTTTAATTAATAATTCGAAACGTTCCCAATCTTATCAAATATAGGTTAAGTTAGAGCTTGAAACATTATAATTCAAACTACATTTGTGATGTACGAAAAGAAATTTCATTTTTTCACATACAGGTTTTTATATAATAAAAAAGAGCGAAATATATATTTTTTCCCGACAATAATTTTCCCATTCAACGGCAGACGTAAAAGACAACAACAGCGCCATCCTTTGGAATAAAAATAAACTAAAACAAAAGCTTGCAAATGCAAGAATATTTTTAATTAAAAAAAATATCTTCGAATTGTATGTATCGGGCTTAGCGATAAAATTAAAATAAAAACCATTAATGCAATGAATTAAAACATTATTGCTATTAAACATTGAAATTCCGAAAGTTTGAATTCCGAATAAGTGATTGCGGATCTGGATCCAATGGTATGGGACAAACAAAAGAATAGCTTTCAAAGTTGAAATATTGAAATATCAATTTTTGGACTTATATTAAATAACAATTAAATTGAATGAAGAAAGTAATTTATTTTAAAATATACGTTTTAAATAGATAGAATCCCATTATTATAAAGTTAGATAACTTTTAAAAATGTTTGAAGTCTCTTAGCTTGATAATGATTGGAGAAGAGTATAATTTTACAAGAAATATGGATTATAATTTTAAAAGATAGAGTAATATTAATAGTTATCAAAAATGAAAAATCAATAATCTCTGAAAATGTTTTTTTAGAAGAAATGACTGCCTCAATCATGTAAATATCAACAAAAAATATACTCGGTTACACCTTCCATATATTTTAAGAATTTTCATTTATTATAACTAACGTCAAAATTCACTGTTTATAAACTTAGCCTTTAGATACTAGCGATAGCCGAATTTTTTGTTAAAAATTATTTCTTAAAGCACTTTTTTTTAAGTGATGGTCAGGGCATGAGCCGCATGTCAGTAAATAGGTGACTTGTAGACTTCTTAGCTAGCCTGTATCTTCATCATTCCATCAATCAGATATAGATAAAATCATCAGATTCAGATAAATTCACCAGATTGATGAATAACTTGAATCTGATTAAATAAATAAAGGTTGAAATATGATTGAATAAATTGAAGAAATAGTATTTAATATTTCATGCTAATTTAAATAGCATATGTTAAATATATTTGTGTTTTTACACCTGACGCCTTCTAGACTGATTTAGAGGGCCATTTTATCTGCCTAGTTTGTCACTTTACAAGGACTCAAACTTTTAAGGTAAAAGTTCAGACAAAATAACAAACAAAAGCAGATAATTAAAAGCGTTTCCAAACACAACGAGAATATCTAAAACATGTAACACAAGTTTTATATTCGATCGGAACTTACTACTTTTGACGAAGTACTTTGTTACCATCTGGAAAACTATCCTGATTATGCAGCGCACAGATACGGGGAAACCAAGTTTTTCGTTCCGGAATCTACCCCATTTGACGGCTGCAAAAGGAAAATACCTCACTTGTTTTCTGCGGAGAGCAATTTCAATTTCTTTGAAGAAAAGTTCAAAGTGAGAGCAAACATTTACAAAGTAAACAACCTTAATGCAGCGGATCGAGAGATAAGAAGCCCAAGGAAAGGAGAGCCCTAAATGAAAAAGAGAGTCCTTTTCCCCACCATCCACATTAGTATTTCCAATAAAACGTAATTTGTTAACGTCTCCGTTTGAGAGTCGCATGCTCTGCCGATCAAATGCTTGTTGTTTCTCCTAGCATTAACGTGTGCACCCCCCACCCGCTCCTCCTCTGTTCCAGAACCCCCCTTTCGCAACTACTGACACGCTTGCCTGAGCAGAAGGCTCCAAAAAGCTACACTTCGATGCGTTGGTGGGACAAAGCCGTTACTGACATTTAGCTTTAAATAAGGTACAGTAAAACTGGAATTATCTGAATCACTTGGAAGCAGTTCCGATTAAAGCAAACAAAATTCGGTTAATCGTATTTGTACGAAAAGTGTACACTTTTATGGATTATGTATCGATGTTAAAAATGACATTAACAAAAATGAACGAAAAAGAGCTTTCAATTAAACTTTCAAATGTTAAGCGTACGGAATGATGAGTGGTACTATTTGTGGTATCGAATAGTCGGAGTTCGGATAATTGGGGCTCTACAATTCGTTACTAGCAATTTATTAAATCATTCTAGAAACCTGATATATCCTGCAAAATATAAAATGAAACTACGTACAACCATGCACTCTACCTGTTATAATTGTTCAAAAGTTGTCAAAATATTTGATAATTACAGGATTTATACCACTTTCGTATATTTTGCGGTAAGAAATTATTTATAATTGTTATTTTTTTTACATAAGTTTATTTCAAACTTTTCCTAGAAAATTGAAGCATTCTATTGAAAAACGAATCTTTTTGTGAGCTTTTTTGAGAGAACAGAGGAGTACAATGACTTATAATTTTCGAGTTTTGATAATAATTGCCACAAACCATCAGACATTTTATAGAATAACGGTTTCAATTCTTAGATGATAACACACACTATAAACATTATATTTTTAATTGAAAAAATGTATCATACAAGAAATAATCGATCCAAGTTATTTAATTTTGAATTTCTGCCATTAAAGTTAATACCCATTTTGCTCACAACAAGTTGAATTTCAAATCCATTTTGCTCATAACTACTAGAATTTCAAATCTAATTTGCTCACAACTAGTAAAATTTATCTACAATTTTGTCAAACCAATGTAAAGTCTTGTTAAAACGGTTTGATCTCTCTTTTCTTCCTACCAAAACAGGGAGAAAAGAAGATCTTGAAGGAAAGGTGGATATTTACCAGCACTTTAGGCTTCGCGAAACTTGCTTTTTTTCTGTTTTTGAACCATTCAAGTGCGAGCGGAGAATAAATCTAACAAGGTTCGGGCATTTTACAAATGAGTGATTGGAAATAAAGATGAGTGAGTTTCGCTTAGAGAAGAAGCGATGGGGTTTGAATACTATTCTGGATTTGCTTCAATTAACAGCAATTTGGAAGGATAGCATTTCGAATAGTGTGTTTATGTATTCTAAGCCTAAAAATGTGGATTTAGTTTGTATTGATTGTGAAAATCATCTTTGAATCAATAAGTGTAGAGAGGCTTAAGTTCTGATATTTTGGTTTAGGGTAGTAAAAAAGGAGTAAGCGTAAATTAGATCCAACAGGGCTTGAAAATTTCGAGATTCAAAATAAATATTTATTTTCTAACATTAAGTTTTTTCCCTGCAAGACAAGTGGTAGTTTTCTATGCTAAATGATATGATAGTATATGGAATGAAAAACTTAATTATAAAGTTTGTTTTTCTACAAAGTATCTTTGAATTGGTTTTAGGATTTTATGAGTACCAAAACAGAGTGATTGAGCTTGCATAAAATTTTTAACTAATTTTCTATTTTTTTTAAACATTTAAGAAAATGATTTAATTAAAATGCATTATTGTTTTCATTATGTTTTTATTTTAATTATTAAAAGATTACAATTATTGATTATTAAATTAATAATATATGTTATAAGCTATTTAACCTCTACTCGGCACTTTACTCAGACTGAGTTAAAATAGCTCGTTTCTTTTAAGAAACGAGCGTTTTGTATTCTTAACCATTAAAAATGGTCAACTAACAAGAACTTCTGAAAGAGGTTCAATTTAATCAATCTCTGAATGTTGCTTGTTTACCTCTGACTTAATAGCATTAACAATTGCTGTTGTGTTAATAATCGTTAAAACACATCTGAAATATAGTAGATCCCTATATAAAGTACCTTAAAAGCAACATCAATAAAAATTGACTGAAAAAAAGGTTCAGTTTTATGCATCGGTATTTAGTTGTTTAATGGGAAAACTAACTCAACTATTGCAGACTCTGCTACAATGTGAACAAATGAATTCCCTTCTCGGAAGTCGGGATTTTTTCCAATAACATTGCCCGAAACAAAGCAAAAGAACATTTTTCATTAAGATGTCTGAATGCCGCTTGTTCCAGCTCTGACCTTAATGCATGATGGTGCGAACATAACCGAAAGGAAGCAGAGCTCGGGAAATGCGATTCCCGGGTAACATTAGACAGTGTTCTTATGCCCGGGAAGAACTAATTACTCATGTTGCTTTTTCTTTCATTTCATTTCGACAACAGAGTCGCCGAATCTTCTTGTTCGATGCTATGATTCTTCCTCATATGTCATTAATCTCTTGGTCTGAGGACATAAACTTCCGTGGAGTTCCAGAAGGGAAGAAAACTTTCGTAATATATCGGGGCAAAATTGCTTCCACTCCCTTATTGCGAAGTTTTTAGAGCGAAGCAAGAATAGCGAATCTTTGCCTCGTCAATTGAGTCCGCTGCTCTTTTCCGAGATGGCAGCAAAACAAATAATTTTCCTCCCACTAAATTTTGTTCCGGATTGTGTTATATATTTGACTTTCCCCCGACTGTGCGCATGGAAAGGAATGATTATCATCTCAAAAGTGGATGACACACATGAGATCGGTTTTGGTTTGGGAAAGTCGTAACTGACTAAACTGTTAGACAAACTCAACTTTGCTACATATATTATTCCTCATTTTTCACAAATAATTTCTGTTTCGATTATAAACATAATTTTCTGTTAACTCACGAAATGCTCTCTGTTCTGTAATACACTTTTCACCACATTACACATTATTAGACACCACAATATTATACCATATTCATGCAGAGGGCCAGTCAAAGAAGACGTTCACTGATAAAAAAAAATTTCAGTCTTGTTTACACCAAAAAAAATGGTACAACGGCTGCGTGGTGAAACGTTTAAACATATTTTCGGATTTATTATGAACTCTTTTTCGAATTTCGGAAACCAAAACCTAATAAATAGTTTAAGCGAATTACAAAAATATGGCAAAACACAACACAACCGTTGAAGATACTATGAAACTTTTTTGTGACTTTTTAACAATATACTGCCTTTGACTACCATGATCGAAAACAATCAAAAGTGTTTTTTTTTAAGACTTTTCTCCTGTATAAAATTTTCTTTGGGAAAACTTATTGTTATAATCAATTTTTAATAAACATATTGCATTTATTTTCAATTATTGGGATAAAAACTGAAAGTCATAGTTTTTTCATAATTAGTTACTGTCGTGTTTTTAAAACATGAGGTCATGCACTCTTAACACGCTGATCATTTGACACCTAATATTAGACCTTACTATGAAGGAGAAAAATAATTATTTCTGGTTGATATTTTCTTTTTATTTCACTAACCAGTGATTTTTTTTACAAACAATTAAAATGTCTAATAGCTTCAAGACAAATTCAAAACTAAATATTTGTAGAAAGTATGTTTTACATTCTTGTCATCCCAATTTGTAGTTCTGCTTGTTTCTCAATGAATTTTCCATGTATTACATTTGAGGTAGTATAAAGAAACAAAAACTGCCCTTAATGTACTTGATATCGTTGATAGAGCTTTGAAAATAAAACATTTCAAACATTTTCCTAGAAATAGCTTTTAAAAGTATCTACAAATAAAGGCCATACATATATCGTAAGGATACGTAAAAATTATCTAAATTTAAAAAAAAAATATTAAATAATGGGAACTTATATATGGACGTAGCTTGTACATTTGGTCTGAAAAAGTTAAACAAAAAGTTTCAAAAAAGTTTTTTTTCATAAAGATTACTTGCGTACTACATTAAGGTCTTTACATACAATTGCTAACAATACAGTAAAAATCCAATTATCTGAACGAAAACTTTCCTAATTCCAAATTACAATGATATAACTCTGATCCAACCAATCATCCACCAGTAAGTAAAAGCGTTGGTTCTATATTTAATAAAAACCTCTTTTTCTTTGAAAATAGCACTTTTCTCAAATTTTCAAAATACATACAGTTATAAATTAAAATACACCCGTTTCCGTAACTAACCGATTTTCCGAATTTTCGATTTTCCAAATGAAGACCAGTCAAAAATTTTCACATAATTGGAGTGGTACAGCACAAAATCGTCCTAAAATACTTTTTAATAAGAAAACTCATAAATTCTCAAATCTCCCACCATTTTACTTACAATTAACAAACAACTTTATTTCTTAAATGAATATCCACCAACCCCGACCATCTTTCTTAGACTCGACTCATACAATCCACTACGGTATAATTTGCACGTTACACTATATTAACCGTTACGCTTTGATGGCCCCCTATGTTCCCTTAACATTTACAACACAATAAAGACGGCATCTTCATTCTGGGCCATATGTTACATAGAAGTCGAAATATATGAGCCCTGTTGGCATTTAAATCGCCTAGTAAGAGGCGGCCTATGTTAGGTTATAAATAGCACCCTAAGGACGGCAATTGCTGCACTTTCGCCTGTTTGAAAGTAGTTAATTCGGGGGGTTATGGATATGTTGTTGCAATATGTATGGCGGAGCATCGTCATAAAGTTTATGTTTTGCTTGGGAAAGAGGATGCTATATGCAAATATTTGAAACATTTCGTGTTTTGGGAATGCATTTTTTTTAATGTTTGATCTTTTGCAGTAAAAAATCATATTGAATACTATAATTTGTATGTTGTTTTTAGTGTGCATGTCGTATATATATTTTGAATAGATTACAACCTGTTTTTGAAACAATAAATGACTCAGAATTCTTCTTCCCAATTAATTGAAACCTAAAACATAATTCTTCAAGCTGAACTGAAAAACTTCAACAATTGATGTCTGTGCACCAATAAAACTCCATAGGTCAAATAATCTATCTTATACCATCTAAGTCATATAATCTATCCTGCACCATCACTTACACGTCTTCGCAAAATATATGGTTGTTTATGCTAGTAAGACAATAAGTAAACTATAACATAAAGTTTGTTAAAAAGTTCAGAAAGAAATACGTTAAGTTTTATAAAAAAAAGTATGTATCTATAAAGAACTATTGTATTAAAAGTAGTATTCAATAAATACTTTGAATACAAGTTTGCATATTAATAAATATTTTCGAGGTATTCAATAAATATTTTGAATACAAGTGTGCATATTGATAAATATTTTCGTAGTATATATTCTCCACAAATCATAAAACGCCTTCCTCCAAACTCCGTCAATCCATATCTGCGCGGACCAATAACATCCCAGAAATCATATCTCCCCCTTTGTCCACTCCTCTATCGACTTATGAAACTCATAACTCTGTTGGAGGATGGAGAGGAGAGATCCCTCCTCCCATCCTCCCAGGGATCTTAAGAGGCAGGGAGCAGCCATATCGGTTTTCCTCCTTTGTCCACTCATATATCGGCTTATGAAACATGCCCAGCAGCTCATAACTCTGTTGGAGGATGGAGATGGAAGTCCCTCCTCTTCCATCCGCCCCCTTTCTGCTCTTGCTGCTCTTTGAGGGCGATCTCCATCCTTTTTTTTACTTGGTGGAAATCATTAATTAGAGTCGATAAAGTGGTGCTACATTGTAGGAGAAGAAAAAAAGGGGGAAATAAAAGTGTTTAATTCAATTCTTTAAAGAGAAGGGGGTTTTTTTGGTTGATGAGGAGTCATAAATGATTAGGGTGTGGTGATAGGTGAATTATTTTTAGTTAGGTACTTTTAATCTCATGTCTGATTGTTAGTTATTGATTATTATAATAAATTTATAGATATTAATAATCAAACGTTGAGAATTACTCGACGACTTTTATATCTCCTTAAACAAGTTTTATAACTCTTTTTAAGAGTTTTTTTTATGATGAGTCATAAATGAGGGTGTGGTGATAGGTGAGTTATTTTTAGTTAGGTATTTTAAATCTCATGTCTGATTGTTAGTTATTGATTATTATAAAAAAAACTTATGAATATTAATAATCAAACGTTGAGTGTTACTTGACGATTTTCAAATCTTTTTTTTTTAAATTATAACTCTTTTTAAGTAAGTTTTTTTTATGATGAGTCATAAATGATGAGGGAGTGGTGATAGGTGAATTATTTGTAGTTAGGTATTTTTAATCTCATGTCTCATGGTTAGTTATTCTCAATAAATTGATAAACATTAATAATCAAACTTTGAGCATTACTCGACGATTTTTAACTCGTTTAAAGAAAGTTTTATAACTCTTTAAAAAAATTGTAACTCTTTTTAAGTATTTTTTTTATTTTTTTTATGAGGAGTCATAAATGATTAGGGTGTGGTGATAGGTGAATTATTTTCAGTTAATTATTTTTTATCTCATGTTTGATTGTTAGTTAGCCTTAATGAATGGTTAAATACTAGTAATTCCACGTTGAGTATTATTTAAAGATTTTTAAAAGATTTATAACTTTCTAGTGAATTTTTTAGTCTGATTAGGAGCATAAAGGATTTGGATGTGCTGCTTGATTAAGGTTTTTATAGTTAGATATATTCATGATAATGATGTTTGACTATTTGACTATTAATTAGCCTGAATTTGTTTCATAATTAACTATCTTGAATTTAAAGATGTGTTTTGGTAAAAAAAAATGTTGACAAAACTACTTAAATTGAGTTTGAATGATAATATAAATGTAAGATCGGATGGATACTTGATCTGTAGTTGAAAAAAAAACCTTATTTTGCTTACTTGTTGTTGCATTTTTAATGTGATTTTCATGATATATTGTTTTCCGATAATTCGTTTTATGATCAAAACATCACTGACTTCATAATAGTCATTTAAATTCGCACAAATCATTAATTGTTTGAATCTTATCCTTATCAAATTAGCAAATATAAATAACTAAACGTTGCGTGTCGTTTAAAGAGTAAAAACTCTTTCTTAATTATTTTGGGGAAATTAATTAAATTTAAATTACTAAATATTGATAAACCATAGTTTTGTAGCATTTAAAAAGTTATAACTATTTCTGACTGATTTCTTTGGTGGATTACGAGTCATAAATTACTAGATGATGCTCAAGTATTTTTATTTCATATTTAATGATATTGTTTGACTATGAGTTAAACTTAATGAACATAAATATTAATAAGTCCACTTTGTAGTTATTGTTCAAAGGGTTATAGCTATTTCCTTTTCTGGTGAATTTCTTTTTTGGTTGACAAGAATCATAAATGATTGGGATGTGTATGCTTGATTAACTAGTTTTTAGCTTATTAGGTATATTTATAAGCATGGCAGACTACTAATAAGCCTTCATTGGTTAGTAATTAAATATTAATACTTTTAATTTGTACTTTGATTAAACGGGTATGACAAAATGGATCAAAATATAATTTTTTAGTATTCATGGTATATTGTACAAAAAAAATATTAATAAAAAATTTTATCGTAAAATAAAATCCTTTGAAATTTCCTAGCAAAGTTCGTAGAGTTTTAACTAATTTTCAATGACTTTTCATAAAGCATTTTAGTTTTTAGAATATTTACATTAACCTAGTAAAAATGCATTCATTGTAGAGACAACTTTTAAAACAATAAACTGTCATTATTATCATTAATAATACATTTGATCATATTTTCATTTCAACTTATATACTACTAACATTGGATACCAACCAAACAACTCACATGCATTCAAGTCCAGACACGAGAGGAAACAAGTTAATCTCTGAGACACTTTCTTTATATATACACAAGAACAGATCCTAACATTTTCCTTTTCTTTTAACTCACTAGGCCTCGTTAAGTGGCAAGGCGCTGTAGAGCAAAGTGACAGGTGTTTTATTTGCAAATGGGAGGGAAGGGGGGGGGGGGGAGGAAAGCTCCCTGAAATAAGGG
The DNA here is from genome assembly GCA_023701765.1 of Hylyphantes graminicola. Taxonomy (NCBI): domain Eukaryota; kingdom Metazoa; phylum Arthropoda; class Arachnida; order Araneae; family Linyphiidae; genus Hylyphantes; species Hylyphantes graminicola. The sequence goes on along the minus strand of CM043122.1, from coordinate 42,581,962 downwards.
AGATATATTAGGGCTAGAATTGAAAAGGTTTTTTTTTTTTTTTCAAATGGGGGAGGGTGGGCGTTTAACATAGAGGGATGTGTGATGTGAAGCAAGGTTTGGGGTCATTTGAATGTGAGATGGAGTGCGAGTGGGGTTTGTATACTGCGAAATAAGTATGCTTCGTCGTCGGTGGGGTACTATGGTTAGTTGTTATAATTGCATAGTAACTACTGGTTTTTGATGTAATCATTACGTGATTAGTAATTGCGTTTAGTTTGAAAGAAATAACGTTGCACTAAAGCTACAGATATTTGCAAAGCATATCTTGTTTTTTGAGTAATTTTTGGTTATTTATGACATTTGAAGTATTTAAGTAATGGAGGCTAGTAATTCTAAATAACACTTAAAACTCTTGGACAAATTTTTATTAGTTTAGGTAAAGTTTTATGTTGCAGAAGATTTTTTTTTTGTTTAAATGACGCACAGGTTTACCTAAGAATTATAAATAGGTTTACATTGATATTTATTAACCAATTTTAGCGCATTACACTATAATATACTTTGCCTATTTGGTAACTGGAAAAATCCCATTTTTATACAGTTTTAATCATTGGTGAAAATACAACCAATAATTTAAATTTGAAAAATTATTTTCTTTTTGCTAATTCTACCATCTATATAGTGATATATTATAACATACTTGAAATAATACTTTCTAATTTAATTTCAATTCAAACTAGAATTTTGATATATTCACAATGTTCAAAAATATTAATACAATATACCAGCAATATAAATTATTGTTTTGTTTACACAATAATAATTTATAACTTAATTAAATCTGAACTTTGAGCAAACAGTATTTTCCGGGCAATTGTATCAACCGCGGACAAAGCCCGACCTCATTATCTCCCCCAAAGTGGAATTCTGCCACCGAGCTGCGAAGCGTTTTAATGGGAAAATCCCGATCCGGCGTTGGCGTTAATGGGAAAACGCCCCGCATAAAAGGAAACGCACAACAAAACGCCTCGGAACAGTTTGCCGAGGAAAATGAGAGTTGCGCCAACAAACGCCGCCTGTCAACAGAAAGTTCTGACAAAAGGGTTAGCTTGTATCCAACTGGGAATATGAGGCAGGAGCGTCGTATTATGCTAAACCTTTAGATAGAAGATGATGCAGAACCTTACCCTTTCTTTCTTTTCCCCGAACTCCATCTTTGTTTGGCCTGGCGTTTTCATTCTTTCCCTCCTCACAACAGACTTGACTTCTAATCATAGCCGTCGCCATAGCAGTACTCCCCTCCCAGTCTATTTTCCGCTGGGCTTTTACGGCGGAAAAAACCTGGAGAATATATCAAGAAGAATCGGGAGATCTTCTCTGTAATGATAAGAAGGAGACAAGGCTTGTCTACTGGGGAAACAGACAGCCGCTGACAATGGGGTTTGGTATGACGGTTGGTTTGGAGGAAAGAAAACCGACCGAAAATGGATGAATGAGGTTTAAAGTCATTTGGTTTTCTAAAAAGAAGAGAGTGGACGGCTATGGAAATTCAAATCAACTTGACATCCACCGGAGCGCTTTGCATTGCGTATGCGAGGGCTGTGCAGGGCCAGAAAATAACAGGGCCTCATTAGCATTTGAATTACCTAGGAAGGAGTTACCGAGCGTTCATTTGTCAGCAAGGACTTCTTTTAAAATGGAAAAGCTCCAAGGAAGAATTTCGGGACTTAATTGTTCGGCTCGAAAGGGCAGCTTTTGAAATTAATTTTTCATTTTATTACTATATTCCGCTTATCAGAGATGTAATAGTATAAACGATAGTTAAAGCTCTTTTTCATTTGAGAGACACATAGTTTAAATCTATAGAATTGTATTATTGTTAGAGTAAAAGAATACTGGGTTTTATGTATTCTGTATAAAAATGAAATTTTTACTTTGAAATTAACACTTAATAGTAAATTTTGATATTTATTTTATAAATAATAAAACAAGAAAACATTCCATTTACCTACTAAACTCTAATGGTTAACATGATAAATTCATATTTCCCCTTTTGTTTTCATTTTGAAACTTGCAATTTAAATTATACTATTTTCCTACATTTTGTGCTCTAAACTACATTTAGTATTTTGTATTTATCATTAAATTTTTTAATGTAAAGTGCTGATTATGGGCAGGATAAGTGTGTTACGAATAGTTATAAATTAAATAAAAACTGAATAAGAAAGCTAACCCCATTTGTCTCTTCTATAATATCGATCCTAAACATCAAAAATATTGAATTTTAATGATTATTTTAAAGTAGTAGGTAAAACGTAATCGACAATTTTAATTGTTAAATGTGAGGGTGAAATATGAAAAATACGTAAAGTAATCGTTTACTTTTAAAAACATGTTAAGAAAAAAGGTGTAACAGTCAAATCCTTTTTATCATGTTAACATTACTTTTATTTTTTGGAGAAAATTAAAAACTAGTTGTGTAGAAAAAAAGTAAATTTAATAAAATTAAATGAAAAAATAAATCAAATCGCAAATGTAAATGCTGATGTAAAAAAATCTTAAAATCAAATGCAATAAAATTTAATAAAATGAAATTAAAATTAATTGGAAAAATGTTCAGATATAAAAAAAATCTTCTTGATAAAATTATCAAAGGATCTAGAAAGTATATCATTTAATAAAAAGCTAAAATTTCATTCATTGGTAAATAATTTTGTGAGTTCTATAATACACTGCAAGGAATTATAAAAATTCTTTAACTTATGTAACGCCTTTGCTAATGCTAACTTCTTCTTATGTAATGCCTACGCAATATGTCATCATTCACATAAATTAACGATTCAAATACATGTCTAGTGCAATGGAAGTAGCAACCTAATGTGGTATCCCTATGACCTAATGTGGTATAGCCCTATTCGGGTAGTGTAGGAACTACCCATATGGGCCCAGAAAGAAACGAACTGGGTTACCCCAAGTAAGCAGTTTACAATTTTACCCCTTTTAGTTATCTCTAAGAAAATTATTAGAAGAAGCAGTTACTACATTTTTTTCAGTACAATGTTTTAAAATTAACATTTAAACATAATATTACATTTAAATACCCTATCCAAATAAGAATGCTCACTATGTACTGTATGACCCCTCTGGAAAACACCGGTGTCATACAAGTAGTCCATAATGATCTTTATGGTTACCCACCAGCAATCCGTGTAAATCCTATTTGCGATATTTGTTGAGCTCCCTTCTACTGTCCAACACTATATTTGACACAAATCCTGTCCCTGTGAAGGACACGCGAATTGCCTAAATTGTAAATTTGTTTCCCATGCATAAGAATAAAATTTAAAATTCTAATTGCAAATTCAATTTCTTTAAATTTGTTAAAATCGGGTTTCAGTAGTGGATGATCGTTCATGTCTCTTTCATACTTTAAATTTAAAAATTCACTAAAATTTTTAAGTTATAATTTGTCTAAAATTATATGTGTTGCTGGAAAACATGGCAGTCAGGTGACGGGTTCATATCTTTGTATCCCTCTGAGGGTTAAATAAATGTATTGCAGTGTGCTACAGAAGGACTGCATTGACTTTGGTAGGAATGGACCAATCAATCTTTCCATTTTATTAACCGCTCCGTCCCCCCCCCCCCCCCTTGAGCAAAAGAAAGCATGAATCCTCGAAACATGATAAACTCCCCCCATTCGGTCCGTGCCGGCGGAGCATAAAAACTCTTCCTCTGACACCGAGATGCTGACAAAAGAGCAGGCGGAGTAAACAGCAATTTTTTCTCTTCCCTTGTCAAGGCATCATCCCCGCCGAGGAGGCCCAAGATGAAGATGGAGATGGGAAGAGGAGAGAGAACAGTATGTAAAAGACGTGTAGTCGGGGTATTAGCGCGAACCCAGGGAAAAGTGCAGGCATCTGTCAGATCGGGACGGCCGGGGTGTTTGTTATACGCATGGATTAGAGGCTATCTCCCGCGGGGCTCCCTGTAATGAGCCATCTGACAAGCGAGTGGAGATTATGCATATAAATTATGATTGGAGGATTTGCCGCGTGTATTAGGCCGTCGCGGAATGAAGGGTGCATTACCATATTATCTGCCCTAATGTGGAGGCGGGAAAACAGAAGGGGATGTAATACGCCTAATTTACATGAGCCAACAATATGGAGGTGGCAGGATAGGGCAAAAGGCGATTTTATTAAATTGTCTGCCCCGGAAAAGAGCCCTGCCGATTATTCATCGGCCGTTAAAGAAGTCGTTTGCTTCGATAGGCTCGCACTTTTTTATTAGCATTTTTTCGACGTGGCAGATGGATTTTTTTATATTATTTGTTTCGGTGTTGGGTAAATATGTACCTTGGTAACTTTGACACGATTGCTACTGAAAAATAAGAGGGTTTGATAGTTTGAAACGTTATGCCACAGAAACTGACACCGCTAGTTCCATTTTGACAATGCCTTTCAATAAATTGACCATAAAGAATAAGCAAAAACGTGACCGCTGCACGGAATGTCTGTGCTCAGGGTCCTCTCCTTATCATAATAATATGTTTTATAGGATGTCACTTGACAGAGGCTTAAAAGTGTTAAATAATTATTGTTATTGTCATTTTAAAAAACTGCCAGAAGTAGACAATTCTCAGACATTTTAAAGTGTCAAAACGTTTGTGTAAGAAAATGAAAACATTTAATTATTCATAGATCGTATTTTATCTTATCTCTGACTACCCAATTTCGCTTGCCACGGATGGAACTTTGGCCTAAAAAATAATTTCCGCAAGGCCAAAAAAATCCTACTGATAAAATTTTACTTAAATGCATTCCTACTTATAGATCAAGGCATTGTTGCAAGTAACTAAAAAAAGTTATTATAATCACTTAATTAAGTGAAGAGCTACTACATAGAAAAACTTAGCAATTTTTTTTCCAAATTTTTCAAAAAAAAAGTCGAGCTACATATTTCTCATTAATTAAATTATTAATTTTTAGCACTAGATTTAGTTACAACCATGTGAATCCACCGCAGCGTTTACATTTGTTTTTCTTGTGTAACAGCGTGTAATGTCTTATGAAGGGGAATTCGAAATAAATAGGGATTTTTTTGGAAGGGGAGGTTATTAGGGAATTTTAGCGTCGTCGTGTGCTGGAATGAAGTCAGATTTAGATTTGTTTGTCAGTTAGGAGCGATACAATGAAAAATGATGATCGCCCTAAAACTACTAAAACTTTCAACATTATAAAAATGATTTCTATACAGGGAAATGAGGATATAGCACTCACAATCTTAGTTTCAAGAAAATGTAACGAATTTTTAGCAAACAAAATTTTATTTCGATCTCAGTTAATTTCATTCGTCAATGATGTGTCTTTAAATAATTATTCTATTGATATTAATGAAAAATATTATTATTATTATTATTATTATTATTATTATTATTATTATTATTTAAAATTACCCCCTGTTTAAATGTTTTTTTGTTTTATTTTTCATTATAGAATTAATTGGTAAAAAATGATTGTTATTAACTAGTAAATGAAATGATATTTCTTAAGCCCTTTAAACGGTTATTATGCTTATGTGTTTATTTCACTTTGTGTCTCTTGCGGCTAGGCAAGTATTTTTCAACTGCGTATAATTAACTTAATACCCTTTCAAATTTTCAGTACATCACGGGTACCATTGATTTCGCTGTGTCGCTAAATTTGTAATCAATACCAGAGCCACTTTGTCTATGTGCCTCATAATAAAAGGCGCTATGAACATGTGTCTTTTATAAAGGAGGCATACTTTTAAGAGTGTATCGTTTACTTTAGTCCTTAGGATTACTTTAATCTTTATTAAGTCTTCATAAAAAACACAAATAAGAGATATCACTTATTAAATTAACGACTACTCTTGATTAATAAGTTAAAATTAATTAAGTTGAAAATTATTAGACCATTTTTATGCTTGATTCAAAGTTACATTCAGAGCCACGGTTGCACCTACCTACTTACTCTATTAAACACCTTGATTTAGATGCATAAAATGTATACTTATTTATAACAAAAAACACACACATTTCTTATTAAATCAAAATAGATTTTCCATTCCCCATTCTCCACAAATCAAATATATATTTTTTTTAATCCTAACAAACTTATACAAACAATATATGATACTTCCCCAGTCTTATCTAGTACATCTTGTATTATTCTTTTACGGATAGAAAAACTGCTCCAAAGACCAGCAGTTTCTGAACTAAAGACACTAAAAACGGAGTCATAAAGACATTTCAGGAACCTTTTGGCCGATGATATAAAACTAGGACCGATCCGATCTCCCCAACTTTTCCTTTCTATTTTTATCTCAAATTTAACGTTCTCTTTTTCCCATCTTCCACGGCCAATTCCTTCAGGAATCGAACCTCCTAACCCCACCCCCCGCCCAGCTTGAAGATAAGAAGTTTACGTCACAAAAGTGTATAGCGCTTTGATTCACAACTCACGGTACAAGAGTATCTCGGTTCGCTGTCTATAACAACAGTTTCATACTGTGGGGTGACAAAATTGGGACTTTTATTTTGGCTCTTCCAAAATGGAACTCGTGTTTTTCTGAATAAGTTGCAATCAATTTCTAAATATAAGTTGGGACTAATATTTTTATGAAAAAGTCGTCACCTATTTCTAAACATAAGTTGAGACGAATATTTTTATGAAAACATTTGCAACCAAGCTCTAAATATAAGTTGACACCAAAATTTTTATGAAAAATTTGCAATCGCTTTCTAAATGTGAGTTAGGACTGATGTTTTTATAAAAAGTTGAAATGAAGTTTGAAATACAAATTTTGTATAACATTTTGATTTTTTTGTGTGATATATTAGTGTCGCAGATTTTTGTGATAAATAATTTCGAGAAGAGCTTCGACCAATATTTATATGCACGGTGGGAACAAACAGTTTTGCCAAAAAATTAAATTCATATCAGTACATTCTCAATCAAACGTTACATTTTAGCCTTAAAGAAATTAATTTTTTAAAAAAAATATGAGTATCTCAAAATTTTAAAATAAACACATGCAAAATATATAATTAAATAAAACAAAATTACTTATTTTATTAAGAGCTACATTCTGCATTTATAAGGCATTTATAAATGCTTCGTCAAACAGAAAAATTACATACGTATGACATTACGCAGTGCCAGCATATAAACAAAATTGTAAAATGATTATTATGAGTTTATAAAAGAACCAAATTTCGTATTTATCTTTTTAAAGTATGCGGACTAGAAAATATAACTTCTATGCACAGGCTAAATTCAAATGAGTGTAGAAATTTTAACAAGTTTTTTTTTTTTTCGAGTTTCTAAACATTACATTTTGGGAAAAACTAAGGGTAGAAGCTCTTTTTGAAGAAAAAAGTTTCCTATTAATAACTATCAGATAGCAATTGGTCTATTTTCTTTTTTGCATATGGCTATAATACAACAAAAATAAATTTATATTTTTATCAACTACACAAAAAATTCTCATCAAGAAACAAAACCTACAGTAGTAGTTATTCAAAACATCACATTTTTGCACAAAAAAGTTATATTTTTAGGCTTCCTTCATGAAATTTCTTATTTTAAACCCACTTGAAACTTTTTCAAAACAATCCGGCAAGTTGTCAGAAAGTCCTTGTGATTTCTTCACAAAAAAGTGATTTTCAGCATGTGAGGTTCTTTATACACCGCCTTGAGCATAAAGTTTCAAATCGCGTTCGTTACTCGGCATAAAGAAGATATAAAGAATATGGGACGCGTTCTCCGAATTTTCTGAGCTCGATGTTATGAAAGCCGAGGGAACATAGAGAGGGAAATAGAGTTTTCTTATACAAGTGCTTTCAAGTAGGGTATCATTGATTTAGATCTTTGGAGCACATATTTTTTAGTATTGTTGAAGAGAAGGTAACTTTACGAACTGTGTATTTGGTTGACTATCCATATTCGTGCTTTTCTTCGAAGAGTTTTAAGCTTGAGAGAATTTGTAGAGATCTAACACTGAAATATTGTTTCTTAGTCTCTCTGAAGGAAAGGAACAAGGACCGCATTTGTGTTCATTGTTTGAAGACTATTCATATGTAGGTGTGTATTAAATCATACATAGAACTGTTCTATAAAATATGTAGACATCATAAAGTTCCTCATAATGTTTATCAAGACAAAAAATAATCTTATAAGGTTTGTTTTAAAATATTTGAATATCAATTGATATGAGAAATAGACCTGCCCAAATTTAATGTACAAATTAATTAAATCAGCAAAGATCTAATTAGTTTACAATATTAAAAGTGAAGACAGATAAAAAGAAAAGGTAACTTTAAGCATAAGTAAAAAATAACTAACATAAAAAAATTAACGTGCAAAATTGTTAGAAGGCTGTTTTTTCTTTTCAAATTAAAAGCAAAATATACGAAAAACACGAACGCTTTAAACAATATTAAACTAGTTAATTTACTAAATCTGATTACCATATAGCTTGCAAAAAAAAACCATATAAGTAATACATTCAGTAGGTATAAAATGCTAAATAAAAATTCGTATTCCATTTTAAAAACTTTTTGAATAAGCTATAGAAATATGTTTAATTTCAATAAGTTAGTTCAATGATATTTATTGGCTTTAAACGAATCATGTTAACTCCTTTAATTATTCTAATTCAAAAACATAAATTTAATATACAAATTTAACTCTTACTTCAGTAATCGCGACAGAGTGGATACCCAATTTCCATCTCAAATTAAAATCTTCCAAACGCAAAACTGAACCCTAACCCTATTCTAAAGAAATTATTAGGAGGGTTTTAGAAATATATAAAGAGGAATACTTTAGTCCCTTTATTATGCTACTCTTGTCGGCGAAGTCTTTTAATTCGAAAACCAGGCACGCTGTTTCAGGCTCAAAACTAAAACCCACAATGGGACATAGGCTTGTTATGTTAACCTCATTACTATGCTAGTTTAAGAATTAATTTTAATAGCGTTCCATTTGCCCCATCATTATGGTCCTAGTCTCTCCTAATCTGATAACCGGACATGTAGTTTTGGCCATGCAACTAAAAACACCCCAACCAAACCACCGACGAATCCAATTACAGCAAACAAACATTCCGGGGTCGCAATCCATTTTGGAAAATTCCAGCTCGGCCTTTATCCCGGGCCATTTGAAAAGAAGCCCCAATCTCCCTTGCAAAAGCCACGGTCCAAAGCAGAGGCCCTAGAACACTCCCCTGGGGATCCCCGCTAATGGCTGAACAAGCATCCCAAGTTCAAAGACATCGCGTTTAGTAGAACCAAACAACTCCTCTGAGGCAACTAATAACTTGATCCTACAAGAGACACGGCTTGCGGCATAACCGATCGGATTATGGAGTGGAAGCGTTTTGGAAAAGCTCTAACTGACGCTTTAAAAAATTGAGTTGGGAAATTAAAATTACAATGACCATCTATAGCAATCAAATAATGCAGTTCTAAACATCTATGTTTTTTTCCATACACAACTTAAAAATCTTCTATACTTGGAAACAACTTGTTTCATTAACACTTTATAAAAATAATGATATATTTAACAAAAACAACAGTTAAAGTTTTGTCGCACCAGCAAAGATGTCCCGAGTTCAAATCCCAGGTCCTGTATATCCTGGCTAAAATACAGTAAGGCGTCTCACAAACCTCAGGGGTACAATGAAATCTGGTATATCTCCGGGTTATAACTCCGAGCTGAGAGACACGTAATCAACACCTCTTACTTCTATTAAAATTAGAAAAACAGAGAGTGCTTGACCTAGGTACTTCGCCGGACCTCTGGGGACCCATTGTTGGATCGGTATCAAACGAGGCCTGTTCTTGTGTAGAGTTCTTGTGGGACCGAGGCCAGCCTTGATTGAAATGGAGGAAAGGCCACGGTTTTTGGGGTATCTCTTAGGAACGATTCAGGAAAAGGTTTGAGGGTTAAAAATCGGCGGTCGATAGACCACTTTATCAGAGGTATTGATCGGGATGGAATCTGCTGTTGGATTGTTCTTCTTTGGATAAGATCCAAGATTATTTTCGGACAACTCAGGTAGGGAAGAAATCGAAAAAACACTCAATATATGTTGGGGGGGAAAATCTTGAAACCAGTTATTAACTAATTTAGTTAGATATTATATACTAAGCATCATTGCGGAAAATTATTTCATTTTTGTCCGCTTTGTGTTCACATCCGTATTTAATTAATTTTAAAAAAAAATTCCCAAAAGTTTATTACAAGTTATTTATTAATATTCCGTATTTTTTCCAAATAGAATTTTCCATTTGAAAAAAAAACTATACTAAAAATAAAATCCAATAATTTATGTACGGTAAGTATTATAAAGACTACTAGAAAGTAAGTATTCAAAAATCATTAAACTAAGTTATTATTCGAAGTTACATGGAATGTATGGTTGGTTGGGAATAACGGTCTATTTTTTGCTACGTCATTAAACACAAGAGTATTAAGAACTTCCGTAGTATTCTGTATTTGATTGAATTCAATAAGAGGAGAAGAACAAATTACTAAGCATTTCCCTCAGCAAAAATACATTACTCGCTCATATTCACATTAGTTAAATTCACGTATTCAAACTCAAAAGTTTTCCCAAAGAATGTTTCTTCTTAAGTAGTATAGAAAGTTTTTTTAGCCTTCATTTGGGCTAAAATTGTAAGTATAAACACATTAAGAACCCTTTCTTTCCTTAATGTTTACCTATCATTTAAATAATTTTTAACTTCCCTCTCAGTCATCGACATTTCTGAAAACCCCCTCAAAATCGGAAGCTCTAGAACACCATTACACGAGGAACTAGAACCCCTTAACTTTTGAATTTTCAATTCTTACTTTTCCCCTTTCCTGAAATTATTCAGATATGCGTTCACAGCGTCCTGTAATTTAGTCAATACTTGTCTTTTTTCCAACGTGTTTCGTTTCCCGAGTCTTTTTTTCATTATTTTTTCGGTTTGGCTTTTTCAGGAAGGCTCAAAAGGTCCCCGGAGAATCAAAGGCCCATTCGTATTCTAATACGCTTCGTGTTCCATAGAAAATTCTCGACCGACTCGGATCATATTTTTTACATTGTGCCATACTAAAAGCATCATTTTAACCATTTAGGATAGGGGGTGCACGAAACCTTAATGAATTGTTGCCCAATTTATGCTTTAAATGGGTTAGAATCTGTTTCCACATATATGACAGTTTGAAGCATTTTATTGCTCTAAAAGTAAATTGTTTGAGTAGCTTCGCGAAGATTTGGCTAGAATCTTTTATTTTACGATTTAACTGACATTTACGACTGAATTAACTTACATTAAAATTTATATAAAACATCATGAATCTTTTTGTAAAATTCTTATTTTAAATTTTAAAAAAATATGCAAACCAATTTCAAAAAGTGGGATTGTCGGGACCTGTCAGCTAAGTCAGCTACAATTATCACATAAATCCGTTTATTATAAAATCCGTTTATGAAAATATTCAATACAGCCGGAGAAATGTGGCAGAGAAAATAGTTTTTTATCCATTGTATTAATACTGATGCACTTTGCTTTGGAGACCCGCGGTCCAGCTCATCCATTCTCCCTTAGTTTTCCTAATTAAACAAAATATTTGAAAAATGAAGACCATAGTCGTGAAAATTTTATGCGTTACAAATTAAATTAAAAGAAAAATGAATAAAAAAACTCAAAGTTTTTAATTGAGAAATGAATTAGTTAATGATGTTCCCAAAGTCTTCATCACTAGGCTAAAGGATAAAAAGATATGCTTCTATCTAAAACCTCATCGAGCGCGATTTACTCTGGTCTTCCAATTTTGATTTGGCGATTTTACTCGCTCCAGTGAATGACAACGCCACCAAAAGTCTTCTAGCCTTCTTGCTTTAAACTGAAAAGCCATAACCCTTCATTATCTATGCATGAAGATGCTCCCGGATCTTAGGGATTCGCATTATCTTTTTCGGAATTGATTTCGGGTAGAATTTGATGCCCGAAAATCTGATGATTTTGTTCGCCGAAGCAAGAATTCAAAGTATCTTTCTGGCAAAATATTACAGCCCATGAAGCGGTATTTCTATTGATGAGATCGTTTCGTTTCATGGGAGATGCTGGTGTATATGTTGCGAATGGGAAGCATTTTTTGAATGGCGGTACATTCATTTTGATGACCGAAGCATTCTTCGATCTGATTATAATTTAGTGCTACGTTTATTTCCTATAAGAAAAGAATTCGTCTGTAAGATGTTATTCTTGCATACAATTATTTCTTATATTTAAAGTTTAAGCATTTTTTGAGAAACTACCTTTATATTAAGACTAACTAGTACGCAACGCTTCTATTCTCAAGTATAATTTCAACATCGCAATTTTTTCTGTTTTAAATTAAGACAAAAGGTGAATAAAGCGTGATTTCAGTTACATTAAGTGCCTAGATTCCGAATATCGCCGTTATTTAAGACTTCAAATGGGACTGAAAAGGGGACTACTCGTTTTTTTTAATTACCGATAAAAGAAAAAATATCATTTGATGGTTCCTATTTCGTTATGATGCCTGCAGAGTTAAGAGATATGAATTATAATATGGATATGAGGTATACGGAGTTATGGGCAGTTCTACCATAATTTTTAATTTCAGGTATTAAAAACTTGTAAAATTTATTTTTTCAAAATCACTTTAAATGTTTATCAAAAGATTTATAAGGGTTCTAGAATTACGAAAAAAAGTTTAGCAAAGCTCATTTGTAAAAAACAAAAAATTATAATAAGGGACGGCAGTTTTTTTAAAAACACCGATTCTAAAGAAACCGGTCTAAACCGGCCTTACGAAACTATCTGTTTTTCAATGAAACTGAAATCGCAAAAAACCGGTTAGTCTTAAAACTGGTTTCGGTTTTCCATCCCTAGATCATTACGACGGTAAGGATCGGAAGGTCAGGAACGGAAGGAAAGGACATTCACACTGTTTTCCGGTCTTTTTTGTGTTGAAACTTACTCCAGTTTGATAAAAATGGATTTTTTTACATCTTGTACTCCACTTAAACATATTTATAGAAAAAAAATTTCAATTATCGAGCAAAAATTAACCCTAAACCTGATAGACTGTAAGGAAAGCAATAAAGCCTCGCAGCCAATTTCACTGAGTATTTTTAAATTTTGGGCTTATTGGTGAATTTTAGCAAAAATATGTGGCTACTAACTGAAATATCAGTTTTCTGCAATACAGTTTGCATGTTTGAAGAATCACTGTAGCTCAATCCAGTGCCTCTCTTCACCACTTTAGGAATGAGGTCAGTGAATGTACCAAAACCCAGGGACAAAGTTAGGAGACGAGAAAAATGCATTATAAATGTTAAAAGCCAAAATTCAATTTAAGGAAATCGTTAAGCTACCGTATTAGTTCAATTTAAAATCCAAATTAATGTAATTTTTAGCTAAAAAAAGTATTAGATTGAGCCCTAAACTGAAAATTTGACATTCGGGACACGCGATGGTAAGGACTTTTCTGCATTGTTTTGTATTCTAAAATTTTCTTGGAATTTCTTTGCTTTAAAATTACGTTTTGCAATTATAAAAGGACCGGTCTTTTAGTATAATAAGAAAAAATGGTAAAGAAATATTAATTTTTTTAAAAGTTATGCCCAAGGGACATAAAATTCAAAATTATGGTAGAATTGCCCTTATAGCGTTAATGCTTAAAAATTACATAGAAAAATTCAACAGGCAGTGATTGGTGGAATTACAATCATACGATGCTTACGTCACCCTACAATCTTTGAATACGATGGCATCATACATCACAGAATGTAATACAGTAGAAGCCAAACTAAATATTTTTTCCAACATAATAGTTTTCTGCCACAACAAAAATTAGCGAAGTTTGTTTTCACTGATGCATGCCCCATGCATACTGTGGTCAAGCCGAAGCCCTTAGGGTTCACTTAGCCATGAAAGTTAGGCCCGTCGGAAGTAATTGCTCCTTCACAGGGCACAGAGCACGTGGAATTACATGGGACGTTGCCTTTGACAGATATTCCTCTGCTCAAGCGTCAACTTGTTTTTACTTGACGCTTTGGTGGCAGTTGGTGAGTTATGGGAGTGGTATTGCTTAGGATATTGGAATAATGGTACAATATATTCTTAAAGCAAATGAAATTAGAGAGCTCAGTTGGTTATGCGCTTGTCTTGTATGCGAAAGGTGCCAAGTTCGGATCCGGGCATTGCCAAAATGACTGCCGGAATATAAAAAGTATGTGCAGCCACAAAATCCGTCGAATAGTGACCACCCCGTATAGAATGAGTGCACGTTAAGTATGCTCCAAAGACCCAAAGCCGCGTATGATGTCGCCCTTAACGGTTGCGTTGGGTGCATGCTCAAGTATCGGTTGACTGTGGTTATAAATTATGATTCCCGTTCCAATAGCCCTCGCGTAGGTCTCCAAAAGCCCTAGTGCAACGATAATTCAACCTAACACTAATCGCGAATGTATTAATTTGGTGGTTAAAATAATGTTGTACTAAACCTACACTAGGGACATTGGTTGTTTTTCCAGCTGTCTATTTCTAGCCTCCTAGCAGCCTTAACACAGCCGAATTAGCCTCGTAGTTTGGAACCATACTTAAATTTGCGAGGTCGACACCTGAGTGGGCACCCACACCCAATGAAACTTCGAGCGACATTGTAAGCTAATGCCGTCGTGATTTCGAACTACACTTATTTAGCGAACAAATTTGTCCCAGCGTACTCGAGCAAACCATCCATGATTAATTGCGAATTTTTATAATATTTTCCAGTGCATATCCGATTTATAGGATGACTAGAAGCACTGAAAGATGTTTAAAAAATTTAAAGATTTTCTTGTTGCACTGCACAATTTATTTACGGCAAGGTTGGTTCATCTTCAAAAAAAATGATCATTCAAAATCTACGTTTATAACATTCTACATTTACTAGTTTCTATTTTGAGCTTTTGCCTAAGCTGTTTTTATAAAATTTTAGTGATTAATAGAATAGCTTTTCACTTCTAATACTGTTGTTTCACGATAATTTTCTTCAACGACAGTTATTTTCATTAAGACATCAAGCAAAACTACCGACTCACAAAATAAAACAATTCTTAGTAAGAAAAATATTCCAATACTTCGTAGAATCTATAAATAGGTAACTAGTAACATTAACTATCTAATTATATCTTACTATATGATAATTTCTATATTATACACCGAAGTTCATGAATAAATGAATGAAACAATTCTAACAGTATCAATATCAACTCAATGCTTTGTACCATTAAATTAAAAATTTTAAGCCATCCAATAATTCAAAGCAACTAACTCCCATCTTTAAGTTTCCCGAGTATATTTGCCGCTAATAACATAACCTCCAACTTACATTTTAACCTTGTAGCAAATCTATTCAGCAGCTTTAACAAAGGCTACTTACTCCTCCATATCAAATGCTTACGTCCCTATGATTAGATGTGGGGGCGCTAAGGCACGTCTTTCAATTAGCAAGGCCGCCTATGGAAGTGGGAAAGTTAATTACAAGAACCCATTAAAAGTTTCCCTGGCTGGCCCACTTCGAATTCATACATCACAAGTAGTGGCCTGTTGCCATGGCGACGGAGACAACTGGACACTGCTCATTATGGGGTGGAGGGAGGGAGGGTAAGGAAATAGAAGAAAAAAATGGGAAAGGGGTAGTGTTAATTAATCGATCGTATACTTATTCGATCTTTTTTTGTATTTGTTTTGTCTGATGTTAATTTGATGTTAAGGTTTGAAAAAACTGTAACTACAACGCCCTCTTTTTCATCTCAAGTATAATGGGGATGTTTCAGATGATGTAATGCGGTTTCATTGGTTGCTTCGGTCTCACTATCAAAAGGATCGATACATTAAAAAAATTTCGTTCCATTCAAGCTTTCTTTAACAGATGTTCTGAACAACCATCGGCACAGAAAGAAGCTGGCATTTTAAAAATGTAATAAGTAAAATAGTCTTAGAAAACTCATTTTCAAATACAACTACTTCAAAACAATTCCAGGCAACAAAAGAAAACAAACCGTTGGAGCTGTTGCCATCCACAACGTGAAACAACTATATAGATGAAAATATATATTTCGTATGAAGAGGAGATGTTGGTTGGCTTTGAATGGGCATGTTTTGTCGTCTTGAGTGGCAACATTTTCGTAGGAATGGAAATAAGGTCCGATTGGTTTAGCAATGTAGTAGCCGAAACTTAATTATTCCTATTTTCATTACTGTATTCTATGGGTAGTTAAGTTCACGTAAAACAAACCCACCCTGCCTCCACCCCACATTACGTCGCCTTACATCGTACCCTTACCACTAAAGTCGCACTAAAGTTTACTTGTTCGTGATTCAGTGCCTTCTTCCAGAGTAAGACCAAGAACAGGGGTTGTGAAAAAATAAGGATTGTTTTCAATTCTCATTTGTCGGGGTCATTTTCAAAAAACCTGACCGTTAACAGTTGCCGCTTTTACATTGAAACATCAACACAGAGTATGCAATTAACTTTAATAAGCATATAAAAACAAAAGTGGCTTAGGTCAAACAGGGTGTTTTACTTTATTATGTGGTGTGTGACTTTTTTTCTTATCAACCTAAATTGAGCGTATGTACAAAGTAAAAATATTACTTTTTTTTCGTTTTTCAAAATTTTGTCAAAAAAACGTAAAAATTAATTTTATAGCAATGTTACTTTATAATACTGTGGACATAAATGACAGAATTCAAAAGATAGAAACTTTTATTAAATTCTTAAGAGCCAAAAACCTAACTAACTTTTTTAAACGCCAAAGACAAACTGAATTTCAAAAAGATAGAACTGCGCGAGATGATAGACAAGTCGTCGAGAGAAAATTAAACAATACTCTCGTGAAATAATTCCGCACAAAATAATGAAATAATTTCGCTACAGACTCCCCCTCTGGATTCGCCGACGTCCCGGCAAGGATCCAGCAAGATTGTCTTAGTTCAGTTTTTCTTGGGACGGCCTCTCTTGCGTATAGGGTTTACAGGGCTCCCGTAGTCGTGAGCCTCAAGGCACGGGCGTAGAGCGGATGTGTGGTACACTCTTAATGGCACGTCCGGATTTTCTGGATTTGCCACTTCATAGCTGGTTAGCGAACGTTGGGTCTTCACTATATACGGTCCGTCGCGTCGTGGCATGAACTTGGCAGATTTCTTGTTAGCTCTGCTGCTTATAGGATGAGTGGAGACCCAGACTTTATCACCAGGAGCGTACTGCACTGCATTTCTGCGCTTTTTGTCTGCATACTCCTTTCGCTGATCTTGTTTTTCCTCCACTCGGTCTCTTATTTCCCGACTCAAATTTGCAAACTTACACAAGTATGGTGTGATTTCCGCTACGAAGTTGTCGTTGTGAATTACACTCCGTAAGTCGTGATTCACGTCGTCAGGTGTGCGCATTTCTCTTCCAAATTGTAGGAAGGCAGCAGAATATCCCGTTGAGGAGCATTGAGCAGAATTCATGGCAAAACGAATCACTGGAAGTTTTTCGGACCAAGCTGTGTGAATGCCGCTTCCAACTAGGATAGCAATACGAGGTTTTAGATCTCTATTTTTCCTCTCAACTGGGTTAGCTTGAGGGCAATAAACTGGAGTAAGAATTTGAGCAATATCCAGTAGATTACAGATTTGCTGCATCACCGCACTGACGAACTGAGAGCCATTGTCAGAGATGAGACGTCTCGGTAGTCCGTATCTTAAAATTACTTCTTCTAGTAAGGTTATAGCACACTCTCGGGCTGTGGCTTCTTGTAATGCGAAAAGTTCTACCCATCTCGTTGCTGTATCCTCCACGATGAATATCCATTTTTTCCCATCTGGTGTTTCAGGTAGAGGGCCAAAAAGATCAATTGCCAAAGTCTCAAAACGCTGGGAATACACTGGTGTTCTTAAAAGTCCAGCCGGTTTCTGATTTTCGGCTTTATACCGACTGCAATCAGGGCATTTCTTGACGTAGTTGGAGATGTAGGTTCTCATTCCTGACCAGTAGTATCTTTTGGAGATCCTCTGAAATGTTCCCTCTTCACCATAGTGACCAGCGGTAGGAGCATCATGATGTTCTTTTAGAATGTTATCCCATTCTTGTTTGGGTACTACCAACTGCGCTTCTTCTGAGTCAGAATCTGGTGAGTATCTGTAGAGCACTCCTTGGGTCATGAGGTAACCACGATTCGTCCAATTAAGGAAATTCTCGTTCTTGGAACTTTGTTCAAAAGTCTCTATTATTGTCTTCAAGTTTTCATCTTTGAGTTGTTGTTCCCTAATGTCTTTAGGCGACCTGGTGGGGAGGTCTACCATAACAGCACAGGACTCGCACTCTACTTCACCATGTGTGCACTGAGGTCGAGATAGCATATCCGCAACTACATTTGCTTTTCCAGGCACGTATTCAAGCTTTAAGTTGAATGATTGTATTTGTAGGGCCCAACGAGCTAGACGTCCTGTTGGTGTTTTCAAGCTCAAGAGCCACTTCAGCGGTTGATGATCCGAAACAACCCGGATTTCAGCACCTTCGACGTATCCTCTAAACTTCTCTAATGCCCAGACGACGGCTAGCGCTTCTCTTTCAGTGGTTGAGTAATTTCTCTCAGCTGTATTAAGAAGACGACTTGCATATTCTATTGGGTGTTCTTCCGAACCCTGACCTTGACTAAGGACAGCTCCCAAAGCATAGGCTGATGCATCCGTTCTCAGAAGGAATGGTTGGCTCTCGTCTAGTTGTTTAAGGACTGGTGATGAAGTCAGGCTTTTCTTTAAGGTATCAAAGCTGTTCTGCTCTTCCGAACCCCATGTCCAGGCAGTTCGTTTTCGTGTGAGATTGCTCAGTGGTTTTGATATTCCAGCAAAGTTAGCTATGAATCTTCGGTACCAACTGCATGTCTGTAGAAATGATTGAACCTGCTTTACATTCTTCGGAGGTGGAATATCCATAATGGCTGACACCTTGGCAGGATCAACTTCAATTCCGGAACTTGTGATGTAATGTCCAAGGTATTTGACCTTTTGACAAACGAAGTGACACTTTTCCCGATTTGCTTGTAACTTGAATTGTTGAAGTCTTTTGAATACTTGGCGCAAATCCTCGAGATGTTGTTCAAACGTTGGGGACATGACAATTATGTCATCCAAGTAAGCTAAAGTATTGACCTTTAGCCCATTTCTGAAAATGTCTATCAATCTTTGGAAAGTTGCTGGAGCGGTTTTCAATCCGAAAGGCATTCGAGTGAAGCGATAAACTCCAAAGACGCAAACAAAAGCTGTTTTGTCCTTATCTGGTGGATACATCTTGACCTGATGGTAACCAGCTTTTAGATCGATGGTAGACATATAGTTAGTCTCTGCGGCTTTTTGTAGCAGGTCATCCATCCTCGGTAATGGGTAAGGATCAGCTTTCGTGACGGAATTTAATTTCCTGTAATCTACACATAAGCGGAATTCTCCATTCGGTTTAGGTATCAGCACAACTGGTGCCGCATATGGTGAGTCGCACTCTTCTATAATTCCAGAGGCAAGAAGAGAGTCCAATTCCTTCTTGAGCACCTCCCGGCGCGCGGGTGACATGCGATACGGTATAGTGGCCACCGGGGGCGCATTTCCGGTGTCAATACGATGCTCCAGATATGGTGTAGGACCTCCCCCTGAATTGAAGGTATCCTGGAACTCCATTATTAACTTGTTCAATTGGGTTCGCTGCTTAGGAGGCAAGCCTTGTCCTTCCTCTTCTCGAAGTTGACCTTTGATTGGTGGCTCAACCTCTTCAATCTGGGACGCTGCTTTGTCTTCAGACAGGACGTCCGATTTAAGGACATCTTGTTGCAGGACTTCTGGTTCTGGAACAGCTTCTATTGGCTGTAAAAGGCTTACCGGTATATCTTCTTGGAAGTGAATCTTCCGCTTTGGGTTCTCACAGAAGTGCCAATTTTTGTTCTTCATGTTGAGTACGATACCAGTCTTTTCTAGGAAGTCCGTCCCAAGCAGAGTTCGATTTCCTTTTGCTCTTGGCAGAGCAAGAATATCTAATGGTACAGATTTATCTTCCACCCTAATGTTCACCTTGGCGGTGTACGCTTCTTCCGTAGACTTGCATCCATTTGCCAATGTCATTGCAATCTTTGTGGGTTGGAATTTTACACCATTGTTCAGCAGACAGGAATATAAGATCTCCCCAGCGACCGATCTGGAAGCGCCAGTGTCTGCACAAACTCGAGCATTTACTCCTGATATGTTGGTGTCAATCAAAGCCAGTGGTGAGTTTGTTGTGTGGTAGGCGTGCATGGTCAAGAAGTTGACAGCAAACTTTTCATCTCTTCCTGGTGAACAGGTGGGACATTTAGTTTTAATCACTCCTATTCTGCCACATCCATAACAACTGACAGTTGGTCTTTCCACATTTAAAGTTTCATTTCTAGGGTTAGAGGGGAACGTTTTCGTTTTTTGTGGACCAGGTTTGGAATTTCGGTTAAACTCGTTACCTTGACGACACTTCGGAAATTCATTCCTCTTAGGCTCTTGAGATGTAGTCTTTTGCCTTACGCTTCTAACTTCGTCGTAAGAGTCCAACTTATTCGCAAGTTCAATAGGGTTTACCAAATCCGACCAGTTGTCCAGGAAATGGTCTCGGACATCGGGTGGAACGCGACGCTTAATTTGATCACTGATCACCAAGTCACACAGAGGTTTAAACTCTGTAATTCCAAGTCCTGATATCCATCCGTCAAAAAAATTCTGCAAATCAAAGTAGAAATCACGCCATGTAGTGTCAGGACTTTTGCGATGTTGTGTGAACAACTGGCGAAACTTCTCGGCACTCATCTTAAAACGCTTTAAAAGTATTTGCTTCACATAGTCGTAATCTTGAACATTTTCTTCACTTTCTTGAGCAATAAGTTTAGCAATGTCTTTTGGGAGAAGACCGACCAAATACACAACCCACTTTGTGACTGGTATCTTTAAAAATGTTAACTGTCTTTCGAACAGGTTCAGGAATAAACTGATATCGTCACTTTTTGCATCGAAGCTAGGAATTAACTTTTCGAATCCAAATTTTGGAAACTCGGTGTCGTTTGACAAAGCGGAACCCGATGAAGAATTTGGATTTTCCAAATGAGATTGCAATCTCAGTTTTTCCAGTTCGAATGATCGTTCTTTTTCAAGATTCATTCGTTCTTGTTCAAGTTTTTCTTCTTTTTCTTTAGCAATTATTTCCTCTTTTTCTTTAGCAATTCTTTCTAAGATGATTTCTTCAAGAAGCGATTTCACATATTCCAGTTCTTCTTTATAAACTTCACTTTGCTGAATGTTGTTTTTTATTTCTATAACTTTGTTAGTCACATCATACTCTATATTTAAGTCCTCGGCTAATCTTTGCAAATCCGACTTTTTTGCTTTCGCAAAGAATGACATGGCGTCAATATAAATCTTATATGCTATCAAATAGTTCAAAAAAATTCCTTCTTGTTGCACGTATGACCACGTATAAGTAACAATTCACTATAAACTCATTAAAATTAACAGGGATTCTAAAATAATCTTCTTCAGGTACTAAAATGTTCCTAAACGAAATTTGAATTGGATAATTCAATTACCTTTAGTTCCTGAGTTCTCAATTAACAAGAAAAAGTAAAAGGATTTTACTTATCTTTCTTCTATTGTGAGTTATACATCAGCATTTAACATCGGGTGATGTCGTTATTTGATATCCCAATAGACGAACTTCTATAACGGAACCGTTGAAAAGTAGCCATCTTGCATCGTTTCCTTCCGTTGAAAGTAAGCTAACTTCTTTCTACAAGTTCAAAGTTCACTAAAACTAATTCAAATATCGTAGATCGGGCCCCACGTTGGGCGCCAATTTATAGCAATGTTACTTTATAATACTGTGGACATAAATGACAGAATTCAAAAGATAGAAACTTTTATTAAATTCTTAAGAGCCAAAAACCTAACTAACTTTTTTAAACGCCAAAGACAAACTGAATTTCAAAAAGATAGAACTGCGCGAGATGATAGACAAGTCGTCGAGAGAAAATTAAACAATACTCTCGTGAAATAATTCCGCACAAAATAATGAAATAATTTCGCTACAATTTTAATATTCGGGCGAAAAATTACACATGAAAACATAAAATAGCCACCCCGGTGGCGCAATCGTTAGGACTCTAGCCTTTGGAGCTGCTGAGGTCGGGCTCGAATCCCGGTCAGGCATGGATGTTTGTGACCGTCAATAAATGTTGTTATTTGTCGATGTGTTATTCATTTCTTTGTGTGACTGTATAAATTCTTTCTTCAATTTCAAGTCTGTCCCACTTGACGAAAGCTTATAAGCGGTGCTCTGAACAAGCACACAAGCTGGAATATATATGTACCATACCATATACCATAAAAAAAACATAAAATATTTTAATACAAACCAATCATAAAGATAAAATGTTGCTGTTATGCATAGTTTAATTTGTTTATATTTTTGTGTTAACTAAATATAAACTATTTACTTATACATGGAATATAAAAGGAATTTACATAATTTTTTTTTAACAGTTAACAATCATCTTTTATATTTTTGAATACCTTTAAATCTTTCGATTTATACATAATTTTTGCTAAAATGATTTATGATATTAAAACAAATATTATTTGTGAATTAAAAAAATTACGAAAGAAAACCAGGTCAAATTCAAAGGATCCACCGAAATCTCAAGAGAGATTCTATTATCCCAGATTTTATCTCTAACAGTTAACTTAACCGGAGACACTCGCCTTACTTCTGAAATAAAACGGCTTAATTAGGCTTAGTACAACTGTCAGATTAAAATAAAAAAATAATTATCTCTAAGATATATTTTTGCAAGAATATCTCACCGACCATTATTATGATATTTAATGCAAAAAAGAACCACTAATTAAAACTTTTTGAAAATAGAGTTCTTTTGAAAAGAGACAAGAGTTGAAAATAGAGTAGAAAAAAGTTTTTTTTTACGTTTTTAATTGATGGAAGAATTTTAAGGCGCTTTAGCACATAAATCGGTAATTTATTCAGATTTTATAAAAAGTTTTTATAACAACTTAAAATTTGTCATTTCTATTGGTTTTCTTTCGGATTATAGTGTGGATAACAGAAAACTGCACGTGTGTCTCACCATTATAAAGCAATGTTTTAGTTTGACAAAATTTTAAGGGACTCAGGAGTCTAAATTTACAGTCATAATTCCCTTGTTTAGTTTTTTTTAAATTGCCACCTCGTAGTAAAGTAATTTTTAAAAAAACATATGTACTCTGTAATTTTTTCACAGGCGGGGTTTAATTTTTTTCATTTATAAAAGACATTATGGCCGGTTAAGGTAGAGGCATACTGATTCGTTACAATTACTTTTGTTACATATCTAGATACAGTAACTAGGGTAAAATTGGACAAATAATGATATATTTTATAAAAAATTCTATTTAGTTTTGAATCAATTAAACACTAATTTTATCTGAAAATTGTAAAAGTAAATGGGCTTATGATACAAACAATTTTATCTTAAATATTAGATTTTCGTTTACGATATTCATTTATTAGGTATTTCTGTAAATAAGTGTTTTCCTTCTTTTTTTTAAATAACTTGTAATCTCAATTTATTTATACTTTTGCTGACTTTTTTTTCATCATACTTGTCTCTCCTTTTAAAAAAAGAAACGGAAATTTTTTTTACAGAAAATAAAAGAGATGGGTTTTGTTTGGTTGAATAACGTCGCACTAGAGGCACAAGATTAAAATTAAAGATATGGTACTTTTTTTATATACACTTGGTTATACATTTTTGGACGTATATTTTTTCATACACACTGGAATATTTATTGTCAGGAGTGTATGATGGGCTTTGATACAAATAGATACACATCATTTTTAATTAAAAAAAAACAGCTAATTATTCCTTTGTCAAGCCAACCGAATAACATAGATTTACCCTTTACAAATGCGCTAAAGGGGTTTATTATTCTTTCGGTAAGACATCGATAGTTTTTAACAAGGAATATCTAAAGGTATAAAAAAAAACTGAAAAATCCCAAGAATAGCGTCATTAAACCGTATAATATTAAGGAGCAAATTCTTTTTAAATATTACGGACCTTCATCGCGTTTATTTTCATTGCGGAACTTAAGTACTTTGGGTAATCCTTCTTTAAAGATATTGTTGGCTCCTCTCGTTAAATATTCTGGATTTTGAAAAGAGGGAGTTTTTTTTTATATTTTGAGCTCCCTCTAAAAATTTCCTCTTAAAAATAAATCGTAGGTGAGTTAATGACTTGAACGATAAATTAGCCGGAAAACGGAGTTTTCTTTTCTGTAATGTTTAAGAGGCTTATTTCAGTATTTTCCTTT
The DNA here is from genome assembly GCA_023701765.1 of Hylyphantes graminicola. Lineage (NCBI taxonomy): Eukaryota > Metazoa > Arthropoda > Arachnida > Araneae > Linyphiidae > Hylyphantes > Hylyphantes graminicola. Next base: position 42,557,529 of record CM043122.1, on the reverse strand, counting down.
TGTTTCCTGGAAGTATTGTCGAAATTTCATTTGATAATTGGTCTGAAAATTTATGTCCGAAACATAAAATGGAATTTTGGTAGAATTAACCTTATTGTTAAATTTAATTTTTTATGGAAAAAAGGTTTAGTTTTCTTTTGTTTCAGAAATAATATGTTGTTGAAATTGCAGTAAGTGATTAACAACCTTTTCTTCAAAAATAAGTCAAATACTTGAAATTAAAATTAAAAAAACAAAATAAAACTAATTGCCATATTTGATTTTGAAAGATTTTTTTCAAATAAAAACTGTTGGAGATACTCTATTTATCATTATCTGTCCACATTTTTCTTTACGTAACAAAAATTCTTGGCTTGTAACTTCTATTTTTATATATATTTTTTTTCCAATTATACCTTTATAATTTATCTATTTATCTTTAATGAACATTAAACACTGAACCAAAGTAAAAAAAAATGCTCTCTGGAGACATGGATTAAAGGATCTAATTAATTTCTTGGAATAAACAGCTTCTATGTGTGTGAAATACTAAACATTAATTTTTTTTTTAAAAAAATGTGTTTAGTCTTTTTAGCTTCTATGAATGAAAAACAACAGAAGTAATACAATCCCTTCCAAACCAGAAATCGTAATCATTTCTGATATGCGGGTGTACCAAAATTACCTCATACTCTTGATTGTCCTTTTCGGTGATAACATCAGCTAAAAAAGTCCCCCCTCTTAACAGAAAAGAAAACACATAAAAATCAAACAAATAATTGTACTGGTTTGAGAAAGTTCTAAGTTAAATTTTGATCAAAAATTAAATTTATGTTTCGGTAAATTCTATATTATTAAGCATGTTATTTTTAAGTAAGCAGTAATTTTGGCAAATAATTGATATATACTTTCTATCTTTATAGGCTTCCATTTTAATTGTTATTTTTAACCAATTTCACTCAATTTTCTGGTGAAGTGCTGGGCATTTGATAAAGTATTAGCATATTTTAGAGGTCCTGAAATCGAGGCCAGCCATTCCGATTTTAAAATATAGTTTGGGTAAGATAGGGACAGAACCAAGAACCTTCTCAGTGAGACACTCGTCGATTTTCGGCCTCTCGGAGGCCATATAGAAGGATTTACGTCATCTGAAACTAGCCTATAGAGAGCCAATGCTAGTTACAGCTTTTTCAAAACCATCTCCTAAATTTCTATCTGCATCGGGCTTTGGTTAAAACTGGCCCTAACACAAGAGCAACTTAAGTTCTAAGCGTCCCTATTGGTCCGGCCTTGATAGGCTTAGACCTTTATTGGCAACAATGGGCATCTTAAGTCTGGCCGGCGGAAGTTGCCTAGGACAGAAATGGCTGATTACCCTAGGGTCATTGCGTTAAGGTCCGCTGAGGGCTCGCCCAGGGGGCTAGTAAATAAATTGATAAGAAAAGCGGGGAAATTGACCAGTGTCCAGTTCTGGACCCAGGGGTTGTTCGGAACGGGGATCGATTTTTGGTTCGGGGTGGAAATTCTTTATTTTCGGGGATGCTAAACTGGACAAAGGGACGAAAGTGAAATGAAGAGCTTAGTGGAAGAAAGTGCTAAGTGACATTTTTGGAAAAATTGGGATTTTTGTGTCCATGAATATGTTATTCAATCCCTTAGAGATAACAAATTTCCCCTTTTTCATTAACTTTTAGTTATTTAAAATTTTACTCTTTAAAAATTCCGTTTTCAATGGATTTGAGTGCAATCTAAAAACTCTAAATCTTAATTTCTCGTTTACATTTTTTTTTGTCTCTTAGCAAGTGCTTCTACTAAGCTCTTCAAATGCGATGGATCGTAGAGGTGGGTTTTAGTATGTCTGGGATTGTGGAAGCTATAATGGATAGGTTTTGGGACTTATATGTGTAATTGGTATTAGTGAGATAGTTTGTGCGTTGAATCTTTAAATAATATTAATAATTTAAATATATTGTGTGTTTAGGGGAACTGCGGTACTTGATCCAATAGGGTGAAAGTAAAAAGCATGGTGGAAGTGGATTTTTGTACGTCTGGGATTGTAAGGACTTCAATGGATGGAGGACTTTTAGGATTTTTGATCGTTATTAGAATAATAAATAATTAATCAGTATTAGTTAATATACTCTTTTGTTGAAGCGTTGTAATCATAATTAGAAACTTGCATTGATACTTAAGAAAATGTGTGCTTATGGGGAACCAAGCAAAATCCATAGTTCAAGTGTCAGTAGTTTCATTTCTAGATAATAAAATAGTGCTTAAAAAATACATATTGACAATGTTGTACAGCTGGGGAAAAAAAAAACGCTCCACCCCACGTTTCTCAGCTGCTATTGGACAAGGAACTTTGTGAAAGGTGTCATTTTTCAGGAAATAGCGTAAGGAACTGAGAACTGGCAACAAAAATTGTATAAGGGGTCGTCTACATATTAAAATGTGTACCAACTTTGAAAATTCTAATGGCAACACCCAATTTTTTTTACATAAAAATGTTCAGCACCTACAAAATACCCCATCTGTAAAAAAGAATTATTTACTTTGCATTATTTGCTGAGCTATAAGCATTCAAAGTTGAACGCCCATAATGTTAAAAAAGTTTCATAAACTTTTATTCATATCTCCACAAACAAAAGGAATTAAAGAAAGTTTTTTTTTCATTATATACTTCTTAATCTTCCAAAAACAAATCACACAAGTTTTTTCATCAATTTTTCAGTTTTAATAATTTTTTATTTAAATTTAAATAATAAAAAATAAAACATGAATAGCAACCCCAATTTTTTTTTACATAAATCGATAAAGTAGATCAAGTAGAACCAAAATCAAAAATTTTTTAATTCAAAAAAAATTATTTGCCGAGTTATTGTAAAAAAACCGAAAAAGACGAATTTTAGGGATCGTGTAAAAAATTACTTGGCGAATTCGATCCTAACTTGCATTATCGTTTGGTGATTGAAAAGCATTTGTTGATAAATGTTTATTCAAATTATTGATGTCTGAAAAAAATCTAAAAATCTTTTCTTTTTTCAAGTGCATGCAATGTATTTTGTTTGTCGAATTAACTTAAAATTATATCGATTACTATGTTTTTAAATATGTGTTATTTCCAATACAATTTCAAGAAGTGAGTATCAAAAATGAATATGCTAAAATATAATTGGAATTCGGTTTTCAGTACATTTTATTGTTACCACATTGCTTATTTAAAATTATTAGTGCCCACTTTCCTTGATTATAAATCATTGCCCAATCATTCTGAATAATTTTATTTTGCTTTCCTTAAATATCGTGTTAAGGTTGTAACCCTCGTTTTGAAATACGTGGTTTATATTACCGATAAAGGGCGACAAATTTTTAACTAACTTTTTGCAGCAATATTAATGAAACAAAAATTTGCATAAAAAAGTGAAACATTAATGCAATAATCATGTTAGTCAATGTGATTATAACTAATCGCATTTGAAAATCTGTTCGTTATAAATAACCGTATATGCAACTTAAATTAAAATTAAAACTTTTTATCTTCTAGTCTTTGTTTTATTTCTGAATTTATAATTTCAAAATAAAAAAAAACGTTAAAAAAATCACAATATTAGTGAAGAAAGTTAAATTCTAGCATCCGTTGGCGAGATTATGTTAACCCAGTTAGTTTGTTGCTTTGAAAAGACGCAACCCAAATATTACTGTTTTCACTTTAGAGATGTCCCCCTAAACGAGTTCAAAATTAATGCTTTAATATCTCAGCAAATAATGCGAACTAGATCATAATTTTTTATACATGGGGTATTTTGAAGGTGCTGAACATTTTTATGTAAAAAAAATTGGGTGTTGCCATTGGAATTTTCAAAGTTGGTACTCACTTTAATATGTAGACGATCCCTTATGCAATTTTTGTTGCCAGTTCTGAATTACTAACGCTATTTCCTGAAAAATGACACCTTTCATAAAGTTCCTTGACCAATAGCAGCCGAGAAACGAAGGGTGGAGCGTTTTTTTTTTCCCCAGCTGTACATGGTTTTGCAACTAAGAACGATTACAAAACAAGGGACCGATTAAGAAAGTATCAACTTCAAACAAATATATTTATAATGTCAGAGTTATTGTTAAAAAAAGTTTATTTTGAAGCATGTAGAAAAATGTATCTCGTCGAATATTTTATAAACGTGCATATTTCTTTGATAGTTGTATTTTCACCATGGGATTAGTTAACTTGAAGGAAAGAAGTGATGCCACTTCCAACTCGCAAAACTTATTTAAAACATAAGAAAAAATCCTTGTATCAAGTATCCTCGTGGGTCAAGTATCCCTAGTTAGTCCTACTAATAAAGGAGAACCAGATTTCCTAGGATGCTAAAATAATGAAAGTTAAAAACGATAGATCATAGAGGTGGGCTTAAGCATTTCTGGAATTGCTTAGGCTTGAATGGATCGGTTTAGAGTTTGAGATGTGTAGTTGGAATGGATACCTAATCAAATTTTCAGTTTTTGTTTTTTAGTATTCTAAACAATATTTATGAGTGTAAATAGTCTATTTATACTGAATTAAGCATTATACAATATTTATAATTATTAATCCAATGTATTAACTGCAAAGTTGAAAAAAGTAAAATAATCAAAGTTAAAAATTTGAATCGAGTATCATAAATGTATAGGGATACTTAACCTTACTCAAATACTCATACACATGATAGTATGACTCAAAACTTTATAAAAAATATACTTTATACATGAAAAAGTGGATGCATTGTGTCGATTGAAACTGTCAACACAATATTTATTAGTTGCTTCTGGTTTAGGCAATTTACGATGCCTACTCATGAAGCCTCGCTACCCAAAATTGACAATTTCTTTTTTTGTTCCAATTTTCTGCAAATATTTTATTTTATTCTTCAGTGCTTTTTAAAACCAAACTTGTTTAATAACTTAAAAGTAAAACCATATTTCAAGAGAGACAAATCTTCTTATTAGGTGCACACTTAATCCTCTTTTCATTAAAAACTTACTTATGATGAAATGAATGATTTGCTTTTTTTTTAAATCAATGAAAAAAGTCATAAAAATATTTTTGTTAATGAAAATCTATAGCTTTTTATTTTTTATATCCCTTTATGTTCCAGGACGTAAATATATTGTTACTTTAAAATTATGGAGTCTTACAAAGGTTTTTTAACCCCTGATTTTATTTTATTTTAATCAGAATTAAACATCAACTGTATCAGGAATTTTTCGTTATCAAAACAGATAAAGTAAAAACTAAGTAGTAAAAATATACATCTGTTTATGTACTGTTAAAAGTCAGATTACATTTTTGGCCTTTAAAAATACAAAAAAGGATTCATAATTGGAAAATCGTTTAAAAAAGTTAAAAATAATTATACACTACATAGATTATTCATTTACTACAAAATTGTATATGTTACATAAATTTCTTAATTATTTCAAAGTGATATAATTAGAGACATTAAAAAAATATATAAATATATTTAAGTGAAATGTGTGTTTTATGTATACTACTGAAGTTTGAAATTATGGATTTTTTTAAAATTAAAACATATTGGAAAGAAATTTATCAACAGAGGAATCTCCCTTTCAATCGACCGTTTAACGCTTCGCTGTACGGTGACTACGTATGTAGAGAAACAACATGTACAGAACGCTTTGGCACGCAGTTACTATGCTTTTCTGTTTGAAGGGTACATGCGTAGGGAAAACGGTTTTACAGAGCTAAAAGTGATAGGGGTTTTTTATATGTTACCGTTATATCTGAAAATCGTTAATATGAGTATTTAAATATGTGTTTTTAATATTGATGCAGTTCTCTCTCGAAATGCGGAATTTTTTATGTATTAGTTTTTTTAATTTATTGGTAACAACACAAGTTATGTGAAATTTATATTAACTAAACTAAGCAAGCGGGCTGGTATTCTAAAAGTATTCTTAAAATTAACCATATTATGTATATAAATTGAAATTTAAATAATAAACACAAATATTTTTAATTTTAAGAATGTTTTTTGACTAAGTTTTTTTTTTTAAAAATATTAACCTTATTTGTGTTCTAAAATAATTAAACGGTTATATTTTGACATTTAAAACAAGTTGGTTTTTTTATGCTTCAAGAAATAAACTGTTCAAATAATAACCTTAATATAATATCAAGATAATTTTTTTATTACAAAATTTTTTGATAACAAAATTATCACAAAAAGAATGTATCTACTTTCAATGCTAGTTTCAACTCCTAAGGATTAAACTATTTACAAAATATAATAGGGAAAACAAAGCCAAAACTGTGTAAAAGTAGACAAAATTCTACAATAAAAAATCTCGAAATAATTTATATTTGTTTCTATATTTTGTACAATAATAATATAAAACAAAATGTTCTAATTTTTTATTAAAAGTATACAATATTAATAGGATTCTTGCTCCCAATATTATGTACGAAATAATAAGAGTTTGGATGAGAAGGCACAAATAAATTACTAAAAATATCTTAATTGCTAAAATAAAAATAATAAACCTCCAAAAGTTTTTTGTTACATTTATATTTTAATTTGTATTGAAAATCCTAAATAAAAATGCCCTATTTTTTCTATTCTTAATATTAAATATTGCTAATATCCTCCCTCCTAATTTTTTACGCGCTAAGTAATAATAATAAATGGCATAGGAACGAAAAAAACAAATAATAAGTAAACAAACTTATTGTATAACTAATAGAGAATAAAAAAATACTTAATTAAAATTATTAATAATAATCGAGTTATTGCAATAATCACCATAAAACAAAAAAAATCAAAAGTACAAGTATCCCCAAATAGTCCTAATATACTCTTTTTCAATTTTTACGCACCAAATAATAATAACAAATGAAGTAGAAAGGAGAACAACAGATAATAAGCAAATTTATCGAATCACTGATCGAGAATTATTTTCTTTTACTTAATTATTAATAATAACCTAATTATTGCAATAAAACCCAATGAAACAAAAAAATAATAATAAATAAAAGTATAAAATGTCCCTAATATACTCTCCTTCAATTTTTACGCACCAAATAATAATAACAAATGGCGTAAGAAGGAGAACAACAGATAATAAGTAAATTTATCGTATAACTGATCGGGAATAATTTTCTTTTCCTTAATTATTTATAATAACCTAATTATTGCAATAAAACCCAATGAAACAAAAACAATAATAATAAATAAAAGTATAAAATATTCTCAATATACTCTCCCCCAATTTTCCGCACCAAATAATAAGAGTGCGGGGGAGAAGGGAGGAATAACTCAAAAAACGTCTCCGCCCTTTCGGTGTGCAGTTTGAAGGGCAGGAAAAATCCCGCGTCCATATTCCATATTGAAAAGGGGCGTCACCTTATGTGATTTGTCACTACGCCGCCTCCAATAGCGGGGCGCCCCGCGATATTGCGTATTAATATCGCCGACGACGTCACCAAACTTCTCATACACTCATAGACCAATAAAAACTTACCAAGAAACATTCCTGTGGAGTCTCCGTGACCAATAGCCGTGGCCCCCGAGATATGACGTATTATTACGAAACTTATCATTCTTTAGCAGCACACAATACGAACTACAAACGATATCGAAAATGTATCGTAAGACGATATTCAATCAACGTACCTTCTAGAACTCCTCGTAGGCTTTACATTGTAGCTTCCATATGCACTGCGCAGTTCGGTTTAAAGTTAGAAAGGTCCGGGCGATTTCTAAACATTGTAGTTTTAAAGAATCTAAAGGATCGATGCGCGTAGCAAGACATGCTAACTAGCTAGCGGCCTCAGAAGAAAGAGAGTAGTTTTTCAGCCAATCGAAAGTTTCGCTGCTCTACTCGTCCCCCCCCCCCCCCCCCCCTCAGTTGTGGTCTTCTGAAATGGGAGGGGGGGGGGTCTCGGGGGTCAGATAGTTTTTGTTGCTTTTCTCTTGTTCTTGTTTGAAACAAGTTGGAAATAAAGGTTTCGAAAGGATTGAAAACATAGTTATATTGACCGCTCGTTCATCAAACGATATAATGTGTTGAGTGTATCAGATTTGATTATGAAATTATATTTGTAACTGACATATAAGTTTAAGTTATTCTAATTAACTATAATGACTTAAGATATAACATACAGTGCTTCATACCACTTTATACAAAAAATAATTGCTATATACTTATAGCTACTTTTAGCTTCCACATTACGTTTATAACGTAAAAAGTGGAAGGTTTTATAATCGTTCAGTCCGTCTGTCCGTCACCCACTTTCACAGAGCGAACCAAAAGTTGCACAAACAATTGGGATACGTCATTTTAAAGCAAAAAATCGGGTTAGGTTACATCCCAAATTTCATTAAAAAATTTAAATTAGAAGTATATTTAAAATTTAAATAACTAAAATTTTAATCTGCATTGAAATAACATGCAAATTCCATTTTCATTCTATGAGCGAACCAAAAGTCGCACAAGCAATTAGAATACGTCATCTTAAAGCAAAAAATCGGGCTAGGTAACATCCCAAATTTCATTAAAAAATTTAAATTAGAAGTATATTTAAAATTTAAATAACTAAAAATTTAATCTACATTGAAATAACATGCAAATTCTATTTTCACTCAATATTTTCACTGTTGCCATTTCATGAAACGTACGAGAAACTTTATTTAAAATAAAAATAAAACCTTTGAAAGAAAATTTATTTATTTGATATAATTCGGTTTGGATTGTTGAAATATCACAATAGACTTCTTTTGATGGTTCATTATATATGTATGAAGAAAGATGTATAAAGGATTCTAATTTTGCATAAAATATATGCAAAGTTTCTCTTTTATTTTTAAAGCATCATTTTTACTAATTATATATTTTTTTTTAACTGTAAATTAAATTCCGGCGACTAAAAGAATTATATTTATTAAAAATTTGCATCATTATATCACGAATTCCAAACAAATTTAGTAAACGATAATGAGTAATTTTTAATTTGACAAAGTATATTAAAGAAAATAGTTAATTTTGGCGTTTACAATTCTAAATTAGAAGTCTCTGTTAGGCGAATTTCTTTCTGAGGTGTATAATAAGTGTGTTTCCTGTGAGCATATAAATATGGTGTGGAAGCGATTTTAGTGACAGGTTCTGTAACAAACCAACTTGTTTTAAATCATAAATAATCTGAGGTAAGATATTTACTATATGAATTTGTGGATGAGAGTATTAGATTGGGAAGCTGTTGAAAATTTCGGCACTTGGTTTCACCAAAAACTTCCTCCCAGTTGTTGCAACGGCTGTGTTGTGAAACGTTTTAGATTGAACCATTTTCCAGATTTCGGAAACAAAAACCTGCAAAATGGTTCAAATAAATTCCAAAATTGTGGTGAAACGTCTCTTCACACAGTCGTTGCAACCAACATAAATATTTTTTTGTGAAATCTAGCACGACTTTTTTAGCAGTGCAGCATGGAGCTCTTGTTTAATTAAAAAATGTATTAAAATAAGAACATTCAGATTTTCTATTCATTTATATGGCGAACAAGATACCTTATTTGATATTCCTAAATAATTTAGAGATGAAATTAGAATATCATGTAGTGTAGTACTAGACGCTGAATGATATCCTAAGATTCTACATTTAATAACTGAAATGTGCAGACTTAAGTGTGAATCTTTATTATAATGCAGATAATGACAGGTTATCAAATACATACTAAGTATGCTTCATGATGTTAAATAATTATGAAATAAATACTTTTTTTATTTATCAATCACAAATTTAGAAATTTACAGAGGTTTCATGTGAACAATAATAATCCTGGAAAATAACATCTCAAATCGTTTTTTTATTTAAAAAATATTCTTTTTTTCTTTTATAAACTTTTATTTTAAACTCTTTGCATTTTTTTTATATTTCTCATGTATATAAAGATCAAAAATCAAATTTGACTTAAACGTTGTTAAAACTAAATCACGATCAATAAATACTTTACAATGGTTCATAAATACATACAAAAATCGGCAAATCATATAGTTACAATAATGAGAAGTTTCAAACAATATTGTAGAAATCTCCAATAAGTAAACATTCTCAGAGTAGGCAAATAAAAACAATATTATTAAATAATGCTGTTTTCTTCCTTAGTTTTTATCAGTTAAGTACCAGAAATATATTTATATCATACATAAAATTAGTTTAAAAACAAAATAAATATTTGGTGAATTCTACCAATGAACATGCGTTTTTAAGCTTATTATTATGAAATAAAAAAATATATATTTAATGATGCGACATTTTGTATATTTGTTGCAAAACAATATATTTTTCTCACCATAAAAATCAGTCTTACATTCACTTATCAAGAGTCATAACACTAGTGAAACTAATAAAGTCTAAACGAATGCTATTTAATCGGGCAAAAAATAGATGCATAACAGAAAACATTATCTCAAAACGATACAAAAATAGGCTAGTCTATTATATATAATTACTATAAACTGTTTATCTAATTTACTCAGAAACGAAAACAACTAGTAATATTACATGTAATCAAAAGTTATTAAAGGTAGTAAATTGTCTGTAGTACAAGAATATATCCGCATTTTTAAAGAATCAAAAAGAAACCCTCTTTAACAAATTCGCACCCCACCAGATATAATAAGCCAACAAACATTCCCCTAAAAGATTTTCAATTTTTGAGGCAGCGCAAAAAAATTAAAAAATCAAGTGTCAAAGCCTTAACAATATCTACAGCAAAGTACTAAACTGTAAATCATGCATCAAATTAATTTACTATCAAGATCACTAGAACTTAAAATATTATTAGAATATATGCGTCAGAAGATACGAACTTTTATGTGTTTATTGGAACAAAATTAGTTTCCTACCTTGGATAAAACATACCCGGATATAATAACCACTACAAAGATTCCAAAAAGCTGGTCCCTTTCACTTAAACATTCAAATAAAAATAATTATAAAATGATAACAAGAAAAATCTACAGATACCAACTTTAATGTATTTATTCGAACAAAAAATCATTTCCTCCCCTTGACAAATTCAGCCATCCCCTGGCATAATAACCACAACAAAAATTCCCCTAAAAATTTGTCCCGGCACAAAAAAAACCTGCAAATTGTTGGAGGAGAAAATAACGTGTCAAAGCCATACCAAAATACGCAGCAAAAAAGAATAAGAAAAGGAAGATGAAGCAAAAGAAGAAGAAGAAGAAAATGGACACGAGAAAGGAAATGTCCGGAGAAGGTGACCAGTTGGCCATGTCTCCTTCCTCCTGTCACCTCAACAAAAAAGTTCACTCGGTTACCATAGCAACCGTCCCAAGAGCCTGCCGTTTCAATGATCTATGGCTCATATAGTCCCCTTTTATTCCCCTTGCCCAGGAAAGACGGGTGTTTCTTAATGGTCGCCTGGCCTAGTAATCGCTACTTTCGGTGGCTATTTCGCCGAGGACACTGGACACTGTCATTGGAGGCTGGAGATTTGTCTTTCTTGCTGCTGACCCCTTCCCCGCGCCAATCAGATGTACTAGTTCTATTTTGCCCCCCCTCCCCTATGGTCCTCCCTTGACACGTCCTCCCTATGACACAAGGGAGTAGGGAGATACGAAACACAGCTTAGCAATCTGGACGTTTCTTTTCCGCGCGACTTCGATGGGAGATGGACATGGCTCATACTTCACAATGGACGCAATTCAGGGAAATAGGCCCTTAGCCTTGTTTTTATTTCGCTCTTGTTCGAAATCTCTTATTCCTTTTCGGCTGTCGTCATTTTTCTTATTTAAACATGGCGTATATTAATATTTGTGACCTACATGGATCAAGGCTCATCAATTTATATATTTCCCACAAGACTTAAGTGGACGCAATTCAGGGAAATAGGCTTTTGGCCTTGTTTTTATTTCTCCCCGTATTGTGCTTGAAATTTCTTATTCCTTTGCTTATCCTTATTTTTCTTATTTAAACATGTCATATATTAATATTTGTGACCTAAATAAATAAAATCCTGATATAAGAAATCAGTCCAGAAGTGTCATCCAATTTATGAATTTTCCACTGACTTCGACAGGAAATGGGATCTTAGCTTTATTTTTATTTATCTCGGAATTGTGCTTGAAATCTCTTATTTCATTTGGCTATCTCGACGGCCGATTATCTTATTGAAACATGGTATATAATGATATTGGTGCCCTACATAGATTTTTCCTGAAATCCAGAATCTCACCAAAGGTATTTACTAATTTATGAATTTACCACGGACTTAAATGAAATAAATGCAAGGATTTGTTTTTGTTTCACTACGTATCGTGTTTCATATATAAAATTCATTATCCCAACATTAAATAAACAATTAATAATTAATTAATAATTGCAATCAATTTACTTATATCTGACAATATTTGTGACCTACCAAGGCCAAGTTTGTGTGTTTGTGTCTTGTTTTCCTATTGTAGTAAAGTGGAAAAACAATAAATTGGATGAATACTTTTTACCTATTCTCTATGTCATAAAAAATCTCTATAGGTCACAAATATTAATTAATATGTACCATGTTTAAATAAGAAAACCGAGTATAGCAGAAAAGGAATAAGAGATTTCAAACACAATGCCGAGAGAAATAAAAATAATGCTAAGGACCTTTTTCCCTGAATTGTATTCACTTAAATCTGAAGGAAAATGCATAAATTGATGAACCGTGATCCATGTAGGTCACAAATATTAATCTAATCCAAACTTCCCACAAAATACTTTAATCAATGATTATTATAATTATTTGGCTTTATAAAACCTTTCAAAGCCTTTACTTATAGCTAGAAATTTAATATTTATGCTAGAGACGCACATCCTTAAGAAACAAAGGTGCCTAATCTACAGTAAAAAGTTACAGAAACTGATTTTTAAATCTTAATTCTTGGTCCAAGTATTAAAAGTGTATTCTTCATTAATCAATTCTGTCATTCAAACTATTTTCAGCTAGATCTATGTTAATCATAATATGAACTTCTTAACAAATTAAACAATTCTAGCAAAAATATATTTCGAGTAATAGCAAACAACAAAAAATCAAAATATACTGTCCCAAAAGAAAGAATCATTCAATTTAATTTAGCATCCATGATTGAAATTTGCATTCTACAAGGCCCCTCTTTATTCTTAGCTTGACTTTGACCCCAGACATTGACCTAACATGATTGGTTTGATCGTTGTTAAAAGGAAGCCGAAGAAATGGTAGCAAAAATATGCCAAGTCGGCCAACTACGAGAAATCATACAGTAAAGGGCCCCCAAAGTTTGTTGTGTCTCTAGACTGAGTTTTCCTACATCAGGCCCTGATTCTAACCATACAGCGTTTACACACCAATGCATCGTTGTGTCTAAAGGAAGCAGCCCTTTCCGGCTATGCCCAACATTCATCTGCTCATAAGCTAACAACTCTCACCCCTCCCTCCAATTTCTATCTCTTCTTCTGGCTCAGTCGGGACCTTTCATTCATTGCTTGAGATTTTGAAAGAGTTTTCTGGGTTCGAGTCCCCCAGAGAGCAGTTGATGCAGTTTTCATTACCATATAAACGAGAAAATTAGCATTCTCAAAAAAGATGCGACTCCCGTGGAAAGACGTTTTGAGAATCCCTCTATCACGAATATACTCGGGCTTGAGAATCTGCTGGAGCGAGTGACGTTGGTACAGACAGATATTGAAGAAAGAACAAATTTTCTATATAGGTGTTCTTGAACTGCTATGAGGAATTAGTACACTCACTTATCTACTTATTTTGTTCAAGTCTGTTGCTTAGTTACAAACTTTTTATAGATTATTTTATTACGAATATACTCGGGCTTGAGAACTGGCTGAAGCAAGTGAGGTTGGTGCAGCCAGATATTGAAGAGATAATATTTTTTCATGCCTGAGTTATTGGACCGCTCTGAAGTTTATAAAGCATGTGCAATCACTTAACTATTTCATTTATTTGCATCTAATGTTAGTTTATGAAGGTTTTTTTTATGCATTTCTATATTACGAAAGTACTCTGGCCGTTGACGGGTAAAGTTTTAAAAGTATGTCCTATCACTTACTTATTTCTTTGGTTTACTCAGATACAAGTTTTTGAAGTTTTTTTTTTCTTTTTAAATACCTTAATTACGAATATAATCGAACCTGAGAAACTTCTTTACCGAATAACTTTGGCACAGTTGGAAATTAAAAAGCATCAACTTTTCTCTTAAAGTGTTTTTCAAGCAAGTTACAGCTGTAAAATAACGCATAATTAATTTTTTACTTATTTTGTTCTCTTCAAGTACTAATACGTGGATTTCTTGGAAATTCCTTAATTTTGAATACACTCTGGCAAAGTTAATCTCATTAAGCCAATATGGAATACAATTTGTCATCGCGTAACAGAACTTACTTGTCAAAAACGCTCTACAAGTTTCTACAAATCGGATTTAAGAAATAACAGAAACATAAAGAGTACAAGAACACATCCTTAGAAAAAACACAATTATTCTGTACGAGTTCACAGAAACTAACTTTAACTTTATATCCCGACAGCTTTGAAACAGATTTCGTTTCAAGTGCGTCCGATGATAGCAGAAAAGAAGACTGAGGAGAGGTTCAAACCCTTTTAGGCTGCGCGTTTCAAAAGCCTTTTGTATCATGCATGTAATTAGTTACTTATTTTATATTGATCATCAACAGATTTAGGCAAATGTATAGGGAAAGTAATTTATAAGTCTGAGTGAATTATCGGAAATTTTAAATGAAAATGTTTGCTTTATTTTATGAAAGAAAGATAAATGTTAGTCGGTTGTACCACAGCCAACTCATCTAACGAGGCCAACGAATCTCTGTGATGTCACACTATCCGTCCGGTTAGGATTGTCGCCTGTTCCGAAAGAGAAGAACAAACCCTGAAAAGTACAATCGGCAAGAAATAGGGGCGAAAATGTTTCATACTCTTTCTTCGGACTAGCAGATAATCTTAACCTGACGGATAGTGTGACGTCACGAAGAGCCTCTGTGTCCTTAAAGTTCAGTAGGCCATGATCGAACCTAAGCTTATTGCTTGTGGCTTCATGATATATGTTTTTCATTACTGTCGATAGGGGTATCAACAAGTAACTTTTGTATTAATTATGCATTTATATTTCACATCAATCAAGCCCTATTTCATTGCACGCAACCAAATACAACATTATATACAATTGAAGAACTTAAAAGAATGATGTGCTTAGTGACATTTTTGAAAATATTTTTGCATAGATTATTTTGAAAATATTTTTTCATAAACTTTAAGTTTTAAGTATATGTTTTACGGTTTGCAAGTACGCCCGATTTCAACAGATCTAAGTGTAGACGAAAAACATTAAAAATCATTTTCTCATTTCACCTTTTTGTCACTTAGCACATTCTCCAGCTAAGCCTTCCGATTAAATAATAAACAACAGTGTTCATATTAATCATACACTACTAAATATTACATTAAATAAGCCATATTTCGAAATATTCATACTTTCATGAATACAAACCGGGCAAACATGTCCCCCAGCCACACTCAAAATATTGTGGTATACCACTCACAACAACAAACTGATTAGGTGGGTGAGACCCCATAATCCCTCCACCCTTTTCCGCCACCCTTTTATCCGATGGTTAATTCATCGACTCATCTTTCGGTAGTGTCCAGTCTCTAAGGACGAATCCTCAGCATTTGACGTACGGGGGATTTGGTTATGGATGGGAACACCTTTCGACCAGCTTCTGTCTGGCACAGATTTGATATTTGGGAAGGAAGTATTTAGTTACATCGGGGTTCTTAAGTGACAAACGCTATGCACGATAGGACGAATATTTTTTTAATTTATTTAGCACGATAAAAAAAAACTCAACAACAAAATACCAAGTCCGGCAGAGCCAAGAGGCCGAGGACTGTACTGGGAATGTGTGCGAGTTTATAAATGGCTGAACAAAAAGAATGTCATTACAATCAATGCCTCAACTTTATGAATCAGTCTTTCCTGTCAACCTCTTACCCGATGGCATATTCTTTGACTTTTTCTTACAATAGTATCCACTATCTAATTATAAATTATCAAATAAATTTTTAAGTGCCTTTCGATAAGTTTCTGTCTATCACAGATTAAATATTTGGTTTTAAAAAAAACTTTTCTCATAGCGCAGTTCTTGAACGACAAGCAATATGACCGTTCTTTCTAAGTATTTAATACCAACTTTTTATCCAATGGTTGATTCAGCGACTCATCTTTCGGTAGTGTCCAGTCTCTAAGGACGAATCCTCAGCATTTGACGTGCGAGGGATTTGGTTATGGATGGGAACACCTTTCGATCAGCTTCTGTCTGGCACATATTTGACATTTAGGAATTCAGCATTTGGTTACATTGCGGATCTTGGGAGACAAACAATATGCGCGATTTGATCGGTTTTTTATTTAAAACGACCAAAATTTGAACAACAAAATTCAAAATTTAGCATGGCCGAGGGACCGAGATCTGTACTGGCCGTATGAGTGCGTGTCAACTTACAAACGGTTAAATAAAAAGAATGACAATGCAATAAATGATTCAGTAATTTTTTTGTATATTTCCAGTCAGATTTTATTCCGATGGTATACCCGATGGTTTCCCGTCAGACAATAGGCTAGACCCCGGAAAAAGAACCAAGGGAGAAACCGGTTTCCGATAGCCATCACTCGCCAAGCAGACCTCAATACGGGCAAATGCCCTGTCGAAGGGATTGTTTCCTCGGTACTCTTCACTTATGAATGGCTTCAATATCCAGATATATTTAAAATTTGCATATATCAGTAAATTCAGAACATAAATCATTGTTTTGCTTTGCCTCGAACTACCAAAAAGCGTCATTGTATAAAGTACCAAAAACTTATCCTACAAATGCCCTTATGACTTTTTATATCTATCTCCTGCCTAAATAAGAAAGAAACTAGTCATGTATCGGTCTTCCTACTCGCTTTATAAAGCAAAGGTATTAGGCTCCTGCTTTTTCATTTCCCTGACAATACAATTCCCCTCCCCGGTTCTAGGAGACGACTGAATAGAATAACTAATGACTACCCAACTATTTTTTCTGTTCTTTCCCCACTCGTATTTCAGCCCTGTGTCTCCAACCGGCAAGAAATGCGTAAATTGTGTTATGTGTACCAGTACTTATTGTTTATAAATGGTTGATCGCTACACTGCCTGCAATTTTTCTGTTTCAATAGAACGCGGGGAAATGTACTTGCTTCTGGTTGATTGCCAAGTTTTGTATTATATTTCCGTATGAAGGGGAATAATGTCTTTATGGGTAAGTTTTGGTAATGGTATTTTGCTTTTACTAAAGTCTATGGCATTAAGTTTTTTTTTTCAGATTTTAATTATTTTCTTTAGTTCTATGATTTAAATATATAAAATAAGGCATTAAAAGAAAGCGTTGTATTGTAATATGAATTCTAAATTGGTGAAAGTGCATACATATATTTTTTTACATTTTTGAATTATGAAGCCGAAAAGTCAAAACTCACGTGCGACATGTTTTAAACTAATCCAAACCAACATAAAAGTCAAAGAAGAATCATGTAAAAATATTATCAGCAAATTATATTAGCGACAAAATGTAAAATAAACATAGAAATGGACTAATCGAACGAAGTGTATCGTGGTTTGTTTGTACACTCTTAAAACAAAAGAGTGAAATCCACTCCAGTTGGAGAAGTGCATTTTCGACACCCTAAAGGCATGCATATTTTCTCAGACTGAGTTAAAATCACTCGTTTGGAGTGATCCTGTCGGAAGTTTAACACACAAAGGATCCACTCCAAAAGGAGAAGTGCATTTTCCAGTCTGGAGGAGTGAAATCCACTCAGACTGAGGTAAATTGGGAGTGTTTGTTTTAAGAGTGTATAAGAGACTATTTCACGTGTGTTGATGTCACCGTGGGCGTGGCTGTTCTAATTTGGACGAATTAGCTGCCGAATGGTTTATTTGGCGAGAAGTCATCGTAGGCATGGTCGTTCCAGTTGTTCATAACTCATTCACTTCTAAGATGCCTTAGCATTGTTTGAGAAAATGTTGAAGAAAAAACTAAAAACTTCTCTTTTATGTACAAACAAATTGGTATGCTAATTTTAAGCAAAAATACACCTCTTATTATTCGAAATTATTTTTTAATTCTAAAAACTTGTTTTAAAAGACTAAAATTAAACTAAATATTTACACTACTAGTTGCCTTTCACATATACCCATCCTCGCCTTCATTATTTTGACATATTTTAAACAACCGTTCCAAACAAATATCCCTGTCATTCCAATTCCAAAACAAAAGATTTCTCTTCCACAAAAAAAATTCCCAAATCGTCCTCTGAGAGCCAAGAATGCGCCATAATAAACGAACTATTTTAAATACACGTCAGTCGGTAAATGAAAAACAAAAGATCCCCCTTTAAACAATTTTTGAAAAAAATATCAAAACCAAAACTCCCTACTATATTCCTACGTGGGTGCTTTGAGGCGGGAGATTAAGAAGGACTCTTCTTTTATTCCACCCCCTTGTTACGAACTCTGAAAGTCGCCACGAAAATAAAAAGCCCCCTCTTCCCCCCATAAAAAAATGAACGTTCAAAAGTCTAAAATAGCGTCTTCGGAAGAAACATAGAAGCTCCATGATTCGCCTTGACGTGCCCCGACTCTCAAGTGAATGGGACTCAATTACTGTATAACGCCGGCTTGCGCTTATTGAAGAATATTTTTATTCGAGGAGACAAGTCAATCTTAAGATTAATACCGTGCGCTGGACTCCCACGTGGGAGAGAGGCCTTGATTTTTGTGGAGCCGTGCACTTAATGATAGGAAAAAAATTGGGGAAATGCAACCGATATAACACAATGCGCTGCGGTGGTGTGGTAAGGTTGTAAAGGAAACTATCCTGAATATAAGGTAGTTAGAATAAAGACCCCTGTATATAAAAATATGTAAATATTTACATCAGAATTGTCAATTATTCCCTGAATAAATGTTGTAACATCTTAACACTATATGTTGAATAGGTTTAGTAAAGCTGCAAAAGAAACTATCCTGAATATAAGTAGAATAGAATGAAGACCACTATATATAAAATATTTCCGACAGAATTAGCAATATACACGTTCGTAACAATTAAGCATGTTTTAACAGAATATGCTGAAATGGTTTTATTCAGGGTGTAATATAAAACTGCATTTGTTTAATAAGGATGCAAAATTAACTTTCCTGAATATAAGGAAAATAATAATTTTATTAAGACCAGTGTGTAACGCGATTGAAATATCTATATCTATCCTGCATAAATACAAGTTGTAATTAAACGTATATTACTACAGTAAGTTGAATTCGCCTTTTTTTTCAAAAGGCAGTAATCGAGCGTTCTTTTATTTTAGAAGATGTAATAGGGTTGGGGTGGAGTAAAAAGGGTCATTTTATATAAATACCTTCAATGTGAATTAATATAGAATTTATTTTTCTAAACCTTTTTTGTAATGTTATTTTAATAGGTGTTGAAAACATATTTTCTTAGATGAAAAGTTTATTTTCATGAATCTGGCAACCAAAACGAATCCTTTTAGAAGCATTAAAATGTGGTGAGGAAACCATATAGCTTTCTAACTTCTGAAACAAACTGAGAAAACACTTCAATTTTGCACTGTAATTTATTTATATCATAAAATTACTTACGAAGCAACAACCTCAGGTCAATCAGGTAAGATAAGATTTTCCTTTTTATTATTTCCATTTACTTTGGATGAAGTTAAATGGGTCATAGTTAGGCTTAGTGATTTATGATAGGTTGTGCAGATAGTTACGTTGAATGTAAACAATTTTTGTTATTTATTTTCTATAAATTTAATTTTTAATTTTTGTATTTAAAACTGTGTTAGGCTCTTTTTACTTACTTTTGCTTTAAAGGTGTAGGATTGTTTCCTTCTGTTAGAAAACCAATAGAACACAGGATTGTGAAAGATTGTGTGATTGTGTAGAACACAGTGTTGACTGAAAGAGTCGCTGATCAGCCGAATGTCTCATCATTGAACGGAATTATATTACATGATCCAGCTACTTCAGATGATGCAGCCGTTCCTTCGTGTTCAACACCAGCTACGGCGAATATTGTTGCAGCGCTTAGTTCAACTCAACAAGCCTATCTCCATTTTATTATTTTTTAATTTTCTCCATTTAAAGATCTCAAATATGCTACCCTGACAACTCTGTCACCTTTACCACCATAGATAGTTGACGATAGCCAACAGCTTTTGACTGGAAAATTGGTGTTAGTTGAATGTAAGGGGGAAAAGTCAATTAAAAAATGCATCAGTCTAATTACGCTTATTTAGGTAAATGATTTACATGTAAAATATATTAAAAAAATCTAATATAGGAAACTTTTATGGCTTTCCCGATAAAGAGGACGTAGATATTGTAGAAGAGGAGATGTTATAAGAGTCTAGGAAGAGCCGTTTTGTAACAACCGCAAAATTTTTTATTTTGGCAACTTTTATTTGTGCATCTTTAAATTTATACAGTGTGATATCGACATACTCTCCATATTTAGTATATTTCCGAATAAATAGATTATATAGTCATTATTTTGCTTTATGAGCCATTTTACTCCATATGTGACTCATTTTACCCCATGTGTGCCTGCATTTTACCCCATGGTGGTCTGAAATGGGTCACAATTTATTTAACTAAGTTCAATAAATTTATATAATTTCTAAAAAAATACTTAAAGTGAATAAAAATGTACTGAAATAATGAAATGTTAAGACGCAATTTTTTAAAAGAAATTTTAAAAAATTATGGTTTTACTGCTAGAGAACTTTAAAAGAAAAATAGCTATAAAAAAAAAAGTGACCCATTTTACCCAACCTGACCCTACAGAGTTTTTAGCACTTTTTAACACTATAGCCGTTCAGCTTCGAATGATCATAAGTCAGTAAATGTTGCATGAAAGCTACCGAAAAAAATGTTAGACAGAGAAGGTATTTTGGATAGTGTTAAACATTTGTGTATACAAGATTGGGTGTTGCCTTTGCAGTTTTTAAACACGGAGCTCATTTTATAATATGTATACGACCGTATAAGACAAATTTTGGTACTGAAAGTCACCTCTTAACGCTTTTTACTTTTAAAAAGACATATCTTTGTTGAAAATTTCTGTTCGAGCAGCCGAGACACAAAGGGTGGATCCGTTTTTTCTGCAGCTAAGTTGGTAATTAAAAATATTTTAACGAAAAAGCTACATTGTTTTCTTTAAGGCTGTAAAGAAAACTAACTTTAATTTTACTGAAATTATTAGAGGGCCAAAATGCAATGAGAAATACGTGTCCTATTTAATTGATTTTTCCTCGCATACGTATGGTTCTTTAACTATTGCAATTAAACCTCATTAATTCGAAATCCAAGGAAGCTACAGATTTACAACAAAGTAAAAAAAAGCAACTTTTTTTTAACCCTTGCTGGCATTACAGTCAATTCTCATTAATTCGAAATCCAAAGGAGCTACCGATTTTGTTCGGCAATCCGACTTATCCGAAAATAATATTTTTAAATACGTAGAGGCGGTGATAACAATAATTCGATTATATCCGTGTTTGTACTGATACGGTTCGACTGTACGGTCAAGACATGCCCAATATCCAGTCATATATTTTTAACAAAGACGATATATTTTTGCTGAAATATTCAAATACAGTGTTACCAAAGCAATCATCGAATAATGACGGGTAGTTAATATAAGAAGCAGGCTGTGTGTTTACTGGAGGCGTGGGCTATTCTTTTTGTGTCTCTTCTTAAGAAAATGGAGTTTTGTTTCTGATTTTTTTCTCTTTCAATTTTGCGTTATCAACAGAATCGGTTGAAAACCATAAGCGACTCCCTCTTTCCTTTTTATTTCTTCATTGGTTCGGTTTTCGATTAACAGTTACGGGGTAAAAGTAATATTACAGAAATATCTTTATTATTTTAGAGGGGCTGGGGAGCCCAGTCGGTTAGGCACTCGCCAAGCATGCAAACGGTCGCAGGTTCGGATCTGGGCATCGCCAAAATTGCTGGCCGACCTATAAACGGCCTGTGCAGCCGAAAATTTAAGGCGAATAATACCTTGTAAAGGAGTGCACGTTAAATGCACGTTTGTCGAGTATATGCGGAGTACGTGCTCGTAAAATCTGTTGGGTCCGAAAGTCCTGTGGGCGGTCATTGCGCAGTTTCCCATGGGTACAGGTCCCTGGAGAAAATTTCCCTCCCCTTCAGGGACATGTCTAAATTGCGGAGGTGGCGACAGATGGCAACATCTGACATATGTGTTTGTGTGTGTCTTGTGTTGTCCTACTTGACGATGGTTTATAAGCGGGTCCTTGCGACCAAGCACACAAGCCTGAAAATATATGTCTACCAACCAACCAATCAACCCTTGTCTTAGGCTCGTTTCACATGCAAAGGTCCGGTAATATTCTCCGCACTTACGGTGCAAGATGGCGATGTTAAGTCAATTGGATCTTTCACATGCAACGGAAAAGAAAACTATACTTACGGTTTAAAGAAGTTTTTCATTCGAGTAGGGACAATACTAAATGAATTTGAGGTGCATAAAAGTGTACTGCAGTACATAGCATGGTTTAACATTGTCCCTACCTGATTAGAAAAAGTCTACCCGCAAGTATTTTTTCGCTTCCGCCAAATGTGAAAGATGCAATTGACAGTGCAGTCAGTGCAGCTATTGTACAAGTAACGATCACGCCTTTTTTTTCAGTAAAATAAGTTCAAAAATGTTTTGTCAGCTGCAGTCTAGCACACAGTTAGGGCCTGGGTGGCCTAGTGGGTTTGGTCGAAGCCCTTTACGTCAAAAGTCTGCGCAGTGTACTGGGTGCGGGTTTGACCCCCGCCTTCGCCTGATTGTACCTGTCTCTGTGTCAGCAAAATTTATTGACGAAGTCTTACTTGACGATTTTTTATAAGCGGGTCTCTAATCAAGCACACAAAATGGTAAATACATGTACCAAAAAAAACCTACCTATCTTCCTACCTAGTACATAGTTACGAAGTTAAAAACAGAAATAAACTGCTTTAGTACTTAAAACAGTTTCTTTTTACAGAAAAAAACTGTTAAAAATATTATCGGTATTTTCTGTATTTTTTATAGAAATATTAACAGTTTATTTAAGTAAAAGTACAGAGTCACTTCAAAAGTTTTGGCGAGTTAGCCTAGGGAATATTAGTTTCTCCAGAAAGATTTATAATTTTATTTATTTTTTTTAATTTCAAAGATTGAAGAATCTTTAAAAACCATTTACCGCAAAAATAATGGTTCAAGAAAATAAACTTTTAATTTATAATTAGGAATTGTATCTTTAAACTTTAAAATTCATGCGGTGAAAGCGAGTTTGTAATTTAACGAATTCGCCGCTTCCTACGAGAGAAATTCACAATTTTTTGAAAGTATACCTTTTTGACTCTTAGAGTTCCTAAATTACTATAAAAACGAAACATATTATTTTATTACTAGAGAAACACAAATAAAATATTTGAAAGTTATTGTTTCGCAAAATAACTTCTACTTGTAACTGAAATAAAACATCCCGTATGGGGAAAAGGTCCATAACCGTAATATCAATGGTTTATGTTCATATCTAGCTTTTTCATCTTGCTTTACCGTAAAAGTAATGGGCAGCTTAAATGCACATATGACATAACTTTTAACAGTCAAAAATTTATGTTCCAGTTTTTGAACGACATTTTGGTATATGGTACCATTGAGAATCATAAAAATAGGTATATTTTATCGATTTTTTACTCCTGTTTTTGAAAGTAAATATTTTATTACACTTTAAAAATACTTTGTTTTCTAATGTATCTGTTTGTTTAGAGATTTGTAAGATATTGGAAATGGGCATCGCTCTAATACATTAAAGAAATAAACCTAAAATATCGATTAGAAAACAAACAATATGTTTTATATGCGAGATTAAAAATATCGTAAAGACATGGCTTAACATTCTCTCTTTATTGAAAAAATAATTTGCAGTTATTACTTTTCACGAATCACAATAGACTTTTTTCAGATGGCGAATTCCTCCCAAATGTCATTCTTTCTTTTCCTTTGATCGGTTCTTCGATTGGTGCTCTGTTTCCACGTGACGTTGATCACCAATAGAGGCTCGAATAATAATTTATTTTCATTCATCATTTCAGTTGCCACTCAAGACCTGAAACATGCCAATTGAGAAGCTGTCGATCAAAATCACGCTCATTTATAAGGTTGGTATTCTTTTTAAAAAAAACGGCTTTGTCAACTATAGCTAGTTTAAGTTACCTGTTACTGTATTCAAATTAGAAAAGCTGTAGAATTGGATGGCTAAATGTAAAAATTCTTTAGACAGATTTCCATCTGCCTTTCTTCTTTCACTAAAACGTTACAATGAAGAATCACAGTGGTTAATTATCCAATAGAGTATGACCCCCATTTAGATAATTTCAATCTCTTTAGGTTTAGTTATTCAACAGATAGCAACGTTTGTAGCTTAATCTAGATTTTATACTTTCTATTGCTTTTTACCACCAAAAGAAATGCACACTTCTTGCACATTATTTAAACAAAATGTTGCATTTAACTCCTCAGAGAAGATAAACGCAATGCTATTTAATTTAAATAAGCATATAATCTTTAAATATTCCCTATTATTTTCGAATAAAAAATTGAGTATCAGTCTATATCCAAACAAGAAAAACAGTAGAAACAGAGAAATAATAGCCAACCGGCCACAAAGGGAAAAAAACGTCGCTCTGTCATGAAATTGTTGACACACTAAAAATTCTACAATCTCTTTTTTTTTTTTTTTGTATTGAAAAAATAATGTCTAGTCATTATTTTCCATGAATCTATCGGCTGTGAATGGCAAAAATGAATTTATTTTTGAAACTTCTTGCATATTGTTTGACATTCTTTTTTAAAAAATTACATTTTACTCTTTAGAGCAGAGAAGCGCAATGCTATTTCCTTAAAAGACCTACATAATCTTTGAATATTCACTATTATTTTCGAATAAAAATTGTTTAACAGTCTATATCTAAAAAAGAAAACTAGTGTAGACAGAGAAGTAATAGCCAAGGAAAAAACGTCGCTCTATCAGGAAATTGTTGACAGGACCACAATACTGTAATGGTGGAAGCAGCGGTCTAGGGAAAGGGGGATGCTGACAAAAAGTAGAAAAACAAACGGAGAAAAAACTTTCCAGCAAAAAAAATCATGTTAAAAGCCCAGTGAACATGGAAAAACTCATTTTTTGGTTAGATAATAGCGTAACTGACCTTAACTGATATAATCGTAACTGATACATCGGTGTTTGGATACGAATTTCGAAAAAAGTAAGAATTTTAAAAAGTAAGAATTTCTGTTTGCTTTAGTTTGCTTGTTTTCCTACAACTTCTTTAAGCTCCGCAAGACCCATCTGTCTGGTAATACATTATTTTTATAGATTAAGGGTAGATTCGAGCTTTATCCGAAACTTTCATTAACAACCGAATGATAATGCATGAGCCTACTTTGAGTTTTCATTTGTAACCTTGTATGGTCCTTAAATCATTAACAACAACCTTGTGAATACCATTAACATCTTCATTTCCGAATGAAAACCTTAACTTAAAGTTCTTAAACTAATTTTTGGAGTTACGCGAAAAACTAATTTAAAACATTTTCAAACAATTGTCCTATACAAAGTTTTCAGGAATAGGGTCTTTATTTGTGTTATATTTGTTTATTTAAATGAACTTTAGCAGAAAGCTCATTTTCGCGTGGTAAATTTTCTTGTCGACAGCCGTAAAACGGTTAAAAAAGACATTAAATCGTATGGTTTTAAGTACGAAAAGTACATTCAGAAAACTTTGCGCATGAAACATGAGAGTATTCATGTTTCACAGCTTCGAGTAGTAGATTAGTTTGTGCTGTGTAATTTTTTGAAGAAGGCGAGCGATTTTTGGGACTCGCCGAAACTTTAATGACTAATAAACTATTTGCACCAATAATCTATGTTATTTCCTTCGTAAACCCTCTCACGTACAAAAAGTATGCTTAACCAAAATGTTAGTTATTGTCTTGTCAATCCAACCAAGGATCTCCAGAAACGGACATTGGTAGAAAGCACTGGATATTCCATCAATAATTGTGCAATCCATCTTGGGTCTAATGCATACTTAGTGGGATTAAAAGACTTTCTCCACAATAGATTTCAGCTTTTCCTTTTTTCATTAAACATCGCAGTCTATTGTCCCGAGATCTTGGTGGCTGATACAGCCGAAACAAACTATTTTTACACTGTCATTAGGTCTTGTTTTTATCGAATGTAAACAGTTTTCTTCGGGTTTCGTTAGATTGATGCTTTGTTTGGAACATTTATAGATTAAGAATCAAATATTCATATTTGTAATTGGTATTAAATACAAATATTGGATTTTAGGTGTGATTTTAACAATGGAAGATTGCTCAGGTGTGAACGTAAATAAAATATGGCGCCATTTTATTGTGAAATAAGAAGTCGAAAAATCCAATGTTCCTAAAATCCAAGAAATATCCAATGTTACAGAACTAAATATCTATTAAAAAAGTTAACATCTTTTGACATTTTAACAAGGAATTGGCTAACCTTCTAACTCGGGCCATATTTAACTTAGCTAATTTAGTTTTTTTTTATTATTATTATTTGAAAGTACTACAATGTTTGTTTTATGTAACTAAATTTTTATTAGACTCTGGCCTAATTTTTAAAGCCAATTGCAAAAACCGACGGCAAATATCAATACTCTAATTGGAGTTTAAAGACGCAGATTTAAGTACTAGGCAATCAGTTAATACTGCATGCGCTATCCGATATACTAAATACTGCGGTTTTTACTGGGCAGTGAGAGTAAAACCAAAACAACCAATGGAATCGCTGAAATGCAAGAATGAAATTTAGAAACTACGTCACCTGAAATAACCCAATTCAATTCAACGAGGCAAACATTTATTTCCTCCCTCATCAAAGCAGAGAATGCATTAAGCATATGTTAACACTGACCTATACTCACGCAATCAAAATACTCTTAAAAAAACGTAAGTGCTAAAAACCGAACTCACCCCATCAGAAATCCGACCCAAACGCTTGACTCCCCAGCAAATATGCTTTTCCATATCGGATATTGATACACAAAACACCATACCCACGACAAGAGCTGGCCATGCAAAATAACAAGCGTTAAGCCTAACTTGACCCAAATTAACCCTGTGCGTGACTTAGTTTCTTGGTGCGGGGGAGTACGGGGTTTAGTCCGAATCCAATTGTCGAAATTGGTGGGTATGGAAAGCTCCCATTTCCGAATTAAAGGCACCCGTCCCTGTGTGTTATAAAATTAAAGCAGGGGGAGGTTGCGGAAATCCAATTTATCTCTGCATCGAGGACTGCTATTCGCATGCAAATTTAGACCGGGGCCAACAGAAGGCGGAGGGCTGGGGGTGTCTATTGTCCCTGTCAATCAGTCCAACTGTGATGCTTGCAGATCGCTTTCGCTACTGTCTTCTTCTGCGTAATCTTCGCCATCATGTAGCATTTGAACCGCTACATGTATCCCTTTAAGACTCCGTCAGATGGCGCTGATTTAAAATTATGAGACTAAATTTGGAGTTTATCGGAAAAAAATGCGTTCAACAGCATCAATGCCAGCAACTCCCTAAAAACCACGTCATTTTTTTATACAACTAACGAATGGTACAAGTCATCTGCTTCGGTATCGATATATTTGAAAAGCTTTGACATTCTCTTTTATACCCGCACGATCGTGATTACTCGGCCAGATAGGGTTTTAAAAAAAGGTCAAGTCCATCGAAGAATTTCAAACAGCGGTCCTTCAGCTCTACTTTTCAAGAGGGACTGTCAGTCCCATTAAGCTAATGCATTAGTTTTGGAATCACAACTTCCGCAGAATTATTGCTTTACCATGTGTTAGCCCTTTTTCCCCAGGTATGGGAATCAACATAACATTAAAATGAAACAAATCTAAAACGAAAATAGTATTTATTTAATTATATATTTTTGAAGCTTTAAAATGCCCCTAAATATTCAGCAGATGGTGACACAATTAAGAACTCTATTAATCTATAATTAAATAACATGATTTTATTTTCTCTTCAATTTTGTTTTAAATTAATGTTATGAAGATTCCCATATCTGGTGAAAATTTGATAACACGGCAAAGCAATTCTCTTGCAAAAGTTGTGATTTCAAAACTAATGCATTTGCACTATGGACTGACTGTCCCTCTTAATGAAGAAGAAGCATGTACGGAAATCTTCTGTTGGCTTGACCTTTTTACGTAGTGATTCATTCAAATATTTTGAATCAATAATTGTTAAAAGAGGTCAAATCCATCAAATAATTTCCAACAGCGTTAATAATCTCTACATTTCAATGAAAGAAAAAGCGTGTGCGGAAATCTTCCTGTTGGACTTGACTCCATTTTGCATTTATGATTCATTTTTGGGTAGCGATCTTCGACATGATTGTTATAGAATCCTTTTCTCTTTAGGTTTCAGGGATCGTGGGAATCCTTTTGTAAAAGATCTCCAAATCAGGAGTGTCGGTAGTTTTGGAGCGCATCTTTATCCCAGAGACTAAAAGTCTTGGAATCCAGGTGATTCAGACCATTGAATCAATGCTTTTAAGACATACTTTCAATCAGTCAACAGTTTTCAATCCGTGTCCACTGCAAATCCAGTCAAAAAAGTAAGTAGATTTTGGAAGCCATGCTGAAGAAATGTTGCGAAATATTAAAAAAAAAACTTTCCACTCAATAAAACATATGGTTGTGATGACTAGGTAGTGTACCAAAAGAAACAATCGGGGAAACTTTAAAACATATTTAATTAAGTTAAACGCAAAGCGTACACTACACTAGACTACAACAATTACAATTAAAGTTAAGTAAAATTAGATCAAAATGAAAATAATAAACTGGATGGACAAAAGTTTGATGCACATAGTACGAAGCTCTCTGATGGCGCAAACACCAATTGGACGTGACTTTGGTTGATGCCCAAATGGTAACGCCCTCTTCATGGTGTTAGGAGCGCGTTACATAGTCACATTTATTTTATTACTGCTACAACACTTCTAAAAAACATTTGTGAAGTTAAACATTTGCGTGTGTTTTTGTAAATTATTATTTTTAAGTAGGCGTCACTTACTTTCTACATATTCAGTATCACACTTAAATCACAAAATAAATAATTTGTTTATAGAAAGTAAACGTTTTGAGTGACATCAATTGTAAAATGTTGAATTAAAGAAACTTTTTTTAAGCACATTGAAACTACTGTTGAAGGTGGACCAAACGTATAACAATATATATTAGTTTCTTCAACACGATTTAAATTTCCAAACATATATATCGCAATATAGCTTATGTATACTTTTTGTGTCAAGGTATCAATGTCAATGTTTTTGTGTTTTGTATCTTTTTTGTATAGGGGGAACCAGGGGCATTTGACCCAAAATTATACATGACCCAATGCCTTTTTCTCAGCAATGAAAAATTTTTGTAAGTTGAAAGTGGCATCACTTTTATCCCTTCAGCCAGCTGATCACATGGTAAAAAAAGTGAGCTGAATCATTGCGCATGTATTTAGTTATTCGCAGAAATACGTTTTCATGCACTGAAAGTAAATTGTTGAGGCCGTAAGGTTTTTCGGTCGATATTTTTTGGTTTAAAGGAAATATTTTTTTAATTAGTTATTTTTTTTAGTTTATGCTATTAGCTACAGTTCCGTGCATGATGGTGCTAATGTAATTATTTGCAAATGACTTAGTTTAGTGGTTAAACAAAAACAAAAGTGCAATTAGGGATAATTGACAGAAGCCAATTGGACATATATGTGACCACAAGTAAACAACACAAAAGTAGACACAGAGGTAGACCAAGTACATTTTTTAAAAAATCACGGGAGTCCCAAAAGTAAATGACTGGGTTCCTTACGGTGTATAAGGTTTGTTTTGAAGGTACTAGGGAATTTTTTTTAATGAGCTTACAATTCATTATGTATAAAGACTCGACGGAAAATGTTTTAAATGGCCTGAAATGGATACTACATCCCAAGTTGATATTGATTAAATAGTAGCAATTCTTCAACCACCTATGTTTTCTCTGCAAAATAAAAGTAGCCTCAGTTTTGTATTTAGACCAGAATTTACTTTAAAATTTGATTATTTCGTTAGTATAAGCATAATTAATGTGATAAAAATAAAAAGTAATAATAAAAAGTAATAATTGTGTCTGAAAATGCTATAAAATCTATATAAACTTTATAATATGATAGTTTTGTTATTAGGTAATTTTTTTTTTTTGATGATTTTTAGTCTTACTACCAAATTTTTGGGTTGGTCACGTATACCTAATGGGTGGGTATGTATCCCTATGAATTGGGATACATGACCAAAAACTAAAGTTTTAAATAATTTATATTTTACTATACTATTGCAGCTAATACTGCAGAAAAATACTGTATGTATTGTGTACTACTTTATGAAGTACAAATTATCTGCATTTACACAGTCATAAATAGTTTTTGTTTAAAAGTTTCAAGCAAAAAACTTCGAGTAAGGTCATATGTCCCTGGTTCCCCCTATCAAATGACAATGTAGGAAAAAATATTTTCTGTTAAAGTATAGAGATAATATTTTTTTCACAGTGTCTATATTATAGCTGCTAATAAGGTCGAATTAAGAAAAAAGTTTAATTTTAAAATATTTGAAAAGTTTCAAAGAATGAACCTTTTTTTAAAGAAGGATAATGTAGTTTAGAAAATGAATTATTGGAAACAGTTTTGCAAAATTTCGGTTCAAAGGAATGCTGGCGCCATCTACATTTCACTTAGTAAACTTTATGATCTATCGAATTTACTTTAGAAGCCACGCAAAACTGTTCCAAATTTTATTTCGATGTTTAAAATAGAATTTTATTCTTCAGAACATGTATATTGCTCTCGAATGAATTAAAAAAAAAGTGTCTTCTAAAAAAAAACTCAAAAATTGAAGCATTTTAGAAGGCAGCTAAAATTAAATATTTAAAATTTATGATATTCGTTTTTCAAGTGGCGTACGATTCAAATGCGATTCGACCTTTTGATTTATCAAAGAAATACAGGGTATCAAGCAAACCAAAGAATCTGAAATATTTAACTTACGAACATTAGCAATTTATGATTAACATAAATGTATATAAAAGTAATTGAACAATTCGAATGGGGTGATATGAAGGATAAAAGTTGAAAGAAGACAATGCTTAACGGTGGGCCCAGGGGACCTAGTGCACTCTTAAAACAAAAGAGTGAAATCCACTCCAGTAGGAGAAGTGCATTTTCGACACTGGAAAGGAGTGAATATTAACTCAGACTGAGTTAAAATCACTCGTTTGGAGTGATCCTGTCGGAGATCTAACACACAAAGGATCCACTCCAGTAGGAGAAGTGCATTTTCAAGACTGGAGGAGTGAAAATGAACTCAGACTGAGTTAAAATCGCTCGTTTGTTTTAAGAGTGTGGGTTAGATCACAGCCCATTACGCACTGTCTTCCGCAAATTTGCCCCGAAACTGAACCGCGTGTTACATTTTTTTGTTCTCATGATACAAGATGCAA
This sequence comes from Hylyphantes graminicola, assembly GCA_023701765.1. Classification (NCBI taxonomy): domain Eukaryota; kingdom Metazoa; phylum Arthropoda; class Arachnida; order Araneae; family Linyphiidae; genus Hylyphantes; species Hylyphantes graminicola. The sequence goes on along the minus strand of CM043122.1, from coordinate 42,525,815 downwards.
GTCTTAAAAATGCCACCTTTACAAAAAACTTCCAGCAAAAGTCTAGCAATTTCAAAATTTTAACTACAAATGCTAAACAATATACATACAACAAAAATAAATGTTAATCATGCAACCAATCCATGCAGTTGTCAGAAAATGTTATAACATCTTGCGACCTGGGGTCCCCATTTGGAGACGCCATTGGGGACATCTTTTGAAAAATCCACACAAACAATTAACACGTTAATTAGTTCCGAAATTGACCTGGTTCAATAGAAGATCCAAATATCAGTTTTCAGCCTTTGATAACAGGTATCAGTCATTTATTTCTAGAAAAAAATTAATTTGAACGAGGGTACAAGGGTCAATATGATATTTTAATTCTTAAAAAAAATGTATATTTTTTTTCAAACTTTTCAAAAAGTTATTTTAGTAGTTAATTTTAAAGGTACTTTGCATTAAAAACAATGTTAAAATAATCTGTTAACTACAGAAAAGTGATACGGCCTTTTTGGTAGCATTTAAAGCATTTACAGCACAAAAAAAGTGTATTTTTAGAGTTTAAGGCGTGTCCCTAGTAACTATTAAACATTTTTTTTTTGGTGCATTTTTTGAAAAACATACTTTTTAGCATATAGTTGTATGAAAAGTATGTTCAGACTAAGAATATACGTGTAGGATTTTGCTCGGGTCTTAAGAGGCTAAAATTAAAAACTTGCTTATTGATTAGACAATATTCTCATAACTTTATTTCAATGACAGCCTAAGTAAAAATCAAAAAATTTCAAAGAAATTCAGCGTTGCCTCAAATAAAAAATTTTTAAGTTGAGCAATTTCAAAATTTAAACTTATTATAATGTCAAACGATGCATGTCAATGAAATATATGTTAATCATCCAACAAATTGCTGTTGTGACAGATCAGATTTCTTTCATATCATTGAGGCAATTGTCACAAAATGTTATGAATTAGAATTTACTTAATTTTTTTGCTTCACAATATAAAAAATGCTGGATAACTGATTTTTTTCATAAATATTAATTGTTTCTGAATTATTTTTGGCAGTATATGTCCGGATTGTTTGTGAGATAAAAATATATGCATCATTCTTACTTCACATAGAAAAGAGATATTATTGTTATATTAGCTTTCATACTCTAAAAAAATCTGCTATTTTCTTGCTCTTGAAAGATGAATGGAGGCTGGGGAGCCCAGTCGGTTAGGCGTACGTCTTGCACGCGAAAGGTCCCAGGTTTGGGTATAAGCATCGCCAAAATATAACTGCCGACCTATAAGCGGCCCGTAAAGGTTGCGTTGGGTGTCGATTCAGGTGTCGGCTCGTTAAGGCTGCTCATCAACCCCATACCCGGTCCTCCTTCGATCGGGCTTGCTAATGGTAAGTCTAAGGGGAGAAAAATGGTTTGTATTCCAAAAAAAGCAATGAAATAATTGGAATATTTTAATGTTTTTTTTTTTAATTCATAAAACCCCAACAAAATTGTGCTTTTAGATGTTATTTTTTTTAAACCGTTATTTACTTTTTTTAATCGAGATTTTTCTATTAAAAAAAGTTTATTATGTTTTAAAAAAATAACCTCTAAAAGCACAATTTTATTGGAGTTTTATGAGTTAAAAAAAACATCAAAATATTCCTATGTTTTCATTGCTTTTTTTGGAATACAAACCATTTTTCCCCATAGCATAGACTTCATAGCATAGACCCCATAGCAATCCCGATCGAATTAGGACCGGGTATGGGGGTGGTGAGCAGCCTTAATTGACTGTGTTGACTGTGGTTCTAAATTATGACGCTCGTTGCCAATAGCCCTATTAGAGCTCTAGTGCGACGATAATTCGAGCATACCTACCTAACTTTAAAAAGGAATTAATGAAATCTTTACATTGATACCCTTCACATTTACCTGGTTTGTAGTTCTAAGGTTAATAAATGCTTAGTTTTTGCACAAACGTTATGTAAAAATACTTTGATTTTCATTTTACAGTTGAAAATATCCAGATTTTTTTATTTTTTTTCTATACTACCTTTATTATAAAACCCTACTTCAGTGCTGCCATCTATATTTTAGGGTAGACAAAAATTTCGTTATCTAAATTTATGGATAATACCGGTTGTAGTTCTAGGGTCAATAAATGCTTAGTTTTTGCAAATTTTTTGTAAAAATACTATGTTTTTTATTTTACAGTTAATAACAATTTTAACAACTCCATAACATTTTTTTTTTGTTTTTTCTAACCTTTATTATAAACTCTACTTCAGTGCTGCCATCTATATTTTAGGCTGAACAAAATTTCGCTATCTAAATTTATAAATAAAACTATCGTTCATAAACATATTATGCATGAAGAAATAAAAAGCAACCATTGCAAAACTGCAGAGGAGCGACGAGCCAAACGAACATTATGCCAGGTGGCAGTAATACTTAGTTTATCAGTTTTGATTATTTATTTCATAAAATGATTCCAAACCTACTTAAATAGAATTCAGTTAAAATAAATGTACTTATATCAGTAAAAAAAAAGTATGTTTTTTTTTTCTAATATAAAAATTAATAAAATATTCAATTCACATTTTATATGAAATTTAATACACTTATTCCCGCCCTCGGCATCTATAATACTTTTGCAAGAATATGAAAACGGTTTAAAACGCATTTAGAAGGTTTAGAACCCGCTTAGTGTTTTTGCAAGAGTGTTATAAGTGCGTGTTAGAATGAGTTTGTTCTCTATGGTTTAAGACCATAAATGTATTGAATAAATATTTTTTTGAAATACATACGCAATTTCATGCAAGAAAAGCAGAAAGAAAGAAAACTTTGACTCAGGAAACTTCTGGCAAAATATATAATTTTGATTTTTTTTTTTATAAACATTAACCTAAGTAGACTTTGGATAACGGCAATGGTAATGATAATGATAATTCTAATTCGTTATTTTTTTAATTAAAGAATAATCCGTTGTGTGTCCCCTTTTACAGTTTAATAAGCAATTCATAAAATATCAAAGGTTTTTAATGTATATTACTAAACTCTTAGTTATCTATATGCAAAATATCATGAGTCTTGTCAGACTTTAAATTTGCACTTTTACACAACTATGCGATGCCAAAAAAAAATATTAATAAAATCAGGGATTTTTTTGTTGTTAAAAAATTCTTGAATTTTTGTACATATTTAACTATTTAATATATTTGTCAAGTGTTGAAAGTATGTTTTGAATATTAGAGCATCGTCAAAATTTTGTGATACGATTACAGCAGTGACAAGTCTTGTTCAGTGGCAACCAAAATGCTGAATGAAAATAAGTTTATTTTAAAAATCATCGACTGGTGAATTACCCCAAAAGAGTTTGATCTGGAAAGATTTCTTTTATTAATATAAAAAAATTCAAATGTTTAATTCAATTTCAATATTTGAAAAAAAAAATTATATACATACAAGTCAAAGAAATATTTTTAAAGAAACTTTCGATAGGAGATGGCAGCACGTAATACATGCCAAGGACAAAAAAATTACGAAAAATTTCGCATTGAAATAAGGATAGTTATTTTTAATTTTATCATTTAAAGAGTTGTTTTATAAATATGTTGTTATTTTGTAGAAATCTTAATTTTTTCTTGGATTTTTAAAAAAAATTCACATAATAATTACAAAAAATCAAGCCGACTTACTTGGTTTTTTTTATAACATCATGTTACTTTAAAATAAAAAATATTGTATTTTGGTAAAGAGAAATGCAAGCTACTTATCATATTATTATTTTGTATCTGTTTATTTTTTCAGCTGCATTAAGGTTAAACAGCTATAATTTATTTTTAAACAAAATGTTCATAAACATATTATATAAAGTTTACGCATTGTTATCAATTTTTAGAAGGAGATGGCAGCATGATGAATATTAATTTTGAACTGATATAATATTTTTTCCTTCAATCTTCACTTTTAAAATATTTATTTTAAATAAAAAAAAATTATGTTGATTTTTTGGACTCCTATGCATTATGATTTAAAAACTAATATATATCATTTGGCATAAAATTAAGAATTTGCATACATTAAGGGTACCTAAAATTTTAAAAATACGGTAAAACTCAGAACGGATGTGGCGCCATCTGTTTAATTGAAACATAACTACATATAAGTATTTTTCGGGCAATGTATTTTACTATTGACAAATTAAATTAGCATTAATTTTAATAATTATTATTCCGATAAAAACCTAATGAATCAAGAATCAAAAACAAATTGATCTCAATTATCCCTTCTTTCACTCGATTTCTTATACAATTTTCCTTTCATACAGTATTATTTGTAGAATATAAGATATATTTTCACATAAATTCTATAATGGCATATGACTAAATAGTAATTTTAGTACTAATATTTTGTTATAATATTTAAATAAATTAAATTTGAATAGAGTTGGATTCAGTACTTCTTTAAGAACTCAAATATTTTAATTATAAACGATATGAATTATAAAAGAAGATTAACTATATATTTTGAGAAAATTTGTTAAAGGATGGACTACATTTTTAAGGGATTTTTGTGGATCATATAAACTGATGTATATATATTTTTAATTTATAAAACTAGTAGAAACACTTTAACTTTTTTGAGAAATCTACATAACTAACACAATACAATTATATTTTAATTATTTTTTCCTTCGATTTTGACGTAACAGGGGGCACAAATATCAGGGTCAAAGGAGCAGCCAATCAGAGTAGGCGAAATTTCGGCGGCAGCTGCGCTGTTTACCCAGTTTCTTCCGCGCAGTACATTTCTCTGCTGCAAACTTAAGGTCGGTTTTAGTGTAGTACCTAATACCAATGTGACCAAAAATAACACTTTTGGGATGTCATATCTCAAGCAGGTTTCAACTATTTGTTACAGTTTTTATATTTTTTATATTTTCAGAAATTTAGTTGATTACTAATTAGTAATGATTTTTTCCCAATCCTTGAAATCCTAACGTTTCACTCTGAAATCACAGTGAATTTAGTTGAGTACTAAATTAATAATGTTTTTCCCCCAATTTATGAAAAACGAAATTTTTACTATAGGAAATCACCCTATTCTTATAACGCAGCTCTCTCTCTCTCTCCCCACCATTTTATAAGTAATGTCGCCCAGTGAAAAATTCTTAAAAAATTCACTGCGTGTCACTTTTATACAAACCTATTTTTTTTCATTTGTTTTAATATCAAATCATCTATAAAAAATAATAGTTTTAAACAAGTATTTGAAAATAGTTGCAATTAATTATTTAATTAAAATTATGAATGATTAAAAATTAAGAATTATTAATTAGCCCCCCCCCCCCACCCCCCAAATAAAAAAAGAACATCTGGATTACCCCCCCTATGGAGGAACTCTGGATCCGCGCCTGGAAGGACTGATAATATTGTCATTTTTTTTTAAAATTAAAAACAATCAAATATATAACGCTTGATAAATAATTGCATTGGCAATTACATAAAATAATTAACAATTATATCGATTACTATTAATTAGCTGTTAGGTTTAGAGAGTCAAATTCCCAGCACATGGGACCGATAATAGAATAATTTTCTGTGCTTCACTCAAACATATTTAAATGTTTAAAATTGATTTTGTTATAATTACATTATTTATATTGATAATATTAATTACTTTGTGTGACAGGGCCAATAGTATGGTAATTTGTTTATAGTGATAAACACACACCGGTATAGGATTCAAAATTAATTATATTAACTAATTAAATGATCTTACAAACAATGACTAAAATGCAATTCATTGCAGAATTTTTTATTCACAAGATGGCGCCCTGCTTAAATTTAAAAATACGATAAAACTCAGAACAGAAACCACTCTGTTATTTTCACTTGTTATTAAACAGAACTGAAACTGATCACAACTAGTCTAAATGACGTAGCAGCTATATATTGGTTCTAAGTAGGATGGTTTGTCGTGGCGCCATCTATGTAATTGTTATATAACTACATATAAGTATTTTTGGGGCTATTATTTTACTATCGACAAATAAAGCATTAATTTTTAATAATTATATATAAAAACCTAATTAATCAAGAATCAAAAACAAATTGATCTTAATTAGTTGTTCTTTCACTTAATTTCTAATAAAATTTATCTTCCTTACACTCCTAAAAGTATTAAAAAGGCCCTCGCCAGATAAGACGGTGAAAAATGTCCCCATTCCAATCGGGCTAATTTTTTTTTCTGAAAAAACCTCAAAGTATGGACAACTTCTCAGCCAAGTTTCAGCTCAAAAATATGACGCATTTTTGAGTAAAAAAATAAAGTTTTTTTTTTCTTTTTAAATTGATTATTCCCTGAATATATTTGATAAATCCAAAAAACTATTCATGAGTTTTTAGATATCATTGAGTAGTATTCTCAGAAAAATCCGCTCATAAATCTGATCGAGTGATCATTGTTAAAAATGCAATTTTATTTTTCAAAAAAAAAATTTTTCATGCCAAAATCGTTTGGTACAATTTAGGATTTTGTCTCTACATATTCCTCTATTATCAATCTATAATATATATTTTTTTCAGATTTTTAAAATTATTGGACGATATTTTAAAAAAATAATTGTTAAAGCCTGATTTTTTGCTCTAATATCCATAGATTTAGAAATAGCATGTCCATCGATTGCGCAATCCCGTACAATGCAATGATGCGTGATGAATCCACATTTCGTCGTTTTCGCAATGCATCACAGGATATTGGTTCCCAAAAAAGGCTTTGTCGAAGAGTTACATACAATAAAAACTGCATTTTTAACTTGCTTCTTTTCTCATGCCTTACAGAAATTATCAATACGCATGCAGCTATAAAATTATGCTAGCGAAACTTGTAAAAAGTTTTGATTAGTTAATATTGAATATACATTTTTTATTAGTCGAATTATCTCATGGTGCCATCTGGTGGCGTACTTCATGCCATGTGCTGGAGCTTGCGAACTGCCTTATGGGATACTGGTTAACAAATGGCTTCACCTTTCCCCCTAGAGGCAGATCTGCTACTTTCTAAATCTATGCTAAAATTCTTTAGTCCGAAAGAAATTCTCCCAGATAGAATTTCCCTGCCTCTGTTAGGAGTGCCATCTACCGAGTAAGTAGTGCGAAAAGTCAGGTTTTGAGAATATTTTATTTTTTTAAAACTATCGTCCAATAATTTTAAAAATCTGAAATATATATATATTATAGATTGATAATAGAGGAATATGTAGAGACAAAATCCTAAATTGTGCCAAACGATTTTGGCATGAAATTATTTTTTTGAAAAATAAAATTGCATTTTTAACAATGATCACTCGATCAGATTTATGAGCGGATTTTTCTGAGAATACTACTCAATGATATCTAAACTCATGAGTAGTTTTTTGGATTTATCATATATATTCAGGGAATAATCAATTTTTTTAAAAAAAACTTTATTTTTTTACTCAAAAATGCGTCATATTTTTGAGCTGAAACTTGGCTGAGAAGTTGTCCATACTATGAGGTATTTTCAGAAAAAAAAATTAGCCCGATTGGAATGGGGGCATTTTTCACCGTCTTATCTGGCGAGGGCCTTTAATTACGGTGGATGCTATATGGGCAGTATTATTTGTAGAATAAAGATATATTTTCACATAAATTCTACTATGGCATATGACAAAATATTAATTTTAGTTCTAACATTTTTATAATATTTAAATAACTTAAATTTGAAAAAAATTGGAACTAGTACTTAGGAAACTCAAAGAGAGACAATTTTAATTATAAACTACAGTTGGTGGCCAAAACTGTGGACATTTTTTTTAAGTTTCATATTTTTCAACTTTGTGTGCTTACAGAATATATTAATTTTCACTTAAATACAAACAATTATATATAAAATAAAAGTAATTTTATCTTTATGAGGACCACTGTCTGCAGTTCGCTGAAGCAGTCTATGATACCTTTGGCCCCATATAATCTATATCCATGGACACAACATCATCATCAAAGTAATTTAATGTAGAATTAAAAATAAATATAGGGTAGACTGACCAGTGAGTGAACAGGATCCAGTGAATGAACATTTGGTAAATATAACTAAAAAATAATTATTGAAAAACATTCCACTAGATGGATTGGCAACACTGACTTTCTCCAATCGAATAAGAAGCTATCTGACATATGGTTGGTTGTCCTGGTCATTATGTACTGGTGTTTATTCACTGACGAACGCAGTGCCTTAAACGTTCATTCACTAGTTAGTCTACCCTAGTATCACAATATCTGTATTACAAATAAGTTATGCAACTAATAGTATGATCTGCCTTAGTTGTGCAAGTAGGGGACACTGACAATTTCTAAGAATCTATTGGCAATATTCATACATTGTTTATGTCTAATAGTAGCCTTAACCAACAGACATCATCAAAATAAAATTTAACACTAGCATCATTGAATTGATGAATTGGTGACAAAAAATAATATTTCATTACCCCAAAGTAAATATTTTTCTCACTTCATATAAGAGAATATTTTAAATATTTTGGTTATAAGAAAATAATGATAATGCATTTAGATTGGCCACTATCTTGCTTTTATTTAAACCATGTAGTGTATTGTACCTTGGGACAGTAAAGCATATTGTATCATCATATAATGTTAAATAATTTGGACTTGCAATTTTGCTGCTTAATTTAAATTATTCTTGAATTATGAAGTTTTATTTGTGTATTTCCTTGAAAAAACAATAAAGTTTGTTTCCTGACACAAATTAGTTCAAGTGTATGACTATTGACTGAATTATAAAGTAATACAACATCATACTGTACCTTGGGACAGTTTATCCTCTCCACTTTAAATAAGTGGTAATTTTTTAATTTCAAGATGCCAAAATTTAAAAAAATATATTATACAGGAATATATTGGTGTGTTGAAATGCTGCTTTTAAATTTTTATTTTGACTATAATTATCGAAGAAAAAAATTTAAATTTAAAAATTGTCCCAAGGTACAACACTCTCCCCTAATTGAACCATAAACTTGTATTGCAATTTCAGCTTAAGAGGAACCATTGATTGTGCTTGTTTGTTTAACTAAAATGAGCATAACTTTATTTGTAATACAAATACTTAAATTCTGTTTTTTTAATGAAATTCTACATTGAATTACCTTCAATTTAATACTTAAATGTTTATATTTTAGCGAAATTTAATAGATGCAATCACACAGGTAACAGTTGAAACACATGAAACTTAATGTCCACACTTTTTGCCACCACTGTATATGAATTATAAGAGAAGATTAACTATATTTTAATTAATTTTAAGAACCTTTATTTATGGATAGACTACATTTTTAAGGGAATTTTGTGGATCGCTTAACCGATATTATTTTAGCTTCCACATTACGTTTATAACGTAAAAAGTGGAAGGTTTTATAATCGGTCAGTCCGTCTGTCTGTCCGTCACCCACTTTCACAGAGCGAACCAAAAGTCGCACAAACAATTGGAATACGTCATTTTAAAGCAAAAAATCGGGCTAGGTTACATCCCAAATTTCATTTAAAAATTTAAATTAGAAGTATATTTAAAATTTAAATACCTAAAATTTTAATCTGCATTGAAATTACATGCAAATTCCATTTTCATTCAATGAGCGAACCAAAAGTCACACACACAATTGGAATACGTCATTTTAAAGCAAAAAATCGGGCTAGGTTACATCCCAAATTTCATTAAAATTTTTTAATTAGAAGTATATTTAAAATTTAAATAACTACAAATTTAATCTACATTGAAATAACATGCAAATTCCATTTTCACTCAATATTTTCACTGTTGCCATTTCGTCAAACGTACGAGAAACTTAATTTAAAATAAAAATAAAACCTTAAGAAAATTTATTTATGGGATATAATTCGGTTTGGATTGTTGAAATATCTTAATAGACTTCTTTTGATGGTTCATTATATATGTATGAAGAAAGATGTATAAAGAATTCTAATTTTGCATAAAATATATGCAAAGTTTCTCTTTTATTTTTAAAGCATCATTTTTACTAATTATATATTTTTCGAACTGTAAATTAAATTCCGGCGACTAAAAGAATTATATTTATTAAAAATTTGAATCATTATTCCACGAATTCCAAACAAATTTAGCAAACGATAATGAGTAATTTTTAATATGACAAAGTATATTAATGAAAATAGTTAATTTTGGCGTTTACAAATCTAAATTAGAAGTCTCTGTTAGGCGAATTTCTTTCTGAGGTGTATAATAAGTGTGTTTCCTTTGAGCATAAATATGGTGTGGAAGCGGTTTTAGTGACAGGTTCTGTAACAAACCAACTTGTTTTAATTTATTAATGAATCTAGTAGAAACATATACCTTTTTTAAATACCTTCGTCTCATACAATATGTTAATTTAACAGTTAAAGGTTTATTTTTCTATATCTAACTTTTTGTAGAGTTCTACACAATTTATGACTTATGACTTTCTTGGTGGGGGGCAAGATCGCCAAGCACTGCGACTTTAAGTCCTACACAATTTACATAATACAATTATATTTATTTGAATAGGCATGTTTCAGGTCTTCAGTGGTAACAGAAACGTTGAATAAAAATATTTTTTTTTCGACACTGGGTTTGTTGATCAAAACACCAGCAGAAAAGTTTTCTAAAAAATAGCCATTTTACAAGTATGGTATCCTTTTTTTTTAATTATCATCCGCCTATCGCTAACAAATACCTTAAATTAGAAACATAATCATACTAATTAATAATATTATATTGATCATATTAATTAGTTGGTGACGGTTTGAGGGTCAACCCAACGCCCCTTAGAACCTATACTGCGTTGGTACGTGAGTCAGTTGATTCAGGACTTGGCCTTTCATGTATACATAGATATATGCCATTACATGCGTTATAAGTCACCAAAAGCATGTTACAGTTTATTAATAAATACTAGTGGCGCCCCTCAAAAACACGTCACTGTTGCTAATTTGTCGATACGCACCCTATAAGGGTAGGGAATCATCTGTCGCCACCTCCACATGTTAGACATGTCCCTGAAGGGGAGGGAAATTTTCTCCAGTTACCTGTACCCGTGGGAAACTGCGCAATGACCGCCCACAGGACTTTCGGACCCAACAGATTTCACGAGCACGTACTCCGCATATACTCGACAAATCCCATGCCTCAACGGGATTCGAACTCGGACCCAGCTGCCTCAAAGGCCAACGTCTTAACCACTGCGCCGCCGGATCGGCGGGGTAAAGTTGCCCTCCAATTGAAATGATTTGAAGCAGGACTGCCAGGTTTAACGAGCTACTGCGCATAACGTACTGACACCGAGGTATCCCAAAATGCATCACTCTAGCCTGCTTCATTTGTGCGCTACTGTGCATATATACAAGGACCTCTCTATTCTCCTTCCTATCTCTATAATCATTTGCATTTCTAAAAAAAAGATTATTTGAGCTAGTTTTACCAAGAATACAGTACATTTCCTTTTTCAGTTACACTTTATTTTTCCACTTTAATTTGAATCAAATAGCAAAAAACAACTATACTATTCAAGTGCAAATATAAAATTTACGAAAAAATATTACAATTTAAAAGCATAGAATCTTAATTTATAAATATGTTTTGGTATATTTAACAAACAGTTCTACGAAAATGAAGAATTCTAAAGATAAAAGACAAAAATACGATATACATTTCGTTTTCTATTGTTTGCATATTCATAGAGATTATACTTGTCTTAATCTTGTATCTTTTGAATTAGTTTTCCGCTTTTTCAAGATTTCCTTTGAAAAGTCCATTTACCTATAATAAAAAAAAAACATGTATATGATTGGTCTTATATGATTAATAAGCTTTATTGTATTAAAGTATTGTAAAGTTACTTATTAAAACCAACCAATCTGCCCTTATATGTTAAACAGACTGTGACTTTACAGATGAAAACGACTTTATTGGATTGGATTGGTTGACATATATATTCAGGCTTGTGTGCTTGGTCGCAAGAACCCGCTTATAAACCATCGTCACGTAGGACAACACAAGACACACACAAACACATATGACAGATGCTGCCATTTGTCGCCACCTCCGCAATTTAGACATGTCCCTGAAAGGGAGGGAAATTTTCTCCAGGGACCTGGAGAATGGGACCTGTACCCATGGGAAACTGCGCAATGACCGCCCACAGGACTTTCGGACCCAACAGATTTTACGAGCACGTACTCCGCATATACTCGACAAACACAAACATCCATGCCTGAACGGGATTCGAACCCGGAACCAGCAGCTCCAGAGGCCAATGCCTTAACCACTACGCCGCTGGATCGGCGCAGTAGGTGGGATCCGAACTTCAATTTAAGGCTATTATCGTTTTCTTCTCTTACTTTGATTTGTTTTAGAAAAGAGTTTTGGTAGTCAATTCGGGCTGGGGTCCACGTCCCCTCTGCTGGTAACGTTGGGGAATAATGTAGCAGTGTTTGAGGGCAATACCAATAGACATGCGTATGCTAACGAAAGTTGCTTATTAATGGTCTAGTTCATCTTGCATTAGCTTTTTTTTTCGTATTTTAAGAAAATCTTTAAAAGACGAATTTGATATGTAGTATGGTTGCTGCTTGAACTAATGGGAATCTCTAATCATATCGGCTATACGTAGTGACTAAATACAGGGTGGTTATAAAATAACGCTCATTATTCGGAGTGGTCTGTAGCTTGAAGGAATAATCCAAATGCATAAAAAATTGAGACACTTACTAATCAAGAAGGGGGAAAAAGAATGGAATCATAAAAAAGTTAGAATCCTAAAAAATAATCATAAGAAAGAATAATCATAAAAAACAAACTAGTCTCTTGACCAGAACCTAAATTACGAGGCGTCGTCAATTATGGCCAATTACTACCAACACAGCTAATTACGCCTCGTAATTTAGAACCCTGGTCAAAAGACGAGTTTCTTTTTTACGAAAAAGAATGGTATTATAAAAAAGGTAGAATCCTAAAAAATAATCACAAGAAAGAATAATCATAAAAAACAAACTAGTCTCTTGACCAGAACCTAAATTACGAGGCGTCGTCAATTATGGCCAATTACTACCAACACAGCTAATTAAGCCTCGTAATTTAGAACCCTGATCAAGAGACGAGTTTCTTTTTTACGAAAAAGAATGGAATTATAAAACAGAAACTCGTCTCTTGACCAAGGTTCTAATTACGAGGCGGGGCCAATTATGGCTAATTACGGCCAACACATCCAATTACGCCTCGTAATTTAGAACCCTGGTCAAGAGACGAGTTTGTTTTTTATGATTCCATTTTCCCCCCTTCTTGATTAGTAAGTGTCTCAAAGTTTTTTGCATTTGGATTATTTATTCAAGCTACAGACCACTCCGAATAGCGAGCGTTATTTTATAACCACCCTGTACATTAATTGGATAAATAAATCATTTTTGCTGAAATTCTAAGATTTTTTATTAATTTCATCTCGCTATATTTATTTATATTTAAGTTGGAACATTATTACAACTTTTTCATTAAATACTTTCAGATGATTTTTCCCAAACAATTCGAGAATTTTACGTTTTACTAGGTTAGGAATTTTTTTAATACTTAACCTTTAAAATCGTTAAAGTAATTTCTCGGCATCTGATACATAGTCCTCAAGTTTGTATAAAAAGCGCGCATTTCTTACGGTTAACTATAATAACGTTTTCAGCTACGGACTAAAATATTTCCATAACAAATATGGTGTTAACTGATTGAAATCATCAGCTATGAGTGTTCAGATGCGTCTGTTAAAAATGCTAGTGAAAAATATAACTTTGTCGCCTTCTTTTATTAGTAAACTACTAGTCGCGAGCCCCCCTCCCCCCCTCCCCCTAGAGATTAAAAAATATTTACTCAAACCTAGATATCATCTATATTTAATATATCTAAAGACCTAATACATCATTTATACCCCATCAGTGATCAAACTTACAAAATCATGTTATTATAACTTATATTCAGGTAATGTTTTTTCAAAACTTCAAATAACTATCAAAATATTAATATAAGAACGATTCAAATGTTATTATTTGGTGTGTTTTAAGTCTGATTGGTTTTCTTATCTAATTAATGATCACATAACTTCATTCAATGTTAACCGTAAAATAGTCCGCTAATCATAAGATTTTCAAACTAAGCACTTTTTAGAACAAACTATGATATTTGTCTAGTATTCTTCAAGCTAAATCTATCTCAAATGGGTTTTGACAAAACACTTCAACGTTTGCATTTTTTTCCTTGTATTCTGGGCGTATTCTTGTGACTTTCAACCACTATTTTCATCAAAATACCGTCTAAAAATATTTCAAGCTATGGAAATCGTAGGTATGCAAAGGATTTGGGAACATGCTCATGAAATAAACTTTGACCTTTAAAAAAACACATTTACCCCCCAAAAAATTCGAAATTTTTGCTACATTCAATTCAGCTAAAATATTTAAACAAGGTTTATTTTAATTGAAAAAATTCGCCTTTTCGCGAAACACTACTCATCTAACAGTTTTTAAGAGTATTTTTTAAAAAATGGAAACTTATATTCTGAAAGGGCCTTACGGATTTAAGTATCACACAAACTGAAGTAGAAAATAAGATTCACCAAAATATTCGTGAAAAATATTCATTTTGGGAGATTTTTGGTATTATGTCCCTTAAACTTAATAAATGTACCATATTTCATTTTCATGTGTAACAAAAAAAAATCCAATAATTTGTATTCCTCTATTGTCACTTTATATTAATACACAGTTGACCAAGAAACCAAATCCAAATTTCGAACTTTTAAACCAACGTTTCTTAGTTAGTCCTTTTTTCTTTTTTCGCTTACTTCTGAAGAATTATTGATAAGTAATAAGAAAGCTAAAGTCTTAGGCCAAATTTCATTTTTGTTTAAAAAGTAGAACACATTAATAGTCGATTTCTTAAGCAATTATATAGCATTATTTTAAGTTAGAATGGTCCTAACAAAAAATTTGGATTCCCTAACAAAAAATTTGGAAAAATTTCTAAATTTGTTTAAAACTTCATTTAAAAAATTAGTTTGATAAGAGTCGGTTGTAACTTTAATTGGTTCAATTTCACACCTGTATAATAATTTTAGGAATGGCGAGATCATTATTTAACATAAAAATGGAAGTATATGAAAACACTAAAAATTTATAAGATTGTTTTAAAAATGTGTACATTTACCCTGGTCTCATTACTTTAACAACAACACTTACCAATATTGATAGCATTTTATTTTATCTTACAATGACCCAAAAAGTTTCCGCATAAAGATTTTACAAGTTTTTGATAGTTGTGCTACTTTTTTTTCTGCAAGATACAAACACAATAACATTCTAGATGATTTTTTTTCTTTTTGACCAATTTAATCTACTGATAACACACTGAACTGCATTTGAGTGCAGCGTGTTATTCCGATTGAAATAAAAACATGAGTATCTTTTTCAAAGTAAGAACCCAATCGGAAATAACAAGGAAAAGAAAGCTTTTTGGTTAGTCATCTAAGGTCATATGGCTGAAAATATACTGTTTCAAATCTTTCAGAATTCTTTAAAATGAAAAGTGAATTTTGCTTTTATCACTTTCACGACTTTTTTTTATTTTTCTTGAATTACAAAATAAAAATCTTAGAGGGAAGAAAAAGGTTCTTTGAAGCGTTCTAACTAACTGAATTTATTCATGCTCTTACAAATAGTTGCCGGCTAGTTAGGGAGCTGGTCAGGCAGTCAGAAGGTCTCGGGTTCGAATCCCTGCACAGGGATATTTGTGTTGTGTGTTTGTCTGTAATTGCTCTGAGTACACTGTGACTTAGTTTCTCGTTAAATCTATGGAGTCAAAAGTCCCGAACAGGCCTACGATGGCACCACTGGTTTGATTTAGGTGCCCGCTCAGGTGTCGACCTCGTCATTTGACCAAGGTTCTAAGTTCTACGAGGCATAATTTGTCTGAGTTAATGCTTCATGATGGCTAGAAATAGATAGCTGGAAAACATACAACCTAAACTAATCTATATAGTTGACTCTGGGAGTCAAGTTGGTTAAAGCGTTCACCATGCATATGAAAAGTCCTAGGTTCGGGTCTAGGCCTTGACAGGAAGTTATTTTGTTACTAATATGGTTGGTAGACATATATTTTCAGGATTGTGTGCTTGGTCGCAAGGACCCACTTTTAAACCATCGTCAAGTAGGACAACACAAAACTCACACATACACAAATGACAGATGCTGCCATCTGTCGCCACCTCCACAATTTAGACATGTCCCTGAAGGGGAGGGAATTTTTCTCCTGCAATGACCGCCCACAGGACTTTCGGATCCAACAGATTTAACGAGCATGTACTCCGCGTATACTCGACAAACACAAGCACCCATGCCTCAACGGGATTCGAGCCCGGACCCAGCAGCTCCCAAGGCTAACATCTTAACCACTGCGCCGCCGGATCGGCACTTATATGGTATTAAGTACACATCCAATACACCAGATACGAACCTACAAAGTTTACTGAATGATGAGATAGGATTCAATATGGCGTATCGGTTGATGAATACCATAAAAAAGTATGTTATTTTTACATAAATAAAAACTTTTAGCTAGTGTGTCAGAAAAATACCTTTTATAGAGATAATCTGCTTTCATAGGAACAATTTGAAATTTTAAAGCAAGAGCTGTTTTTTAACAGACAAATTTCAAAGAAACAATTTTTTTAAAAAAATGAAATACTGTCTCCCCAGTCACCGGCGAAATACTTTAGAACACTATTCCTACCAAGGATTAATTAACTTTCGAACCACGGAACTTCAGATCTTCATTAAATTAATTGTTAGGTTCTGTCTTAGGTTAACGCTGAAATACTTTTTTTTACTTAAAAAAGTTTATTTTTACAGAAAAAACTGTTAAAAGAAAATAACAGTAATTTTGTGTAAATATTTTTTTCTGTAAATTTATACGATTTTTTTTAAGTGAATGTGGTTAAGCTACTTTTTTCTCTTTCAAATGTTCCAATCGATAGCACGAAAGAAATACATGGGATATTTTTTTTTGTTTTGTTTTATGAAATTTTCATATGTTGGTTCAGAGTAGCTTCAAACAATCTTTCCAAACGAACTCGCTAATGAGTCTACATCAGAATACTTTGAAGCCGGGTTAACAAAGCTGTAGGCAGCAGTGAACTTACACGGTCTAAAGTGGCTTGAAATACAATAATAAATTTAGTTGAGTTTTAGTTATCATTTAGTTTAGATGAACAATATGAAAACTATAACCATTAGATACTGTAACAATTAGCTTTTGTGAATCAACTGTATCAAAAGAATAATGAATTTTTGTATATAAATTATTCTCTTATTGCAGCAAGAATGAATAATACGAGAATTATGATTGAGATTCAATTATTTAAATTAAATAACAAGTGAACTGTGACAAACATTGAATAATCAAATTCAACAACAAGAGAACTGCACTGAAGAGACAAAATGACTGGTATAGCCATACATCTGCGAATAAAGGTGTATAAAACCAATTGAAGTTCGTCGCTATGTTCAGCAGCGTCTTTGTGCTGCTATCATGACAGGTTATGAAAATTGATGGGATTTCAAAAGTATCGGGGGTTGAGAAATGGAATTCCATATATATGCATTTCCGAAGTGGATATGAATTTTGGATTTTCACTTACCACAATTTAACGAGTGTACCATGAATATCGATAATCCAGTAAAACATTAAAACTACGACACAGCTGCGGCCTAAGAAAGATCATGCAAAATCAGATGATCGAAAACGGACAAAAATCATTGAACATAATGTATTGCGGATACGTGATATCTGTGAATATTCATTAAATATCGGTGAATATGCATTAAATGGTTAACAAGTCAACACTAGTAAGACATAAAATCGACATAGACGTTTATCACATTTAATGATCAGTTGTCAATGATCCCGGCTTTGCACGATGTTTTTAAGGTCAAAGCTATGTCGTAGATTTGATGTTTTACTGGATTATCGATATTCATAGTACACTCTTGAAATTGTAGTAAGTGAAAATCCAAAATTCACCTCCACCTCGGAGATGAATGGATATGGAATTCCATTTATCAACTCCCGATACTTTTAAAATCCCTTCAATTTTCATAACCTGTCATGATAGCGGCTCATAGATGCTGCTGAACATAGCGACGAACTTCGATTGGTTTTATACACCTTTATTCGCAGATGTACCTATACCAGTTATTTTTTTTCTTCAGTGTATGACTAGTATTAATTTACTTTTTGTGGATAATTGATCAGTAAAATAAAAAAAATAATTAAGGCCAAATCGAGGGTCAATGGAGGTCAAATTGAGCAACAATAGAGCTAACTATGACTAGTTTTAATTTAGGTTTTGTGTATTATTGATCGGTGAAATAAAAAAAATAGTTAGGGCCAAATCGAGGGTCAATGGAGGTCAAATTGAACAACAGGAGAACACTGTTTAGTATTAATTTAGCCTTTGTGGAAAATTGATCGATAAAATAACAAATAATTAAGGCCAAATCGAAGGTCAATCTAGGTCAAATTCAATAATAAGAGAACTATGACTAGTTTTACTTTAGTTTTTGTGGATAAATGATCAATAAAACAAAAAAATATTTGAAGTCAAATTGAAGGTCAATTGAGGTCAAATTCAACAACAAGAGAACTATGAATAGTTTCAATTTTTATTTTTTGTGGATAATTAATCAGTAAAATGAAAAATAATTAAATTAATTGAAGAGCTTAGTGGAAGAACGCGCTAAGTAACACACATTTGAATACGAGAGAAAGATTTTTTAAGTTTTTGGTTTGCTCTTAAATCCGTGAGAAACGGTACTTTCAAACGGTAAAAATTTTACTTAATTTCAAGTTCATGAATAAAGGGAAACTTGTATCTTTAACAGGGGGAATGATATATTCATTAAAACAAAAATCTTTTTTTTTCAAAAATATAACTTAGCACATTCTTCCACTAAGCTCTTGAATAAAGAAGGACTGTCAGTCCCATAGAGATAATGCATTGGTTTTGAAATCACAACTTTTGCAAAAGAATTGTTTTGCCGTGTTATCCCATTTTCACCAGGTATGGGAATCATCATAACATTAATTTAAAACAAAATTGAAAAAAAATGACATCCGGTTATTAAATTATTGATTTATAAAGTTTTAAAATAGCGTCGCCATCTGCTGTATACTTTTAACATTTTAAAAATTCAAAAATATATAATTAAATAACTAGATAACATTTTCGTTTCAAATTAGCTTCATTTCGATGTTCTGTTGATTCCGATACCTGGGGGGGAAGGGATAACGTGGCAAAGCAACACTTCTGCGGAAGTTGTGATTCCAAAACTAATGCAATACTCTATGGGACTGACAATTCATGTTAACAAAAAGAAGGATATACCTCTTCCCGTTCTTCATCATGCGCTGGAGTACCATGGCACGGCTCTTTTCATGGGCTTTGTTCCACAGGTAATCAGTTAGATCCATCCCCATCGCTGTTTGAGAAGACAGAAATGTGACTAAAAGAGAGATACACCGCCCATATAGCAGTGGTGCGACTGCACAAAATTTGGGACAAAAAAAAACACCTCTGTATCAACAAGGAAGATGCAATGGAGTTTAACATTTAAATTTTCAACACATGCTCCTTTTCTAAAAAATTTTATGATACGTGATATTTTTTTGTAATGTATGATAGTTTTTTTAGGAAAAGGGTTTGAAAGCCTCCTTGACAAGTTTTAATAAATTTATGAAAGACCCTAGATTACCTCTAATTTATCGAGTACATTTTGAATATTTAAAATTGTATATTAAAATTCTCAATTGTATATATTTCATTTAGATGTCTCTCATTTTGTGTATTCTCTAATTAGGACAAAACATGTCTGCACGAGAATTTCTTTTAATAAATCAAATATTAATATACAGAGTAAGTAAAAATGAATATAGTGATTAGAAAAGGCTGTAACTATTTAATTTAAAATAGAGACCGGGACTAGTTTTCCATATTTTCTTCTTTTTGGTTATATATTTTTTACTTTTATTTATTTTGAAGTAAACAAGATGTCATTGTTTTCCTGACATGCTTATCAACAAATTAGCATTACTTCTTTTCCAAAAAGTAAATATACTTTTTGGAAGCAAGTGGTTAAATACAAACATGTTGAGTTGGAAAACATACTCCGTATGCGGGGTAAATTTTCCCAGACTGCCAAAAAGTGATGGGGCAAATTTTCCAACCATTTTTTAAAAAGATTTAACATATTTGAACATTTTGTGATTTTTTGCGTAGATTTATTGTAAATTAAAACAGCTCAAAAAAGTGTGCACAAAATATATGGTTTTCTTGTTTTAAAAAATCTAGTTTATTATACTGAAC
This sequence comes from Hylyphantes graminicola, assembly GCA_023701765.1. Taxonomy (NCBI): domain Eukaryota; kingdom Metazoa; phylum Arthropoda; class Arachnida; order Araneae; family Linyphiidae; genus Hylyphantes; species Hylyphantes graminicola. Next base: position 42,505,355 of record CM043122.1, on the reverse strand, counting down.
TATTTTAACCTATTTCATTAATGATCGTAATCATATGAATCTCTTTAAACTTACATAAAACTTCCCCTTTTGTGTAACTATACATTGGTGCACTTTACTCTTTGATAGAAAGTTGTCTAAGTATTGTTAAAGATTACAAAAAATTGATTAGCTAAAGTTTGTTGTTGATTGCTCCCCCCTCCCCTTTTTTGAACAAGTCAATTGACCCAAAATTTTGGGTGCAACATGATACATTTCATTACTACTTTACAGTGTAATTATTCAAGCTCAATGGAGAATATTGAAGTTTCTAGAGGCTTTTCGGCTACCACATCCATTCCTAATAGCATTTGGAGTTACATAAATTGTTTCAGAATAGTACGAGTTCATTCAGATTTCTTTTTTGTAGCAATGCAGACAATTTTGAGTCGAGAGCAAAACTTTTTTTTTATTACGTGTTCATACGATAAAAATAATTTGGTTTTTGGAACATTTAGCCTAATTTACAAAGGTTGTAGCACGCTTTTTTACAAGGCATTGCTGGAAATCTTGTCCCATGAAATTTTGGAAAACATGCCCCGTAATCATATTTTGACTTTTAGTACCTTGACGAGTAGAATTTTAAATTATTTTGAAAACGAATGTATAGTTACGTACAGATAGGGATCACATTTTAGTATACGCAATGATAAAACTGTAAGTTTAACCCTTTCAGTCCCAAAAATTTACTACATTACAGAAACATCTGATATTCCCAAAATAAGCTTATTTTAGGTCAAATATACGAATCCCATAAGAAAAAAAATCATTTAAATTTTTATATGGTTTTTGAAACAATGCCTAAAAAAAATTTTTTAATGTGGAAAACAACAAAATAAAAAATATGTATATTACCTAAAAACACTTCGAGTTATGTATGTTAAGGTAGCTGACCATATTATTAAAAAAAAATTAGTAATTATTTAAACCGAAATAGTTTAAATTGTGTTTTAAATATGTGGAACTGAAGTGAACTTATCAAAAATCAGGTGAAACGCTTGTTGGCTATTTTCTAATTAAAAAAAATAGTAGTTCTGACTTCGATTGAGATTACTGTAAAATATTGTCTAATAGAACAAATTGTGAAGAATCGAATGATGTGTGTTTGGATGTCATAACGGGACATAAAAATTTGAAACAAATATTGAAAGTGATGATGCCAAATGGCATCACTGGGACTAAAAGGGTTAATAAAAGTACGTTTGATTTAGGTTTTCAAGCATTAAAACCTAAGCATCATGTAAGCAAGAAAATTCACTTAACGTTGAAATAATCACAAAAACAGCTCTAATGACAATATTACAACACCAATTGAGTAAAAAAAATTGTGAGTAACATAAAATTGTTTTTTTTTTCATAAACCAGGCGGCCATTTGGCACCTCCTAATGGCTCACTTATTGTATAAGGCCGGGTGGAAAACTTACCCCACAGGACAACTAGCCCAGGTCTCCCCTAGTTTATCTATAAGATTAACACAGAATGTAAACGGAACTTTAACACAGAATGTAAACGGAAATTGTTTATGCATATACATCACTTTCAATGTGATCTGCCTCGGTTTGAGTCACAATATATACGCAGTAATCCATTCACGTCATACATAAGGCGTGAGCCCTTTCTGCATGTATGTCGCCAATTTTGCTAAATTATCGAGAAAAAGAGCGCAAAATATCAAATGTGTTTTTGATTTTGCAGACCATACAAAGAACAGGTATCATTTGTTACTTCAATAATAAAATGATAGTTGAAAAACTGTATTGTGCATAATAACAACTGTATCTGCAAAAATGAGTCGGGCCATTTTGTTCTGAAGTACTTCTTCTTTATTACACTTTATTATCATTTGCAGTAAATAAGTGTAAAAAAGCATTTAGAGTACAATATATTTAATTATATAATGCATTCATTAATTGAACCATTAGTTTATCAGAGAGTAAAATATTTAAAAAGTACTTTTAACTTAATAATCTACAATTTAATCATTTTCCATACTTAAAAATCGGGGAAAAAATCTTGTTTCATATGCGATATAAAATTAATAAAAAAAATCCATCCAAAGTACACATCTCACTTAAAAAATAAAGTGCACACAATTTCTCATACAATCCCAAACGTAAAACAAAAAGCCCACACCAAATACACACATCAGATTTTATTCTCAAAACAACTCCATCTTTATCTCAATCCATATATATATCTCTCTAATTACACAGACACCACTTCCGCCAGCACAAAGACACACACGCTCTTTTTGTACTCGAGTACTTAAGTACTTACCCGTCCTCTTTCTCGTCCTACGCAGGCCGCTAAGGGCGCTCAGGATCACCGAATAGGACACAGATCCTGCGAAGGGTAATCCCAGGTCTGGAGTCTGTTTGTCTTCGTAGGACAGGCTGTGGACAAACATGACGCATACCATTGCTCCGGTCAGCCAGCTTCGCACGCGCATTCTGTGGAAATAAATAAATATTAATCTCTTGCTAGCCGGTCCACTGGCGCAATGGTTAGTGTTCTCGCCTTTGGAGCTGCTGGGCTCGGGTTCGAATCCCGGTAAAGGCATGGATGTTTGTGCTTGTCAATAAATGTTGTTATTTGTCTATGTGTTTGTGGCGTCCTTCTTTGTGTGTCTCTTGTGACTGTCTCTTCTAGCGAGTGGTGTAATGGGCTATATAGCCTACGCCCTTCCCTTCTAGAGGGCGCAATCACTGCCATTTGTCATTTGTCAATCTCTTGCTACGTATTTTTATACAAATAGCCTGTTTCTGTGCTATGTTTCAAATATTTTAAACTCTTAGGCAAAGAGAACTTTCTTGAAACTCGTTGTTATTTTTAATGATCACACTGGAAAATAGCAGCTTTATGTAACTTAAAACGTTCTAATTTAGAAGAAGAAAACTACAAATGGTCTCAGTTTATTTTATTGTAAACAATTAAATATGTACACGAGTGGAAAGTTATAGACTCCTTTTCATGTTTATAACCTTCTAATGAATGAGTCTTCGTAGGACAAGCTGTAGACAAACATGACGCATACCATTGCTCCGGTGAGCCAGCTTCGCACGCGCATTCTGTGGAAATTAATAAATATTAATATCTTGTTACGTATTTTTATACAAATATTCTGTTTCTATATTACCTTTTACACTCTGGGCTAATAAAACAAGAACTACTTTTGAAACTCGTTGTTGTTATTGATGCACATACTAGAAAACAGCAACATTTTGTGACTTTCTATTGCGTAAATATTCTATTTTAAAAGTGGGAAATAGAAAAACTACAAATATTTAAATTGATTATTTATCTCTACAATTAAATCTGTAAATGAGTAAAAAGTTGCAGACTCTCTTTCATATTTGTAACCTTCAAGTTTCGGATTAGTCTAGTGTTTATCGTCTCTGCTTGTTTTCGTATAACACGATGTAACATGACGGATAACATTGTTCTGATGAACCAACTTTCCTCTCTCATATTGGGGAAAGATATTAATTTATACATATTAATCTCTCACAGCGTATTTTTATACAAATATCCAGGTTCTATTCTATCTTTTAAATGAGTGACACACTAAGCTAATAAAATAAGAACTAGACGTTGCAAACGTTTTAACCATTGCTCTGGGGAGCCAGCTTCGCAAGTGAATTCTGTGAGAAGAGTTAAAATGGATAGAGGACCAGTTGTCAAAATACAGGGTGTTTTGAAAAAGACCCTCTTATTTTAAAAATTATAGCATATTTACATTTTGGGCTTAAAAGTTCACGAAACATGGAAAAATGTCATAAATTTGAAACATGAACTCAATTTCTATTCAATGGTTTTAAAGTTGGTAAATTTTTAATATAAATGTGGTCCTTCATGCAAAATTTGGGCCGTGCAATAAATTAAGAATATTGTGGATCAACGAAAAGGTTCGATTCTCTGTGAAACGTTTGAAATTTAAATTTTCACAAAAATATCCTATATTTGTTTTAAATCAAAATAACTAAAAACACGTAAAATATAGCCTTCAAACCTTATCGCTCATTTTGAACTGAACCGTAAACCAGTGTACACATCAAAAGCACTAATCTTCTAAGACAATTGCAAACACAAAGTCTATTCAGCACTCGAATCGATTCAAATGAAGAAAAGCCGAAAATCCTGACTGGGTTGTAAAATGAAAGATGCTGATGTTTCTTAAGTGATAGTTTCAAAGAAAGAACTAACAAACTATTTACATCCCCGTAATCCTCATTGATTGAGCAATCGAGTTACTCCTCGTTATTTACTGTGAAAAGCTCTTAATTCTCTTTGCCCAGTGTCGAACGTTATTGTTTTGTTGGATATTTTTCTATACAAGTTGTTCGATTGCTTTGTATATTTCATTTCGTTAATCATTGACTTCGGGTACGCTTACACTTTATTTCAAACAATATAATTAGCATTGTTTAATTTATTGAATTTGTCAAAAATGTATCTAACTTTCATATGAAATGAAAGTTATGAATGAACAGAGCTAAAAATTAAAAAAAAACAATGAATTTATACAAGAATAACTTTTTATTATTCAACTGATCTAATCAGCCAAAAATTTATCTAACGTTCATGTAAAAAAAAAGTTATAAATAAATAGCAAAAATTTAAAAAAAAATAGTGAATTTATACAAGAATAACTTTTCATTGTATAAATGACCTAATTAGTCAAAAAATTTATTAAACGTTCATATGAAATTAAAGTTATGAATGAATAGCTATAAATAAAAAAAATAGTGAATTTATAAAAGAATAACCTGTTTAACTGATATAATAAGACAAACATGTGTCGAGCGGATAAAAAAAGTTATATTTATTATTTTCAAGATGATTCAGTAGTGCTTTGAAATAACTTTGAAAACATATTGAATGATAACATAAAAACTAGGAGCTTTTGTAAAGATTATGTCCGTCCGTCTGTCTGTTTATCCAATCATCCACTTTCACTGAACAAATCAAGTCTCATAAATAAGTGGGGTAAGTCATATTTGTTATTTAGGACAAATTTAAAAACACTTCGTGAACCACAAAGTATACTAAAAGGCTTGCAGAAGTAAGTAACAGAACACAACATAAAAATTTAAATTGTAAATAAAATCAGAGAAAATAACAAGTCTCCATTCTTCACAACAGCAGTTCAATATTTCCACTGTTGACGCTTCTTCAAACGCACGAGAAACTTTATTTAAAATGAAAATAAAACTTGAAGGTATATTTATTTATGTGACATAAATCAGTTTGGAATGACGTCATAGCATATATCACAATAAAGTTCTTTTCTATATTCTATATGTGTATTTAGAAAGATGCTCAGAGAGTTCTAACCTTTTTTGCATAAATAACCTGGTTATTTTTAATTCACTTTTCGGCGTTTATTATTGTATGATTGTATGGTATGGTACATACAGTGGTGGAAATTGATTTATGAACTGACAGTTTTTTAACAGTATTTCTTTATAAAATGCATTTTTATCGATTTAAATTTTATATACTATACAGGCTTTGCATTATAAACTATACACGCAAATAAAATTTTATATAAATTCGTAAACAATTTATTTTGTTGACATTTTAGTTTTAGCATAGGGAAATTGATTTATGAACTTTTGCATTCAATCTCAATTAATAATTGCTAAAACTATTTTTTGTCACTAATTCTTCCTTGATTTTGTTTTTCATAGACAACACAAAACTTTGGGTAAAGTTTTGGTCAAGCAATTTGCAGTTTTTTATGATTAAGTCCTTCTATTCCATAACAGATGCACACTTCATTAAAACCATACTCCATTTGAGTAAATTATTCAAACCAATTGATCTCAGACATTATTCTTGGGGTTTAAGTCATGGCTATTGGCAGGATGATCTAAATGAACAACACTTAGTTCATTAAACAGTCTTTAATTTCGTTTGAAATGTGGACACTTGCATTATCATGCATAAAAATCTAATCAAAAGCATAGTTTTGCAACGCAAAAAGGAATTAAAGTATTTTCTAGAACTAATCTGCAATAAAGTGATGTTTGTCAACAATTCAGAAACATAACCTTGTTTCTTCAATCATAAGATATCGGGGCCCAAACCATCAAACTTCCACCACTAACATTTCTGCTGAAGACAGATCTTGGTTATTTCCGAAGATCCTTTCAATAACATTTTAAACCATCACGTCCATCCAAATTGAACTTTTTTTCATCAGCAAATGTCACTTTTTTCCCATTTCTCTCCCTCCACCCCCACCCAATCCATTTTCATGTAGTTACGACTATATTTTAATAGCCTGTACTTATGGTGAAGAGTAAGCTTTGGACCTGCCTTCATTTTGGAACATTTCAAGTTCGACGACGATATCAATATTTGTCCTACTCTTCTGAGAGTTACAGGAAGTGATTGTTCATAACAAATTCGCCCTGTAATGCACAAATGCTGACACAAATGGTAACTTTATGGGATACCAGTCCAATAATCCTGCTTTTGCCCCTCGTCCCACGAGAGTTACACCTTTTTTAATGATGGTTTTTGCCGAAGTCAGAATGATTCTTCAAATATTTATGAATTATATTTATTGATCTTTTAATTAATATGCTAATTTCTCTTACAGATTTGTTACAATATTATATAAGGGTCATTTTTTACCTTTTTGGTTTCAGGCAGTCCCGCAAGCTTTCCTATTTAGTAAAATGGGAATAAAACAGATAAATGTCAACAAATTTGGCCTTAATCTTATTTATAAACACTGATAGTAAGCTCCCCTGAAGTTCAAATGAAGAACTAGTTAAAATATTTGGTACCTGGGTTCAAAATAAATTTGAGTTCATAAATCAATTTCCATCATTTGACATGCTTAAAAACTAAAATTAGATATATTTTTATTTAATATCATTTTTTGAAAAAAATTATGTGTGAAATTCCTTTATTGTGCTCTGAATATCCAACACACAAAATTTGAATTGTTAGCACTTAATACAAAGCGATATCTGGTGAAAAGAATGTTAGTTCATAAATCAATTTCCACCACTGTATATATTCCAGCTTGTGTGCTTGTTCAGAGAACCGCTTATAAGCTTTCGTCAAGTGGGACAGACACAGAAAGGAGTTTTACAGTCACAAAGAAATGAATAACACAAAGACAAATAACAACATTTATTGACGGACACAAACATCCATGCCTAACTGGGATTCGAACCCGACCCCAGCAGCTCCAAAGGCTAGAGTCCTAACGATTGCGCCAACGGGGCGGCGTATGATTGTCTTTCTAATGGGTAATGTAGGTAATGTAATCGTTTCCGGCTGTCTATTTCTAGCCTCCTTTCGGAGCTTTAACACAGCCAATAACGCCTCGTAATTTAGAACCCTGGTCAAGTGACGAGGGCGACACCGTAAGCCGCGTCGGGACATTACAGCTCATTTAACACGCACTCCCTCTACACGGGTAAATGTTTTAGTACTATGTATAAGGCTTCTATCTTGAGTGAGACAGAATTGTGCTGTAAACTTATGGGTGTTTATTGAAGTGGTGTGAAAGCAATATTTGTTACAAGATCACCAAAGGTAGTAGCCAAAGTAATTGAAAATTACCACAGTGGCCTAGTGGGTCTGATCACAGCCCATAACGCTAACAATCTGCGCATTGTACAGGGTGCGGGTTCGATTCTCGCCTTCGCCATTGGTGTACTTTCTCTCTGTGTCAGTAAAAATTCTGTCTGTTTCTGTCTTAATTGACGAAGGTTAGTGATAGCGTGTCTTTGATCAAGCACAAATACAAGAAAATGCTTGTACCAACCAACTTTTTATATATAGCCTCATGAAGTCAAATGAGAAAAGCCGAACAAGCTTCAAGCTCGAACAAGTTTCATTTGAACATTTGTCTTGAAGAATATTTGTTACAAAATCACCAAAAATAATAGCCAAACTAATTGAACACACTTTTGGTTACGGCTGGATTTCTCTTACTTAGGGTTGAGTTTTAACGCGTTGAGATATGCTCATTTTAGTTTGGTTTGTTTTCATTAACATTTCGCTAGAATTTTCCAAAGGCTTTTCGTTGTTTAAAACAATCATTTTCCTTTTTTATAGAAACACATTAAAGCAATAACTAGTATTGAATTAGTTTTTTCATTTTTCAATTAATCCATCCAAAATCAAAATTGTGTTAAATTTGTTGATTAAATGTTTTGGCGCTTTTGTAAAAAATATGTTACAACAAACGCCCCTGCCGACAAGTAAATTATTGCGTTTCTCTATTGATTTTAGCCCAACAAAATACCATTATTTGATGAATTCTAACATACACATTTACATCCTCGGACCAATGGTAATTTTTATAATTTTTTTTAAAATTCAAATCAATATTTTTTTGTGTGTTCTAAATATTAGCTAAAGTTATGTCCACATAACAGCATATACATTCTAATACAGAACGCTTAAGGTGCTACATTAGTTTCTTTCTTAGATATATTTTTACACTAGTTTTCAACTAAGCAAGGTTAACATATTGGAAATTTTCAAATATAATGTTGCAAAATCAATGTTACAACCCAAAATTTATTCACTGAATTAAAAAATATTTCAAATGAATGCTCAATATTTCACTTTAACACTTCAAATAACTACAAAATTTTCTTCATTATTAAATTTATAAATAATAATCTGTTTGGCATTTAAAGACATAAAATTTTAAAAACTTACGTCAATAGCCCCAAATCTTATTTATTATAAAAAATACTCTATAATCCTTTTAACTGTACATTATATACGGTGAACAGACAATTTATAAATAAATAAGGAAATATTAGAAATTTAAGCTATAAATTGCAGCTTTTACGACAAAAATAAATATTATTTAATGAAATAATAAAAAAAAAACTTTTTTTAAAAAAATAATATTAGAAAATAGTGAGTATATTTTATTATTCATTTTTTTAAAACTTTTTTTGCGAGTTAAGATACATGCAATGTCAATCAAACCCTTTTTATTTTAAAAGAAAGAATGGATAAAGTAAGCAAAAATTTTGAAAAGAGGTAGTTTATTCATTTACAAAATATTTGTTTTGAACATTTAAAGTTTTGTCTCTAAGTTTAAGTTTAAAAATGCCAACGGTGCTCACTAAGAATGAATAAAGCACCATAAAAAGTTTCACAGTTTTGCAGTTAAAAGGATGAGGCGAGAGTTTGATGTAATTTAATTGAATTGGAGTATTTTAAGCCAAATATGAATAAATCCTTTTTTGCCTATCTAAGATTTGAAAATGGTTAGATTTACACTTTAACAGTAGCTTTTATTTTAGCTATCACTATTAGAAACAATTATAATGAAACTTAAATTATAGTTTTACCCAACTTTTATCTACTTATTTTAAATTTTTAGACAGAAAATGGGAATGAACACTTTATTATCTTCGTGCTTTAATCTGATTTGTCATACTTGTAAGTGGCATTTCTACACTGTAAAAACAAGGGAGTATTATTACGCTTGTTTTGGGATTATGAAATGCTAAATAAGGTGTAAATATACACGACTTGTGGTGTCAGCACCAAAATAGGTGTCATCATTCACTCAAAATGGTTTTTACTTAAACTTTAGTAAATATCGGTGTCAACGTACACCAAGAATGGTATAACTGTAACCTTTCGACGACATTTTGAAAACGAAGCCCCAAATTCGGTATATCCAGGGTGTACCGGGCGAGCAAATATCTCTCTACCACTACTACTGCTACTACAATTCTGTGTTACCGATCGAGATTCAAACCAAAATAAATAATTTTCGCGGCCATACTTTATAACTAAGTTCTTAAATTGAAACCGCCTTTTAAGGGGTCACATGAGTCTTAAAAATGTGCAAAGAAGATACTACATAGCATAGTTTGATCTCTCTTGTAATTTTTTAACTACTCAATAAATGAGTATAATTTTTTATATGTAATTCTACAAGATTTATTTATTATAAAACAAGTTTTAAAATTTATGAAACTTTAGCAAAAACTAAAATAAATGATATTAAACATGAAGGTACTTGAACACACTGTGATTAGGCTTGCGCGGCAAATTGTGAGGTCAAAATTGAAAAAATGAATTAGAAAATGACTTTATATTGTACAAATATGTACAAACAAAGACTTATATAAAAAGACTAAATTCTCAGCTCAATTTTAATTAGAAATTATTTAAAAAAAATTTTAAATCAAAATTTTTAAATTTTTATTAATTTTTTTAGAAAAAAGTTCTTAAAATAATTTCTAATTAAAATTGAGCTAAAAATTTAGGTATAAGTCCTAGTTTGTACATATTTGTACAATATAAAGTCATTTTCTTGGTCATTTGTTCAATTTTGACCTCACAATTTGCCGCGCAAGCCTAATCACAGTGTGTTCAAGTACCTTCATGTTTAATATCATTTATTTTAGTTTTTGCTAAAGTTTCATAAATTTTAAAACTTGTTTTATAATAAATAAATCTTGTAGAATTACGTATAAAAAAATTATACTTATACATTCAGTAGTTCAAAAATGACATGAAAGATCAAACTATGTTTTGTAGTACCTTCTTTGCACATTTTTAAGACTCCTATGACCCCTTAAGCGAAACAATTATATTTATCTATAATAATAAAAGAAAGAGCCTGTCTGTCTGTGTGTATGTCTGTGAATCGCAAAAGACCTACTTAGACTGCTCTAAAAAATTCGAAATTTTTAATATATTTTCCTTTTAATATCTACGTGTGCACCTGAGGCTTAGTTTCTTCATATTTGATTGCGATTTTTAATTAATATAATTAGTTTCAAAACACGTCATCCACGTGGGAGTGCGGGACCATAACAGGCTTGAAAATACATGGACCGGGCCGAAACGAGGGCTTGACGCCATCCTCTATTAGTGTTTGCTTTTTAAGTGTGCATGCGCCAACACGAATTTAATTTTGTTTTGATTTTAAGTGTATTTTAATAAGTAAGCAGACCATGAAAGGGGGGGGGGGCTTCAAAACACAACGACCGGGCCGTAACAGGGGCTTGACGCCATTCTCTGTTATTATTTGCTTTTGAATTGAATTTAGTTTAGATATTGAGTGTATGGGGAACATTCATGTGATGTCACGCGGTTTGTTATCCTACACCTCTCGAAACACGTGCTTATGTTTTCCTACTGCTCTAACCTGTCTAACCGGGTTTTTTTTACTACAGCGATTTGGAATTGAAGCTCAGGTTGATATGGCCGTGAATGTAACCGATTTTCACAAGTAAGCACGCCTCTAAAACGAAGCAATGCGAAGTTAACGGGTTCCCAGTAAGGCGGGACCATACTGCTAGTTCCTTATGTAGATAAGTGACCTGCAACTGAATAATTTAATTGAAACCCTAAATTTTCATATTAGTATAGTTACATTTTAATTTGCGGATTTCAAAAATCCCAATCTAGCAACTCTTGTTTAACGAGAAAATTAGGGCTGTGTTTATATCTTTGTGCTAGTACATACTATTAAAAGATATTGAAATTAAAAGTATGATTACAGTATTTTCCTATAAAACAGTTAGTTCATTGATATCTGAATTGTTTAAATGATTAACTTTTCGATTATAAAATCATCATTACACTTTTATAAACGTTATTTTATTTACGTTTTGTTTTTAAAAATATATATAAAATAGTTAAACTGAGGTTATTGCTCGATTTATAGCTATGTAGATAGTTGAGTAGCAAATTAAACTGTGTCTGGCTACCCTCTTGATATCTATAACTCAAGAATAGGTATATGCTTGCTCAGTCATTTATTTAATTTGTTAATTACAACTGATGCTAACTAAATTATTAGTTAAACTTGCTGCAGCCGCGCGCGCGAAGATATAATTACAAAATTAGTTATTTTTAAAAACCCTCTACCCTCTAATGCATTTTTAAAAATACAAATATGTATGTTGTTCAGGATTTGTAAGAAATCAGTTAACACCAAAATTTTTTTTAAAAAAAACAATTTCATCCTTTTGCTTTTGAAATTAGTGGCCAGAACACCCTGTTACGTGTTTAAGTTTTAAGTTCAACAAATCACTGGTGGCGACTTATTACTCCAAAAATGGTGGCAACATAATAGCCTCCAAATGTGGTGTTTCTACACACCAGTCAATTATCGGTGTTTCATTACACCGATTTACTGGTGGTGTTTCCTTACACCACTTTTGGTGACTACCTTGTTGCCACCATTTTTGGTGTGAAGTTACACCAAAATTATTAACAGTGTAGTATGAATGTGAAAGTGGGACATATTAGACAGACAGAAAGAGTTATTGTTAATTTTTTTATGTTTTAAAGAAGCATGGAATAAACTATTCTTAAGAAACTCAAAAAATATTTAAAGAAATAGTTTTTCTTCCTTAAAATGCAAACTCACATAAAAAAAAATTGCAACTGACCCAGACTAATTTTTATGGGGTTTATTAACGCTTCCGGTTGCCTGTTCCTACCCTTTCTAAGAACTTTAACACACACAGCCACCTGATTTTAAGTAAAATGAATTTGAAAAAATATTATGAGGATTATGAAGATAAAAAAAGCATAATTTTTTTCTGTAATATTTTCTCTAAAAATATTTTTAAATAGAATCTTGGTTAATATTACTTGCGAAACAAAAGCATTTTTTGGAATCTAACTAATGAATGGTCGAAATTTTATTTAAATATATAAATATTTGATACAATTTTATTATCTTATTTTTCTATTATTTTATGTAATGCCAGCTCTTTTAAAACTGTTATTTAAAAAAACATTGTCGCATAATTACCCAGGCAATCTGGGATAATAAGAAAGCTTAGGGTAGCGATAAATACCGTTGATATTTACTTGGCAAAATAACTATACAATGTCAATCTACAAACATTATCTTAAACGCCATTTTCGAGAGCTGAAAACTTTTATTACAACATGATGTGCTACAAAGCGTGTCCAAGTTACTCCAAAAATTGGTGTTTCAATCAAGGGTAAATAAATCTTTAAAAAAATGAAAATTTCATGTTAATGGTGAAAGCCAAAAATTTACATGCCCGAAACTTTTTTAAAATGTTTCTACCGAATTATGATTTTATTAAAAATCTTTTAATCATCAAGAAATACAATTTTGAGGAATTGTGCATGAATAATTTTTTTTCGGCATCTTTGTCAGTTAAATATTTGAAAAAAAGATTTTATACGTAATTGAAAATTGAAACTGTCTCCATTTTTACACGTGTTTCCATTAAATTACAATACGCATAATTTTTAGTTGAATATTGTCAAGCATTGATTTAAAAATAAAACAAAAGGAAGAAAGACCACTTTTGCTTCTACTTTGTAATAACTTATGGAAGAGTTGGGGGGTTGGGGTAGATACATATAGATTCCGGCTTGTGTGCTTGATCAGAGACCCGCTTATAAGCCTTCGTCAAGTAAGACAAGCACATAAAGAGTTTTTAATATCACAGAGAAAGGAAGTACACCAAGGGCAAAGGCGGTAATCGAACCCGTTACAGCGCGCAGACTGCTGGCCTAACTTATGGAGGATAAGCGATCGTTTGGTCATGTTGGTAAAATAATACATTCCCTTTCTAATATTTTACAAGCCCCGATCGTGTCAGGCACTGATATTATCCCAAACCATTGTAAAGAAATAAAAACTTATTTTTGCTAAAATATTGAGTTAAAAATGTATCAAACTAGATCATTGATACAGAGTGTTGCATCAGTTAAACAATTCTCGGCGAGAGCACACGTCTTTTGGACCACGTAGCAAAGGTTAAAATATTGCCGGTTACAATAAGATATACGATAGTTTAATTTGATGATGTAATATTTTGGTTTATGGACTTGCATAAAATTTGGCTTCGTTGTAGCGTAGTGTAGATTTGCCAAAAGACCTCACCCTTTTTTACACTTAACCATTCATATGATCCCTACTTATTCTATAGCAGATTAAATTGTACGTATATACTTGTATCGATTTGATATTTTTAGTCCGTGCGAAGATCGGTATTTATTTTCTAGTATTTACATAAACGTATGGTTTTCTTGGTATGGGATCTGTGTATATAGTTTTGTCTCTTTAAGAGTTGATACCATGAAACTATCAATTTTATCTAGTTATATTGTATTACAGGCTTTTGTTATATTAAATATTTGTATTTGGAAAATTTCCAATGTGTTAAATACCTGTATTTGTCTCTTTGTGAAATTCTTATGATTAATTTTTTTACCTAGACAACTATCCTCCTTCTAAATCTCCCCCTTACCATATCTTTTCATGAGAAAAATTAGAAATAATTTTTACATTATTAACCTTAAAAAAAACATTGAAATTCACAAAGAAAATACGATCTAATTTCAAATAAAAAAATTTAAGACGCGATAATATTGTGTGTTTCAATTATTCCTATAATGCTTTTTCAACTTCTTATTTACGCTTATAACCTAAAAAAACAAAAAGAAAATAACATTTTGTTCGTCTGTCAGATATCGGCACTGACATAAAGTCTGAACCACAAGGGCTAAGGAGCCCCGTCGGTTAGGCATTCGCCTAGCATGCGGAAGGTCCCTGGTTCGGGTCCGGGCATCGCCAAAATAACTGAAGACCTATAAACGGCACGCGCAGCAAAAAGTGTCCGACGAAGCGACGATAATTCAAACTAAACCACAAATATCAACAGCAAGTACAATAAAAAGTTTTAAATCCGATGTTAAATTTATTAAATCTTTAATCTCCTTCACACCCACGAAACTTTGAAAAGAGTAACTCAATACCCAAATAAATAATCTCTTTATTGTGAAACATGATACATAGTTTTGTATTGATTTTGAAATATGAAATATTTGCTTTTAAATATTTGTTTTCAATATTTGTTACTTTAAACCTTAAATCTGCTTAAGGCCATAGGTAGTAAGAATTTGCATCATTAAACAATTAATTAATTACCTTTTTAAATTTCGCGAGTATTTTAGAGAACCCCCCAATCGTGGCCGGCTTTATCAGTATTTCTGCATCAGTCTTTCTTACAATAACCTTAAATTTTAAAATTTTATAATTAATAAATTTTTATTCACAATCCACTACTTTCATTTGGTAATATGTTTATAATTATATTTTTAAAAAAAAACTTATTCCGATATTTAATTTCAAATATGTTATTTGAATTATATTTAATTTAAAATGTATGCAGTGAAAACAAACACATTTGCCTATTTCTAAACCATTCTGAAGAGAGCTCTTCAGCATCAAACTTTTTGGTAATTTTTATTATGCAGAGCTTAAGAATAACTTTTTATAGAATTCACATTATATAATTTTTTTAATATCGCATTGTTACAAAGTATTTAGTAGCTAGGAGCTAGCTCTTTAGCATTATATTTTTTACTTTTTACGACGAGGATACTTAACGTATTTTCCATTTAGCTGCTCTTAAGTTATGCAACTTCAGTACCGATCACAATATATTAGTTAAAATCACACAGTGACAACATATTCCCTTCACCCTTCAATCCCCCCCCCCCCCACCCTCCTTTTTCGTCCTTATTACCTTTAATTACATTTTTAATTATCACAATATTTCACAATAATTTAACATTTATTTTTAAAAAAAATTACTTTTGTTATGGTTCAAAATGGGAAAAGCTTTAGACTTGATATTCACAGAAGACTATTTAATCATCCGAATAACTACAATTTTATTGGATAAAAGCGTATTATTGTTGACTATTTTATAAGCTTTATTAGTTTTTTGTTCTCAAAAGATAGTTTTAGTTTTTAAAAATGAACCTTAAATTAATCGTTTCCAAAATAAAAATTCGTGAAAAAATCAAACTGCAAACATTTTAAAAATTTTATTTTATTCGATATTGTAAAATGAAATGCTAAGTTATGAAGGATTTTTTTCTAAAAAAATCTTAGCTTTAATCAAATCGAAATTGATATAAATTCATCAATTCTTAAAATATTTTTTTAATATAACTTATTAAACACAGTAATTACCATGATTAAAAATTCAACTATTTATAGGATGATTTCTTAAGGGGGAATGGTCGTGCAGAACCGGGGGTCTCCAAACTCAAGTGCCTCAATGTTAATCCAATGGGAAAAAGTTATTTTCTTTGCCACATTTCTCCGGCTGTATTGAATATTTTTACAAGCGGACTTTTTTATGTGATAAATGTAGCTGACTTACAGGTCCCGACAATCCCACTTTTTGAAATTAGTACGAATATTTTTTTAATATTCAATAAATTATTTTACACAAAATATTCGAAGCAATTTCAAAAAGTGGGAAGATAGAGACCTGTAAGTCAGCTACATTTATCACATAAAAAAATCCGCTTGAAAAAATATTCAATACAGCCGGAGAAATGTGGCAAAGAAAATAGTTTTTTCCCCATTGGATTAACATTGAGGCACTTGAGTTTGGAGACCCCCGGTCCTGCGCGCCCATTCCCCCTTAACTATAAATTATCTTTTCTCAACTATTTAGATTCAAAGGAGGAGGAAACAATTTCAATTTGCCCACACTGAATTTTTTTTATTGGGAGTTAATTAGTAGGAGAAATATGGATATAATAATTAGTGGAAAAATAAGTGGACAGAAAATCTATGTCTAGCGGACAGAAATGTATGTACAATTATTTTACTATGCGTTAAATATACGAAGTCACTAAATAAATATCGTGCAGCTGTAGTGCGATGCTGTTTCAATCCAAACCACTGCAAAAAGAACTTTTGTTTTCCTCTACGTTCTAATTTATCATTCGTTCTTCGTATACTAATTATTCAAAAGTTCTTCGTACTGTTATTTTATACTTATGTGCTACTAAGTTGGAGTTAGGAAAACTATTTTTTTTTAAATAATTTGACTACGAAATTTTAATTTTAATTGTTTATTGAAGTTTACTCACAAAACGTTTTTGAAAACAGAGTTAAGGGTATTAATATTATAAGGGAAACCAGTGTAAAAGTTGCTGTATATGACAAGAATCAATTCCAAAAAATTTAGATTTTATAAATAATCCATTTAATATTTTTTAAACGTAATATATATTATTATGTTATAATGCAAATATTAATTTACTTCAAAGATATACGTATTTCCTGATGATAACGAGGAAATAATAGCTGGTACTTTTAGGGAAACTGGTCATTTATACGTATTTTTCTTTACTGTAAAAATTGGAGTAACTTTACTAAATGAAACTGGCAGCAGCCTAGCTGTCTCCATTATTTTTATGGAGTAAAGTTACACAACGACCCACGAGTGAAATAGTTAAACTTAGATCACAGTGTATACCTTATTACCTTTATCCCATCTTGTGATATAACATTACTACATAAAGCTCTAGGCAGATAGGATGCCACTAGTGTTATGAAATAACATTACAAAAAAAGTTTGCAGTGTTTTCATTATTTTAAAAAAATCCCTATGAACTAATGTAGTTAATTGTACATTCTGTAATTTTAAGTTTCATGACAGTTCAAAAATATAATTCTGCAAAGCCAAGCTTGATCATTAAGTCCGTCCTTCCTTTGTGTTTACTTAACCCTTATTCTCATGATCATCGATTTTTAATTTTTTTTTTAATTTTCAAATTTTTTTCTGTGTTTTCACAGCTAAAATAAAGATTATTTAGTGCCATAACCTTTCTAAAATAATTAGTGCAGCAATTAATTAGAGTTTTATAAAAGGTAGCATATATGCTACTTCATGAGATTGGGGTAACTGGTTCATATAGCTTGTAGTTGTATTTGTGTTAACTGATAAAGGCAGTACAAGTAAAAAAAAGAATTATACTACTTACAAATATTACTTTAATGATTCTTTTATAAAATATAAATATCAATGAAACAAAGAAAAAAACTATTTACATCTACATACAATTATGTACAATACATCCATACACAATATTTTTATATTTAATCATGTGCTTGCTCAAAGCAATTCCGCTTTTTTGTCAAACAAAATCTTAAATGACACTTTTTACAAAAGACATTGGTGGAAGAAATTCGCCAAACAAGGCTTTTAGCTAGTTCTAAATTTATTCTAGATTGAAATAACATGCAAATTCTATTTTTATTCAATATTTTCACTGTTGCCATTGCATCAAACGTACGAGAAACTTTATTCAAAATAAAAATTACTCTTTAAAAAATATTTATTTTTTGTTATAATTCAAATTGAATTTTTTAATACATAGAACAATAAAGTTATTTTGATGTTTTTTTATATATTTATGAAGAAAGATGCATAAAAAAACAAAAAAAAATCCAAACTTCCCCAAATTTATCATTTTCTTTAATCTTCTTTTGCAGATTTGATAATTAATCTTTATCGTTTGCTAATTTTTTGAAGTTCGAAGAACAATTATGTTTTTTTTTAATATCTTTTTCAGCCACAAGTTAACATTTCGAAAAATAATTAGTAACATTTTTGCTTTAAAATTAAAAGCAAAACTTAACATATTTTTTATGCAAATATAGAATTTTTTATGCATCTTTCTTCCAACATGTATAATGAACCATCAAAATAACTTTATTGTGCTATTACAACAATCGAAATTGAATTCATATCATTCGTATCATGGAAATAAATATTTTTTCAAGAGTTTTATTTTTATTTAAATAAAGTTTCTCGTACGTTTGGTGTAATGGCAACAGTGAAAATATCGAATAAAAATGGAATTTGCATGTTATTTCAATGTAAATTAAATTTTTAGTTATTTAAATTTTAAATAAACTTCAAATTTAATTTTTTAAATATAATTTGGAAATTAAGGCTAAACTGAGTTTTTGCTTCAAAATGACATATTTTACTTATTTGTGAGACTTTTGGTTCGTTCTGTGAAAGTGGGTGACAGACAGACAGACGGAAAGACTTAACGATTATAAAACCTTCCACTTTTTATTTTATAAACGTAGTGTGGAAGCTAAACATATTCAAGTGTAAGTAACAACTGATCATGTCAATGACTACCCTAATTTCATGAAGTAGCATATATGCAACCTTCAGTTTTTAGCTTGCATTTTTCCAAAAACAGTGGTAATCGAACAACTTAAACAATGTTTTAAAACTAGAGAACATAAGAAATGTGAAATATATTTTTCAAAGTAAAAAACAAACAAAATTAATATAAAAATAATTCAATGAACTTGCCTTGTAGAGACAACGAGACAATGATGCACAAACACAAAAACCCAACAAGTTACCTTTCTCTAAAACAAAAATAATTTTAACTTTGCACAGTTTTTTCACTCTGAACGAAGCTTATGTTGTTCTTCTAACAAATAACAATGCAACATACTCGCTGACGTCAATTAACATACCGAAATTAGAGGAAAACCAAAGGTTGCATGTATGCTACTTCATGAGAATAAGGGTTAACTGCCATTTGAGCGAGGAAATTTTTAAGAAAGTGTTGATATGCGATTGTTCGATGTATTATTATCAAACAAGAAACTAATGGTGGAACTTTCTTTGAAGAGTAGATATAATATAACAGTGGACATCACCAACTTTTACTAAAATGCGGCATCTTAAAGTCATTAAGTAAATTTAAGTCAAATTATTTAATTATATGAAATACAGTATAGTTAATTTTCTAAAACTTTAAAAAGAATGAATAGCACTAAAAAAAATAGATACTAAGCGAAGCCTCTTTAAATCTGCCACACGCCGTTTGTAGATTGGTAAAAAAACTATAAGAAATATTGAAACATTTTTTTTAGCAAAATAATAAAATATATACTTACGTAATTACCGTTTAACTGTAGCAAAATTTAATTTAACATAGTATATTTTGAGAACGAGTTTAAAGTTTTTAAAAATGTGTTATTAAAAACTCAGTTACGTAAATAAAATATTTTACACAAATACATTAGATAGTATTTATTTCGTAAAAAAATATGTAGAAAATGTTTAAAACAGTTATGAAAGAAAAAAAATTATGTGCAATTTATACTTTATATTTTTAACAAATACATATAATATTTATATACTAAAGAAAAATATTAATTTTAACCTTCGAGTTTAACTTTTGATACTTTTTGGTTCCACTTTTAATAAAATAATTTTTTTAAATAGATAACATTAAACAAAATTTTCAAAAATTTATACATAGTTGATGCGATATGACTCACACTTTTTAGATAAATAAACTTCAATTTACCTTTTTAGAAATTTGCTCTCAAACATTTTAATTCATACAAAAATTAAAACCTTACCTGAAAGAGAGCTGTAAGAGCGATATTATGTACAATAAAACTTAAATTAATTAATCCAAATAGCAGTCCTATAATTTAAGAAAGATATTTTCCTACTTAAAAAATTCCTTTTAGTAAGTTAAGTTTTCTTTGTAGTTTTTGCGTTGGAACATCGATGTTTCTATTGTGAGCAAGGAAACGCAACTAGTGGAATTTTGAAGAGCTTACAGTGTGTTTTTCTCAAAACGCAAAACAAAAGTGCTCTTGCAATGAGATAGATCTCGATCTAAGCTCCGCCCATTTCTTCGGACTGCCAATCAGCGAGCATGAGTTGTTCTGTATAGAAACGTTCTCGTCCAAATAACATTTTCCAAAGACGGGTACTTAGATTTTTTTTAAAAGGAAAAATAAGCTATAGTATATTGTGGCTGAAGATGCCTTGATTATGGGAGAAAAGTTGTGGGAGTAAGAAAGTTTCTTGGGTATGTAATTCTTGTTTGAAATGACGTGGGTTTGAAGTGAAAAAGGCCTTTTTTTGAAACAAAACATGTGTGGTTTGGTGATTAGAAATATTTTTAATACTTTTAATTAAAAGAAAAGTACATAAAATACTTACAAGAACATCTGCAGTTTGATTATTTTTAAATAAGATGAAAGTTTTTTTTTTTAAACTTTTTTTTTTTTAATTTCTTTAAAAATATTTCTATAAAGCCGTATTTAGTTCTTTAGGGTGGGAGAAAATTTTGGTATGTGAGAAAATGAGGATATGTTAAAAATATACATTTTTCCACCATACACATTTAAACATTTTTATACTTTTTTTTTTGTTTAAAATATTATTTTTAGATGACTTCCTATTATTTTTATATGGTCGTTGGGATATGGCAAGACCAATAATTTATTCAGATTCTTGTTCTTAAGCTTATTTTGTTTCAGCTGTTAGAATTCACTCCTAAAAACTTTCTTATTTTTATTTTATGAAACATGCTGAACTCTTAAGCATTGTTATATGCAATAGCCACATTTTTGAAGAGTATTTATGCAAAAACAGCTAAGAAAAATTCCAATATTTAAGTTTTTAATAAGTTTTTTAAGGTAGTGGGGTAAAGTGGTGGTATGGTTAGGCTTATCTATGGATGTATGATGTAAAGGAGTTTTGGTTTTGGAATGAACTGAAATTGGATTATATATTGGAGGATATTTTCTTAGAAACCTTTTTAATGTAATTAAAACAAACAGTGTTCATAAAACACTTATTAAATAAGATTTTTTAAAATTTTATTTAATATATTAAGTTTAACTGTGTACCTTTAAGAATATACCCAGAAGAACATGCAATGTGTAATGTTTTTATTTGCAATTAGTTATTTGCACTTAATTTATTAAATGATACGGACTATCATGTAAAATACGTACCTAACCCAAATCAAAGCTGGGAAACTATTAATCATTTCCATAAATATACTATGAAGATTATTTTGTAACGTTCAGTGCAATCTGTAAAGTTTTACAGGAGCCTCAATTTAATAGTAGAGGACAATACTCTTTTGCTTAAATGTTCTATTATTTTACTACTTATTACCATTATCTCTAAAAGTTAGCTTTTCGGAAATAAAAGTGTAGAGGAATATTAGTGATTCTGTTTCAATTTGTTCTTTAATGGTTTTTGATTCCATTATATTCTTAAATTTAAGCTACCCCCATTTTCCCCCACCTTGGGGAAAAATGAGGGAATGAATTTAAGTTCTCTATATTGCCAGATGTTATATAATAGCATATGGAGGGGGAAATGAAAAATGTCTATATATTTGAAATATAAACAATTCAAATGCAGATTATATACAAAAAATTCCATAAAAATTAGTTAAAAAGTATGTTTTAATGAGATAAGTTCAAAATGTTTGATTTTACCCTCATTTTCTCCCACCTCCCCCTATTCTGTATAAATTTATATTGAGACATTTGATGCAGTTTTAGATTGTCAATTCAATAGTAAGGGTTTTTTTAATTGATTTTCCTATTGTTTTTTAATTGATTTTTTTCTGAAAATATGTAGAATAATTTAAGATATTTTAACAAATATTGTGCAGTTTTTACGCACTTTATATTTATAGAAACATCCGGGATTGGGGGCTAATGGGAAAAATTTTATTAACCTCTGTATTTCAGCAAAAAAAAACTATGCAGAATTTTGATAGTTCAATAATTTTACACAATTTTCATTCCCCCCGAGGATACAAAGTTTATTCAGAGGTTTTAGAAGTAGTTCTGTAAAAGTTGTTTCTCCTTTAGTTGAGTTTCATAGTGGAGAAACTCTGCATAGGTCTGTCGTTAATATTGTTGAGTTACATATAGTAGTATTGAAACTACATAGTTATGTTTAATCTGTTCATCACGACTGTATAAATATAGTTAAAGGTTAAAGTTATTCTTTAAAAATGAATATATTTACATGAATAAAGCTAAAATTCTGTAAAACCACTAACATTTATATACAATATTTTAAGGAATATGATCATTTAAAGAATAGACATCAATCCTTAGTTGCAGTTAATACTAAACATGAAATATTTATTTTCTGGTTAAAATTAACAAAACTTTATGATCCTTTGACAAACTGTATGAAATATATTTCACACAAATTTTTAACGCAAAAAAAAGAAGTTATGAGTATTGTAATAGTAATTGCCAATTTGCTACGCATGCATACATTTATATATATTTTTTTAATACGTACTTTGTAAAAAAATCTTCTTCTTTCCCTTTGCTCAATGCTTAGACACCCACTTCTTTTCCCTTCTCATAGGAGAATATTTTAACTAGTGAAAATTTTCTCGTCAAAATACCTATTTGCATGTTAGAAAAAATTATAGTTGTAAGATTGGTGCTTATATATAAGTTGCCCAAAATTGTTTTGCAAAAAATTCGCAAAAAAATGTTTAGTAAGAGAACGCATATGTGGAAAATGAGATATTATTATTACTACTCACAACTTCTTTTAAACTATGGTTTAAACACATTTTATACAGTTTGGCAAGTGACCAGAAAGTTTTGTTTGTTTCAATCAAAAAATACAAAAAAAAAATTATGAACAACATCAAAAACAAGAACGGATATATATTTTTTAATGTTCATGTCTTTTAAATTTTTCTACATAAATGTTAGTTCTTTTACAGAATTTGAGCTTTTGTTTTGTCAGATATTTCTTAAAAAGATCTAATCTGTTGTATGAATTTGTAATATCAGGAAGCTACAGAACGTTTGTTATCTTTGGATTAATTCTGCGTACTATATATTTATGTTAGAGACCACATTTTTGCAAGAGAAAATGTGTGCTACATCACATGTTTCATTCGTCAAAAGCATTTAACATATTTCATGGTAGTTTATAAAAAATGTGAAAAAATGTAAAATAGTCAATGGGTGCCAATCATTGTTTCCAACCCTTTCAGAATAACCATAATAACAAGTCTTTTAACTGTGTTAACAAATTTTACTACTTTTAAAGAAAATCATGATTCATCATATTCCTTTACTATTTATAAAAAAACAATTTAGCAAAATTAAAAACTCAATGCCATATATAAATGATAAAAAATAACATGTATTTCAAATGAACATTTATAAACCTTCGGAAAAGGCTTCGTATTTTGAAAATACTTAATTTCACAAAAGTTCGACCCGAGATTTTTTTTATTCTAAAAACATTGTTAATAAAACCCATATTAATATCCAGGAAATATTTTTGGTACCAGAGTTCCTAAACATACATATCTTAATATGGTTTCAAAAAAATTTTATTCACAAAATTCCACCATTAGACAGTGGTTAAAATACAGTTTTTTCCCCGTTTTCTTTCGAGTTCCAAACTTTCTCTGGCATAAGTTAAGTTACTGCCACAAGCCCAAAACTTCATTACCTCTATATTTTATCATTGATAACACAAGCTTTCGAATTTTAACTTTTTGTCTGTGAGCTAAGTGAAATACCTTTTTCTTATGTATCTTTGGAAGCTGAATTCGAAAAATGTGAGAAGTTTTTAGCACGTCTAGATATTTTAGAAATTTGAATTTTAAAAAAAAGTGGGAAATCACACTTGTGCAAATTCTTATTTAGTTCCAAGCTCTTTTTTTATTTTTAAATAACTTCAATGCATACAATATATAAGAAAACCTAGAAAAAAGTTTGGGTAGGCATAGAACTGAAAAAAAGTATGACAAAGCTTAAAAAAAATAACGGAAATTAAACAATTCGTGCGAAAATTTTCGAATTTTTAAAAAGTATTTTAAAGTGTGTTTTTTTTTTTGTCAACTAATATTTCTTGGGCCCATATGGTTTAATTTTTTTATTTCCTTTTTTGCATCGTAATTTAATTTTTTTTATTATGCATGATTTTATACTGGATTTAGAAAAACTTGGCTTTGTGTACCAGTTATCCATTATGTAGAACTAGGGGGCAAATCCCCCTGCTCGCTACCGCTTCCCAACCCCCGAGAATTGCTACGCAATTCCTCTTTGTTTGCTACGCAAACAAGCATGGAAGACTAAGATATTTTAGTTAAGAGGGACTGTCAGTCCTATACACGTAATGCTTTATTTTTCAAATCACAGTTTCTTGTAAAGTATTTTTTAAACGTATGATCTGTTTGCACCAGATACGCAAATAGGGATGAAAGACAATTTAAAAAAGATTTGAAGGAACAATATCAATCAGTTTTTTAATTATTAATTTTTTTTAAAAGCTTCATTTTGAGAATCGTGGCGACATCTGTAGGACAACTTGGCTTAATTGATTAAAAAGATTTATTATTAATTTAAATAATTCACTCATGCATTATCTGTGTATATTAATACAGAATTTAAATGATGCTTTTACATTTCAAGTACTTTTTATGACAAAAACGTTTATAACAAACGAGAATCTATGATTTTAAAATTTGATGACACACAAAAATAAACGTCGCCAAATCGTAGAAGGAAAAAAACGCCAATATCTAAATCGTTCAAACTGTAAACCTAAACCACATGGAAAAGTGGGCGGAGCTCATTATAAATCCAGTCAAAGAATTTCGGGCGACTTTAAAACTTGATTACTTTAGTTGTAGTATAGGTTGGATACTTTTAGATTAGATTTGGTTTAAATTATCGTCGCACTAGAGCTACACGAGGGCTATTGGCGATTGGATACTTTTAGCGATTTTGACATGTACAGCTGTGGAAAAAGTTCCCACTAGTGATTATTTCGAACGTTAGTCATCCTATAGAACCTTTTTGACTTTTTGTTTATATAACATCATGAGTTAATTGCAGGACAAAAAATTTGCATAAGGAGCCGTGTTCATATTAAAAATGCTATTAACTTTAAAATTTCCAATGGCAGCACCCAATTTTATAATTTAGAAATATTAAGAATCCTCATAAACCCTAAATCTTAGTTTTTGTTACATTTGGCTGAATATTTGACGAGTTATTCAATCGAATCACTTGGTGACCTTTGGTTTACCATTTCTGAAATGACGGTCGTAGTCTGTGGGTTTATTGAAGGGAGAAATATAAACGTTTATTTAAAAAATGTTTAGGGAAGGGTCCTGGGATGTATAGTCAATGAGGATGAAGCTTTGACGTTATTTTTAGAATATTTTATAATCTTTTTTAAAATTCGAAACATTTTTTTAATAGAAAAAAAGGTATTGACATGGTAGTCTTCCCAAAGTGTCCCGTCTGTCTGTCCTTACTTCGGTGACGAAATCTGTTCTATCCATCAGATCTTAAGAATTATTTTTGTCATCGAAAGATAGGACAGCAGGGACCTAACTTCATACTTTTTGTTCTTCTGTTTGTCCATACGGACATCTGTCATCTTGTCATGTCGACGAACGACCCATTAAAGTAGCATTGGAATTTAATATTTAGTCATTTAAATTATTGTTGCCACATCAGCAATATCACGAAAATCCTTATTTGAAATGTTAAGGATTATTAATTTTTTCTTTGTAAATCGATTTGGAATGGCATTATAAAAAATATACCACAATGTGATTTTTTTAATGTTTATTATATTTGTTTACTAAGAAAGTGGTTCAAAGTGTTACTTTTTTTTTGCTTAAAGAGCTAATTGGTATTAATTTACAATTAAATTCCTTTAATTATCAGTACAATTTGGAGTTTTTTCATGTTTATCTTTGCCAAATGTTCTGGATATATCAGGTTTTTTCAAATATTATAGTTATTGATAGTTATTTAATTACAAGAATCTCGTGTAATTTAAGGTGAGATTTTCAAAGCATTGCCAAAGATCACGGAAAGGATGCTACAGGATGTGACTCGTTCAATTTTACATAATTATTCTTCAAACTGCAAATAAATTTAGCAAAGTATAAAGATTATTTATTTAATTTGCGGAAGAAAAAATGTAATTATAGTGGCCAATTTTCAGAGTTGAAGATTCAAATTGTAACTGAATGCTGGGTTAGTCTATATTTGTTCTGAAGTTATAAATCTTGTGCGGAAGTGGTTATAGGTGGCAGTTAATGTTATTATAATACCCTTGCGTTTCGACGAGAATCAAGAACATGTGTCGTTTGATGGCAGAGTACTGAAAGTTTAATGTGCCAATCACGCAGTCCGACGCTATTTTAGAGGCCTTGAAAAGTTGCAAAAAACACGTCAAGATTTCCCGGCTCCAAAGGTGTGCAATGTAGAAAGCTTCTTTCAGAACGAATGTACAGATTAGTGGCGGGAGTAAGGCTTGTAATAAAGAGACTCAGTGTCGAATTTACAAGAGCAACCGAATGAACAAATTGACAAACTGTCACTAGCAATACAAAAGGTTCCTGCAGATGTTTTTGGAGACCATAAACCCACGTTTGTTTGTATCTTGCTGACCTTATTATTGAATTTAAAACTACTAATACGACAGATTCATTATATGGGGTTTCTACTTTTGCATTAGTATGCCATTAGTTTTAACAAACATAAAAATTGCTACGCCAACAATTAAAGTACGAAACTAGATTTAAGGGATCATAGGAGTCTTAAAAATGTGGAAGGAAGGTACTACAAAGCATTTCAGCAAAGCATGAAAGCAAAGCTTTGATCTTTCATGTAATTTTTTAACTACTCAATATAAAAGTATAATTTTTTTATATGTAAATCTATAAGATTTACTTATTATAAAACAAATTTTAAAATTAATGGAATTTCAGCCAGAACTAAAATAAATGATAACAAACATAAAATTATTGGAACACATTGGGATTAGGCTTGCGCGCGAAATGCTGAGGTCAAATTTGAAGAAATGACCAAGAAAATGACTTTATATTGTACAAATTTGTACAAACAAAGACTTACACCAAATTTTAAGCTCAATTTTAATTAGAAATTATTTTAAGAGCTTTTTTCTAAAACGTTTATAAATTTTTTTTAGAAAAAAAGCTCTTAAAATAATTTCTTATTAAAATTGAGCTCAGAATTTAGGTATAAGTCTTCGATTGTACATATTTCTACGATATAAAGTCATTTTCTTGGTCATTTCATCAATTTTGAACTCAAAATTAGGTGCGCAAGCCTAATCCCAATGTGTTCAAATAGTTTTATGTTTGTTATCATTTATCTTAGTTTTGGCTAAAGTTTCATAAATTTTAAAATTTGTTTTATAATAAGTAAATTTTATAGAATTTCATATAAAAATTTACTTATATGTGGAGTAGATAAAAAGTTACATAAAAGATTAAACTATGCTTCGTAGTACCCTCTTTGCACATTTTTAATCGTAGCGGTATCACATCTTGATAATTTTAAATAGAAAAATAATATATTAGTAAGTGCAAATCAGAAAAGAAATTGCTTCCTGAAAGATCGTAAGATTTACAAAATAAATATAACTTATTAACCAAATAAAAAAAATTAAATGAAAGAGAAATAACCAAGCAACACAAATAATAAATTTCCAGAAATCGTCCCGGCTATCAAAAGTGTACGTGTACCGGAACCAGTATTCGTTAGTCAACCCTTGATTACAATCAAATCCTCTTTATCTTGCGATGAAATCTCGCCGTGCACCACTCACCAGAACGAGAAACGTATCCCCTTTTTTAAATCGCCAGACGTATCATTTGGCGAAAGTTTGTAACGCCACCTGGCGAGTCAGAATCCAAATAAAGTTGGCTGATAAATCCTCTTAAAAGGTCCCGACCAGCGGGGAGAGGGCGCTAGTCGAAAAAGGGATGATGCATCAGCTTCGGCTGTTTTTATGATGCAACCGGAACCTCAAGATCGATGCCAGCAGTTGAAAAATAAGCTAGTTTCCGTGGGAATGCTCCAGGGCATCACGTAGCTCTAGCGTTAAGCAACGATCTCTACCATAGCCACGGGACGTAACCTGAAGCAGCCCCGGCACAAAACAAGCACACCGCCGCACTTACTTTCAGCGTTCCTGATTGGCTGAAGGCGCGTGGATTTTAAGAGTCCGACAATTACAATTTTATATTATATAGAGATATTGTGGATGGGGATTCTCGAGAATTAAGAGGATACGGCACACAAAACATTATTTGGACTGTGGGGTGCCTTGTGGTCAAGATCTCGGTCTCGCGATCGGAAGGTTGAGAGATCGAGACCCGGTGCCACTGAAAACCTACCGAGTATATGCGGAGTACGTGCTCGTTAAATCTGTTGGGTCCGAAAGTCCTGTGGTCGGTCATTGCGCAGTTTACCATGGGTACAGGTTCCTGGAGAAAACTTCCCTCCCCTTCAGGGACATGTCTAAATTGTGGAGGTGGCGGCAGATGGCAGCATCTGTCATTTGTGTATGTGTGCGTCTTGTGTTGTCCTACTTGACGATGACTTATAAGCGGGTCCTTGCGACCAAGCACACAAGCCTGAAAATATATGTCAACCAACCAACAACATTATTTCTAGAAATAATAACATAAACTTGTAAATTATAGTGGTTTTACATAATTTTCACTTTAAATAAACATTTTCTAGTAATAAAAACAAATATTTACAATTAGTTTTTCATATTAAAAAAAGTCGAAATTTTGAAATTTATGAAAGAATTTTTTGAAAAAATAAAACGCTACTCCTCTTTCAATTTTGAAGATAACTCCACCAAACTCTTATAGTTTGTTTTTAGAACTATTTGTTCAAGAACTGGGCCTATATTTTAAAATGTGAGCAACAGGTAAAAATTGGCATGCATTTATACTGAAAATCTCAAAAAATTACAAAAAGTTCAAATTATTGAATTCAACATTAAACAAAAAACTATACATAGTAGACCTTTTTCCGTGCCCAATTTTGTGCACTATATATATAAGAACACAGTTTAAGAATTTCAAAATTCTAACTTAATTAGCAAAAACGCCTTAGGGATTTATTAAACACAAGAATTGAAAAACGCGAAACAGAGAAAAAAAGATTGAAAGCAGACGAAATACGTATTCAAACTTTTAGGAATGACTCTAGAAAATATTTATTAATTTTTTTCTACAAAAGATATCATTAGGAAACTTTCAGTAAATGTTCAGAAAAATATTGAGAATAATAAGAAGTAAAAAATGAAAAATCGATATTTCGACCAATTTTTGGGTAACGTATCCCCCCTAAAATCATAATCGGGCTTTTGAAAACATGACAAAAATGCTCATGCATCCTTTATATGTGTTTACATTTCTGTAATTTATATTTATGACCTGTCTGCATAGAATGACCCAGAAGAAATAAGTGAAATTATCACTCCTTCTTCAAATGAACCACTTCTCAATAATTTCACCTTGAATGAGCCAGCTGGAGAAAAAAATATTTCCTAAGCCCCATTTCTCCGGCTATATTGAATACTTTAACAATCTTTAGGAATTTTTCATGTGTGATAAATGTAGCTGACTTGCAGGTCCCGACAGTCCGACTTTTTGAAATTGGTTCGAATTTTTTTTTTTAAGTTTCAATAAATAGTTTTGCACAAAATATTTGAAGCAATTTCAAAAAGTGGGATTATTAGGTTACCTGTAGGTTATTTGCAGTTATCGTTAAAAAATCGTTTGTAAAAATATTCAATACAGCCGGGTAAATGTAGCTTAGAAAACATTTTTCCCATTGAATTAATACTGAGGCACTTCGGTTTGGAAACCCACGGTCGATCGGGCTCATTCGCCCTTAAATGTAAATAAATGGATTCTTTTTGCTTTTTTTTAATTCTATTTCAGGTAGTTTTAAACTGTTAGCTGCCTTAAAGTAGGGAATACATTTTTTGAAGTGTTATGCAATAATAAAGAACTTGAGATAGTAATTTATTATATTTTATATCTCGCTAAAATCATGATACAAATTGCATGATACATGATACAAATCATGATACAATTTTGGCTTATTAACGCCTTACATGATCCAGGATTTCCTCGTTTTTAACCATTAGCACCGTTAGTTGAAATGGTATAATTTATGATTAATAAAAATACCAACTGATATGAGAGTTTGGACACACTGAAATGGAAATTATGGGACGCTGGTACATTAAAAAATTAATATTATTATTAGAATAATAAAACAAAATACTTATAGAATAAATTTGTCAAAATAAGGCTGAAAATCGCATTTTTATTAAAAAATTCAGACGTGATATTTTCATTATTTTTTTCCCAAATTCAGTGCTTAATATTACACATTACAGGGTTTTATATTACACATTACACAGTGTTTAATATGACATTTAACATTACACTTCACATCATAATTTAAGTCAGCAAATAGAAAATACTAACTAATGATGGATAAAAATCTTATTAAAAAATATTTGAAAAAAAAAAGAATACAAATTGAGAGCTATCCAATATACCTTCCTCTCCCTACCTTTATAAAGTTTTTTTTATACTCTAGTAACGTCATTTAAAAACAATGTTCAACACCTACATAAAACATTTCAGCATTTGAACAGCAAGCTTTTCAAAACCTTTTCAAAATGCTTTTAATTTCCCAGGTGTAATTAATTTAGAAATCATTACTGCATGTGGGAAAGTTCTTTCTCTAAACGTGTCATCTCTACCCAGAGAACAATCAATTAAATGTATCGAATTAAAGTGTGCTTTGGTGCTGATTTATAGGAATTTGGCCTTATTATTCGAAAAGAACCAATAGCCAGACCTTATATGAGCTCTTTTGAGAAATCAACAATGTATCATACTTCTTTTACGAACCTAGCTTGGAATTCAGATCCAGTTGAACTGAATCGATATTGTTCTACTTATCAAGTAAAAATTTGTTTTTAATAAGTGAAACCAACCATTCCACCATTTTTTCATTTTGTTTGGTTGATTAAAAACAGAAATATCTAAGTACTAACTTTAAATAAACGAAAATTTAACTGTTTTTGAATTTCCATTGTATTTGTCTCTTCATTAAAGAGAAATGTATGCTAGTTCCATTTAGAATAACACTTTCCGATTTTAAGATTGCCAAGGGATGTAGATGATAATTTTCATACAAAAGTTCCTTCATGTGTCACTTAGTATATGAATATAATTCTCTTCATAATCCTCTCCTGTTAAGTTAATTAGAAAACAAATTTATTGCTCGTTTTAAAGCAACTTTACAGAGCTATTTTAGTTAATTTTAAAGTGTCAAAAGATTCACTTTCATTTATATCTTTATATTTTACGAATTTTTTTAATTTCTTTTTTCATTTTATTTAGATCTTATTCTTTTTAAATAAAGCATAAATATTCAAACTATAATTTACAAATTATAAGTGTTTCATAAAAAAAATAGAGATTATTGTGAAAATTTAGACGATACCAAAATCGCCAACGGACAACATACTCAACTTTTTCTCTAAAAAAAATTAATTATCATTTTGTATTTTTCTTTCCATTTATGCAAATAGTTTGATACTTTTCGTTTATAGACAATGAAAATTTATGCAAACGTCATTTGGTTTAGGTATACCCTACTAGATGTCTATCTATAGTATGTATTGTGGTTCTGTAAAAGTTGTTTCTCCTCTAGTTGAGTTTCGAAGCAGCGAAACTGCATCGTAAACGGAGGAAGAATTCCTCCATGAGTTCACATAGAAAACTTAACGCGATATTTATTTCGATGGAATATCAGTTCATACTGTCTTTTTAGTGGGTGTTATGTATGTATAGGTTGTTACTAATTTAGTTGAGTTTCGCAGTAGAGAAACTCTACGTAGTTCTGTTAGTTGGATAGTTTTACTCTTTCTGTACCTCAATTGAGCGGCAACCATGATAACTATTCAAGATCCATACTTAGAAGCACTTTTTTTTAAATGAAATAGGGTTCTGGGACACAACCCGACAGTCGAAAATCTGACAAGCCAGAATGCCGACAGCCAAAACCCAACAGGCAGATCCAAACAGCAAAGAAATGCAAAAATAATTCAAAAATTAGTATTAATTAGCCCTTCATTCATCATACGACATTAATTTATTGATTTGTTGGGAATTTCGGACCTGTCGGGATATTTTCCTAAGGGGGAATTTATCCCTGTCGGGCTTTCATCTGTTGGGTTCTGGCTTGACGAGATTTCGGCTTTCGAGATTATGTCCGGAATCGATGAAAGAAAGAAACTTTTATTTTCAAAAGCAGAATATAACACCGATGAAATGGACTCTTACGTTTTTTCATTTAATTTTAGACTGTTTTTCCGATTTTGTATAAAGAAGATATGTGAAAGATAGGTATAGTTCAAATAATATTGTATATATAATAAACATGCTTTTATGTTGTCCGAGTTGCCCAAACCAGTTAGATAGAACGTCTTAACCGGTGAAAAACACTTACAAAAATTAGTTTTATACTTCAATATAAATACGCCATTCGAATGAATATTTACTATCACATTTCAAAGTCACGACTGTATTTGCGACGTTTTAAATACTTTTTAACGCTTCTAGGGAATTCTGTAAGTTCTAACTCTTCTGGAAAACTATTATTAGCCTTCATTTACAGATATGTAACTCAGGAAATCGCACTTTCTAGTTATCTTTCTAGTTAAAGTCTTGATCAAGTAACAAGATCGTCATCCGAACTAGTGCTCAAAGCAACCCCGTCGGGTTATGACCTGAAGAAGATTTAATGTGATTAACTAACAGATATGCAAAACTCTTTATACGAGTAGTAAATTCTTTATACGAGTTTTGTAGAATGTTTGAAGCAATCTCCATTTAAAAAATGATAACATTTTAAAATAGATTCTCCTTATGATGTAGATTATTTTGTTCAATGTAGATTTAAAAACTAATTAAAAAAATTAGAATACTTTTTGAGGTCGTAATTAAAACAATTTTGGGTACATTTCGAAGAGAATGTTTTGTTTTTGAAGTTTGGTTTCTATCCTTGAGATTACAATTATTCTATAATACGTCAATGAAAATAGAAACACTTCTTTGAATTTAATTGCTATAATGTCTTACCCGCAAAAACCCTGAAAATAAATTTTTAACCCCATACTCACTAAAAGTGTTTAAAATTCAGGCTGCATAAATTGATTGAAATAAATTTTCCGATACTCTCCTTTTTAAAACTTAACTCGAAAACAAATGAGTTTTCATCAACGCCCCTTCGTTCAAAACACAATTTCGACTTATTTATATTGCATTTCAGTGAAAACTGAGTCTGGAAAAACGCGGTTAGAAGGTGTGGTGTATAGAGGGAGTTTTGTAGAAGAAAATTTGGTACGCGCAAGAGTCAAACTGGTATTAGAACACATCAGTGGATTTAAACAGTAACAGTCAATTAGAACCGTTCTCACAGTAGCAAAATTTAAATTATACACCACAAGAATTAGATGATTCACTACAAAGTCCAAAATTTAAAAGAGTTACTAATATACGTAGCGTACTAATTTTAAACTTTGCGCGTCAAGTTGGCTGCTTTTTAATTTTATTATTATTAATATTCATTATTACATATTTGATAAATTCATATTGTTATTCGAAGGATAAAAAATGTATAATTTAATTTATTTTGAAAAAGGGATTAAATCTACTGCGAAGTGATCCATTAGTGTACAGCTCATTGTAATATAATTTTTCAATCGATATATTGATTTCAGATAAACAGCAGTAACTAGCCTAAGGACTTAGACCATTGGTGCAAAAAACTCAATTACTCTAACCTATAAGTAAAACATTGGGAAAAACTAATCATTTCAAGGGAAAAATGGTCTAATCCATTTCTGTGGTTACTGCAGTTTACCCGCCCACTGCACTCTCAGAAATAACACTTTCATTTTTGACGATTCATGAATCCCCAAGCCTCATTTCGTTAATTTTGAGGATTGTTTCGTCAAACTATCACGTGACTTTTGAGTAAACGCGAATCCTCACTTTTACTATCGTGATTTGACGATTCTGTATCTTGATTTTGAGGAAATTGAATCTCATTGTTGTACTCACATGCTCAAAAATGACGAAAGATTTCGTTAGATTAGACGACATTCGAATCCTCATAAAAATGACGATTCAAATTTCCTCACTTTGCGGAAACGAAGACGCGGAGCATTTGACAGTAAACGGAATCGTCAAAATTGAGGAAAATTTCGTCGTTTTTGAGCATTCATTTTTAAGGAGTAATAAGAATAATTACTTGTTATTACTACTCCATTCTGCCCCACTACCGGAACAAAATGGGCAAATGATGTGATTTGTGATTTTCTTTTTTTACAAACAAAATTTTTTTCTTTTGTTTTCTTACAATATCTTTGTAATTTTGTAATTATTAAATTAAAGTGTGTTCATTGAAAAAAATTGTATTCTGTTAGTAAATTTTTGTATTTTTTAAACATATTTTCAAACAGGTACCCCAGTCTATCCCGTGTTCACCTATAAATCAAATCAGTAATTCCCAAATGCATAAACAGGCTTAAGAATTATCCATGCGGATGTTACAAGCATTATTATTTCAAACAACAATTGGAAAACAACTGTATCGAAGTAAAAGATTTAATCAAATCAAATGCAAATTCGTTCAAAACGTTTTAACCCTTTCAGTCCCAGTAATGCCATTTGGAATCATCACTTTCAATATTTTTTTCCAAATGTTTATGTCCCTTTATGACATCCAAACACACATCATTCTATTCTTCATACTTTGTTGTATTCGACAATATTTTACATTAATCTCAATAGAAGTCAGAACTACTATTTTTTTTAATTTAGAGAATAGCTAACAAGCGTTTCACCTGATTTTTGAAAAGTTCACTTCAGTTCCACATATTTAAACACAATTTAAACTGTTTCGGTTAAAATAATTACTAATTTTTCTTTAATAATATGGTCAGATACCTAAAAATATATAACCCGAAGTGTTTTTAGGTTTTTTATTGCTTTTCACAGTTATTAGGTTGCTTTTCACAGTTAAAAAATTTTGGCACGATTTCAAAAACCATATAAAAAAATTTAAATGAATTTTTTTTTCTTATGAAACCCTTAATTTTGACCAAAAATAAGCTTATTTTGTGAATATCAGATGTTTCTGTAGTGTAGTAAATTTTTGGGACTGAAAGGGTTAATGATTTTTCTATTTGTTGAAGTAGTTATTGAGCCCTTTCTTGAAAATTGACAAGATGCACTTAAACCATTTTGATCTTAAGATACAGAATAACTAAAACCAAATCAGTACCGCTGTTACTTAAATCAGAATTTTATCATTTATTTACAATGAGACGCGTGAACATGTGTTCGATTCAATTTTAGGAGAAGACTGTCATTTCCAACAAGTATAAAGGATTTGGGGAAAGTAAATGTACAATCGGTTGTCTATTCGAATCTAAAATACTTGAATTACATCATAGGAGAGAAATAGAATTTTCATAGAAAGGTCAAGTCTAACTTTTTAGCTTGTCAATCTAAATTTGATTTGAAACTAGTTGCGAAATTTTTATTGTTGCTGTTGTTGTTCCCCAGAAATATTAAAATTTATAAGCTATCTCAATAGTCCGAATAATAAATGGTATGGTACATATATATTCCAGCTTGTGTGCTTTTTCAGAGAACCGCTTATAAGCTTTCGTCAAGTGGGACAGACTCAGAAAGAATTTTTACAGTCACAAAGAAAGGAATAACACATAGACAAATAACAACACTTATTGACGGTCACAAACATCCATGCCTGACCGGTATTTGAACCCGACCCCAGCAGCTCCAAAGCCAGCATCCTAACGATTGAGCCACCGGGGCGGCTCCGAATAATAAACATTGCATTGTTAAATAATAAAGTGGAAATGTTAAATTTAAAGAAATATTATGTAGGCTATAACTTAAATTATCATTTATAAATTTTTTGAACTGATTTGTACTCTTAGTAAAGGCAATGCAAAATAGTACATTAAATACGGAGACTCGGCGGCTGAATAGTTAGTGTGCTAGCCTTTAGAGCTGCTGGGTTCGAGTTCGAATCCCGGTCAGGCATGGATGTTTGTGTTTGTCAATAAATGTCGTTATTTGTCTATGTGTTATTCCTTTCTTTGTGACTGAAAATATTCTTTCTGTGTCTGTCTTACTTGACGAAGACTTAATAAGCGGGTCTCTGATCAAGCATACAAGCCGGATATATATGTATTAGTAGTACATTACACTCTCAAAACGAACAAGCGATTTTAACTCAGTCTGAATTAATTTTCACTCCTCCAGTCTGGAAAATGCACTTCCCTTGAAGGAGTGGATCCTTTGTGTGTTAAACCTCCGACAGGATCACTCCAATCGAGTGGTTTTAACTCAATCTGAGTTAATATTCACTTCTTTCCAGTGTCGAAAATGCACTTCTCTTACTGGAGCGGATTTCACTCTTTTGTTTTAAGAGTGTAAATACACATTTTTTTAGCATAAATTCCTAGTTTAGTAATAAGAATGCTTATTTATGAATACTTCCTTTGTTTAAATTAAAAACTAAATCTAATCCAATAAATGAAATAAATTTCTTTAACTGCACTGTAAAAGATATTCAGACACGTTCACCAGCACGTATGCTATATTCTACACCCTTAAAACAAACACTCCTACTTTAACTCAGTCTGAGTGGATTTCACTCCTCCAGACTTGAAAATGCACTTCTCCTTTTGGAGTGGATCCTTTGTGTGTTAAACCTCCGACAGGATCACTCCAAACGAGTGATTTTAACTCAGTCTGAGTAAATATGCATGCCTTTACGGTGTCGAAAATGCACTTCTCCAACTGGAGTGGATTTCACTCTTTTGTTTTAAGAGTGTAAAGAATACTAGGTGTGGTGTAATTTTCAAGCACATGCGCTTAATCCACAATCCAGTTTGAATTTCCAATAACAAGAAAAAAGAACACTGACCAAGGTCACAACAGGACACGGCGTGTGCACAAACTGAGAAAAAGTACGGCATAGTGCTGTAGATTTGTATTTACAACATCAGCTGCAATCAAATACAGCACAATGCGCTGTGAATATACGGTAAATGTTTTCTGTATTTTTAAAGAATTGTTGCACTGTATATTGTACGTCAATTTAACACCATTAAAGAATTGACAAAAATTTTATCATTTTTTATAGTTAAGTTGGTTTCAATTATCGTCGCACTAGAGCTACGCGAGGGCTATTGGCGACTTGCGTCATAATTTAGAACCATAGTCAAGTGACGATTTTATTTTTATTTCATACTACTGCATGATACTTGCTGTAAATACTTCAATAAAAATACGTAAACAGGATTAAATTATATTAAATAAGTAAAAGAAATTTCATAAGTAATTTTTTACAACAAAAATCGTATTCCTGAAAGCCGAAACGTATCTTAGAACAACGCACAAAATATAGTTTTTGTACATATTATAGAAGCAGATTAATTTAGAACTTATTGCAATACATATAGTGCTTCTATTTTATACAGCTTTATTCTACTAATATGGTTAACTATGTTTATTTTATGTAGAAAAAGGGGTAAACCGGGATGTGTTCATCTTGAAAAGCTTTTGAAATTGGGCAATCAATTTTTATTATCATCTGCCATAACGTTTTTCCTGACATTTAGAGTCAGTATGCTTTATTGTATCACACGGGGTTATTTGAAGTAATGCTCACGATAATATTGCGGAATTATTATTTGGATGAAAAAAAATAATTCCAAGAGCTTTTTGTTAAAAGATGAAACTGAGTTCTCGAAATGCAATGCTGCGTAGTTAAAGTGTAATTATCATTAAATGAAATTATCCATTCGTAGTTGTTTGCTATATAAGATATTTATTCTATTGTTTTGCTGCATATTATACCGAAAATTTACGTTAGTTACAAGGGAACTTTTAAAGGGAATTAGAAACATAAAAAATAAAGGTTTTTTTTTTTTACATTTGCATATCTATATATCAATTAGTATAAATATAAATTTATTTATTTTATAAAGCGATAAATTAAAGAAATTAAATTATATATAATTATAAAATTATATATTATATATAAAGGGGCATTTCCACGCGTGACTGACACTACATCAGAACGATTTAACCAATTTCGTTTGCATAGTTCATATTCATTTTCTATTTATTTAAAAAAAAAAAATATTGTATGTCAATATACCCCTGAGCATATAGTATTTTTTGCAATCAGAATTTTTTTTAAAATTTAATATTTAACTAAAAAATAATAAAAATGTCCTGATGTGACTGACACTACACAAAAGTTCGTAGATTTTTGGCTATCATAAAAATTCTAATTTCTTCTGATTGTGCAGTAATCTAACATTCTACCACTTCTTATTTTAAGTATAAGGTTTCAGGCTAAATATATTAATTGCAAAAAAGTATTGAAATACCATAGGAAATAATTTATTAACATTTTTGTGCGTGACTGACACTACATTCAATTCGTGACTGACACTACATTGTGAATTGTATCACAGATATGGAATTTTAAGCAATAATAACACAACATATGTAAATAATTTTGAACATGGTAAGTTAAAAATTGCATAAATGGTAAAATTAAGGTTAAAAAAAGTTACACAATGTCCCCTAAAGTAGGTTTCTGGTAGTTTCTTAAACTCTAATTTCTTCTTCAAAATGCAGTAAATCAACATTCTACCAGTGCTTATTTTAAGTAAGCTAAATCATTTAATTGCAAAAATGTAATGAAATATCATAAGAAATAATTTATTAACACTTTTGTGCGTGACTTACACTACATTCAACTTGTGACACACTACATCATGTGAATTGTATCACAGAAATGGAAATTTAAGCAATAACAACATAACATATGTAAATGGTTTTGAACATGGTAAGTTAAAAATTGCGTACATGGTAAAAATATAGTTAGAAAAAGTTACACAACGTCCCTAAAGATGGTTTCTGGTAGTTTCTTACTTCTTTCTTCAATAGTATTTTCTGAAAAAAACTTCCATAGAAAGTTCACCAGTCATAGAAACTTTTATATCTTTTCGTGACTGACACTACAGTCAAAAAGGAGATTTTTGTCTTCCTAATTAAATATCGTTTAGTTATAAATACCTATCAATAATGTGTTTTTAAGGTAGTTCTGATAGTGTATTTTAATAATTTTACCAAAAAAATCTGATAAAATGTGTTTCTTACCTTAAAATTCCTTTGTTCAAAATGATGAAAAAACATGAGACATGCTTTCAAAACAAAGCAGCCATTTTGCAGCTGCTGTGTTGCCAAAGATGAAACAATAATAGTTGGTGATGCAAAAAGAAATAAATTGAAACAATTCCAAAGCAAATATAAAAGTTACAACTGTTGAAAAAAAAAATATTTATTTTTTGCAGTCGTGGTCTCTTCTGACGTGGAATTGCCCAAAGATAAATTTATTATATTTATTTTTTTCCTATAGTTGTTTACTATAATATAGGATATTTATTTCATTGTTTTGATGGTTATTATACCGATAATTTACGATAGCTACAAGGGAACTTTTTTTTCATACTTGTTAATTCCTCATTGAAATGTAATTTCCTTTCTTTACTAATCTGGGGGATCCAAATCTAATGATACGAGCTTAATACCATGTAGTATTAAACGCATATCAATATTTTTGCATCAACCGCATAACTGTAAAATCTTTCGTGTCCGATGGCATTATAAATAATTTAGTTGAATCATTCCTTTTACTTCTATCGCCTCAATTCTGAATGCCAATTCAACTTTCAAGAACAATAATTTTTAACTCGGAAAAAAAATCCTTTAGTAAACTGAAAAGAAGGATAATATACGCTTAAAATAAACTGTACGTGTGACGTTTAGAACAAGTATGTTTGTAACAGTATCTATCACTCAACCCCCTTCCACACAACACTTGTGTTCAACAGGGAAAAAAAATCACCAAATACAATATTCATTCTATTATAAACATTTACACGCTAAATTTGGCTAGTTTCATTTATTTTATTTAAAAAATTCAATAATTATCGCTTCAATATATATGCAATAATTATTATCGTTTGAAAAACTAATTTATATTTTTAAGAATAAATATGAAATATTCCTCTCTTTAAAAAAAAATTTCATATCAACATGCAAACAAAGAATCTCTTAGTGAGATATATTTTACGTCATTTCACACAGATTGATGTGGCAAAAATAAATTTCTTTCATATTATTGTTTAAAGGAATTAAAGTTTCTCTAGTAATTGTTGTGAATGGCAATGGTTCTAATAAAAGTGGCTTCTTATGCTTTTTTAAATTATCATAAATGTTTAATTTTTTTTAAATAAAAGAAAGTACTTCGAATTTGAATCTTTTTCTGAGATTTTCAACGTCTTCTAATTTCGACGCGCTTAATTTTTTGGCGTGTCACAGTTGTCTGTAGGATTTTTAGTTTGGGTTGTGAAAATGGTTGACAAACGGACAAACAAAAGGACTGAATAATACCTTCCACTTTTTACGTTATAAACATAGTGTGGAAGCTAAAAAGTAAAGCAACAACTCTGATATGGACTCGTCCAATGCCTTCCCAAAGATATTTTCAGATACGTAAAATAGAATGGACTGCGCTTCAATAGTAAAGCAGATTAGGGATGGAAAACCGGCGTTTTGGCCCCGGTGATAGAGACGGCTGAAAATATTCACCCTGTCAATAACCACTTATATTACAGCAACACTCTACAAAAACCTACTAATGTTCTTTTAAATTAATTTTTAATAAAGATTCCATGTAATTGAATTGTTCAAGTTTTCTTAAATAGACGTACAAAAGCAAAGGAATAATCTGATATCTATTAAGAAGATCTTAAAAAAACTAGCAATTCATCCTTGTTACTTTCCAAGCTTCTTTATCATAACATTAGATTGTCGACCTCATGTGTTCAGGTCGTTGTGGAAAAACTCGCCATTCATGCGAGCCAAAAGCGACACTGTCCTGTGACTGTGTAAGTTAGATGATGACGACACTTTAGGTTTGCCAATGCGCAGTCCATTCTATGTAATGTCTCTGGATATTTTATAATATATGGTGGTAGGTTGGATGATACATGTATTTTCCTGTTTGCGTTCTTCTTTAGAGACTCGCTTATAACGTCAAGTAAGACAAACACAGACTTAATTTTTACTGACACACAGAGAAAGAAAGTACACCCAAGGCGAAGGCGGGAATCGAGCCCACACCCAGTACAGTGCGCAATGTTAGCGTAATGGGCTGCGATCAAACCCACTATGAGCAACCTCCCATATAGTAGAACTCCTTTATAAAAGGTTGAAACGCTTCCGGCATTCTATTTTTAGCCTACGATGAGCTTTAACACAGCCAAATTCACCTCGTAATTTAGGACCCTGGTCAAGTAACCATGTTGAGCTGGCACATGGCACCTAAACCCGATTATTACGACAAATCGTGTTCAACAAAAGGTAAAGACTGGGTTGCGTCTGCTTATATACTACAATTATTGTTAGAATATACAGGGTGGTTACAAAATAACGCTCGCTATTCGGAGAGGTCTGTAGCTTGAATGAATAATCCGAATGCAAAAAAACTTCTTAGACACTTACTATAACGAAACCGAGCTTAAGTTTGCAGCAGAGAAATGTACTGAGCGGAGGAAACTGGGTAAACAACCCGGCTGGCGCCGCAATTTCACGTACTCTGATTGGCTGCACCTTTCGACCGTGATATTCATGCGCCCTGTTACGTCAAAATCGGAGGAAAAAATTAATTAAAATAACACTCTAGCTGAAGCTTTACTAATAAAAATAATAAATTTATGTCTTGAAATAACAAATCAATTTGTTTATTGAATGTGAAATACCTTTTTATATTCGATTCTCGCACTCAAAAATGAGAACTATTTACTACCCTTTTTCTCGTAGAACATTTGTATACTGCAAACTTAAGGTCGGTTTTGGTATAGTCAAGAAGTGGGGGGGGGGGAGAGAATGGAATCATAAAAAACAAACTCGTCTCTTGACCAGGGTTCTGAATTACGAGGCGTAATTGGATGTGTCGGCCGTAATTCGCCATAATTGGCTACGCCTCGTAATTTAGAACCTTGGTCAAAAGACGAGTTTCTTTTATGATTCCATTCCTTTTCGAAAAAAGGAACTCGTCTCTTGACCATGGTTCTAAATAACGAGTCATAATTAGCTGTGTTGGCCTTAACCCTTTAACCTCGAAACCGGCCCAGGACGGCTCTACCAGCAAACATCGGGAAGGCCGTTTTCGGCCGTTTCGTTTCACAAATAGGGGTGTTGGGTATGTTAAAAATTGAGCGTGCTGTGGAAAAAAAAGTATCCGCTAGTGATCATTTCGGTCGTTAGTCATCCTATATAATCGGACCTTTTTGACTTTGTATAAAAATAACATTCTGAGTTAATAGCATGACACAAAATTTGCATCAGGGTCCGTCTTCATATTAAAAATGTTACTAACTTTAAAATTTCCAATGGCAACACCCCTTTTTGAGTCCATATTTCAAGTCTATGACCTATGTTAATACGAAATGCCAAATTTTGTTAGTTTTTAAGCATTATTAGGGGAGTTAGAGACGTGCTAAGTTTAGGTGCCATAATGTTAAATGAGTTGCGCATAAAAAACTATCCCAATCTGTAAATAATTAAGATAATGAAACGAATTTTTTACTGAAAAGAAATTATAACAACCCAAACAAAATACATTCAATATAGGGGTATTTAAAACAATTTTTATATTTTAAAATAATTATTATTTTAATTTTTTTAAAAATTATGAATAGAAACCCCTCAATATTTTTACAGAAATATATTTGAGAAAGGAAGTTTAAGTGAAATCCCAATTTTTAATTTCTTT
Organism: Hylyphantes graminicola; assembly: GCA_023701765.1. Lineage (NCBI taxonomy): Eukaryota > Metazoa > Arthropoda > Arachnida > Araneae > Linyphiidae > Hylyphantes > Hylyphantes graminicola. Next base: position 42,461,886 of record CM043122.1, on the reverse strand, counting down.
TATTCATAATTTGCTGAGTAAATCACAAAATATTTTTTAATTGCGCTTCAGGGGACTGTGTATAAGATTATATATGAACTTGATAAACAAATACGGCTTTGGAAAGGAAGGTAAACATCATTAAACCAACCAGCTTGAGATGGTCCCCCATAGGATATCAAGTGATTCGATGGAATAACTCGTTAAATATTCATCCAAATGTAACAAAAACTAAGATTTAGGGGTTTTCGAGGATGCTTAACATTTCTAAATAATCAAATATGGGTGTTACTATTGGAAATTTCAAAGTTGTTAACATTTTTAATATGAAGACCTCCCCTTATGAACATTTTGTTTCATGCAATTAACTTAGAATGTTATTTATTCACAAAGTCAAAAAGGTCAGATTGCATAGGATGACTAACGGCCGAAATAATCACTTGGGTATTTTTTGATACAGGACGATTCCATTTCGCTTTTTTCCTGCCTAGAAAAACTCGTATTTCGGGAATGAGAAATTCTCCCACCTTGTGAGGTTAAAGGGTTAATTGACCATAATTGACTCTGCCTCGTAATTTAGAACCCTGGTCAAGAGACGAGTTTGTTTTTGATGATTATTCTTTTTTTATCATTATTTTTTATGATTCTATTCTTTTCTGATTTCATTCTTTTTCCCCCTTCCTGAATAGTAAGTGTCTCAATGTTTGATGCATTTGGATTATTCATTCAAGCTACAGATCACTCCGAATAGAGAGCGTTATTTTATAACCACCCTGTAGATGATTTTCAATATGAACGATGTCGCAATTAAAAGTTGAGTTGGGTGCCTCCAAAGAGTTCTATAGTAGGGTAGGGACTGCACCTGGCAACAGCACCATGGACCAACACGAAGACGATATATTGTATGGCATGTAGGCCTGATGGCTAAGTGGTTTGGATCGCAGGCCATAACGCTACCAGCCCGCGCGCTGTAACGGTTGCGGGTGCGATTCCCGCCTTTGCTCTGGGTGTACTTCCTTTCGCAGTATCAAAATTATAAATTAACAAGCACTTTTGCCACTCTATGCGGGCTCCGTAGGGAGCAATGGCTGCCGATGGCAGTTCAGTATGAGTCATTCCTCTATCCTACTAACTCTTTGGGTGCCTCCTCAAGCGTCAGCTCGTTTCTTGACTGTGGTGCTGTCGTTCGTTGCGAATATCTCTCGTGTATCTTTGGTGAGCCGCTATTCAACCGAACCCTTGGCCAACTCCAATCGTGATCTCCCTCTTTTAAGGGGTCTAAGGAGTCTTAAAAATGTGCAAAGAAGGAACTACAAAGTATAGTTTGATCTGTCATGTAATTTTTTAACTACTCAATATACAAGTATAATTTTTTTATATGTAATTCTACAAGATTTATTTATTATAAAACAAATTTTAAAATTTATGAAACTTTAGCCAAAACTAAAATAAATGATATTAAACATAAAGCTATTTCGACACATTGTGATTAGGCTTGCGCGGCAAATTTTGAGGTCAAAATTGAAAAAATAACCAAGAAAATGACTTTATATTGTACAAATATGTACAAACTAGGACTTATACCTAAATTCTCAGCTCAATTTTAATTAGAAATTATTTTAAGAACTTTTTTCTAAAAAAATTAATAAATTTTTTTTAATTTTGATTTTAAATTTATTTTTAAATAATTTCTAATTAAAATTGAGCTGAGAATTTAGGTATAAGTCCTAGTTTGTACATATTTGTACAATATAAAGTCATTTTCTTGGTTATTTTTTCAATTTTGACCTCAAAATTTGCCGCGCAAGCCTAATCACAATGTGTCGAAATAGCTTTATGTTTAATATCATTTATTTTAGTTTTGGCTAAAGTTTCATAAATTTTAAAATTTGTTTCATAATAAATAAATCTTGTAGAATTACATATAAAAAAATTATACTTGTATATTGAGTAGTTAAAAAATTACATGGCAGATCAAACTATACTTTGTAGTTCCTTCTTTGCACATTTTTAAGACTCCTTAGACCCCTTAACCGACGTCCCCTCCAATACACCGACGGAGAGCCCAGTTGGTAAGATGACCCCAAATCCTGATGCCACGCCCCCAATGTTGAACTGAACAAACGCCAAGTCTCTTCTCGTAATGGTAGAAATAATATAGGTTATGCTAGGTTAGATTTAAATTATCGTCGCACTAGAGCTACACGAGGGCTATTGGCGACGGGCGTCGTATTTTAGAACCACAGTCAAGTGACGAGCCGATACCTGACTAGGCACCCAACGCAACCGTTAAGGGCGACATCGTACGCAGCGTCGGGACTTAGGAGCATATTTAACGTGCCCTCCAATGCACGGGGTATTATTCATCGGACATTTTTGGCTGTACGGGCCGTTTATACGTCGGCAGTTATTTCGGCGATGCCCGGACCCAAACCTGGGACCTTTCGCATGCTAGGTGAGTACCTAACCGACTGGGCTCCCCAGCCCCCAGAAATAATATAGAATTAGGAATCACGGTCAAGTGACGAGGCCTACACCAGAGCTGGCACGTATTATGTTGGTTGAATGGTACACATATATATTTAGGGCTGTGAGGCGCCCTGTGGTCAGTGTCTGGATCGGACGGTGTCACGGATCGGAAGATCCCGCGATCGAGTCCTGGTCGCTGAAAACTTACCGAGTATATGCGGAGTACGTGCTCGTTAAATCTGTTGGGTCCGAAAGTCCTGTGGGTGGTCATTGCGCAGTTTCCCAGGGGTACAGGTTCCTGGAGACTATTTCCCTCCCCTTCAGGGACATGTCTAAATTGTGGAGGTGGCGCGCGATAGATGGCAGCATCTGTCACGTATATGTGTGAATGTGAGTGTGTGTGTTGTGACTGTCTTACTTGACGAAGGTTTATAAGCGGCTCTCTGAGCAAGCACACAAGCCTGAAAATATATGAAGAGTACAAGGGAAAAACCGATTGATTTTGAAGAGAAGTTTCCTTAGCAGGCCACTTTGGCGATGATAGCGAGTGATCGCCTAAACTTGTGTAAGGAAACCAGTTCCTACCACAGAGATCATAGTTAAAGTAATAGAGTGGTAGATCACGTGACCTCCAATGCTAACGACGGGAAGCGCAAGGAGCTCCCAGAAGAGCCCCAATGAAGCCAGTGCTGTAGGTCACATGATCTTCCACTCTAATACTTTAACTACTATCTCTGTGGTTCCTAGCTACCAAGATTCAGGCGATTGGCGATCCCGACTCTTGGACCAAGCTAAGAAGAAAGAGAGAAACCGGTTTTCTGCCGCCAAGCAGACAATTGCGGGCGTCCGCCTAAGAAATCAATCGGTTCTTCCCGTGTACTCTTCACATGTAGGGGAGCCTGGGTACGGTTGTGCCAGTCGCCATATTGGCGAAACCATATTGTCATGGCTATTGTTGGTTGGTTTGCTGGTATACATATATTTTCAGGCTTGTGTGCTTGCTCAGAGAGCAGTTTATAAACCTTCGTCAATAATCCTCGTCGCCAGTTTAGCATGTTGGGTGTGCATCTTTCAACAAGGAAACTCGAAAGTTGGTAACAAAACTTTAATTAATAATGACCATGGTAAAAGAGGAACAAGGTTACAAGTGAGGAATAAACATTAGGGGCGTTTTAACAACAACGCTAGCTATATAAGTAACAGTCATGTGGCGATTACAGTCAGAGTTCAGAGTTCAGAGTTCACCTTCGGGTGGTTGTAGGTAGATGTCGAACTTAGTCTACACAATTTCATAATCACAACATAAGACAGTCACAACACACACATACGTGACAGATGCTGCCTTCTATCACGCGCCACCTCCACAATTTAGACATGTCCCTGAAGGGGAGGGAAATAGTCTCCAGGAACATGTACCCATGGGAAACTGCACGATGACCGCCCGCAGGACTTTCGGACAAAACAGAATTAACGAGCACGTACTCCGCATATACTAGGTGAGTTTTCAGCGACCAGGACTCGTTCGCGGGACCCTCCGATCTGTAGATCGCGACACTGACCACAGGGCGCCTCACAGCCCTTCATGTAATGTATTCGATTCCGGCTGCCTATTTCTAGCCTCCTTTAGGAGCTTTAACACAGCCAATAACGCCTCGTAATTTAGAACCCTGGTGAAGTGACGAGGTCAACACCTGAGCGGGCACCCAACGGAACTTCGAGCGACATCGTACGCTGACGCCGTTGGTTACTTTGGACTAAACAGATTTAACGAGCACGTCTGTCCCAGTGTACTCGGGCCCATCCGTCACGAGTTAGATTTTTTTCTACTTTTTCCCCGTACATATATCCAATTTACAGGATGACTGGCAGTAGGTGGGATTCGAACCCCCGCACTCCTGAGAAGGCTGAATCCAGAGGCCCTTCATGGCGATTTTTTTTTTTTTTTTTTTTTTTTTTTTGAAAAAGAGGGAGCTGGGTACGGTTGTGACAACACAGTAAAATGTATTTATTTTTCTTTTAGATGCCTATAAAACGCCTGAGGAAGGCAGAAAGGACACAGTGTGACCTTAGGAAATACGAAGAAGCTTTTATAAAAGTGAAACGCGGGATTTCATAACGAAGAGCTGCGAAAAATCACCACATTAATCGTATGTCTTTGTTACGATACATTTGTATCGATACAAGCTTCAAATGTGCAATATTGTTATGACAATATGCAAATTGTTATGTACACATACACACCTATGAGCCACAGGATATATACATTGTTGACGAAACAGGTGTAACTCAAAAAGATCTATTTGTGTTATATAAGAACGTGTATTTTTTTTTATGTAGATAAGATATTTTGTGCATTTTTAAAAAAAAAAAACATATTTTTATTTATTTGCTCTGTATTTTGACAGGGTTACAGCGATGCATAATTATAAATATTTAGTTAACTTTTTGATGATAGTGATAATATGAAGAGTTTGTATTAATAATTATAAATTTATTTATAATTATTAAATTTAATAATTAAATGATGAATTAAATGTTATTATTATAAATATTGAATTTATAATAACTAAAGATGCTGCAAAAAGAGTGATTTTATACCATTTTGGTGTCTTTTTTTAACCTTTCACAACTTCCTCATTTTTCTAATTTGCTCATATAAGTTAACTATTGTACTTAGGGACAAAAATTTTATTTATACGTCGACCAATGTTGCACTTTACTATTAATGCAACTTTCATCCAGCTGCCAGGCATACTAAAGAATTTATAAGCGATTAAATGAAAACTGTCACAACCGTACCCAGGCTCCCCTATAACAACCAGATTAGGTTAGGTTAGGTTTGAATTATCGTCGCACTAGAGCTACACGAGGGCTATTGGCGACGGGCGTCGTATTTTAGAACCACAGTCAGGTGACGAGCCAACATAACAACCAGAGACATAACATAGAATGGACTGCGCATTGGCAAGTCTAAAGTGTCCTAATCATCTAACTTACACAGTCACATGACTGTGTCGCGTTTGGCTCATCTATGGCGAGTTTACCATTTGGCGAGTTTTTCCACAACGACCTGAACACAGAGGCCGACAATCTAATGTTATGATAAAGAAGCTTGGAAAGGAGCAAGGATGAATCTCTAGAATGTTAAGATCCTCTTAATAGATATCAGATTATTTCTTTGATTTTGTGCGTCTATTTAAGATTACTTGAACAATTGAATGTGGACTCTTTATTAAAAATAAATTTAAAAGAACATTAGTAGGTTTATGTAGAGTGTTGCTGTAATATAAGTTGGTTATTGACATGGTGAATATTTTCTGCCGTCTCTATAACTTTCGTTCTAACGGTCCGATTCAAAAAAAAAATCTTTTTTTTTTGTTGAAATATTGCTTCTTCCTTTATTTCACCTGGAATAAATCAACTTTCTAAAACACATCAATATATTCCAAATTCAACAAATGTTCTACATTTTAAATATAAATAACTCAAAAACTACGATTGCAAAAACAGGTTTCGTTTTGACCAAATTGTAAAAAAAAATATTCTACTTCTAAGCTGTCCAATGTTCAGACCATTAATTTAATTGACTTGGCCCAAAATATTTTTTATACTTAGAGTTCTAACAACGTTGATTTAGTCATGAATATGATTCTACAGTATAAAAGAGCTTTTAGAATAAATCCCCTCGATTGAAATTATAGCGTATGAAAAACACACAATTACTAAAAGTATGCAGAACAAAATAAATTTTACCCGTGAAAGTGTGACTAATCCTTTTTTATACCCCTCTTTACAATTAGGAATTCAGAAGCATTTGCCATCTTGCACAAAACGTTTCTGAATTAAGAGTACAACATTCACGATTGTTAACCTGCTCAGAGATTAAAAGAATGTAATTAAATATTTATTATAAAAGCCAAAAGAGAAAAATACCAACAATGCTAAAAAAATCGTCCTGCAAAAACATTAAAAAAAATTCAAGCTGCCGTGATTGGTAGAAACCCACGTGACTTGGAAATTGATGGTAGTCTCCACTTCGGTTTGCTAGCTGATATTCAGGTCTGGCGACAATTTAGAATAGTTCGTAACGAAACGGTAGCGTTAAGCTGCCATATGTAGCAACCTTTCCCCTCTTGGCGATTTATGAAGTTTAGCACATAATGCTAATCTGCAAAAGATGGCGGTTTTTCAGAAAAAAACCGGTTTTCCATTTTAAATCGGTTTTCCCTAAAAAACCGGTTTTTAGTCAAAACCGGGACCACCGGTTTTGGTTTTCCATCCCTAAGCTGCTTTACTATGAATGCGCAGTCCACTCTATGTTATGTCTCTGATAACAACCAAAACCAAAAAAACACATATTTCGGTTTCTGTTTGACTTAGGTTTGAATTATAATCGCACTAGAGCTACACGAATTTTGGTGTGTGTACTTGATCAGAGACTCGACTCGCTTATAAACCTTCGTCAAGACAGGGACACGGGACCAGATGGTTCCGTGTTATACTCCTGCACAGGCCAAAATAAGAATGTAACACAGTTACTTCAACATCCTCAAATGTTAAAGTCAGAGACATTTAATAGAATGGACTGCGCATTCATAGTAAAGCAGTTTACGGATGAAAAACCAAAACCAGTTTTCAAAAAACTGGTGGTCTAAGTTTTGACTAAAACACCGGTTTTTTGTACGAGATCGTTCGGAACCGGAAACCTGTTTTTTTTTTAAGGAAAAACCGATGGAAAATGGAAAACCGGTTTTTTCGAAAAAACCGCCATCACTTGCAGATTAGCATTATGTCCTATACATCACAAATCGCCAACAGGAGAAAGGTAACTACATATGGCAATTTATCGCTACCGTTTCGTTACGAACTAGTATTCGAAATTGTCGTCAGACCTGAAAATCAGATGGCAAGCCGAAGTGGTGACTAGCATTTATTTCAAAGTCACGTGGGTTTCTACCAATCACAGCTGCTTGGTGTCTTTTTTTAATGTTTTTGCAGACGATTTGTTGCGCATAGTTCTCATTTTTATCTTCTGGCTTTAATAATATTTAATTACATTCTAATTTTTTTAATCTCTGAGCATGTTACAATTGTGAATGTTATACTCTTAACCCTTTCAGTCCCAGTGATGCCATTTGGCATCCTCACTTTCAATATTTTTTTTTAATGTTTATGTCCCGTTACGACGTCAAAACACACATCATTTGATTCTTCATACTTTGTTCTATTAGACAATATTTTACATTCAGAAGATACATTCAATAGAAGATACATTCAGAAGATACATTCAATAATATTTTACATTCAATAGAAGTCAGAACTACTATTTTTTATTTAGAAAATTGCTAACAAGCGTTTCACCTGATTTTTGAAAAGTTCACTTCAGTTCCACATATTTAAAACACAATTTAAACTATTTCGGTTAAAATAATTGCTAAATTTTTTTTAATAATTTGGTCAGATATACCTTAAAATATATAACCCGAAGTGTTTTTAGGTAATAAATATATTTTTATTTTGTTGTTTTCCACAGTTACAAAATTTTGGCATTATTTCAAAAACCATATAAAAAATTAAAATGAATTTTTTTTCAAATGGAACTCTTATTTTCGACCTGAAATAAGCTTATTTTGTGAACATCAGATGTTTCTGTAGTGTAGTAAATTTTTGGGACTGAAAGGGTTGATGACAAATGACAGTGATTGCGCCCTCAAGAAGGGAAGGGCGTAGGCTTTATAGCCCATTACCCCGCTCGCCAGAAGAGAGACTGAAAGGGTTAATTAAGTAATACTTTGTTCAAGATGCCAAATGCTTGTTCAACTCCTAATTGTAAAGAGAGGTATAAAAAAGGATGTGTCACTCTTCACAGGTAAAATTTATTTAGTTTTGCATACATATGTAGTAATTGTGTTATTTATAAATTATACTTTTTATCGAGAGAATTTATTCTAAAAGCTCTTTGATACTGAAGAATCATCTTCATGATTAAGTTAACGTTGTTAGAATTTTAATTATAATTAATCTTTTGGACCAAGTCAATTAAATTAATGGTCCGAACATTGACAACTTAGAAGCCGAATATTTTTGGTACATTTTGGTCAAAAAAGTTACCTGTTTTTGCACAATCGCAGTATTTTAGTATTCTTTAAAACTAATTTTTAATAAAGAGTGCATGTAATTCAATTGTTCAAGTAATCCTAAATAGACGTACAAAAGCAAAGGAATAAATATCTGATATCTATTTAGAAGATCTTAAAAAAAAACAGCGATTCCTCCTTGTTCCTTTTCAAACTTCGTTATCATACCACTAGATTGTCGGCCTCATGTGTTCAGGTCATTGTGGAAAAACTCGCCATACATGCGAGCCAAATGCGACACAGTCATGTGACTGTGTAAGTTAGTCGATGATGAGGACACTTTAGGTTTGCCAATGCGCAGTCCATTCTATGTTATGTCTCTGGTTAAAGTATGTGCTAATAAATTTCCAGAAGTGGGTCATTCTTTGACAGCCTAAAGATTGTAGAAAAATTGAAAAAAGAAATTAAGGAAATATAAGACTATTTATCTTCCAAATCATTACTGAGAACGCATATAGAAGTATTGTGTTTTTATCCATATGAATGACCATTTTCGCGGGCACAGTGGGGCCAAATCGAAATCTAGCGCGCCAAAACTCTAAAAATCGACTTTAAAAAAACACCTTTTACTTATATTTATACTAGCTGATGTACCCGGTGTTGCACGGGTTGGGAAAAAAATACCAAATCGATCCTAGTATTTGCACCATACTATTATTTAATCTGTTATACACTGCGTTGCATAATGATAGAACCACCATGTATTTTCAACCTAGCATATAATAATTGAAAGAAATCATTGAAATAATTTCTTTTATTGAAAATATACGTACACTCTAAAAAAATATCTGTAAGGTTACTAAGAATTCTCTAGGAAACTCAGCTTCCATAAGTTTTTTTAGTAGTGTTACATAAGAAATATGTGTATATATTACTAATTAAAGCTTAGTAAGTTATACTAAGAAAAATTAGTAGATTTTACAGGGGATTTTCTTGTATGTTTACAAAGAAACTGGTAGTAAACTGGTTACAAAAGTTTAAAACCAGAGGGCGCCACTAATTTTTCTGTTATTCAGGTTTTATTTCGAACTTCCCGAGGACAGAACCCAAGATTATCGGGATCCGTGGAACAGCGCGTTAGTCCTCTCTGCTATCGGGGACTTGCATTTTGGTTGCGTGTAAATAAAGAGGTTAAAATCTTGATCGTTAAAGGCGTTTTATGTTATTGATTAAGAAATTTTAAGATTCATTTTTTTTTCGGATATGAAGTTTTCGAAATAATTTAACGTAGTTTTTATATACTAAAATAAAAAAAAAACCACGTTTTTAGGTTTTTTATCGTTGCGATATCGATTCGTCATAATCTCTAGAAAAGATAGCCAGGGGGCGCTGTAAGCGTTACATCAATTTACTTAGTATTGTTTAGTATTTCTACAGTAGTTTCTTTAGGTTACAGATGATTTTCTAGTAAATGGTGAAAACCTGTAAAGTTACTAAGTAATCGTTAGTAAATTCAAGCCAAATTTTTTACAGTGTAATAAGAATGAAAAACACAGAATAAAAACTTAATACATGTTTAACTTTTCGTGTAATGAAATAAAAATGCATATATTATGTTGCAAAATGATAGGACCAGTCATAGTTAATACGTTATAAAAGAACCCTTTTTGGCTATAACTTCAAAAATTCGATCAGGCATGCTTTTGACAAGACGTTGGAATACAACTGCAATAATATTTTCCCATTCTGTTATAAAATCGTCGTTCAATTCTTGAATAGTTGTATATTGCTTTCCGGTTGCGTATACGGCCCTGCTTAGCCTACCCCAAACGTTCTCTATTGGGTTTAAATCATGAGAACAAGCTGACCAGTAAATAACCTACACTCTGTTATCCAGGAAACAATCCCAAGACGTGTTAGCAACATAAATACTGGCATTATGATGTTGGAATTTCCAAAATGGACAACTAATTTTTTCTCCAAATGTCAACAAATTGCTTTCCAACATGTCTTGGTAGACTTCTTTCATTCGACCAGAGGGGAACACATTATTGGTCTGCCCTGCGCTTCCAAAACCAGCCCAAACCATTAGCGATCGTCACCTTCCCCCCACTGTCTCTTAGAGAAAATACTTTCTTCATTTCGGAGATCCCTCTAATAGTACTCCCTTCCGCCAGGACCATCCAAGTTGAATTTTTGTTTCGTCACTGAATAATATTGATGCTACTGTTCTTTCCAAGTCATAAGTTATTTTGTCCATTGCATAATTTTTTTGCTGGTGAAGCTCTGTAGGTCTTGGCTGTATTTTCTTTTTCTTGCACACAAGATGTTCGTTCCGTCTAACCACTCTTGATAAAGTAGACTTGTGAACGTTAATTGTGGGGTCTCGTGATACTCTGGTCAATGTTTCCCCGACTTTTAGTTTCTTTACAACTAATTTTTCTTGCCAAATCGTTAGCTTTCGAGGTCGTCCAGTTGATTTGTTCTTCCCATATTTTGATCTAAGATGGAGAAAATTATTAACCACGTTTGTTGAACGTCCAATATGTCTTGCTATATTCCGTGACGACAATCCTGCTTGGTTTAAAGCTGCAATTTGCCCCTTTTCAGAATCTGATAACTGCTTTTTCCCACCCATACTTAATAACACCTTTTCAAATCTATTGATTTGACTTATTCACAATAAATGCAAGCAATATTAGTTTAACTAGACCAAAACAAAGCTTTTATGGCTAGAAAAGTTTCCGGTTGCCTATTTCTATCCTCCGTGAGAAGCTTCAACACATGCAATTTCTTCTGTTTGCGTAAAAGTAAGAGTGGTGCCATCATTTTGCAACAGTAAAGCTCCATTTGTTTTAAACATTTGCTTATTAAGCCAAACTCAAAACTTCTCACAGCTTGATATCCTGCATTCTACTTAATTATACTATTCTAGTTTCTGGAAGTATTACAAACTTACTTAAGAATATGTTATACAGTTTTTACTCGGAAGAAACACAGTGGTTCGATCATTTTGCAACGCGGTGTAGTATAATAAGCTTATGTTACTTTTCCCGTTCGTTATAAAGTACAGAATCCCGTTACTTATATTACCTTCAAAATTTAAAAAAAATGCTATAAAATTATAATGTCATAGTAATTTCAAGAATAAAAACATTTTAGCTCATTTGGCGTGTTTGAAAAATGTGGCGAGGAAAATATACGGCTACCAACACACCCATTCAGCTCTAGAGCAATGACCATCGCACAACCAACCAGCTAATTATAAAAAGTGCTCATTTTGCGCGTTTTTTGTTATAACTTGGCGAGTTTGGCAAAGTATTTGGCTAAAAAAGGAAGACATAAAACCCTAATATATATCTGTAGTGCGATGGCCTTCAAAAAACAACATAGTTCGGTATAAGCTTAACTATGCTTTTAAAAAATTCATAATTAAAATCATATCGGCACAATAAAATAATAGAATGGAGACTGTAGGATTACTTCACTTGAAACATATCAATTATTTTTTCAAATTATTAATTTAGTTTCTGAAGGCAATGGACAAATATTAAACAAATTAAACATTTTCAATTTCAATTGTTTTCTAAAAAGTTTTATTTAAATTTTTCTACCCAATGGCATCACGAAAGGGGGAAAAAATGATCGGATTTGAGCGAAAGTAGTGTATTTTTTCCATAAAGGGGCACACAAAAACGTTCGTAAACGATCGAAGGAATGGTCTAATTCGAAAAATTATTAGCCTATGTTTGTTCCGGAGATGAGATGAATTTTTGTTCCAAATTTCGTGACAATCTGTTGCGTGGTTCTTTAGATTTCGCGTCATATACAGACAGACAAACAGAAGTCGCCTTTTATCTATATAGATAATGCTAAGATGTTGTGGAATATCGAATATGTTTATAAAATATTAGAATAGACAGATGGCTCGTATGGAAATGGCAGTCTGCCAAATTGGAAGTTTCCTTGTTTAACGCTAATTTGCAGTTTGCTTATTATAATAAAATTAATGTTATATTTTTAGCTCGATAAATGTAGTACTTGAAAACTACGAAAATAAAATGTATATACGTCGTTCAAAAGGTGCCACTTTTCTGCAACTTCTTGCAACGCACAGTGGGGCAAAATCCCTTAAAAGCTGGCCAAAAGTAAAAAAAAAATAAAGTTCTTATTTTCAGTGTTTAGCTACGTGGGAATGTTTAGAATTATTTGAAGTATCATATGTCAGCGCCCCCGACAGATTTATGACTTCTGGGAAGAGTTGTGAGGGTGCAAAGTTGACCAAATCGGGGGAGCTCATTATAAGAGAGGAAATTTCTCACAAACGGTTGCTTACTTTGTGTGCGTCCAAAAAATTTATTTATTTGTAAAACCTTTAAAAATATGATGCATTCTACTGCTAGGGGTATGTTTGTCCAAAATTAATTTTCTTGGATTTTTCGGGAGTATTTGAATATTTTTTTTAAATTTAAAAATAATGACTTTATCATTTAATGATATTTTTGGTGTTAAAATTTAAAAAGTAGTAAATTTGTTATATAGCTACATCTAGTTACGTAAAAACTCCTACGCAGTTTTAAACCCCTTAAACTGTAGTTTTCAAAACCGCTTTCACCTGTTGCACATTTTCGCACGTTTGGCTAAAAATTCAAAATATGTAAGGCATAATTTCTTTAAAGTTTCAATTGCCAAATGTGCAAATAATGAGTACTATGGTTTTTGTTTTCTAAACATCTAAACATTGAAATAGCACTCAGTTTAATACTTTTTAATGAATATTATGAATTATTCAAGATAAAGTAATGTCATATTTTGAGAATCACTTTATGTTTGGGGCATTTGATTTGGCAGATATTCATTAATTTTATAATTTTTTTTTTGTCTAGTTTAATGTTAAATTCATAAGGGCTTTTTTTTCAGATTCTTTTGTATATTTTATTCATTTGACGTACATCATAAAGTATCTTATCAATTGCAAGTTACAAAAATAAAATTTATTTACTGATTGGGGAGCTTTTATGTTTTCTCTTTAACGTAAGTCCACCAACCACTCTACAGCCGAGCTCAACGTAAAGCATATTGCGCTCCATGAAAGAATAACGTTTTGTAATATCTCTGCAAATTGTAGGAAAAAATATCCAATTTCAGGTCCCCAAGTAACTCACATACCTATAAAAAGGAGGAAATTCTTCAAAATGCTTACTAAATTGCCCCCAAAATCGTCCTTCAACAGTAAAGTATAATTATTGGAACTTGAGCTTTAAAAAATTACTAATTGCCTGGAAGAATATATCTTTAAAATAAAAAAAAATCACTACCATATTGCATAACCTTTACAACGAAATGGAATGCCGTACATCGAGTGAAACAAAACTTTATTTTTAAAAACAAGTTCCTAGATGAGGAAGTTATCATGCCATTTTTTTGCAAATGAAAGGTTAGAGCGACCAACATCAGATTTCCTGGAGAGAAGCGATCAAAGCGAAAGAAAGCGGAACATATACATTCAAAATCCACTCCAGAAGCCTTAGCTTATGCAACTCAAATGACTTTGAGAGCTACTGGTAAGCTAGATGATGAAACTCATAAAGGATGCGACATTCATTTTTTTCCGGATAGAGCATCCAAATACCTCACGTCTTTTTCTGAAAACGAAAAGCAATGTGCGGGAATCACGGAAAGAGCTGATGGTACTTTGTCTTTGCTGATAGATGCTCAATTATCACGGCACCAATATGACATTATTAGAAATCATTCGAAAAGTGTACATTTCCTTCGTAGAAAAAGCTAAGAAAAACTGCTCTCCTAAAACTAGCTACTACAAAGTCGAAGAGCTAAAGGAAGTGAATGTTCAAGCTCTTTTAAACCATAAAGCTCAAAGAATAATAGATTAGAAAGAATAATTGCACATTGAATAATTTGAGCAACTATTAATATGAGCAACTAAATGTTTGAAACTTATTTCAAAATAGGGATATGATTGAAGCTGAAGTAAAAGCCTATAAAAACAGAAATTCAAATCCATTAATTCTTCTGATTGGAATAGATTTCTTATTTCGAGTGTACCCCTGAACCGTATTTCAAAGCAAATGATATACAAACTATAATTAGCAAGAATCCTAGCACGGTATCACTTTGATTCTATTATTCAATACTTAGGGTAAAAACATAGTGGAGCGGCGAGTCAAGAGTCAAGCGGCGCGTTTTTAAATCTTCCGTACATTCAAGTTGACGCGCACATAGTGGGGCGGCAAGCAGCGCTGCATGCATCGACATGAATCTTGACTCGCCGCTCGTAAAATCACCAACGATTTCTTTGAAGCGCTGCTCCAGTCGATTTGGGGCTTCCAGTGTAGGTGGTACTGTCTGTTTGTGAATTTTACTTGATTTTAAGGTGAAAGTATTTAATTACACAAAATGAACGTGGAGTTGCTCATTCTGTCAATATGGAATTGTGAATCAACAGCTGAATGACCATCACAACCAGTACACATTGGACAAACTATTTAAGGAAATAGGAGTTGAAAATAATTGTACAGATACGGTTTTTTCATACTGTATAATATTGTTAGCATTTAGGTAGGGAAAGAAACAAGTTTTCTATCAAGCAAACTTTAATTAATGCCAAAAAGAGAGCCATTTTCTGACTAGATTCATGACATTCCGCTTGACTCTTGACTCGCCGCTCCACTATGTTTTTACGGTAAAAACATAGTGGAGCGGCGAGTCAAGAGTCAGGCGGCGAGTCAGGCGGCGCGTTTTTTATTCAAGATGCTAGCGTCGCTTCACATGCACATAGTAGAGCGGCGGGAACTGCTGCGAAAAGAGCTTCATGTCATGAATCTAGTCGGCAAGATGCTCTCTTTTTGACATTAATTAAAGTTTGTTTGATAGAAAACTTGTTTCTTGCCCTACCTAAATGCTAACAATATTATACAGAATAAAAAAACGTATCTGTACAATTATTTTCTACTCCTACTTCCTTAAATAGTTTGTCCAATGTGTACTGATTGTGATGGTCATTCAGCTGTTGATTCACAATTCCGTATTGACAGAATGAGCAACTCCACGTTCATTTTGTGTAATTAAATACTTTCACCCAAGAAAAATTCACAAACAGACAGTACCACCTGCACTGGAAGCCCCAAGTCGACTGGAGCAGCGCTTCAAAGAAATCGTTGGTGATTTTACGAGCGGCGAGTCAAGATTCATGTCGATGCTTGCAGCGCTGCTTGCCGCCCAACTATGTGCGCGTCAACTTGAATGTACGGAAGATTTAAAAACGCGCTGCTTGACTCACCGCTTGACTCTTGACTCACCGCTCCTCTATGTTTTTACCCTTATACAGGTTATAGAAGAATTTGCAAAACACATAGTAGAGTGCACCTAAAGTTAAATATTACAGTCTCATTCCAAAAATAGTAATATTAAAATCTTAAGTCTACAAATTAATCGTAATATTATATTAACTATGGTGGATGGTAAAATTTGTAATGCAGTTACATCTACCACGTCTCCATAGCGGTGTTATTTCTGTGGATCAAAATAATTTAACAATATTTTAGAAATTATTTAGTGTTTTCTCTACTGTATTAATGAATTATAATGGTGTGGCATGTGAATGTGTTTAAGGTATGAATGATTTATTTCTATGTATGATATTTTAATTTAATGTAAAACTGGTACTTAATTGATTTATTAATATATAAATTGAGTTTTAAATTAAATAATTCTTTTTATTCTATAAAAATGGAGATTATTAAATTTCGATAATTATTTAAATAAAAAATACCATGCTATTAGGGGTTTTAAGTGAATGAACCAAATGTGATAATTTCTGTCTAAATTACTTTAAATGTTCAAAAATAGAGCTGTACACTTCTAAAAACATACCAAATACCCAATTATGATTTTTTAGCCCATTGGAGAAATTACAGAATTTTAGCCAGGTTTTCACCCCTTTTGCCCCAATGTGCTACGCCCAATATTTGTGTAGCAATGTAATATCAAGTCTACTGAACATATTCCATAAACATTTGCTTGCAATAACTTGCAAATCTTGAGGTTTTTTCTCTTTTTTATGTATAGACTAAATATGACTAACGATTTCATGAAACGTTCGAGAATATTAAAATAAAACCTTCAATTGAGAAATTAATTAACATAATGAAACTCATAAAACTCATAGAGACAGTTCCTACATCAAAAACCATTGACAGTATTGTGGAAGAGAAAAAAAGCATAACTAATGAAGCTATTCTTCTATAGGGTTCATCCACTTCGTATGCAAAATTCAATTCATGGAAAATGTTCTAGTTCTACCGATAGCTTACCGCCTAGACACATGGACATTTGAATCAAGATAAAAGAAATATATAATATCACAATCATTAATGTTCTTAAGTTCACAACACAGTAAATTTTTATGACATTTATGTCTCCCACACAACTCTTAATGGCGATCTGAAGGATAGGGGTAGCTGGATTAATTTTGGCGCGGTAGATTTCAATTTGGCCCCACTGTGCGGGGCCCGGATGGTCGAATGGTTTGGACCATTACGCCAGCAGTCTGCGCGCTGTAACGGGTGCGGGTTTGATTCCCGCCTTCACCCTGGGTGTATATTCCTTTCTCTGTGACAGTAAAAATTCTATCCGTGTCTGTCTCACTTGACGAAGGCTTCATAAGTGGGTCTCTACCCAAGCACACAAGCCGGGAATATATATTATGTACCTACCCCCACCCCACCCTCATTCTCACATCAGAAATGTTAAAGACTTTTCTAATATACTCCAACTTTAAACAACCAACTTCTTTCTTACTTCCAACATCAATAAAATTGCACACAATTGTTTTAATACACATTTTAAATTGAAAGGGAAAATGAAAAGCATAAATTACCTCATCTATATTTTTCTCGACTAACTATTTTTAGTTAAGGTAATATAATAAGCTTTATAAATCTATAAAATAAATTTAGCTTCACTTTTGTCCATTAGCAGATCAGGGCTGCCAGTGCCAGAAAGCTTTGAAAATAGTTGCTTTAGTAGCCTCAGATGTTAAAAAATAGTAGCCCAAATAGTATCCTCTTTTACGTAACTAAATAAACAACTTTTATGTTAGATAACATAAAAGTAATTTTTTTTAATATTTGCAATGAATGTTATCTGAAATTAAATAAAATTTCCAAAAAGTGATAAATTAGTTTAATATGCTTAGATGCAAAAATCTAAAAACTAAAACCTAAGACTTATATCAGCGCAAATCTTAGAATTGTAGCACCAACACTCAGTTAAAAGGATTAATAAAACTGCCAATAGTTTTTCGGATGTATTGCAACAGAAAATTTCATGTTAAATTATTAAACCAATTTATATATAACTGTTATAGAACATAAATTAGGACAACATATTTTAAATCTACTTATTTGTATTGGAATTTAATAAGCAATTGCATAAAAAATTTCAAAAAACAAAAACATTCTATTAACAATTGGATAAGAAACAGCCATAAAGATAAAATTGCCTTTTTTATCCTTCAAAAATATATATGTATGCCATATATATTTAACTATTTTTAATATTTGATTATTTTTTAGCTTAAAAATCTAGGAAAAACCAACATTCATCTAGAAAAAACCTGTCATTTCACAGAAGCGAGTAGGAAGAAGCAAGTTGAAATGCTAAATTGTGCAAAAAAAATTTAAGACCACAACTTAAATTTACAAATTGCAACACCAACTTTCAAATGAAAGGATTGAACTGCCGATAAAATTTACTTGAGAATAAATGTAATTTAAAAATATATAATAAAATAAAATAAAAACAAATTTATTTTAAATAGTTATCGGTTATTCAAGAAACATAAGGATCAATACTAATAAATGTAAATATGTTTCACTGAAATATCTCGCAGCTTTAAAATACAAGGATGGCTAAATTAAAACTATTAAATATAAGTATTCTTATTTAACACGATCCAGAATCATCAAAATACATGAGTAGCTTATTACTTTTTTTTTTTTAAAACATATTTTGATACAATTCTTTTAGATACTGTCAAATTACCTAATACAAAAATAAAAACTTCAAAATAAAGCAAATAAAGCAACAAACAGACAGATGTAAATCCTATCCCCAAATGCAGTTTAAATCTCCAACAAAGCATAAAAAATCAAAGTTTTAGTTTCTATAAACTTTACATAGTCTGCTAAAAAAAAAAAATCAAAAGTCAAGTGCTATTTCAAAAACACTTGGTTTTGCTTTTGTTTTGTTCAAAACGAAAGCAAAACTTGATGAGAACTTTTGATTTGAGAACTAAACGAAAACTAAAGGCATCATCTGCACTTCACGTTTTCGCATCGATAGTATCCTGGTGGCGCCATCTATGTAAAAATTATATAACTAAAAATAGTCGCCCGGGACTGAAAATAGTTGAAGGTTTTGCTTAAAATAGTCGTTTTGGACCCTTTTTGGTCTTAAATAGTTGCCATAGTCGCCTAGACGCTAAAATAGTCGCTTTAGTAGCCTTTTAAGTCGCCACTGGCAGCCCTGGCAGATGTATTCCTCTTTTATAACATTATTTTTGTATTTTATTTATTTATTTTGGTTTTAGTATTGTTAAAAATCATTAAGAAATTTTTTCAACTGTTTAACTAAATTTAACTAAAAAAAATTAATACTTTAGTTATTAAAATACTTTAGTTATAAAAATATTACTTTAGTTAAATAAAAGCTCCACTTCAAGTAATTATGTGGATACTTTCTTCACTTTTGCGGATTATCCACAAGCTTATCCACAGATGATGCGCCACTCAATTCCGTGGATAATCAGGAATTAACTGTATTTTTAAAAATGGTGTTTTATATTTCCGTACAATCTTACCATAAACTGAAAATCTGTATTTAAGTAGAGCCAAACCCTACATGTGGGCATTACGCTTTATGCTGCAAATGCATTATGATTTTATTAAATTAGATTAGAAATAAGAACTACTCTTTTCAGGTCAATACTGTTTTATATATATAATCATCCAATTACAAACATTTGTTACATTTTCCATAAAATTCACAATTCAGAATATAAATAAAAGTTTATAAAATGTGCCTTTCATGAGAAATTATCGTTCATGAAATTAATATATAACCTAATGATGAAATACAACCCTTTTACTCTGTATCGTTCTGCGATTTCAATAAACGTCTAGCACCCCGGTTGGCCGGTCCCTTTGGTTTTGAAAACTTCTGCTTGAAAATTGTTTGCTTAGGATGAATTTCATCCAATAGAAATTCTTCTGTCAGCTCTTGTGGATCATCTATCTCAATCTACATAAAATAGGCAAAAGTTATTGCATAAATAAAGTTTTGCAAATTACTTTAGTCTTAAATATTTTAATGAAACACCAGAATAAGTGTTAAATACTTTAATTAGCATTATTTAATTGTGCACAAAAATGCATGCAAAGCTTGGGGGTTTTAAGAAAATATGCTCACAAATAGGAATTACACATGAACAAAAATAGAAGTATCACATGAGAATATTTTTGAAAAAAAAATCGACGTAGGGTAATTGAATTATATGAAATTCTGAAATATGCTTTTTTTAAACATTAGACCTCTATCCAATTCTTTTTTAAATGCTTTTATTCCTAAATTTATGCGAACTGCTATCTTTTAATGTTTATCTAAGCAGGCAATAAAAACAATATTATGATTTATAGGTCTATCTTGCCTTGTTTTTCAAAAATCATTGAAAGATTTTAACAAAAAGAATGTTTAAATTTTTGAACCTTACTAATTTATTTTCTAATATGCAATACGGATTTATAGAAAGCCGCTCTACTGTAATGGTTCTTCTTGAATTTTCAAAATTTATTTACAAAAATATTGATAGTAAAATTAAGGTAGCAATCTTCCTGGATAAAAAAAAAGGCTTTTGACAATCTTAATCATTCTATACTCATTTACAAATTAGAAAAAGCGTTTTTAGAGGTGATATTTAAAATGGTTCATATCTTATATAAGAATAGAACACAACGTGTTAAAATTGGTGATTGTTTAAGCGATTACATTCTGACAAATCGTGGAGTCCCCCAGGGATCTAATTTGGGACCGTTATTATTTTATAAATAATTTTTAAAAATTGCAACCAAATGGAAAAATGCTAACATATCCTGGCGATACAGTTTTATTATATGCTTGTTCCAATGTTAACGTGCTAGTTTTCCTAATTAAATCTGATTTAACAGAGGTCAAGACTTGGTTTAATGCAAATGTTCTAACTTTAAATCTTAATAAACAAAATGTATTCATTTCAGCTTACGACAGTCCCACTTGAACTTGAATTTTAAATACAGTAAAAGCCTGTTTATCCGGCTCCCGAATAACCGGAAAGCTCAAATATCCGGAAAATTTCAAACTCCGATTTAGCGACGGAATTTGGCGATAAAATTTAATATTTTCGCCAAAACCGCAATTTTTTGCCAAATATAGTGAAACTCTTTCAGATTTTTTTTCCCAGAAAAAATTTTGTTTGGCGACCACATTTGGCGCAAAAGGTGTTTTGGGAACTGGAAGTCTGATTTAACGCCCAGTACGGTGGTATTTCAGTATTTTATGTTTTCCCACTGTATACGAAATCTTAGTTTAGTGTTAACCGGAATTAAATTAGGGAATCCGGTTAACAAGTCCACACCGAAACGTAACTAGAATAAATTAATACGTCATTTATTTTATTGGTTTTAACCTTTCCGGAAATGACATATTATCAAGAACTAAATTAGTTTATTTATCCGGACTTCTACCGATGTCTGTGCCAACTGTGATGTCGACCTCGTTACTTGATCGCAGTTCTAATTAGGAGGCCAGGAGCCAAAGTTCCTTGTTTAGCTTTAGTGCATTGCATAAATTCATTATGGAGTTTAAATTTTTGATCAATATTCTAGCGGAATTTAATTCTAGTTTTATTCGAAATAAATTACATGAAATTTAGCTTTATTCATCCGGACTGCTACTGATGTTGCGTTGGGTGCCAGCTCCGATGTTGGCCTTGTCAATTGATCACAGTTCCAAATTACTATAGGCTCGGAGCCGAAAAAACTCAATAAGCTTTTGCATGACGTAAATACATCTCAAAATGTTACCGGTAATTTAGATTTAGACCGGTATTTAATTTAACTCTATTCGGATTGCTAACGATGGCGCTCTGAGATTGTGCTGTGCCAGCTCCGAAGTCGGTTATCATTTGGTCGCATTACAAATTACAAGGCACAACATTGAAAATCTTCATTCAAGTGAGACGGAAATTCCTTAAGAATTATACCGGAATTTAAATGCTAATTCTATGTTCTATCCATAATTTAAATCCAGTTTTAACCTAAGCATTTTTTCGTTATCCGGAATAAATCAATGATGATTTTTAACTAATTTGCTGCGAGTTTTTAATGTTAATGCGTGTTTTTCAAAAACTATTAAGGAATTGGCAGGGTGCGGTGGTTTAAGGCATCATGCAACAAGGAATAACCTCACAGGTTCTATCCTCATCTTAGTCATAAACGGATTGTGCTCAACAACAAAGTAATAAATAATGCCATTGTATGGGACTGATGCACGTTAAATCTGTCGTTGTCACTATAAGTTTCGTTGGAGGCCTGACCAATTTTCGGCCTCAACCACGGTTTAAAATTATGCGACTATCCGGCAATATCCCTCCTGTAGCTCTAGTGCAACGTAAATTTATCCAACATACAATAAACCTTTCAGGTCAAAATAGTTGCCGGGAATCACAAAATCGACAATATCCTTTCACCAGAATAAATTCCAAGGTCGAATTGCTAGGCTTGAACCAGAACTGCAAAAAAGATTACGGGGCTGATTAAACAGGTCAATTATGGATTTAAGTTCCAATTTTGTAACAATATTTAGAATAATATCAGCATTTCAATCACGTTTTAAAAGAAAAGACATTCGGATAAAATGTCAGTGGATAAAATCGAAGTCGATTCGAAACTACATTAAGGATAACTGAAAATTGCTTTCAGTTCAATCTGAAGTTAAATTCCGGATAGAGCTAAAATTTAAAATCCGGATAGAACTCAAATTTAAATTCCGGTAGCACTCCTGGTTTCTTTTTTGGCACCGGCCTCGTAATTTGGAATTGTGGTCAAGTGACGGAGGCATACATGAGCTGGCACCCAGCGCAACCTTAAGAGCGACGTCGGTAGCAGTCCGCATAAAGGTAAATTAAATTCCGGATAAAACTATACGGCTAGCGGAAATGCTTTCACCGACAATAAAAAATCTTTATTTATTCAGAATAGAAGTAGAATTTAGTTTCGGATAGAATTCCTGAAAAGCTAGTAATGAAAATATTTAAAAGGTTTAAACTTATTTTGCTTATCCGGAATCAAAACTTATTTGTTTCATCCTTATTTTCCTAATAATTAAACGTTAATTGGCCTAGTTTCTCGAATTCGTTAGGATCCAAACATCGATGGCAAGTCATTGCGTTGTCGTCGAATCGCCTGATCGCCATTCTAAATTAAAAGGCTGATATTTCTGATTTCAAGTCTTTTATTAAATAGTTTATATTAATTCACTCCCCTGATACCTTAAAGTTTATTAGTTAATAGTTTTCTAACATAATTTACCCACGGTTATTAAAATCAAAATTGGTGCATATCGAATCAATGAAAACTTAAAAACTAACAAAAAAATTCAACCTTAGCAAATGAAAATAATTAGCAAGAACCTTTAAACTGTATGTGTTATTATACTGGAAAATCTGTTTCTTCTTAAAGGATATTTAATGGCCCCCTTTGCTCTCGTGCTGCTTAATTGGATTGGCATCTTTACAGCTAAAATACATCGTACTTTATACAGAAATTAAAAGTTACTGAGCACTGATAGTTTGGAAAAAATGCAAACCTAAATTAGTTTCATTTCGATGTTTGTTTTAAGGACGTTTTTCTGCACATTCTCAGCCGAAGGCAATGAATGCTAGTAGAAGGGGGATCAGCGCGGCGTTGACAATGGTCCCCTACTTTTTCGGAGAATCCCATCACAGTAGATAAAAGGCTGCAGTATTGAAGCTTTGAACAACTACCTTTTAACTTTTTACTACTAAGATACTTTGATTTTTTTTTTTTTTTGCCGTTCCCACATGGGTTGCCATGAAATTCCGATCCCTTCAAATGGAAGTGATTGCGCCAAACTTAACCGCTGCTACAATTAACAAACATACGATTCCGATGGTCAGTTTCGGAGCGTCGCTAATTTAAGATGAAAATAATGACTGATGTTAACTAATTAACTTTAACAAGATTTAAATATATACATTAAATAATTTTCTGATTTGACCCAAAGAACGTTTTTCAAACTTTTACAATATTTTTTGAATATTCAAGAAATAGTAAACAACCCTAATCCAAAGTAAGTTATTTTTATAATTTAATTTTGTCATTATTCTCTAGATTTTGTTTACATTTTATTATTATAAATATTCCATTAGTTTTAGATCATGGGTTAGACCTTTTATGTATTTAGATTATTAGCATTTGAAAAAGATCGATTTTTTTCTTGATACTAATATTTTTAATAGAAAATATCGCAATAGTTATATTATGTATTATTATAAATGCAACATTGCCTATTTGCATCATATAAGATGCAGTCATTATCTCTTGTATTTTCCGGAAAAAAATCTGCATTTTTTGGTAACACTATTTGGCGACTTTCGTTTAACCGGAAAATTCGATTATCTGGAAGAGTCAATTTCCCGAGCATGCCGGATAAACGGGAGTTTACTGTATCACACAGCTTTTTGCAGCAAGATTGAAAGTGATTGCCAGTGTCCCACTATTCAGTCTGTTGATATTATTAAATATTTAGGTTTATACATTGATTCTAACCTTAAATTGAAAACTCACATCAATAAGTTGGGAAAAAAATTATGTTTTTTTCTTATTTAAATTTTACCACCTTAAAAACAAAATTCATTATTCAATTATGGTTCTGTCATTTGGGGAGGTGATTATAAATCAAATTTGCAGCCATTAGTCTCTATACAAAACCAATGTTTAAAACTCATAAATGGAAAACACTATCTTCTTAATTTTAGAATTCTTAAAATATTACCGATTCGATACAACGTTTTCTTTCGTATTATACTTTATCAAAATTGTAATAAATCTCTTTGCAGTTTTAAAGTTAATCTTCATAGCACTAGATCAAATGATGTTTTTCAAATCCCATGTCCATAAGATATCTTTTGTAAATATTTCTTCTACCTTGCTCGTAAATTATACAATAGACTTCCCATTGATTTAATAAATATTAATAATTATATTACCGTTTAATGTACATTTTTCAATTTTCTAATTAATATTGACGCCTTAATTGAAGCTCATAATTTTTTTTCTTTATTATTCAGCTTATTGCCAAGATTTAATGTATATTTTGCTAAGTAGTTGTTGTTGCTTTTTTTATTATTATTTTTCATTCCTTCTCTGTGTTACTTGTGTGTGTGCCTGTGTAAATTATTAATAATATTTCTATTTTGCATGTACAGGATTATCATGTTTCCCTTTGGCGTCTGTTTGCTTTATTTTTTTGTTTTTGTCTTTGTGACAATAAAATTTATTATTATTATAAGAACCACATAAAAACAAAACACAACAATGATTTGCAATTCTATAATAAGATAAACTACAGATGCAGTGTTATCAACTCAGTTTTGAAATGGATTTAGACCACTTAATTTTGAATTTTTTTTTTCCTTTTGTTTGAACACAGTATTGCTAGAATTGCTAAGTGAGCAATACATGATTTCATGCAAGACAAAAAAATATTACCATGACACATGAATGGGCAAATGAAAGACACACAAATTAAATAGCAATAAAATACACACGAAAGGGCAAAACATAGAAGGAAAATAAGTATATTATAAAAATTTCAATGAATTGTATAAAGGCACCTGAAATAATGCTAAAATATTTTTTTAATTTAATACATGCACACACACAATATAGACGCAGGGTGAGAGAAAAATGCTTGCGATTATGACAATAATAACTAGGAAAATGCTAACTTGTTTCATTAAGGATAATAACATTCTGTAGACTTAATATATTCTTAATATAAGTAATATCCAACACTGGATGTTTAAAGATTCATTGAATAAAGAGGTTCAAATAATATAGATACATTCCAATATTGTGATATAAAAGTGATCAACCAAAGATAAAATGTTTGTATAATTTTTACTTTTAAATCAAATAGTTACCCTAAGTTAATGATATATGAAGAACTTAGTGGAAGAACATGCTAAGTGACATTTTTGAAAAAATTGAGATTTTTGTATAAACTTTTCATAAACTTTATGCTTAGTACATTTATTACGCTTTACAAGTTCCATTTTCAACAGATCTGAATGCAAACGAAAAACTTTAAAGCTGATTTTCTCGTTTTTCCACTTGGCATGTTCTTCCACTAAGCTTTTCATTAGACAATAAAAATGAGTTGGCAGACATTTTTTTAAATAATCACCTTTTTAGCAAGCTCCATACCAATCTTGTTCTCTATCACATTTAAGAGAGGGGCTTTGCAACTCGAATACAACATCCTTTCTTTAACGGAACATTGATACCCAGGAACAGAATAAATGAAAACTGAAAAGTAATAAATTTAGTAAATTATAATTTAAGCTATAGGGGAGGCCGGGGTACAATTGACCACTTTTGTGATTTTTCAGTGCTAAATCTCACACTAATATATTTTTTTAATTTGAAAACTTGCATGCATAATACCTAAACATTAGGCTTTATGTTACATTTAGAAAAAAACAATTATTTACATTTACTTTTTAAATATAAATGCTTAAACAACAAGTGGCAAAGTGGACCAATTTACCCCTATCCCAGGGTAAAATGGTCCATGGCATGGGGTCCAATGGACCACAAGGAAGTTTTTAAAAAATTAATGAATTAAACACTTTAATAATACAAAATATAAAATATATTGCACTTATTTATTACTCAGACATATAAAACATTACATCAACGGATATTGAAGTTGGAAAATGATACACCAAAGGTGCTTTTGTGCCACTGAAAATTTTTTGTGCCACTGAAAGTCTGCTGTTTTCCTGCGATTCTGTAGGGTTAAGGAGAGTCATTAACATATCCTTCATGCTTACAAGATATTCATCAACAATGTCAGGAAAAATTAACAGATTTTGATTGAGTTTTTGTAACATTGAATCTCACAAAAATGCAATCACTATCATCTATTTCTGTTATTAATTCAACAAAATGAACCACTGTATTTTTTGTCAAAATTTGACCAAAACATACTTGCCAACTTTTAATTCGAAGTGCCAACTATTAAAGTAGAATAATTCAAAAGTTTTGATTCCACACGTACTGTCAATTTAGAAAAGAATATGATAAACAGAACTGGGGTACAATGAACCATGGTCCATTGTACCCCAGGTACTGGTGGATCATTTATGTGGAAGTCTGACAAAAAATTTCTAAAACACTAACTAAATTTAAATTAAATTGTTCTACTTTGATTAGCTATTACAATATAGGATCTTATTTTTTTTAATGTGCCAAGTAAAATCTTCCAAATCACAATTCTTGAATGGGAAAATAAAAGAAATACTTTGGTGTAAATATTTACTTCTGCCTGTCACAAATGAACTTTCTAAAATACAATTACTTAATTGTCAGCTAAACACACAATTGTAAGTTTATGTTAATTAATGCTCTGTTACCAACTATGTACCTCAATAAGAAACATTAGAAAAAATAAATAAAATAATAGGGGATGGTCAATTTTACCCTGTGGTCCATTGTATCCCGTCTTCCCCTAAATAATTTTCAAACTAATATATTGAAATTTATAATAATAAAGGCAAAATGAAATTTAAAAAAAAGGTTAGAGAATAAAATTATTATGCAAATGAAAATATGACACTTAAATTGGACAATTTCTCAGGCAGACATTGTATACAATATACATGATGTGTATATAGATTTTTTTTTTTAAGTTTTCCAGATTAAGTACCAGATTTACTACAAAACAATAGTAACAAGAAAGAAAAATAATTTTTGGAATTTAAGTTTAGTGACAGGACAGGAACAATAACAAAGGCGTTACCCAATAGCAAACAATATTGTATGTATACTTTATTGAAGTTTGATTCTCCTGTATGAAAAACTGGAATTTGTCTGCTAGTTACACATGAAACAATACTAATGTCTGGATTGAAATTCCCCTTAATAACCTTTAAGTGGTGTATAGTCATATTTAAAATTCAACATTACAAGAACCTTACACGGTAACAAAATAAAGCTCAGTTATTTAAACAAAAACATGATTTTCCAAAAACATGATTTTAAATCCTTGGCAAAAATTTGGACAACAAAATAAAGTCGAGAAATCGTCATATACACTGACATAATTTTTTTTAGAAGAAATAGACCTCAAAATGCAAACAAATGAAATAAAAACAATAAAACAAGTCTTTACATAGTTTAACCATCCTTTTAAAAGGTTAGCAAAGTCGGGGCATAATTGTGTTGAACACCCTTAAAAACATATACAGGGTGCCTAGTGATAGTTCAGCTTGAAAATTAAGCACCTTTAAGCACTTTTTAAGTACATATTTTAGCAAAAAATAAAAAATTTGAAACAACAAATCTGCAATTGCACGACCTATAATAAAAAAATTGGGGCTCGACGGAGCACTTTTTGGTCGAAGCTTACTGTTAAAAAATTAAATCAGCCGATGATGGACCGATTATTTTCCCCCATCAGCCAACGCAAAAAAAAATCAAATACAAAATTCAGTTAAGCTATCTCATGTGAAAACAGAAAAAGTATGATTTAATTACAAGCATGCAATTTATTTTTAATTTAGGTTTTGTGTGTTGGTTAAATTAGTAATTACAGTAGGACTCGAATTATCCGAAGCAATTTGGACATAACCACAATCAACTAATTGGAAATTCATATAATTGGAGTTGATCAGAAAAAATATATATTTTAATCAAATTACTCATTACATTATTAGGCTTTGGGGAGATAATGTAGTTCTAGTTTCGATCATCATTAAAACGTCGAATATTAAATTGTATATATTCGGAAATAAAAAAAATCTGAATGCATCTTTTTCCCCCATCCCTTCGCTTGGTTTTCTAGGAAACGGGGGAAGCTCTGCTTTCCTAAACCTAACGTGTTTAAAGTTCAGTTATGAGGTTAGCAATTCGAACAATTCAAACCCATGTAGGGTGGGGGAAAAACACGCTCATGCCGTTTCGAAGAAAACCACATGCGGGGTAGGGGAGAAAAATGCTTTCGAGGCTCACATTCTAAATAGACAAGGTATAGGCAGCAAAATTTAGCAAATCCGGAAGCATTATTGGACTATATATTTCTGGTCGAGGTCAGGGGAAGATGATCCTCTTTAATGGGGGATGATTGCACTAGCCGCTGGGATGTTTATTGTTATATTACGAGGCATCGAGGTTTGATTGAAAAATTGGTCCTGAACTAAAACAATGAAAATAACGTAATGAGACTCGGGACACCTGTGCTTTCACCGCAAACTAGCATGTATTAGCAAGCATTGAAGTTGGGTAGAACAAAGTTCGGTCCTGATGAAAATTTTTTGTTTTTTGAAAATGTTTTTTAAACAAGTACTTAAAGTTAAAAAAAAATAAGCACCTTATACTAACTCAAAGTAAAAATAAGCAACTCTAAGGACCCTTAAAATTGAAAACTAAAAATAAGCACCATTAAGCACCGCTACACACCCTGATATATTTAAGGTAACAAACTCATTTCCCTTAAAACTTTCTATCCAAAAACATTTTACTGGACTACATAGCATTAGTGAATTTTGTGCATGCAATTAAAATCAGAAATATATCTCTCTAGCATAATCCATTTGTTTTATAATAAATATTTAACAAAAAATATCTATAATAAAAAATACCTATGCTGTTTAAATTATCTCCATTGTGAGAATGAGGTAGACGAAACAAATGATATCTTGCATGGTCAGTTGGTATCCTAGCAGCTAAAGAATCAACGTGAATATTTTCCCTTTCTTCCAAATTAATTTCTTCTTTGTCCATATCAATGCTCTTAAATTAAAAAAGATAGAATTAAGCATTACATCCAAAAATTACATTTTAAAAAGATTTAATTTATTTAAAAGATTTATATTCCGAACATTTTGCATAATTACAAAGGCTTATTAACACTCTAATACATACTGTTGCCATATGGCAACAACTAACATAATCTACTTTATTCTATTAAAGTAGAGCTCCCTCTAAACAAACCTGCATTTTTTCATCTATTACATTCCATTAAAGTTTTAGTTACTAATAACCCTAATAGATGACAACAGTAAAAGTGTATTCAAAATTAAAAAGTGAAGTTATTAACTGTTGTGAAATTATGTCTTTGGCAGTATTCAAAGTATAATAAAATTAGTACTAAATACAAATAAATTGTTTTGAAAAAATAATTATAGTTCAAGAGTTATTTTAAAATATATTTAGTGGTTTTCTAGTCATTATTATCAAAATTGGAATTTTGTAGTTGGTTTTTGCTAGAAAGCAAAAAATTTAAAAATTGAAATTATTTAAATTCCAATGATGCAGTTAATTTGTTTTAGTATTTCCCACAATGTATGAGTATTAAAGATACAAATATATTTTTTGGGGGATGAAAAAAAATCATGCATTACAGGGTTAAATTACCATTTGAACATAGCTCAATCGATTGTCCTTCAGGTCACAAAAAGCATTAATTAGGTCAGCAGAGACAGGAAATGAAACTCCTTGCATTGTTTGGTGCTTAGTGTCAATACCCCCACAAGCCTAAAATATATTCAAAACGTTATTTCATTAATAATTGAAAACATATAGAACTAGCACATTTCATTTAGTACAATAGACCAGCAGTCACAATGCTTGGCCATAATGGGCCGCCCCACTCAAGTCAAGTAAATTTTATCATAGGATTGAAACCTTATTGCATCAAAATTGAGATTCCAGTGATGTTTTCCCTATTTTATGGCTCACTCAACTAGGGCAGCAGAAAAAGCACCAGCAGAAAAAATTCATAGATCCAAAATGTTTAACAAAACTGTCATATATTTGCATTTTTGCATATATTTGGAGTATTCATATACATGCATATACAGGGTGAGGCAAACAAAACCGGCCCCGAGATGGAGATTAGAATACGACAGAAATGATGCCAAGTCTAAAGCCAATACAAAAACAAGCTTACTTACTGAAGCTATTGATCGCTTCAATATTAGGCCCAAGCAAACGCTTGGCGACTTATTTGCCGGCAACTACGCTACGCTTTTAAGGGGTCATAGGAGTCTTAAAAATGTGCAAAGAAGGTACTACAAAGCATAGTTTGATCTTTCATGTAATTTTTTAAATACTCAATATATAAGTATAATTTTTTACATGTAATTATACAAGATTTATTTATTATAAAACAAATTTTAAAATTTATGAAACTTTAGACAAAACTAAAATAAATGATATTAAACATAAAGCTATTTGAACACATTGGGATTAGGCTTGCGCGGCAAATTTTGAGGTCAAAATTGAAAAAATAACCAAGAAAATGACTTTAGATTGTACAAATAAGTACTAACTAGGACTTATACCTAAATTCTCAGCTCAATTTTAATTAGAAATTATTTTAAGAACTTTTTTCTAAAAAAATTAATAAAAATTTTTAAATTTTGATTTTAATTTTTTTTAAAAATAATTTCTAATTAAAATTGAGATGAGAATTTAGGTATAAGTCTTTGTACATATTTGTACAATATAAAGTCATTTTCTTTTACATTTTTTCAATTTTGACCTCAAAATTTGCCGTGCACGCCTAATCCCAATGTGTTAAAATAGCTTTATGTTTAATATCACTTATTTTATTTTTGGCTAAAGTTTCATAAATTTTAAAATTTGTTTCATATTAAATAAATCTTATAGAATTACATATAAAAAAATTATACTTATATATTGAGTAGTTAAAAAATTACATGGAAGATCAAACTATGCTTTGTAGTACCTTCTTTGCACATTTTTAAGACTCCTATGACCCCTTAAAAGCTAGTTGAAATGGAATATAAACAAGGTTAGTAGAGCTGATCAAGATTTAGTGATTATTTGATTGTTTCGGTCGTTATTTATCCTAGAGAATCGGACCTTTTTGTATTTGGTAATCCAAAACATTCTAAATTGATTGAAAGACCCTAAATTTGCATAATGGGACGTCTTCATACAATACGAACTAAGATCTGAACTCGCCACTAGTATGAGTAGCTCTAATGTGAAGCTAATCCGATCCAACCAATGCAAAAACAGGTTTCAGGCGGCTTCAAGAGTTTTTCTCGCCAAGCATTTTAACGTATTCCCATCTCTAGCTCGGGGCCGGTTTTGTTTGCCTCACCCTGTATTAGGCAGAGTGCATATATTTAGATATATGTCTTGACTGCCATTGCTTACCAACACTTTTAAAGTTGAGTCACAGCTTAAATGGCCAAAAATAGCAAAAATGGCTTCTAAATAACCTAAACTTAGCTTCTAAGTTACCTATTGGGGTTACAAACAAGTTACATATTTCCTTTAAGTGGGGATCAATCGTGTTATTTATAGTGTAATGTCAATCTACGATGCAATGCAAATGTTAAGCTATAAACCATTTTTAATAACTTTATAATTTGTCCTTTTTATTTTTGATAGAGTGCTACCTTATAAATATTTTATCTAAGCATATTTTGCAATAAACAATAGTATATTACCTTGAACTTGTATAAAACTTTCAAATACATTTATAAATCAAAAACTCTACATGTTTCAAATGGTATTTTGCACACATGATAAACGTTTTCCAACCCCCTACTAAAGCCAAATGCGACTTCTTCAATCGTCAATTGTTAAAAACCGGCCTTGGTTTTATTCAAAACATAATTGAGAGGGTAGGGCAGGGTAGGTAGGTAGGAGAGGGGTACAGCGGTAGAGCATGTCACTGGCTCCAGGAATGGTCTTTGCTGCATGCTTGAGTTGTAGCTAGAAATGAGGCGGAATGAGACACTGTCAGAACCGGCCCTAACCCAAACCAAAAGCCACTTCTTGTTTTAACCCAATGTAGGAAAATAATTTGTGAAGTTTAATTGGTACAAATGTGCTAAAAAAAATTTCAAATGTTTTATTCAAATGATAAATGTAGTTAGTTTAAATGTCCCTTGAATTTTAATTTTAAATATTGGTTTAAATATTTTATAGCAAAATTGTACACCAAAATTGAAAAAATATTCAAACCAGTTTAAAAAGATTGAATTCTACAGATATTTAAGCCAGCTACACTTACATAAAAAAAAACTTTTAAAAGTATTCAATACAGCTGTAGCAATTAAACTCGAATATTAATTTTCCCAGAACAAAGAGAAGCCTTTTGTTAAGGAAACCGACAATCTGTCTCATTCTCCCTCAAAGCTGAAATATGTGTTTGTTTTGCTTTATGAAACTATGCACATAAAAACTAAAAGATAAATTACTTCTTCCTTCTTAATTTGTTGCAAAATTGCCTCTGATGAACTAAGTGGTTGGGGTGCACGCTCGCTTTCCACATGTTTGTTAAAGCCTCGCAAACTTACATCTTCCTGGTTCCAAAAAATTATATTTCAATTATTTATGGAGTAAAATTTCACAATATATAAAAAATACATAATACTCGTATATAAGCCGAGAAATTTTGGACAAATTTAGAGCCAAAAAAAAGAGAGTTTGACTTATACAAGAGACATCTAATTTCCAAAAAAAAAAAAAAACCTCCACAATCCTTTAAATTTCAATCAAACTTAAGGGCGCTCATCACCCCCATACCCCGTCTTCTTTCGATCGGGCTTGCTAATGGTAAGTCTATGGGGAAAAAATGGCTTTTGTTCCAAAAAAAGCAATGAAATTATAGGAATATTTTGATGCGTTTTTTTTTAATTCATAAAACTCCAATAAAGTTGTGCTTATAGAGGTTAGTTTTTAAAAAACATTATTTACCTTTTTTTAAAAGAAAAACATTTTGATTAAAAAAAGTCAATAGGTAATGTTTTTTAAAAAATAACCTCTATAAGCACAACTTTATTGGAGTCATGAATTTAAAAAAAAAACGCATCAAAATATTCCTATAATTTCATTGCTTTTTTTTTAACAAAAGCCATTTTTTCCCATTAGATTTACCATTAGCAAGCCGGATCGAAGAAGGACGGGGTATGGGGGTGATGACCGTCCTTAAGGTGTTAAATACTATCTTTTAAAGATAAAGTGAGAAAAGCAGAAATAAGATTGGTATCTATTCACGGTATCCACCATCTTTCTTCTTCTTTTAGCTCTACAGCCCGGTGTGGGCCTTGGCTTGTTGCACAATTTTATTCCAGGCAGCTCTATTTGTGGCCATTGTTTTCCAATTATGGATCTTCATACTGTCAATGTCTTTCAGCACATCATCCTTCCGCCTTTTCTTTGAGCGTCCTCTTGTTCTTGTTCCCAAAGGTGTCCAGTTTAAGATCTTCTTGATTCCTCTACTATCCTCCATTCTTTCTATGTGGCCAAGCCATGATAGGCGCTTTGATTTGATAAATCTGATGATATTTTCTCCTGATTGATTTTTCTAGTTCAAGGTTTGTCCTAATTTGCCACTGGCCATTTATTTGAACTGGTCCCATTATTTTTCTCAAAACTTTACGTTCGAAAATAAGTAGATTATTTTCATCTTTATTGTTCATTGTCCATGCCTCACTGCCATATGTTACCACAGGTCTGATAATTGTTTTATACAGTCTCATTTTTAATGGTTTTGAAAGTAGTTTGTTTTTTCAGTAGGTAGTTATATAAGCACCTGTTTCCTTTTAGTATTCGTGCAGCAATTTCTTCTGAAATATTATTTGTACCGGTAATGATTGAACCAAGGTAGGGAAAGCTATTAACTCGTTCAAAATCAAACTGGTCTACCAAGAGCTTAGTAATCTGTGACCTGGATGTTTTTGATCTTTCCATCTATCTTGTTTCA
Source organism: Hylyphantes graminicola (assembly GCA_023701765.1). Classification (NCBI taxonomy): domain Eukaryota; kingdom Metazoa; phylum Arthropoda; class Arachnida; order Araneae; family Linyphiidae; genus Hylyphantes; species Hylyphantes graminicola. The sequence goes on along the minus strand of CM043122.1, from coordinate 42,427,252 downwards.
CCAGCATTTACAGCGAATCCAACCTCTCCTGCAATTCTTATTAACCGTCCTGTGATAGTAATTAGTATTGTTCGATTTCTACTAAGAATACCCAAATCATCTGCAAAAGCACATATTTGTGATGTTTTACTGTTAATGTATAATCTTAGGTCTAGTTGTCGGTAAAGCTCTAGATTAGCGGTCGCCAGTCGCCAACTGGGGACTATTACAACGAAAGTGGCTACCTAAAAATCGAACCCCAGTCGCAAAATGTGACGATCATAATTTTTCCTTTTTGTTCAACAAATAATTAATACTGAAGCTGCATTTCTAAAATAATAAAATGCTTCGATTTGATTCTGTCGGGAAGAAAGGCTTGATGACAGTTGTTGCTCATCGGTGAAAATTTCCATCCTCCTCCGTGTGACGTAAATGGAGCTGGACGATGAAAATCTTAAATGCAAATTTGATTTTTAAATTTTGATTTACGATTTCGACAATCTACAGGCGATTGATTTACATCTGATTAAGATCCAAGCACCGCGACCGCTGGTCTATTGTACTTTTAGTACAATAGACCAGTGGTCGCGGTGCTTGGCCCTAACGGGCCCCCCACTCAAGTCATAAGTCATAAGATCTCAACTATTCATTTAAACAATTTTGATCGTGTTTGTCATATTTTTCCTTGATGAGATTAAGAAGAAGAAGAACAGCCAAAACGGCCCCTCGGTGGCCGAGAGGTGTAAGCGACAAGCCTCACACCGAGAAGGTTCTTGGTTCTGTCCTTGTCCTAGCCATACTATAGAAGCATTCGTGCTGGTAGAAAAATTCCTCTAAAATTCACCGGGGTGCCCGAGTACGCTGTGATATACATGCTCGTTAAATCTGTGGAGTCGAAAGTCCCGACGGCGTTAGCGTAAGATGTCGCTCGAAGCATAGAATTCGAATTTGTAAAGTAGGAAGTTGCTTTTTAAAATTGACCCCTATCCCCCAGGGGTCACACACCAAAAATAATGGGATACGTGTTCGCCGATTTTTCCATCTACCCAACCGTTTCGAAAAAAGTCGTCGGATAATATTGGTCCCATAATGGCAGTCAATAATGGCCAATATTGGAAAATGTTTCCTCCCAATGCTGGGCCAATAAGGGTTAGCATATTGGCTTTACATTGTAACCAATATTGAGCCCATATTCGATGCTACTGGGGTAAATGGAGCTGGGCGATGAAAATCTTAAATGCAAATTTGATTTTTTAAATTTTGCTTTTCGATTTCGGCAATCTACAGGTGATTGATTTATATCTGATTAAGATCTCAACTATTCATTTAAACAATTTTTATATGAGAAAATTTCATGAACAATCGTGGGTCGTGGGCGACGTCAAGAATTCTCCGAAACTAATAGTAGTTGAACTAATTCTACATAAAAATAATTTTCTCCTACCAATAATGGCCAATCACATAATACTAAATATTTGATATGATACTTTTTTTACTGTCAATCTTATCATATCAAAAATGTCATTAATAAAATTTTCTTTTTGTGGAAAATCGCACTTTCTTTTTGTCGTATATACTGAAATTTAAAAGTGGCTACTAAAAATCGAAATGTGGCTACCATTTTTTTTTACTCTGGTAGCCGCGGGCTACTATTAAAAATTCCCAGTCTAGACCATTAGTTGTCAGACAACATATTCTAATGTAAGGTTAAATAGCATGGGACAGAGAACGTCCCCCTGACGACCTCCAACATTAATATCAAAACTTTCTGTCAATTTGTGTTGTACAATAACTGCAGCTCTTGTATCGTTTTAAGTTACTGCAATTAGTTTAGCTAATTTATTAGGTATTTTTAGCTCAGTTTAGACTTTTACTAATATCAACCCTATCAAAGACTTGTCGGAAGTCGATAAATAGAGCGTGCAAATCTAAATTGTGTTCCGTGAACTTTTCAAAAATGTTCCGCACCATATGGATTTGTTCAGTTGTTGAGTGGTTGAAGCAAAATCCACTTTGATAATCCCTTACTAGTTCTTCCTGCAAAAGGTCTCAAACTTTGATAAATTAAACATGTGAAAATTTTGTATGTTACCATTAAGTAATGTGATATATTCCTCTATAGTTAATACAATCTAATTTGTCCCCCTTTCTGAATACTGGTACAATACGACCCATTTTCCAGTCCCTTGGAATTTCCTACTTTCTCCAGATCTGTAATATCAAATCATATATTCTTTTCAGCAATGATTCTACGGCACACTTCAAAAACTCTGCTCGAATACCATCACTGCCTGGAGCTTTATGCATGCGCAATCTATTTATAACCAACCTAATTTCCTCATAAGTTGGCTCTGGAAATTTTGTATCAATTCTGTATAATCTATGTTCCCTTATGTATTGCTTTGTGAGGGAAAAAAGTGCTGGCTATCCTAAAGTTATTCATAACAGCCGTTTGAATCACCCATTCCCCGTCTTTGTTTGTTATAGAATGCAAACTGTGTTTCCCTGCAATTTCTCTCTTTATATATCTTGTCCGATTTTTGCATTAAAATCTCCCAGTACTATGATACAGTCTCGTTTCCTTATTCATAGTTCATTCATTCCAGTTTTTTTTGCAACTCTTCATAAAATTGCATTTTCTGCATTTTCTCTGCATCCTCAGTAGGGGCATACATTGATCACTGAAATAATATTAAATTTGCCCTTGACTCGTAGCTTACATATTCTGTCATTGATTGGTGTGAAGCCAAGAATTGCTTTGGAAGTTTTCTTATTTACAAAAATCCCATTCCACCAGATCCTTGTTTTGGAGCTCCACTGTAGAACAGATGAAAGTCCTTTTTAATCAAACTATTAGACTTCCACCTAATTTCCTGTAATAGCAGTTATATCCATTTTGTAGTCATTAAGTATTTCTTGCAACCTCCATCATTTTGCCTGGTGCCAACAATGTTCGCACATTCCAAGTACCATAATGATACCAGTACCACAATGATGTCCACCATAATGATGCTTAATTGTTAGTTTTCAGAGTAATGAGTATTTTGCACATGTAGCTCTGGCTCAGGGCAGTTCATTCAACCAGTCTTTAAGGCGTAAAGAAAACATTGGTCCGTGACCTTGGCAGCATGGTCTTCACGCTTCACTGAACTTAGTTTCAACATAGATTCTCCATTCAGGGTTGGCAATGTCAAGGACATTTGGAGATGAAACCTGTTTTATTTTCATTTGGGTTGAAATTTAGCTTGCAAAATAAAAATAAAAATTACGATCCCGTTACGAATCCTTTTCTTCTCATTTTCTTCAGAAGGCTCTGGCCTTATTTCCTACCTCGACTAATACACAGGTTACCAATTTTTGAAGGATATTTGGTTTAAAAATGGGGGTCCACTCTTTCACGAAGTCGGGTTATACACGAGTATACGGTAATGAAAGACAAGAAAATAAAACCTTAATAGTTATTATAAATTAACAAATATAAACAGAATATTTTTACAAACTGAAAGTGTTCAGGATCAAGCCACAGATCTTTGGATCACAAGGAAATTTTTGTAAGCAAACAATTTTTTAACAAAGTACTCAGTTAGCAAAGTCTTAGGAATTTTGATACTACTTTCATAAATTCTATAAATACAGTTTTATTCAGTTACAGCCACATCTAAAGGGCCCTCCTGTAATCCTGGAATTTTAAATTATATGCACTATGGTAATTTTATAAAAAAAAATAATAATAAAGGAGGTTGTACATAATACAGTCAGGGGAACAAACTTAAACTTTAGTTTTGAAAAAATAGAATATTTTTAATCCTTTAAGGTGCAAATATTAGGATTTGATATTTTGGTGAAATAATTTTTTTCACTAAAAAGACAATCGAGATTTACATGTTGGACAGCATTTAAACAAATAATCTACCAATAAAGTATAAAAAAAAATTGTCTTACACGTTGTGTTCCAAATATTTCATCCTTAATTTGGCCACTTCCAAATTCTTTTTTAAGTGTTGCTTTAGTTGATGCATACAACATTTTCTGTCTAACCTATAGTAAAAACAATTCACATATAAGAATAGTAGCATGGAAAAAAGTATTTAACATTTTTTAACTGAAATTTCTTGATGAGAAAAGAGCATCAATTAGAAATTCAGTACTGATAAATCTTTCCAGAAAATAAGTGAAAAGCCTCTTTATTAATTAACTATTGATACATTATTTCAGAATTCTCAAATAATTTTAACTTGCATATAAGAATCTATGGTATTTTCCATGTACTATTAAGTTTAATTTTTTTTTAAAGTCCATTTATAAAACAAATTAGTCTCCTACAATTTAAATTCAGTTGTAGAGTACAATACAATTGCTTTACAAATAGATACATATTTTTTTAAATAATAAATCAATCGTAGATGGTAAACACTTACTGGTGAATTATCAGGTGACCAGCTGATAAATAACCACTCATACCCAGCTTCATTTTGACAATCTAATCGATAAAATACATAACAAGGCAGTTGATGCTCCATAAAAGGCAGGACAAATTTATCATAATGTAATTAACATTAAGGAGTTAGTAGAATAGATACTTAGAATAAATAAACAGCAGAAATCCTAGTAGCAATTTTTCATCGACCGATAATCGAATACTCATCATTCGCCGGTGAGCCGATGAGAATTCGAACATCGGATTTCCATCGAAAATTGCCCGTTTCCTCGATAACTGCTTGGTTATGTCCGCTCGATAGAGAATCCATCGATTAGGGTTTTTTTTCGATGAGATTCCGATCAAATGTCAATAAGAAATCGATAAAAATCCGATGAGCAGCAATCGAAATCTCATCGTCTGATGGAATTTCGAACACTTTCCGTTAAAACTCTGATCAGTTTACGACATGTTAGTAAACACTTTTAAACTAGAGGGCGACACTAGTTTTTTTGTTGGTATTATTATTTGGAATTTCGGATTTCAGGGGGATCAAACCACCGATCTTAAGCCCCGCGTTGATCGTGCATCGGGAACCGTGCTTTTACCCACTCTGCCATTGAGGCTTGCAGTGGAATTGCGTGTAAATAAAGAGGTGAAAAGGATGTATGTTAATGAAGTTGTATGTTATTGATTAAGAAATTTTAATTTTGATTTTTTTTTTTTTGCAAGTTGCAAATTCCATTCTAATATTACTTTATTTAAGTCAACAACACTAATAGAAATATGTTAAATTTAAAAATAACTCTTGGTAACTTATGTATTTAAGTTTTTTGGTTCATAATATTTATTCAAAAATCTATTTTATATAAATTAAGTTTATCGAAAATTAATCATGCCAAAAAAAGTAAAAAATTAATTTCGAAGTAAATAAAAGAAATAAGTTTTCACACAGTAAAAATATTTATCTATTTGCACGTAATTAAAAATGGTGTGTGTAAGTGAATGAAAAATAACTATGTATTACCAGTTGGAACATGATATTTTTCGGATGTGAAGTTTTCGAAATAATTTAACGCGATTTGTATGTACTAAGATTAAAAAAAAGTCAAATTTTTCGGATTCTTATCGTTGCAATATCGATTTGAAATAATTTTCCGATGAAACGTACGTTGATAGAATTTTCCCCCTTTGACCGATATCGTATCGATGACTTCAATCGATAGGATTTCGATCACCGATTGCCGATCTCGTCTTGAGCACTTTCAGATAACGGATGCGATCACCGGTGAGTTCTCGCTAAACCGATGATCGATCGATGACCGATCGAGCAAATTTCGAGAATCAATGCTACTAGGGAAGGTGAAGTGACAAAATCAATACAAAATTTTGCACTATCCCGTGACCTATGAATTTGCAAAAGACACACCAGTACTATGAGAGATAATTGATTCTACTGCAATATGGAATAATCAAATGAAATATGAGTAAATTTCAAAATAATAATCGTGACAAATCCATCGGCTAATTTCTCTAAACATTGAAATAGATACCAATTTATCGACATCATAAAAAAAGAGGCAAAGTAGTTTCATAAACAGCTACCTGTCTGGTATCAATCTCTGATTCACATTTTTGGGAATGGGAGGTTAACGTCTATGTGAGAAATAGTAAAAAAAAATTATTGATCAGAGTGATAGTAACTGAAAATTGATATATAAAGCTTTTAGTATGGATATTTAAAATTTAATTATTTAAGACAATTTCTAGTAATTTTAGATCTGCAACATGTTTTTATTTTATACTGTGGTAAAGTGGAAAAAGTCACGCTGGACCGCGGGTCTTAAAGTGCATCAGTGTTAATCCAATGGAGATAAAATATTTTATCTGACTGTATTGAATATTTTTACAAACATATTTTTTATGTGATAAATGTAGATGACTTACAGGTCCCGACAATCCTACTTTTTAAAATTGGTTCGAATATTTTTTTTTTAATTTCAATAAGTAATTTTACAAAAAGTATTTGAAGCATTTAAAAAGTGGGAATAAAGAGATCTGTAAGTTATCTACATCTATTATTTAAAAAAAAATTGTAAAAATATTCAATACAGCCGGAGAAATGTGGCAGAGAAAATATTTTTTCCATTGCATTAACACTGAGGCACTTCAGTTTGAAGACCCATGGTCCATTGTGCTTATTGCCCCTTAATCAATAGTTTTTATATGAAAAAAATTAAAACAACTGATCGAACTAACATAAAACTTGATCAACAAGTGTTAGTTGACTTTGGAAGCATTAAAAGTTATTGTTATGAATCTAAAACTTATCTACATTCAACAAAAAGGATATCTTGTTCCCATGTCCCGATAGTGTCACAGCTTTTTTCAAGAACCAACTCCTCTGAAAATAGAATGCATATTGCATATTGATAGTTTTAAACATTATGTTAGTACACTTTTATGTGTGTTCAAAAAGCAAAGATTTTGCTACTGCCATCGTAAGATAAATAAAATTGGATCTTACCATCTTTGATGACAACTTTAAAAGCTCGCACTTTACCATCTTTGCATTTTCCAAAAAATGCTTTTAATTCGGGGCTTCCTGCAACATCAATGCATTTAACTTGGGTCTAAGACATCAAAATAAAATGAATTTTGAATTTTTTTAATAAAAATAGCATTTAACAAATAACTTTTTTAAAAAATACTATTTATGTTTTTACAAGAATCAAAATCTCGGTAACCACAAACCTAATAACTAACATTAAAAAGTATTGTATCAATCTGATACCATTTAAAGTGTATAGCATAAGTAGATCAATGATTAAAATGTTAGAAGCTATTTTTTGCAAGCATGTTAAAATTGTTAAATTGGCCGTATTCCGATGCCCTAACACAGCCTGCAATGTTCCTGAAAAGTTAAATATGGTTAACGTGCCAGCTCGGATGGTGCCCTATTATTTTCAACAGCCACAATGAATGAAGTTAAGTGGCTGTGTTGTAGGTCTTTATGATTACATCAATGGCTTGACAAGTTTAGGATTGCTGATGATTTGCAATTTCAAGATTAATTTCGGTGAGATGGGCAAATGTAAAAATTTAGAAGAAGAATGAGAAACTCTGTAGGATAGGGATGCACCAAATTTTTGGTTACCATTTAGTATTAATTCCGGCCTTTAATATATGGGGATTCTAAAGTTAGGAATCTTCGATGATACTGAAATTGGCAAACTTCCGCGATTGAAAAATGAGGAATCTCCTTCGATTTCAAAATCAGAATTACGTACCGATTCTCAACTCGGGAAGTTATCGAGTTTTAGGAAATCAGAAAACTGCACAGTGATTTTATGATAGCAAATATTCAGCAAATAAAAAGGTAATAAGCAAATTCTTGGCAATGGATCAGATTTACTGTACAGTAACCATTTGCGCGTTTTTTTTCGGATTTGGCGATAAATACTTTTTTGTGGCAACCTGTCTGATTTCGACAGATGATTCGAATTCCTTGACTTCGCAACGATGACATATTCTGGCAACAATATCAGACCGTTATTTGCTTATTTCGGTTCGGTTTCTGTTCTGGAAACTCGCCAGAATACGGAATTTTGGCGCGATTTTGGAAAGTTCGCCAATGGTTACCGTACAGTAAATTTCTACCCTTGGCAATCCTAATTCAATAAGTACTGCACTACTGTACTACTGCAAAACCATCATGGATTTCGGACACTAAAAAATTTAAGGCCTGCAGACTTTTGGCCATAGCTTATGGCACTACTGGGTACCATAAAATATAGTATTTAATGAAATTTTTTTATTATCCAGAATTTTCGTTTATCTAACTTGCATCCGGTTCCAATTAGATAGGATGATCGAGGTTCTACTGTAATCGGAATGGTAAAAACAGGACTAAGCCCTACATAGAAAACTTCGAAATTAAGCTACAACTTCTTTTTGAATAGGAGTTAGCACCACATACAAATTGCATCTTGAGCAACACACCGAAGTTTAGTAAAATCTGCAACGTCCCTTCTTCATGGCATCAGCAAAACATGGAAGCGTGCTGCTGTTGCCATTTAGCAAAGAACCTAGGATTAAACTACAAAGAGGAAATTCAACAAATGCTGTTGGTCTCCCAGCGGCAAATTTCTCATACCACTGGCAAAAACCTAAGGTTGGGCGAAACAGTCTAGGTTTATTAGAACTGACCTGCAGCAAATACAACGACTTTTTATTCCTCGCCAACAAGTTTGGCGAGAAAACATAGTGTAGTGATGCGTGATTGGACGAGATGCCACTCTAAAACCGCGTAGTCAAAGTTCCGTAGATCACGTGACGCAGTTGTGAAACATCCTGGAAGTTTGTTTTCAGTTTGACAACATTGGGAAAGAATGGCGATAAACGCTATTTTCGAAACCTGTACAAGGACAACGACATACTAAAATGCGATGATGACCACAAAACCAATGTTAATAGCATATAAAATAAAGCTAAATATTATTTTTAAAACGCAGTGATGATGACGATTAAACAAAATGGCATATTTAAACAACACAATTAAAACATGCAAATTTTCCATTGAAAATTTACTTTTGAAAAAGTTGAATAGAAAAGCAATTTTAAGAAAAATGGCCGGTACACAGCGAATAGCATGAAAATATACTACCTAAAATATGAAAATGAAGTCACCTTTTCCGTTGTTATTAAATAGTTTAAATTAAAAATATATTGTTTCGCATTTCGAACCTCAAAGCAATAATTTTGAAAATTAAAAAAGGATGCAGAATTTAATTTAAAACAACCTATCAACTAATCCAAAACAACGCGAACTGCATTCTGCAAGCGAAAGTGACCGGAACCTAAAATAAGACATTTTTCAAACATTCTAGTCGTTCTACTGAATGAATCAAAGCAAAAATAGAAGCAAAAGTGACTCATCATAGTGCAAACCCCCCTCCTCCCCCTTCTGGGTTTAGGGTTACCATAAACATCGCGGACGGAATTGAAGTTCATGCCCAGGTAGCACAGAACGGATTAAAAACGTTGCTAACTGGTTGCATTTCCGTTTCGTTAAAAAGTTCCGTTGCAAAAACGTTTTAAAAACGTCAAAAATAATCGTTGAACTTCGGCAATAATGAAACGTTTTTGCAACGTTGAATTGTAGGATTTTATTGGTCGCACTTAAGATCTCACTACAAAGCGTTATTTGGCAGCAATAAAGTTCTGTGTAGTGGCGAGAAATGGGCGCCCGGAAGTATTCATTACTGATAAACAGAGTATTTTGTTGTGGTTATCTATAGTTAGTGGTTAGGAAAATTGTAAGGTGGTAGTTTATCGAAGAAGTGCTTTTACTGAAATTTAAAATGATACAGGATAATTTATCAGTTTGGCTGTTCAAAATAAAAGCATGCATATTTTATAGTGTTATTTCTATTTGTCTTTTATCATCAGGTGCTCTTCGTGAAAGCGGTTGGAGTTGTACGAGAAATATAGGAAAATATAAAATCCTTCTTGATGTATGCACCATTGCCTGTAAAGTATTTTAATAAAAAAATAAAAGTAGATCTTTCTAACAAATTTAGTTTAAATTGTATGGATATTGTAGTAACTTGTTACAATTTACTAAAATGGCTGTGATGGTTATAATACGTTACTATTCCGTTGCCAAAGCGGTGAAAAGGCGTTGCAAAATGGTAACAAGTAACGGTTTTGCAACCTCTTTAAAACGTTGCAAAATTGGTTGCAAATTAGTATTCCTTACGAGACACATTTGCGACTTTATTATGTTTCTTATTTACGTTTTCGCAACGAAACGACTTTTCGTTTTTGCAACGTTTTAAAAACGAATGCGTGCTACTTGGGTGGTTGCCAGATTGGAATTATTTATCGCAGATTAGGAGATTGGAATTATTTTTTCTGTCGCCATATTACCGAAAAAGTCGCCGTATACCAAAACTAGGATTTAACCAAGAGAAATTTTACTGAATTTTCGTTTAGTTGGAAACAGGCAAAAAGAAGTAAAAATGTATAATATTTCATTACATTTACAGTATAGTATGTTATTATAACAATTAAAATTTTTTGACGATATTATATTAGTTATTACGTAGTAATAGTGCTATATTTTAAGTTACTAGCGTTTTTCGCACGAGCAATACCGATCTGAAAAGCATCTACAAGTATTTTTCTTAATGTTTATTTGAACACTAAATAACAGTTTTGTTTAGAAAATGAATCATAAATAAAACCATTTTAAACTACGATTGCTAATGACAAACAATAAATTAAATATTCCAAGATAAATTTGAAAACGAAAGTCCATATATAACTGAGACACTAATAAACACACGATATAAAATTGCGATCAGAGAAACCGTATGCCATTACATATTAAGGAACATTTAACTGCTAAAGATCATTAAGACATCGAATATACCACAAAATATAGAGGTATTTACCTTGTATTCCAGTTTGGTGAGACATCGCGATGTCAGAACTAGTGGTCAGGATCCTGAAAATGAGATGAGCAGCAAAGCGAACTGTGAAAGAACAAATCAAAACGGATACCACCTCTACTCGCTAGATGTTGCCAACTATAATTACAAAACATTTGTTGATTCTTCATTAATGGTCGGTGTTCCATAGGCTATGTCCTGACGGCGACAACTAGAACAAAAATGTCACGTGATGTCAATAAATTTCGCGCGCATTACCATACAATTTGTATTGGCATGCGCGCGCATGGAGGATGAAACAACCGCAATTCATACACCGTGCGTCAACGAAAACATTGACGCACGGTGACTGCACCTCAATTGTGACGCACGGTGTTTTAGCTATTAACGCATGCCTTAAATGTCTACGAGAATACTCTGATTCGGTGCGTCTTGCGCTATGGTAACTTCATAGAGAAAAACCGAATTTATCATTGGAAAATTTCAAATAATCAAATCGAAAGCCAAAAAAACAATTAAAAATTCCACTCTCACCAAGTAACCCTGAAAAAAAGTTGTCAGAGACAATCGAAAATCCCGACAACTTTTCCTAATTAAAGCCATGTTAATTTGTTGTAGGGTTGCTATTGTCAATAAAAAAATAAAAGGGAAAAAATAAAAAAAATAAAGGGTAATTGAAGTAGAAGTGCATAAACTATTTTTAATCAATTGAAATTCAATTACATTTTCAGAACCTTAAATGTCTCCATTCAAATTGATGTGTTTAATTTTTTTCCTGTGTTTCTTATGCATTATGATAAAAACGTTTGCCCAATATGATATGAAACTGGTTTGATATGATTGATGATTTTGATACTGGTTTGTCAAAATGTTATATAAAGCGAAATAAAATTGTGGTGGATAAATTTAAATGTTTTAAGACTTGAAAGTGTCTAGGGGCTTGGGAGCCCAGTCGATTAAGCGATTCGCCTAGCATGCGGAAGGTCCCAGGTTCGGGTCCGGGCATCGCCGAAATAACTGCCGGTCTATAAGCGACACGTGCAGCCAAAAATGTCAAACGAATAGTACCCCGTGTGGCGGGAGTGCACGTTAAATATCCTTCAAAGTCCTATCGCTGCGTACGATGTCGCCCATAATGGTTGCGTTGGGTGCCTACAATACTAGTTTTGGTAACGCAAAGGGGATATAAACTTCGCCCGCAAAAGCAAATTAATATAAATATGCACTATTGTATCAAATATATCTAATTAAGCTATCAAAAACATGAAATCTCCCCAATACTTTTAGCTTTTGAATTAATTTAATGTCCAACTGATCCTACTGGCCCCATGAAGCTATTTACGAATCTAACTATTTTTTATAATGTATTTAAATTTTTACCAAAAGTTTTTTTTTTATTTCTCTTCTAGATCTTATTCCGTTAGACCCGAGATCGTTTACGGGTCCAGATAAATTAATTCAAAAATCTCAGAGAATTTCCTATTAAAATTTTATAAAAGTTAAAAATCTATGCTATAAACTCACAATTTTATTTGTGACACTGAGTTATTTGTGTACACTGAGTTTTAAAATTACTAACCAAATTAATGTTTTCGTATCTATGTTGAAATCAAGGTCACGCGAAGCAAGCGATTTTCATCCCATTCCACTTTTCTTGTACAACACCGGGGGCCCGGATGGCCGAGTGGTAAGCATCGCAGGCCAGCAGTCTGCGTGCTGTAACGGGCGCGGGTTCGATTCCCGCCTTCGCCCTGGGTGTATTTCCTCTCTTTGTGACAGTAAAAAATCTTTCTGTGTCTGTCTTACTTGACGAAGACTTATAAGCGGCTCACTGAGCAAGCACACAAGTCGGAATATATATGTAACTAGGGGGCTCCGCCCCCTGCTCGCTATCGCTCGCCAACCCCCCGGAATTGCTGCGCAATTCCATTGACCGTTTCGCGGCTGGTAGGGATTTTCGCCCTTGCTTGCTTCCGCTCGACAACCCCCTAAAATTGCTACGCAATTTCTCTTTGTTTGCTCCGCAAACAAAAATTTTAGACTAATTAGTGGGTACTGCCAATGCAGGAATACTCATCTATGCAATCTGCATTGAATAAAACATGCTTCCTGCTCATTAAACATAAATTATTCATTACCAGTTAAAGACGATTTGATTGGTCGATGCAATGACGTCAAACTCTTAAGCTTATTTAGTTACCACGATTGGCTCAGTGCGTTTTATCTTCACAAAAAACATTTAAAGAACTGAATTTGTGATTCATTCACTGTTTACTAATTCAATATTTTTAATTTCATACTGCAAAAATTAATTCGAACAATCGGGAAGATGTATTAGTTAAAAGGTCCCGACCAGCGGGGAGAGTGCGCCAGACGAAAAAGGGAAGATGCATCGGCTTCGGCTGTTTTTACCATAGAGTTAAGAAGTAGGAACAAAGGGGTCGATCTAAAGACATTGAAATAGGAAGGAATGCGCATTAAAAAAATCAAATAGGTCTTTTTGAAATATTGTTTTTTCCTTTGTTTCACATGGAATATACCCAGTTTTCTAAAACTCATCAATATATTTCAATTTCAACAAATGTTCGACTTTTTAACCCTTTCAGTCCCAAAAATTTACTACACTACAGAAGCATCTGATATTCACAAAATAAGCTTATTTTAGGTCAAAATAAGAGTTCCATAAGAAAAAAATTAACTTTAATTTTTTATATGGTTTTTGAAATGATGCCAAAATTGTGTTACTGTGGAAAAAACAAAATAAAAATATATATTATCTAAAAACCCTTCAAGTTATATATTTTAAGGTATCTGACCATATTATTAAAAAAAAAATAGTAATTATTTTAACTGAAATAGTTTAAATTGTGTTTTAAATATGTGGAACTGAAGTGAACTTTCAAAAATCAGTTGAAATGCTTCTTAGCTTTTTTCTAAATAAATAAAAAAATAGTAGTTCTGACTTCTATTGAGATTAATATAAAATATTGTCTTATAGAACAAAGTGTGAAGAATCGAATGATGTGTGTTAGGATGTCATAACGGGACATAAACATTTGGAAAAAAAAATTTTGAAAGTGATGATTCCAAACGGCATCACTGGGACTGAAAGGGTTAAATATAAATAACTCAAAAACTACGATTGCAAAACAGTTTTTTTTTACCAAATTGTACCAAAAATATTCTACTTCTAAGCTGCCAATTTCCAGACCATTAATTTAATTGACTTGGTTTTCCATCCCTAAGCTGCTTTACTATTGAAGCGCAGTCCATTCTATTTAATGTCTTTGGGTCTATCAATTCAAATTTATTGAAGCAAGGTTGTCAGGTTTTTCGAGCTACTGCTCATACCAAACCGGCACTGAGGTAGCCCAAGATGCACCGCTTTAGCAGTTTTTTCAGCTACCGCGCATAACATAGTAGTCGAAACTATGGAAACTGTCACTGAGTGTCCCAAGATGCACCGCTCCAGCCTGCTTCTTTTCTGCGCTACTGCACACATACGTATAGACCGCTCTATTCTCTTTCCTAACTCTATGTTTTTTACGGGTAGGGGGGGGGGGGTATTTTACATATATATTCCGATTTGTGTGCTTGCTCAGTGAGTCGCTTATAAGTCTTCGTCAAGTAAGACAGACACAGAAAGATTTTTTACTGTCACAAAGAGAGGAAATACACCCAGGGCGAAGGCGGGAATCGAACCCGCGCCCGTTACAGCACGCAGACTGCTGGCCTGCGATGCTTACCACTCGGCCATCCGGGCCCCAGTATGGTTTTTACGATCCGTGGCCGGAATCTCAAGACCGATGCCAATAGTTGAAACATAAGCTAGCTTCCGTGGGACTGCCCTAGGGCATCACGTAGCTCTAGCGCTAAGAAACTTTCTCGACCAAAGACACGGAATGCAACCTGAAGCAGCCCTGGCACAAAACAAGCACACCGGCCACACTTACTTTCCGCGTTTCTGACGTTTCTGATTGGCTGAAGCCGTGTAAGTCACGTGGCTTTCAAGCGTACGACAATTACAATTTTATATTATATAGAGAAATACCCTACCCTTGTACAACACCGGCATTGGGCAGACCCAACAGATCCCCCAGACGCATGCGTTAGAAAATCCTATGATTTGGCGAAAAAAAACGTTCGCTATTGCCTCGTTTGGCGATCGCCAAGTTTTTATTTTAGTTGTCGCCGTCAGGACATTGCCATAGAGATCACATAGATTTAGAAAGTAGCAGATATGCCCATCGATTGCGCAATCCCGTACAACGCAATACTAACCACGCGATTGTGTAATGAATCCACATTTTGCCGTTTTTGCAATGCATCACTGGATAATGGTTTACAAAAAAATGCTTTTCCCAAAAAATTACATGCAATAAAAACTGCTTTTTGAATAAGCTTCTTTTATGAATATATACCTCATGTCTTCCAGAAATTAACAATACATATCCAGCTATAAATTTATGCTAGCAAAACTGGTAAAAAGTTTTAATTAGTTAATATTAAATATATATTTTTATTAGTCGAATTATCTCATGATGCCATCTGGCGGCGTATGGCATGGCATGTGCTAGGGCTTGTGAACTGACTTTTGAAATACTGGTTCGCATGTGGCTTAACCTTTCCCCCTCGGGGCAGATCTGCTAATTTCTAAATCTTAGGAACTGATTAATAAAAACACGTCGTTGAAACTCTTTATGTGTCTCATAGATTTAGAAAGTACTAGATCTGCCCCAAGGGGGAAAGGTGAAGCCACACTTGTGAACCAGTATCCCATAAGACAGTTCGCAAGTCCTTGCACATGGCATGCCATACGCCATTACATGGCACCATGAGATAATACATGCATGCATACATACATACATACAATAACTAATTAAAACTTTTTACCAGAGCTGGATATGTATTGATAATTTCTGGCAGACATGAGGTATATTTATACAGGGCCCGATCACCGAATAGGCCAGGGAAGCCTGGGCTTCCTCCTCAAAATTTGAAGGGGACCCCCAAATCACCTTTTTTTTAACACTCATTCTGTTACAAATATCCTCACACTTTCAAAAACTTTTGTTCCGAAATTTTTTTATTTTAAGTTTGGGGTATGGGATACCTGGCTCTAAATTACGAGGCGTAGCCGAAAATGCCCAATTACGGCCAACACAGCCGAATACGCCTCATGATTTTGAACCCTGGTCAAGAGACGAGTTTCTTTTTTATGATTCCATTCTTTTCCTCCCCTTGATTAGTAAGTGTCTCGATGTTTTTTGCATTCGGATTATTCAGTCAAGCTACAGACCTCTCCGAATAGAGAGCGTTATTTTATAACCACCCAGTAGAACAACTGTAGAAAGCCTTTTTGATATGTAGCGCCAACTAGCGGCCAATTTTTGAGCTTTTTTTGTAATAAATAGAGAGCGCATGATCTGAAATGTCTGTATCTCAAATTTTATCACTTTCTGACCAATACAGCATCCTGCAAAGGCCTCTGAGCACTGAACTGAACTGAAACTCTGGAAGAATCATCCCATGATAAGCTGGTGAAGCTTTTTTTTGGGTCACTTGGCGACAGCTTTAGGGAGAATATGTGCCATATTTGGCATAACCTCGCCGATCAAAATGGACACTTGACTTGCCGTTTGCATTGGATGTCACCAATCGCTCGCCAAGAATAGTACTCCAAGGAATTTAAGTTTTAAAGATTGTTGCCGCAATTATATTTTTTTTAAAAGTACATGTTTCCGAAACTTCATTATGTAAAGAACCTCCTAAAGCAATAA
The DNA here is from genome assembly GCA_023701765.1 of Hylyphantes graminicola. Classification (NCBI taxonomy): domain Eukaryota; kingdom Metazoa; phylum Arthropoda; class Arachnida; order Araneae; family Linyphiidae; genus Hylyphantes; species Hylyphantes graminicola. The sequence goes on along the minus strand of CM043122.1, from coordinate 42,410,621 downwards.
TCTATCAATTTTCTGCTTGAAAAATTCTTGAAAAAATTGGTTTAAAATGTCTATTTTAACAGGTAAACTATACGATTGGCGGCAAAAGTTGGGTTACTCTTACAGGGTTGCCGGGCTTCACCGACCGTTTGTGTTTCGATACTCCTTCCAGAGTTTCAGTTCAGTTCAGTGCCTCTGAGATGGGAAACTTATTTCTGGACAACCCTGTATTTCTTATTTTCTAGATTAGTACAAGAAAAGAAAAAGCTCGGGGCGCCATCTATAGGTAAAGATAAAGATATGAAACTAGTTAGCATTACAACTTTAAATATAACACTTTCTCTTGTTAACTGGATTACTATTTACACTTTTAAGACCTTTTCATTAAAAAATATTAATAGCTTCCTTATAATCCGTTTAAAATTGGTTATTACTTTAGTGAATGTTTTAATTCTTTGGAATTCATCAGAACAGAAATTCGAAGAAGATTTTAAAAGAAAATAGGACATTACTATCGTAAAAATTACGAGACGTTTATTAGCTGTGTTAAAGCTCCTACAAGGAGGCTAGAAGTAGGCAGTCAGAAACGATTACACTAATATCCCACTAATAATACTATCGTAAGCATCGAGTTTCGGATTAAATTTGAGCTGGACGTTTTTGTAAATAATTATGTTTATTTAATAAATATTTACAAGCACTAATTTACAAAGAAAAAAAAAGACTTCTTTGAATAGCATGAGGGGCGGTTTAATGCCAGGTGACTTCAGACCAATCAGCGTAGCGTTTGCACCCACGTGACCAAGCTTTGAAATATATCGATTTTAAAACTTAATTTAAATAATATTTGAGTAATTTATGAAAGAAAAACCAATGCATGTACGTTTTCTAATTAGTAAGCACTTTTCTAGTTTTCTAGACAGTAGCACAAAAAGCGGGACGTCTGGTCACAATAGTATAGGAATACTATGTTCATATAACTTTTTTGGGCAGTTTCCCGATTTAGTCAAATACCCTATTCGCAGCCTCCTTGCCACCTTCTGTCCCCCATGAGAATATTGTAATCGCCCACCACTTTTTATTGCTATGTCCAGCAACAGTATGTTTTCGTTGAAAATCACTTTCGTCCCTTTGATAATGTCTTGTTAGGGTTATCGACTTATCAATATCAAGATGGATTGTCCCCCCCCACACAGCACAAAAAATCCTAAATAGCTATAGCTATGTCTAGACAGCCTTTTGTGTTCTAGTCCAGCTGGTCCAACATCCAGTTACATTCGGGGACAAAAAACGATAGTGCAACTGATAATTGAAGTGCTATAGGGGATATGGGCCCTTGCCTGCCCCATATCCACCACTAAAGACGTTAAGAATTTTCTAAGCGTGGAAAAGGGAATGTCGCGTGTGACTGTGTGGAATAAGTGTCCAAGTAACAATGTAGATTTACAGATTTACTTAAAACAGATTAGTTTTACGATTACAGAAGGTTTAAAACATTTAGGATTGGCGATAACAACTTTCAGGTGACAAGGTTAAGAAGTGTTCTAAAAAAGGTCCAAGAGACGCGCGTCACCGAGCTGGAGCGGAGAGACAAGAGAGAAGAACCGAGCTGGAGCGGTGTAGACAAGTTGAGAAGTCCGCTGCTTCTGTTGACAGGCGTGGCTCTGCAGTAGCTCCGCTGCACACTCCCCTCCCAGTGTCAACGATACTTAGAAGGGAAGCGCACAGTTCGACCTGCTCTGGTAGTCATTGGGGGTGGGGTAGCAACTGCCGGTTCTAGTGGAGGGGCAACTGAGGGTCGAACTGGAGAGGTCGCTTTGTGTGCCTTCCTGGGATCCCCACTGGTGGCTAGGAGAAACGCTGGTTTCACACGATCAATGGGTTACGGTTTTTCCCCGAACATCAATTGTGTAGGTTTTATCTGTTCGGTGTAACACAAGAAAAGGTCCGTCATATGGTTGTTGGAGAGGCTTCTAAACCAAATCACGACGCAGGAAGATGCAAGTTGAAGTATTAAGATCTCCATGGATGAATGTTGGTCGCTTTCCGTGTTGCTTGGGAGGTTGGGGTCTTAGAAGGCTCATGTAGTCATGGAGTTTGCCTACAAAGGTTACTGGATCTGAAGGGGGTCCACTGGGGTGCAAGAACTCTCCTGGGATAGCCAAAGATTCCCCGAACACAAGGCCTGCTGGGGTGCAGCCAATGTCTTCTTCCAGTGCAGCCCGGAGACCAAGAAGGATAGTTGGCAAAACCTCTGTCCAGCGTTCCCTGGCATGGCATTTGACAGCTGCTTTCAGAGGACGAAGGAATTCCTCGATCATTCCATTGGCTTGGGGGTGGTAGGAGCAGGTCCTCGTTCGATGTGTGCCAATGAATTTGGTAAGGCAGTTGAAGAGAGAGGCTTCAAACTGACGTCCCTGGTCGGTCGTCACAGTGGCAGGAACACCATATCGTGTCACCCAGCAAGTGTAGAATGCCTCGGCGACAGTCTCTTCAGTGATGTCCCTAAGTGGTTGAGCCTCAGGCCATCTAGTTAAGCGATCCATCTATCATAGTCATGTAGTATGTGTAGCCCTGAGATGGAGGAAGGGGACCTACCAATTAAAGATGAACATGTTCGAAACGCTGTGACGGTTTCTTGAACGTTGCCAGGGGTGACTTGGTGTGTCGGTGTACTTTTGACTTCCGAAACGCCATCAGGCAGTGTTTAGTCCATTTTGTGGCATCAGCAGAAATCGACGGCCACACAAATCGACTCTTGAGCATGGTTGCTGTACGACGAGCTCCAGGGCGGGTTAGGTTGTGTACAGCAGCAAATACCTGCTGGCGATGAGGTTTAGGGATGTAGGGTCTTGCTTTTCCAGTCGACACATCACAAACCACTTCAAAATCACAGTCAGGAAGTGTATCTTCTTGAACTGGAGGGATGTACCAGATGCTTGAAGGGTTTGTAGCTCGGAATCAGATTTCTGGGACTCTGCAATTTCTTTATAGTTGACAGAGCCAGGAACACAGATTGCAGAAATGCGGGACATGACTTGCAGCGCAGATGGATGCTGGGTCCACAACCTCTGCAACTTTGTCAGCCAAGATCGCCAGCTGATCTAACGGTTCTGCAGAAGCAGACAGGACTGTCTGTATGTGGGGGGGGGGGGGGCATTCTCTGCATCCAAAGGTTCTTTAAGAAGTCATCCTTCAGCTGACCTGCCGCCAGGCCGCGCATCTTCCTAAGCAGGTGGCAGGGTTTCTCATCCCCAAGCTGAAGATCGCAGAGCAGCTTTTTTATTTTCTGTTGATCGGACTCCGCGAATTCAGAAATTAACCGTTTTGAAAGGGCGTCGTACTTGCCTGAAGCAGGAGGGCTTGAAACGATGTCAGCGACGTGTTCCAGTGTCTCAGCGTCGATATTCTCCACCATCGCACAAAATTTCGTGCTGTCGCAGGTTATCCCGCTGTATGAAAAGGCATTGTCGCATTGGGCGACCCACAGTCTCACGTTATCTCGCCAGAAGGGCAGCAACCGGAGGGGGCGCCGCGGACAATCTGGGTCGGTGGCTGGGGACCGAGAGGTTGCTGCTGCTGTCCGGAGGGTTGTAGTTGATGCTGAACTAACGTTGGGTCCGGTGTCTCGTCTTCGAGTGCCATCGTTGATGTCAAGGTGCACTGTCCTCAATCTCGTTGCATCCAACTATCACGTCCTGGTAACCTCTTGTCGCGTGTGACTGTGTGGAATAAGTGTCCAAGTAACAATGTAGATTTACATATTTACTTAAAACAGATTAGATTTACGATTACAAAAGGTTTAAAACATTTAGGGATTGGCCATAACAACTTTTAGGTGACAAGGTTAAGAAGTGTTCTAAAAAAGGAGTCCAAGAGACGGGCGTCGCGAAGAACCGAGCTGGAGCGTAGTAAACAAGTTGAGAAGTCTGCTGCTTCTGTTGACAGGCGTGGCTCTGCAGTAGCTCCGCTGCAGGAATAACTATAGTGAAAGATTTCCGTTATTTAAAAAAAATACCAGTATGTTCTTTATACCAGTTTAAGCTTCTGTTGGTCATTATAAAATCTTAGGGGGTTAATTTTGGGCGAAATAGGCGAGCTAAAAAAGCTATTGAGGGAAAGTAAAAAAATAAAATGATCAGGAAAGAGAATAGAGCGGGACATGTATGTGCGCAGTAACGCACAAAAGCAGGCTAGAGTGGTGCATCTTGGGATACTTCAATGACAGTTTCCATAGTTCCGGCTACTATGTTAAGAGCAGTAGCTCAAAAACCCGCTAAAGCGGTGCATTTTGGGATACCTCAGAGCCGGTTTGTTATGCGCAGTAGCTCGAAAAACTTGACAGCCCTGATTTGAACTGATAGACACCTCTACTCCTCCTTCTTAACTCTATGGTTGTCACAGAAATCATTTTACATCTTACATCTCATTTATTATAGGACTTACTAGAGCTACACGAGGGCTATCGGCGATGGGCGTCGCATTTTAGAACCACATTCAAGTGACGCGCTGACACCTGGGGACTTTGAAGGATATTTAACGTGCACTCACTCATAACATGGGGCTTTATTCGTTGGACATTTTTGGCTGCATGGGCCGTTTATAGGTCGGCAGTTATTTTGGCGATGCCCGGATCCGAACCTGGGACCTTTTAGGCATGCTAGGCGAGTGCCTAACCGACTTTTCTCACCAGCCCCGAAAAGTTCTTCCCAATGACTGTCCATTCTAAGTTTTGAAATGAAAGTTTCTTTGATAATTATTATTAAAGGCTTACTTTAAAACCAATTTTTTTTTCAGCCTAGTTGATGTCCAAATATGAAAGCAGATTGCATATTTAGTTATATTTTTAATGTAGATGAACAGGATTCTGCACTCATGGATAGAGTTAAATAGGTTTTCTGCAATAAGAGGTGTTTTTTCCTTACGCTATTAATTGAAACATAAATATATATACTTTAATAACTCTAAGGTTACTTGAGTAATAATAACACAAAAATGCCATAGTTGAGCAGTTTAATAATAACCATGGCCAATAATAGAAATCTTCATAGACAATAACAGAAAATGTCTATTAACAGAATGGTACAATAATGCTGCAAGATTAATGCATATTTCGGTAACATATAGTATATAAAAAGATAGTACTAATACCATGGATATAAGTTTTTTTTTATTTTAAAGTTTTTTACACAATTTATTTAAAATAGACAAACTGAGAATAATTTGTTACAAACATATCAAAATCTGAAATTGTTTTATTGCAAATAAAATAGTACACACTCAAATACTGATATTACGAAAACTCCTAATAATTATAAAGCATTCTAAAATTAACAAAGGTCAAACTTGAAAAGTATATCACAAGTTTGCAAAAACAATAAATTCTCTCCGCCATTAAAATTAATATTATTTACAAATAAAAAAATTAATTGCTGAAATAGTGCATTAGCATAATTTTCTACTATAATAACTTACTACAAAAGTATTGAAAAATAGTTAGAAATATACTCTGCTTTCAAAATACTTTCAGAGTTTATTCCCTTCTTTGAAACTGGTGATTTGTTACTGTAATTTTGAAATGCTGTTTTACATTTTTTTTTTTTTTTGACAATCTATTTTTATTTTTAAAAATATATGTTCATTTATTTTGAAGTTACATTATATTTTAAAGTGGCAGGTTTCTTATTAATTATAGTGCTAAAATTTTAATCAAGAGGTGGTTTTGATAACTATACTTTTAGTCTTAACTTTTCTGTATAAACTTATGTATTTTGCAGCAATACAAGTTTGCGGCAAGACAAATTGTTCACAAAATGTAGTCTTGTCCTTGAGGTGAGGTTGAAGTTCTTGAAATTGAAGTGATCTCAGGAAAGTTAGAACAAAAGAATAGCAATTGTGACTATCCTGATTGTACCTATAAAAAACAATCAATATAATTTAATAAGTATCATGGTTTTATCCTCTGGGTGTAAAATGTTAAGAATTTACTAATAAAGAACTCATTATTATTTATGCATATAGAATATTATGAGATTGGGGCATCATGCAGAAAAATAAGGTTACTGCAATTCTATAACAACTATAACAAACAACAGATAAATTAGAGTAGCTGAATTAGCACTACTAAAATGCAGTTGGTTCATATAAATGTGAACACTTTACCACTGTGAGTAATAAGGCTATCAGAATGTATCATTACCAAGTTTCCAGATTCAATTTTAAAGGAAACTACTTCTTTATAGTTCTCTCGTAATATCTTTATCAAAATGGCCCAATGATCATAAAATATTTTTAAAAAATAATTTTGGGAGAGGGGACTTGGAGAGGTTTCTCTGACTCTTTACAGTTTTGTTTTATAGGTGAAGGGTGTAGTTGCAAAACTTATTCGCCAAAGTATAACAAAATATAGGGTAGATCCCGTTCATTAAAGACTTGGCCCAATTATATTTACCATTATCAAATGTTGCTAAAGAATGGAACGGATCCCATATCTTTATTCTACTTTGGAGAATACTAGTTTTGTAACTACACCCTTCATTTAGTCTTCAATTAGTTATAGTTGGATGAATGCCACATCAACCACAATTATAGCCTGATAATGAACAAAGACCTAAAAGACTAAAGAACATATTTAGAGGTTACCAATTTAATTCTTAGCTCGTAAAAAAAATTCCCTTGGGGACTTTTAGAATTTTGGTCTTTTCAATGGCAAGGCTGAAATCTAAAATTGGGCTGAACAAGATGCACATTGACACAAAGTGGCCAAGTGCTGTCATCTAAGATTACCAAATTTGTTTTGTCACAATATAGAAATAAAAAAATGCTTGCAGTTACAGAATATCTTGTTAAAGATAAAGATTATTAAAAAAATAAAAATGGCAAAAGATGATATTTACAAGGACTAAATTAAAAAGATTCTAAGGCATAACAATGACAACACTAAGGATTTGAACCCTTTGAAGTAATTTTACTTGCTACTTAAAGCAGGTAGAAATAAAAATAGTACAGTGACAACAGTTTTAAAAAAAGAAATATATTCCAATTCTTATACAATTACATATTCCAATTATTTCCATTTTTTTGAACAGCAGCTCTAAATGTAAGATTTGGCATAATAACACACATTTTATAAACAAACATAAAAAAAACTAACACTAAACTAAAACAATTAAGTAATTATAAGCATGCCTGTCACCCTCCCCCCCCCCCTTTCAGAAAAAACTGCCCCCTTTTTCGGCCAAAGTGGCAGAGAAAGTTTTACTTTTTAGTCACAAATATTTTGGTCAATTTTTTTAATTTACTTTTCAATGATTATAAAGAACAATGTTATCATAAATTTTGCTTCTACTTTTAGAGCAAGCAATTGTAATGTATTTTTATTCTTTGACACAAATTAGTTTAGCAAAAAATAAAGAATATTAATTTAATTTGCGAAAGAAACTAAATAGAACTAGGCAATTATGGCGACTAAAACTATAGATTGGAAAGGTAAGGTTTACATATTGTGTGGGGAAGATGCTCTAGGTGAGTACAAATAAATGCAATTATAATTTATCTAAACGGACAAAATAATATTTGAAAGAATTACCATGCAGAAGTCCATTGTGATTGATTGAAAACATCAGTTAAAACTTGATCCCAATATATTTTCTGAGAAATAGTCATATTCTTTACAACTTTTACAGGAAGACATTGCAACCAGGTTTGACCACTACTTTTTTCTTTTCCATTCATGTCATATTCATAAACTAGCCCTGTAAAAATTATAATTTAGAAAAATTTACAAAGATAGTTTTTGCTTGTACTTTAAATATAACTCTTATGATTTTTGAAAAGATGATAAAAAATAGTTCAATAGCACCAGAGTCTGGACACATAAAAAAAGTTATAAAAATTACTCAACTAATATAATTTTAACAATGGAACATTGCCAGATTGTAAAAAGATAATTCCAAAACCTCAAGAGACAGATATTAGTTTTAATTTTATATGAAGAGCTAAACTGCAGTCAAGTGTCAAAAATAAAAATGTGCAATTCAAAATTTAGACGATAAAATATTATACATAATTACTAAGAAAAACATTGAAAGTTGCAATCTTTCTTACAAAATTGAAGGAAAGTTATCTTCCCTGTGCTCCAGATTAAAAATTAAATTTTTTTTGATTAATATTCAGTCACACTGCATTAATTAGTACATAATTAAAAAATTTACTGTTTCGAACAATTATGGTCCAAGTTGTACAGCATTTATTGCACCTAATAATCATTAAGAAAGTGTGATAATAATAAGTTCTAGAAGACTTTTTCTTAAAGAAAGAATTATGGGATGAATTTCTTAACTATTTCAAAAAGGATAAGATTTTACATTAGTATTTAATAAAAAAAAAGTATTCTTATAGCTTACACAGATTGTTTTAAAAATATGCACATTTTAACTGCACCCATTTTTCCTGTGGATCTAATGTTATTTATGGGTCGCTAATGCTGACTTTGAAAAAAAGTTAGAAGTGGGTGTTTAACGAAAAATTATGGACTAATGCCAAAATGCTACAATTATTTATTGTATTCCATAGAAGAATTGGTCAATTAGCCCTTTTTAGTTGTAGCCGCTTGAAAAACACCATTTTCCCCATTGAACATAATGCTAAATGACTTTTCCTTTTTTCAAAATATTATAACTTCTTTAATTCTTGGAATTTGGAAAAACTAAAAATTCAGGGTCCAATAAAGTTGTCTTTAGTACTTGGAAAAAATCAAGATTGAATTATGTGACATGGAGATTTTGGGTTAGGCAATTTGACATATGGAATGACTCATTTTAATAGATTCTAAATAAAAAAAATAGTTTAACTTGTTGATTTTTATGAATTCGACTATAAAATTATACAAAATCTTGTGTTTGACAAAATCCACTTTTTTTGTTTGTGCGTCACACAATAACTATATTTTTTAATGGATAAAAATAAACAACATAAAATAATGTAATAAAAAATATTTTATATTTATAGTAATATAGCAATTTAAAGCTGGCTGACTCATACTCTGTGACATCTTCCTGTACAAGCCTTGTGCTGCTGAATCATTTACCAAGGCAAATATACTCTTCAGGATAATTTTTAAAACAGCTACTATTCCTCTTAGGTCTATATCATGAAGCACTCTAATTTTGAGGGCACCAACTATAACCTGACAGCATTATTATACACAGTACCACAACATGGAATTTTATAAGCACAAGACCCTTCTACACATAGCAATGTGCATGGAAAAGTGACCAATCTGCAAAATTTTCAGAAAAATTGTCTGAAGTTTTATTTTTCCGTTGCATTTTGTTATTGAAAAAATTAGGATTCACTTACTGTTTTCCAACTATTCTATCAATTTGATTTAATATCTGTTATAATTTCTAGATGTTTAAATTTTAAATATTAGAGCATTTATAACACTAAAAGTCATAGTGGTTTGACAGGTCACTTTTCTGTGCATGTTGCGATATATTTCTCCTTTACACTGCATAATATATTTATAGGAAGGAGTGCAACACAGGACCAGACAGCTTTGTCTAGAGTCTGGTCATCTTAAGACTTTAAGGTTCTTCCCCAGGGGAACAAAATCTTCCCCACTTGTACCACAGGCCCTTCTGCGGAGCCCTAGTTTTGCTCTAGATTGGCTGAAGGCGGAGGCAATCATGAACCAGATCAGGGGATAAGAAAGAAGATAAGAAGAAGGTTAAAGGAAGGAAGAGTCAAATAGAGTCTGTGTCCAGTGGCGCCGGAACCGGTATGGCAGCTGCCATACCAACTTTTGCACAGGTTTTTTTTTATTCCACAGAATCAAACCCAAAAGTGACCGATATAATACAATGTCAAAGAAAACAAATAACAAAAACTGTCCTCCTCCCACCATTAAAAATGATGATTTTGGGGCATAACTTTTGCATAGGCATCCAAAATAGTAATTAAAAAAGTAGCGAATACCAATGTAACATTTCACCAACGACAAAACACAGCAAAACAGCTTTGGCATTTTTCAAGACAGCGCACTCACATAGCAGTAGTGACGCTTGTATGCTTTTCTCTTTGCTCCTGTTTGTCCGAAGAAGTTTCAGTGCTACAAGCCCATGCAAGCCCCAACTTATGTCAAACATGATCTCAAGTTCTCAACTAAAGCGGCTTGAGGGATACTTATTTTTATTTTTCCAACCTTAAAAAAATATCTTCACACAGTGTTTAAAAGAGCTAACTAATATATTAGCCATTGTTTTCCAATTATTTTTTTAAAAAGCTTGTTTTCCGTATGTCACCCGAAATTGAAACTACGGACGTTATTCATTGTAAATAAGATAAGAAAATATTATATCTACAAAGTTTATAGTATTTTCAAAAATATAATTTTTCAATTAACTGTATAATTTTTATAGAGTTTACTTCTTAGCAACACTGGAGACTGGGCGACGCTAATGAAAGAAAAATGTCTCCTAGTAATTTGAAAATCAGGTCATAGGACGGCAATGAAGGAAGGGGAATTTATAAAAATCCATTCCCATGTCTTCCCAATTTTTTTTAACTAATATTGTTCAGTTTTTAAAATTTCCATACCATTCGCGTTCTGTACGTGTAAAAAGGGATTTCAAACTCTTCGACAGGTTGGTTAGACAAATAAAACAAATCACTATTTCTGATTGAATGGGTATGTTAATATTGCTAGCTGGCCATTGCGATATTGCAGAATGTATAAAAATATGTTTTTTAACCATAAAGCCATTCTCCGCTCAAAATGTTTTCTAATGATAATTTTGCGTGAGATTGCAACTTCATTTATTGGAATTATTGAGATAATCATTTATTAATTCTTGTGTTTAAAATCACAAATCTTCTACTTTTACATAATTTAAGTTTGCAATTTTTAGGACTCTTATATAAGAATAAGCATTTTTCTTTTCAAATAAAGTAATGATTTAAAAATGTTCTAAAAAAAATTTATTTTGAAAAGCCTTATTATGTAGCATATCACATTAAAAAAAACATAAAATGACAATGCCCTCAATTTTATGTCAGAGTGCCAAACATGCTGTTTTTTGTTATTGATCTATAGTTGTTAAAATAAATTTAAGAATTGTCAAATTAAGAGATATTTGATTTTTTAAAAGTCAATACTGTAAAAACTCATTTTTTAAGCATTTAAATAATTGTTTTTTTTTCTTGATAATTTGTCCAGTAATTACCAGACATTTAAAAATGTTTGCTTTAAATTTTGGCTTAACAATGGTTACTGATGTCTTAAATATGAGTAGAATATATGCTAAGATTTTTAAAACTAATCTTTAACTTTTCAAATCAAATTCTAGCAAAGCTTAAAACAAATTAATTTTTGTTTTGGCAAAGTAATAATGTTAAAAGAAAGATTTTTCATGCGCCAGAACTACGCCATCTCTTCATTTGGTCTTTTCAATTGTGTTTTTTGAGTGTAGTAGATATTGATACTGATTAAAAAAAATCTATTTCTCTTCTATAATTTCACTCATGTGTCGGCTCATCACTCGACTGTGGTTCTAAGTTACGTCGCCCGCTAACATTAGCCCTCATGTAGATCTAGGGCAACGATAATTCACTTACCCAGCCTCCTACAAAAATTTGGTTAATTAGTGAAAATGATTTTTTTTCCTTCCAACTTGCAAAATTAATAGAAACGAGTGGTTATACTATTAATTCTCTCTCCCCCCCCCCCCCCCCACCTCCTTAACTATTGTTATAAAAATATTCGTTCAGCGTAAAAATTCTTAAAAATACGCTCAGTTTAATTAGATACTATTTCTTTTTTTTTTTTTTTTTTAAATATGTCGTTTACTTGTAACACTGAACTTTAAATTCAAATATTTCATACTTTTCCCGATTTTTTGCAATGAATTTTTGTTTGGTTTAAATTATCGTCCCATTAGAGCTACATGAGGGCTATTGGCGACAATAAATTTTTGTAAAATTTATTTCGAAATGATAGTTGTACTTACTTTTGAAATGTTTATAAAATGTCAATCAAAACTTATACCATTCAATCAAATCCATTTATTACATATTAAATAACAAAAAAATTTAACCATACAAATAACTTAAAATATGGACTGTGAGGCGCCCTGTGGTCAGTGTCTCAATCTACAGATCGGAAGGTTCCACGATCGAGTCTTGGTCGCTGAAAACTCACAGAGTATATGCGGAGTACGTGCTCGTTAAATCTGTTGGGTCCGAAAGTCCTGTGGGCGGTCATTGAGCAGTTTCCCACAGGAACAGGTCCCAGGAGACTATTTCCCTCCCTTTTAGGGACATGTCTAAATTGTGGAGGTGGCGCGTGATAGATGGCAGCATCTGTCACGTGTATGTGTGCATGTGAGTGTGTGCGTGTTGTGACTATCTTACTTGACGAAGGTTTATAAGCAGCTCTCTGAGCAAGCACACAGCCTGAAAATATATGTATACCAACCAAACTTAAATTACAACACTATATGTATATTTATTATCTTTACATCATCATTATTTTTATGAATTAGTTCATATTATTTAATAGTATTTACTTAACAATAAATAATAAAACTACATTACAAGATTTAATTAATATTCATAATTTAATTAATATTTAATAATTTACATAATTATTGAAAATAGTAAGCATTGAAAAAAAAAACTATTTAATTAAACTTCTAATAAATGTAAATAGTGTTAGATAACCTAAAAAATATTTATTTGTAAAATAATATAATATTATATTTAAAACATCTAGAAGACTGTGTTACCAACAGGTTTAGGTACTCAGCAAAGATCAAAGCCAGAATTGATGAGGTCATAAGGTACAAAATTCTGATTTCAGACGCCTTTCTGTATTATCAAAGCGACACACAGTATTTTAATTTGGGGTCAATATTCATTTATCAAATCAAACATCTTAGATACCTTACATACAAAAAAAAAATATGATATAAGCAACATAAAGGTTTTTACCTGTAGAATCTGTCACTCCTATATGCAAATCGGAAGAGTTTTCATAATGGCTGCACGCACAAATTTTAATACAGAAAATTAATCAAGCACTAATGTTACACATAATATAAGTAGCAAAGACACAAATACATTACTTCAAAAAATCTCCAATGGTTGGTTTTATGACAAGAATATTAGGCTCCGTATTTCCTTTGCAGAATGGATAAGGTACTTTAAATGGAGGTATTTTTAATTCTGTGTTAGATAAATCCTTTCTACAGAAACTACATGTATCTGGAAATTTGAATGTAAACACTTTCGCGTTTTTAAGACAATGTTGAAAGCAAATTATACCTGGGTCACTGTTCTTCATAAAGATAATATGTGAAATAAAATAGAAACAGGTTAGCGGCTTGCCTAAGTATAATACACCTCTTAAGTAGTACCATTAAAAGGTTGATATATCGTCGGTCAAATGACAAAACCGCGAATGTGCAATTCCAGGGATAGGCGGTTTTTGAAAACTAAAACCGCTTCTCGGTTCAACCGGTTCTTTTTTTACTCCGGTTTTAACCGGTACCAGTTAAAAGCTACTAAAACCGTTTCTTTGAAAAACCGGTTTTGGAAGTTTGATCCATTCCATCTGTCGATTTCTAGAACTTCTGTGAGAAGCTTTAACACAGCCAATTCGGGTTGGTAGGATGAACATTTGAAGCCATCTATTTTTGTCCTCTTTGTTGAAAAACTTAATCACATCCAATTACAACTGGTAATTTCCGATTTAGGAGTTTTTATATTAATTTTTTTATAAAAAATGGTTACAGTGTTTCAAATTGTTTTGTGCGTTTTTACGGATAGCGCTTAACATTTTCGTTTGCCTTAAAATATTCCATAGTAATTGATTAAAGCTCCTATTTTAATATTTTATAAGCCAACGTTCCACTCTAGGAACAAATTATTTAACCTCCTTTATAGCCCAGAATAATTTTAGACAGGTAAAAAATTAAATTACACGAAAAGGTTTTTTTTTTCAGGAGAATGGCGTTGATGCTGTTCAAGGCAACTTTTCCAGTATTTGTATATAGAAAATGACGAAGTTTGAGTTGCTGGCATTGATACTGTTTAAGATAACTTTTTCGATAAAACTCTTAACATTTTAGTCTCATAACCTTAAATCAGCGCCATCTGAAAGGATCTTAAAGGGTTAAATCTAGGTAACGTTTTTCGAATGGACTACGATTCTAGATATCTGGTTGAAAAGAACTTGATATCAAATAGCATTTCGTTTAATATAATGTGAGAATGCGATCGAGATGAGATTTCAAATATAGTTATTTGGAGGTATGCGCTCGAGATTCCGTGAATTTCATGAAAGTGGTGCTCACGGTTACTGTTATAGTTACATAAACTCGAAAATTTCAAATGGCAACGCCTACTTTTTCCTGTCTCAAAATGTTCAGTGCAGGCGAGAAACTTAATTAGCGTTGAAATGGCATCGCGATTTGTAAAAAGAGGACGCGTGATAAATAACCCTTTTAAGACCGGCCATCAGATGGCGCTGATTAAGTTTATGAGCTAACTGTTAAGCGTTTTATCGAGAAAAAAATGCATTAAACAGCCAACAAAACACGATTTGTGTATACGCTGTATATTTGCCTATGATTGAGGTGTGCACTCAGTGGTGCTCACGGTTACGGCTATAGTTACAGAAACTCGACAATTTCAAATGGCAACGCCTACTTTTTCCTGTCTCAAAATGTTCAGCGCAGGCAAAAACCTTAATAAGCGTTAAAACGGCAGCAATTTATCCAAAAACCGACGTGTTCTAAATAACCCTATAAGACCGGCCATCAGATGGAGCTGATTAAGTTTATGAGACTAACTGTTAAGCGTTTTATCGAGAAAAAAATGCATTAAACAGAAAATTTACTGAGTGCACACCTCAATCATATGCAAATATACAGCTTGTGATCAAATCGTGTTTTGTTGGCTGTTTAAGCCATTTTTTTCGATAAAACTCTTAACAGTTAGTCTCATAAACTTAATCAGCTCCATCTGATGGCCGGTCTTAAAGGGTTATTTAGAACACGTCGTTTTTTTTTACAAATCGCGATGCCGTTTCAACGCTAATTAAGTTTTCCGTCTGCACTGAACATTTTGAGACAGGAAAAGTAGGCGTTGCCATTTGATTTTTTTTTTATATAACTATAACGGTAACCGTGAGCACCTCTGTCATGAAATTCACAGAATCTCGAGCACATACCTCCAATAACTATATTTAAAATTTTATCTTGATCGGTCAACTGGAACGGACTCCAGAAGCGCAGTTGTTGGCAAAGTTTCTTTATAATCACCCGGTATTTAAAACATACCTCAGACGTGTGATTTTCGAATATCCTGAAAAACAGAAAAAGCGCAAAACAAAAAAAACAACACCTTATCATAAGGAATAATTTATATTAAGACAACATTTTACCTTCATAAACGCTGAAAATTAAACCATAAGTTGATTGTGTTTCTTTTTATTTTAAAAAGTGGTACTTCCTGTGCCCCTTTCTGATATGCTGCTGCCTAATAGTATGTCCTAGAAAAATAATTTTGTTGCCACGTATTATGTCATAGGACTAGCATTCACCGCCAGCTTAGTTCTTGGTTTTGGTTTGAATTATCGTCGCACTGGAGCTACACGAGGGCTATTGGCGACGGGCGTCGTATTTTAGAACCACAGTCAGATGACGAGCCAACACCTGAATAGGCACCCAACGCAACCGTTAAGGGCGACATCATACGCAGCGCTTAGTCCTTGATGCTTGAAGGCATTATCAGTATCAACAGTGTTAATAACCAATTTACAAACCATATCATTCAAACCCATTGTGATATATTTTAAGACGTCATAATCAATTGATTTATCTAACAGTTTTAAAATTTTCCTCCAGTTTAACCAATTAAGATTTTCGTTCAAATCGGTTCTTCAGTTTTAACCGGTTCACCTAAAGAACGTGTTTTGCAAGTTTAACCGAAGCGAAAAACCGGTTTAAAGCTGAACGGTTTTCCATCCCTCAGCACTTTCTGTTTTTGCACATTCGTGGTTTTGTCATTTTACCGACGATATATTTTCTGGTTTGTGTGCTTGGTCGCAAGGACCCGCTTCCATTAAAAGGATTTGATTTCCTGTTTCTTTTCTATGCATGCTGCCTATAATTATAGTCTATAACGCAGCCGTGAACCAAAAACGAAAACAAACGGCTCTGTTTTGCTTTTGAATTTCAAAAAGTTGATGGTTTGGTTACTTTTTGAATCTAGATAATGGGCCTTTGCAGATGATCCGGTTTTATAAAAAGGCTACATACACTACACATACCAAACGTTTATGAAAAAAAAAAGAGCATGATATGCTACACTTTTACTTAAGTCGTCAAATATGAAATACATGATTTCTATCTTTATTTCAAAGAAAAGAAATTGTACTAAATTTGATGCGGAGCTTTTACTTTTTTTTTTACCACAGAGAGGTAGATTGGTACATACATCAAATCAAACATTTTATTATTTCGTGTAGCTTCCACGTTATTTTAGTAGTTAAAAAAATCTTGTTTCAATTGAAAGATTCATTTTGGAAGGAATCAGGCTTGGTATCAAACCACGCTTTTTCAAAAGCTTCCTTTTGCCCTCTAGATGGCGCTGATTTAAGGTTATGAAACAAGAGTTTTATGGAAAAAATTGTCTTAAACAGCATGAATGCCAGCAAATTCTTCAGAAATACGTCATTTTTAATACAAATAAACGACTGATACAAGTGACCTGCGTCGGCATCAATATTTTTGAAGATCAGGAACGTTCTCTTTTATATCCGCACAATTGTGCTGCTCAGGTCGCAAAGGGTGGAACTGTGGTGTAGTGTTCTAGGTTACACACGACTTGAAAGTTACTTATTTGATGGGAAAGGAGACGGAAGCTCACCTGACACAAACTAGAAACATTTATTTTACGGGAGCTTCACGTACATTAATCCAGCAGACCAAACACAAACAATATTCAGACAATCACAGCAGAACTAAAATCAGGAGACAGACATTGAAGACTAATAAGAAGGCATCAAAAGACAATATGGCGAGGCAGCAACCTCTTTTAATAGTCACTTGTCTAGTTGGCGCAGCGCCTCAGCCAATCAATAAGCGCCACTCCACGGCATTTTCCGACATGTGGAATATTGTTTGTCATGGGCATAAACTACTCTACTAAGTATTCCCCATACATTTCGATGGGATTAAAGTCCGGACTGTAAGAAAAATAATCAAGAACTATTGTATTACTGGTTTTAAACAACTGTGGAGTTGACCTTGATGTATGGACTCACTTTCAAATGGGTTTCAAGGTTGAAATTCAACCTTGAAACCACGTCTAAACAGCATAGTTGTGTTATTTGGGTTGTAGCAAACTAATTACAAACCATTTTTTGTTTATTAATATAAATAAGCAAATGTATAAAATAATTGTTAACAATATCTACTTTCAAATAACTAAGATTAATGTTATTATTATTTTTTAAAATATATATTATTTGGATTTACAATACAATTATCACAGTTAGAGCAGGCAGAGTTTGACCCAAACCAACCAAACACTTTTTCTATAAATTTATGATTTAATACAAAGTTCTGGTATTTTAATAGAAAACATTAATTGAATAAAAAATTGCTATTTATATAAAACATATTCTTACTATGTTACTGGTAATAAATAAAATTTCCACTTTTCGTTAATAAACTATAAAAAGCTATATTACAATGAATTTAATGTATTTTTGTATACAAAAATATAATTTTTTTTTTCGACGAAGTGCTTTTCGACCTTGGTGAAATTGTTCACAGACCCCTTTTTTCTAAAAAAAAAAAAAAATCAAACTGTATCGGTGAGCCATTGCCTTGTATGGTAAAATATGGAAACTTGTTACATCTACTGGCCAAACGTTTATGAAAAAAAAGGGCATGATATGCTACACATTTACTAAAGTCGTCAAATATGAAATGGCATGCTTTATATCTTTCAATTTCTTTATATCTCTCGTTTTCATTGAAAGATAATTTAGATCCAATATATTTGGAAATTCCAATATGTACGTTCCAACGTTATTTTATTACTTAAAAAAATCTTGTTTTCATTGAAAGATTTTTTAAGGTATCATGCTCGGTATCAAACCACGTTTTTTCTATAACTTCTTTTTGCCCTTCAGATGACGCTGTTTTAAGGTTATGAAACAAGAGTTTTATGGAGAAAAAAAATTGTCTTAAACAACACGAATACCAGCAACTACTTCAAAAATACGTCATTTTTTTGTTTTTGCAAATAAACGACTGATACAAGTGACCTGCGTCGGTACCAATATTTTAGAAGAAATCGGAAATCGAAAATTAACTGAAGAGCTTCTGCGCGAAGCGCGGGCGGGCTTTCTCCTTCATCAAAAACATCCCAAGAAGGTGTTAAGTTTGACGTGGAATAGATCTGGACAGGGTCCTCGCTGTGAAACTTGGTGCCACAAGGGCGTTGCAGAGCAGGATATAAGACATCTGAAAAGAAACAAAATAGGTATAAAATACAGAATACATGGACATAACGGGTACAAAACAATATGCAGAAGCATCGCCAAAATAAATCGGTCAATATTGACATGCAAGTCAAAGTTACCAATCAGGATCGTGATGGATCGTCCTAGGACGCTTAAATTTTTGTTCGACAATGGGGTCATAGTCTGCAATTTGTCTTAGGTTGTCATATTTGCTGTTCTGCAGTGACGTGTTGTAATTGTGTGATGCAGTGAGAATGGTAGTGTCGATGGTGTCAATCCCAAGGTCTTTGTGTATAATGGAGTTCCTAACAAACCATGGGAAGTTTGTGATTCTGCGTAGTGCTTTGTTCTGAAAAGTTTGAAGTTTCTTTCTGTGTGTTCTTCTGACTGCAGCCCAAGCCGGAGAGGCATACAGCAGAATTGGTCTGATCAAGGTCTTGTAGAGCGTGAGCTTGTTTTTGAGTATTTTTGAAGATCTGGAACATTCTCTTTTATACCCGCACAATTGTGCTCCTCAGGTCGTAAAGTGTTAGCAAAGGAACTGTGGAATATTGTTTGCCATTGGCATAAACTACTCTAGTAAGCATTCCCCAAACATTTCGATGGGATTCAAGTCCGGACTGCAAGAAAGATAAACAAGAACTATGCTATTACTGGCTTTAAACCACTGTTGAGTTGATCTTGATGTATGTATCGACTCACTTTCAAACAACATTTTATATGTTGGTATTCAACGTTGAAACCACGTTTAACCCTTTTAGTCCCAGTGATGCCATTTGGCATCATCACCTTCAATATTTTTTTTCTAAATTTTTTTTGTCCCGTTGTGACATCCAAACACACATCATTCGATTCTTCATACTTTGTTCTATTAGACAATATTTTACATTAATCTCAATGGAAATCAGAACTACTATTTTTTTATTCAGAAAATAGCTAGCAAGCGTTTCACCTGATTTTTGAAAAGTTCACTTCAGTTCCTCATATTTAAAACGCAATTTAAACTATTTCGGTTAAAATAATTATTAATTTTTTTTAATAATATGGTCAGATACCTTAAAACATATAACTCGAAGTGTCTTTAGGTAATATATATTTATATATATTTATTTTTTGTTTTCCACAGATAAAAAATTTTGGCATTATTTCAAAAACAATATAAAATTTTTAAATGATTTTTTTCTTATGGAAATCTTATTTTTGACCTAAAATATAAGCTTATTTTGTGAATATCAGATGTTTCTGTAGTGTAGTAAGCTTATGAGCTTAGAGCTCTCGGCTTTAAAATTGATAAAGTGGCCCAACTTAAAAACTTCAGAACTAAATTTCCCTACCCGATATTCCAAATTACGCTCTCCGACAAAAAGCAAGCTGCCGAACTCTACAAACTTGAACTATTTATGCATATGAAAGTTTCTGTTGAAGTGTATCTCAGGCCCAAACATCCTATGCAATGCTACAACTGTCAATCGTTTTTTCATCACTCTTCTGTCTGCAAAGCGCAGCCGAGATGTGTAAAATGCGCTGGAAATCATCCCACCAATGAATGCACCAAAACTCGCGAAACCACCCCAAAATGCTCTAACTGCGGCGCGAACACACGGCCTCAAGTAGGTCGTGTCATAACCGACCGAAATTAAATTTAACCGGTAAATTCGACCGCTCAGATCACATCTCTTGCGCTAATAACACATCGCGTAACTTGCCAAATCCCGGATAACCCGAATAATAGCCATAACTTCCAAACTATGATTCAAAATTTAATCGAAACCTTTTCTAAAAGTCTTGAGCATCAACAACAACAAATCAACCAAATTTCTCAGCAATTCAACCGTTGCGTTTAATAATATTATGAAACTTATTGAAAAAATCACCGCCAAAAATTAGGCCCGCCTACTTTTTTGGCCACTCCCATGTAACTTTTATTTTTCCGACTGGATCTTTGCTAGTTTTTAAGACTTCAGCATGGGTTCGACGAGAGTCTGGGATTCTCATAGAGGACCCATGGATGCGTCTTTCCTGCACTAGCTGCTGATCCTTTCCGCAACTCTTCCGCCCTTCTTTTTCTGATCCGTTTCTTAGATTGACTCGTTCTGATCCGTTCGATCTTTGGAGGGGTGATGTTCGTCGTGTCGGCTCGTCACGTCGTGCTTAAACTACGTTTTTCCATATTCATGCATTTTCATTACGGAATCCAATCGTTCATGTTATTAACGCCCTGATGATATGGAGACGATAGCGGCTCCGCCGCTAGTTCTTCGTGACTTTTAAATGCGTAGCTAGCGAGATCAGAATCGAAATTCTTCTATTTTCAAACAATTTTGATTAATGCCAAGATTTTTTAAAAAACTTAATGCACTGAAAAATGTATAATTATGTCGCAACTTATTTATTCCAATAAAACCTATTCCTTTTACTAGAATCAATTTAACCGATACCCGTTGCACATGCAACCTGAAATTACATAAAACTAGATGGCGCTGATTTGCGACTGCATTACTACAAAGAGCCTTCCATCCGTATTGGGGTAAACCAAAAATAGAAATTTTGAGGTCCTCGTTTGGAAATTGACGATTAGAATGCAATTAAAATGCAAGATCATTTGTTTTCACTTGGATGTACTGCTAAGACACGGGCTGTTTTAATATCTATGGCAACGTTACATGACTGTTGAATTCAAGGTTATAGAAATTCATATTTCTCCAAAAACTTATTCTCGATCTATTCGGCCTACGAATGAACTATTCATTCGAATAGGGAACTATTGTTGTTTAAGGAACGATATATCCAACCACTAATAAACCTAAGGGCATTCGAATGACGTCATGTTGTCTTAGATAACGTCCTGAATGATATTCAAGTCAAGACCAGAGACATTACATAGAATGGACTGCGTATTGGCAAACCTAAAATGTCATCATCATCTAACTTACACAGTCACATGACTGTGTCGCGTTTGGCTCCCAAGTATGGCGAGTTTTCCACAACGACCTGAACACATGAGGCCGGCAATCTAATGGTATGATAAAGAAGCTTGGAAAGGAACAAGGATGAATCGTAGTTTTTTAAGATCTTCTTAATAGATATCAGATTACGACGACGTTTAAACAATTGCAGGGGACCTGGCAGCGAAGCTGCCTCCACCCCTAGTATAGCAGGAAAATGATGGATGGCGAAATTAATATGGGTTGGCAGCCGAGGCAAAGGCTGTGCGAAATTAAGGGCTGAAAATTTCGAAAAGAGCTGACATCTTATCAGCTTTCGTAGAGCATTTGGCGAGAACCGCCACTTTCTTGCGAAAAAGTTCGATATCGCCAAAGACGTCATGGATTGCGTCACTCACGGCACGAAGAGAGTCCAATAGGGAGGCAGTTTCGGCTCGAAACTTTTGGGAGTCCGAGAGATGCTGCCCCCTGGCGGCATGCGCTGGCTCCTCCCTCTTATTGAATCGTGGTCGCATTGGGCAGGATGCGCAAGAGCTCCAGTGCGCTCCTTTACAATTTGCACGTATTAGAATCTTGGTGTCTTGTTTGATGGGTGCGGGTGTCATGGCCTTGGCCACAAAAACGGCACCGTGGGCCCATCGAACGGAAGTGGGTAGTGTGTCCGTAGTGCTGACAAGAGTAGCACTGCGGAATTCTCGATTTTTTCTTGTAGGGCTCGATGGTGACCGTGCAGTCAAGCAGGCGACGAATGTTAAAAGCCGCCTTGAAGCTCCCCGTCCTCACAATCAAAATTTGAAAGTAGGGGGGGGGGGGACTTGGTGTTGACACGGGTGAGCTGGACTACTTTGGTGGTAATGAATCCTAGGGCGTTAACCGCATCGGAGATTTTGTCAATAGCAGTGTCGCAAGGGAGCCCCTTGACGACAAGTTTTAGGATTTTGTCTTTCCGGTTGTTATGCCGGAAGTAACCAGTATTGGTGTCCTTTAGGATATTAAGGACTAAGTCTTCCTCAGATGTTGTTTGAGGGAAGATCTTAAGAAATTGGAAGCACCGCCGGTACTTGATACTCTCACCGCCGGCAAGGGCGATTTTCTCGCAGATGGACTGGCCCAGGTCTCCTCCGAAGAAGAGAATGGGCAATGGAATTTGTAATTTGACAGGGACGTCGTCCGCGAGCCGGGGCTCGACGTGTCATGGCGTCAGGGACCTCCGTGGCCGGATTAGGTTTGACTTTCTTGGTGTCAGGTTCCGTCAATATATCGAATTTATTGGAGACTGGAATATTTGCCACGAGCCGAGGCTCAGTAATCTCCATAGGCTCATCTATGAAGCCAATCTCAATATCTTCTAAAAGTTTGGGCGACCATTCAAACGTGCTATTATTGACCATCTCCATCCAAAATTCCTTAGGTAATTCCGGCACAAAAATCTTCATTCGTCAAAGATATTCACGGGCCGTGGAATAGTTTTTAGATTTGTAGAAGAGTGGAGTAGTGTTGTCAAACTGACGTCTGATCTGCACCGTCTCAAAACAGAGAATCCCTGATCAGTGATGAGTGGTCGTGAGGGGCCATCCATAAATGATGTCACGCTTGAAGGGGGGGGGTTCACTTAGCTGTGACACTTTGTGACAAGGGGGAGGGGGGGTTACAAGAAGTGTGACATCACAAAAAAAATCAGAAAAAAAGTTCATTCTTGCTTTGGTATGGATGTTGCCGGTTGCCCCATACAACCAAACCTACTTATGACCTTTATACTGCCCTTCAGTGCAAAGTGTGTTGGCTAAACGTATTTGTAAGATTTGTGGCATGTATTTTGCATCACACGTCATGCTGAAAAAGCATTTTCATGCAGATCATAAAACTGAAGGAAAAGTTTTCCCAGAAGTTGCGCGAGTGAGGCCGCTACGAATAGCTGCGCGCAGACAGAGAGAGTTCATGGCTAATTGCTCTCAGCGAAAATGTTGAGGTTGCCGATTGGATGGACGAGGATGGTATTGATATTAGATGACTTACTATTCCCGAGGAGGATGACAACAATATGCCTGTAATCTCAATGAATGACCACACGTCTTCTCCCTGAGAGGAAGATTCCTCCCAGGGAGTATGTTCATCTGTTGAAAGTAAATAGTTCAAAGATCCAGTACCTTAAAACCCTGCTTTCTATACATTAACTCTTTTCTATGCAAATTTTTTTTATGAGTGTGACACTTTGTGACATAGGGGGGGGGGGGAGAGGGGGTATGGTGACGTGTGACACTTTGTGACATAGGGAGGGAGGGGGTCAAAAATATGGAGAAAAAGTGTGACATCATTTATGAACAGCCCCTGATCAGTGAATGTGAAGTAGATATCAGATTTTGCTTTTTTACGCCTATTTAAGATTACTTGAACAATTGAGTTACGTGGATTCTTTATTAAAAATTAATTTAAAAGAATACTTAATAGGTTTTTGTAGAGTGTTGCTGCAATATAAGTTGATTATTGACACGGTGTAATATTTTCAGCTGTTAATGTTCAGGTCAGGCCATTATTTTAATTGACTTGGTCCAAAAGATTAATTATAATAGATTAATTATATAAGATGATTCTTCAGTATAAAAGAACCTTTGGATTAAATTCTCTCGATAAAAAATATGGTTAATAAATAACACAATTTTTCTATAAGTATCCTCGGGAGGATGTAAGAACCTTGAATTCAACATTAATCATGTAACGTTACTATATATATATATTAAAACAACCAGTGTCCTATCAATACATCCAAGTGAAAGTCCATCTTGAAGTCCATCTTGCATTGTACCAAAATCTAATCGTCTGTTTCAACCCGAGGTACTCAAAATTTATATTTTTGTTAACCCCAGTGGGGAAGGAAAGCTCTTTTTAGTAATGCAGTCTCAAATCAGCGCCATCTAGTTTTATGTAATTTCAGGTTGCATGTGCAGCGGGTTTCGGTTTAACTGATTCTGGTTAAAAGAATAGGTTTTTATAATCTATTGACGGAAAATGGGGATTTTAACCTTTTATACCCCAACGTTCCTCTTGTGGAACATATTATTTAACCTCCTTTATAGCCCGGAATAATTTTAGATGTGAAAAATTAAATTACACGAAAAGCGAATTTTAAAAAATCGTTGTACATTTTTTTAGGAGTATGGCATTGATGCTGTATAAGGCAACTTTTCCGGTAAAACTCTTAAAATTTTAGTCTCATAACCTTAAATCAGCGCCATCTGAAAGGGTCTTAAAGTGTTAATGATTACTAGCAACGTAAGTAAGAATATTTTGGTGGTGGGAGAAGATAGTATATTTTAATATAATTCAATCGGGACATTAAAACAAGATGCGCATTACTTTCTTCATTGTAAACTAGCGGTAACACTTACGGTATTGCTTGCCTTTTGGTCAAAAATAAGATGTTTAGTGGGTTCTTTCAAGCTCCGCCTGCATAAAATTACTTGAAAGTTTAAAAATACTTTCACGAAAAATATTTCATAATCCAGTTATTTCCCCATAACACGCTCTGCCAACTATTGAAACGAAATCGTCTTTTATTGAAGAATAACTGTAATAATCATATTAAAAATCCAAATACTATATAAATAATTTAAAAATAAAATTAATCTAACCAAATCTTATTACCAAAACCACTAATACATTATTAACTCTTTCCTCACAAACAGATGTTTCCAGGCAAGAATCAATAGTACATTGTCCAAAGTCTTAACCATTAATGACTTCTAATAAAGCCCTAAAAATCGATCCCAAAAGGTCATTGTACTCATCACGAATATTTTTAACGCATGGCTCCAACACTACTACTTTCCGACTAAATGGAAAAAAAACGTTATAATACTTTTTAAAAAACCAGGCAAAAGCCCACTTTGCCTTTAACAACAAAGAAACAGTGGGAGCCGTGTTTTTAGATATTGAAAAGCTTTTGATAGCCTCTGACATGAAGGTCTAATTATAAAACTTGTCAAACAAAACATACCAAACCACTAATACATATTATTAACTCGTTTCTCGTTTCTCACAAACAGTTGTTTCCAGGTAAGAATAAATAGTTCATTGTCCAAAGTCTTAACCATTACCGGCGGAGTCCCGCAGGGAAGCACCTTGAGTACCACTCTATTAAATCTGTATATAAACGATTTCCCTACTCAGACTGTATTACTGCCCAGTTCGCGGATGATACGGCCATACTAGCCAAATCTAAACATGGTTATATAGTCTTTGACGAATTACAAACAACTCTATATTTAATTGAAACTTGGCGTGAAGATTGGAGAGTCAGAATTAATGCACAAAAGAGTGTCTCAGTCCTCTTTAGAAAGCACAAAACATTGAGAAATTACGACACCGATCTTGAGATACTTAATACTGATATCAGAAATGAGCCCCATACCAAATACCTCGGAGTACATTCGGACAGCAGGCTCCGCTTTAAAGAACATATTAAGCAAACAATACAAAAGCCACAGGTGCCAGCGTCAGTCTAAATCTCATCATTGGGAAACACTCCAAAATGTCTCTTAACAACAAGGTTTTACTTTATAAGTCAATGATATAAGGCCAATTTTACTCTACGCCTCTCCAGCATTGGCCGCTGTTCGCAAGACACACAGATACAAACTATAAATATTTAAAAATAAAACCCTGAGAAGAATGACAAATGCTCCTTGGTATGTGCGAAATAAGATCCTTCACAGAAACCTTAATATTGATTTTACTGACTCAGCATTCTTTCTGCCTCACAAAATTACAAAACCTCTATTGATATATCAGCTTATGTGAACCTTAAAGTCATTATCGCTTACGATCATATAGTTAAACAAAAATAGAAACCGTTCATCACGACCCTTCTTGGTAATATCGAAATGACAGTTAAGTTTTTCCTTAACTAATATTATTTTTACTCTGACAAGTTGCACTTTGACTAGCATTGTTGTGTCCTGTTGCTTGACGTTATGTATTCATTGACCTTTTTGCACTAATTTGGTGTTCATTTTCATTGTTTATCCCTTTCCGACCGGGCTCGCACGATCGTGCGGGTAGTAAAGAGATGAATGTTCAAGCTCTTCAAAAATATCGATATCGAAACAGCTGACTTACCATTCGTTATTTGTATAACAAAAACGACTTTGTTTTTAAGGAGTTGCTGGCATAGATGCTGTTTAACGCATTTTTCTCGATAAAACTCCAAATTTAGTCTCATAATTTTAAATCAGCGCCACGTGACCGCCGGTCGAAAAGGGTTGTATTAGACATGCCTATTGCCTATCGTTGTGACCTGGGGTCTCTCCTACGGGTTTTCCACAGTATTTTTATATGGACTTTTAGTTTATTTTCAGAAATCACAAACGCTCTCCCATTTTGGAGTGTCTTAGATGGAGAAGTAAGGATGCTTCGCGTCGGCACTTAGTATTGTTAATTCGATCTCCTCTCCGATTAATCTTAGTCATTAGAAAGTAGATAGTTGTGACAATTATTTTACACATATGAAGAGTACACGGGAAGAACCGATTGATTTATTAGGCGTACGCCCGCAATTGTCTGCTTGGCGGCAGAAAATCACCCCCCTCCCCCCCCAAAAAACACCTAATTTTTTATCCTATAAAGATTTTGATGTATAAATACACTTTAAAATACAATAAAAATTCATATTTCTCCAAAAACTTATTCTCGATCTATTCGGTTTACGTATGAACTATATCGATGGTTAAGGAACGTTACCTCCCACCACTAATGAGGGAATTCGAATCAGGTAAAAATATGCAGGCAGAGTTTGACCGAACCAACCAAACATCTTATTTTTGACCAAAAAAGCAAGCAATACCTCACGTGTTAACGATAGATTATCAATGAAGAAAGGAATGCGCATCGTATTTTAATGTCCAAATTCAATAAAATGAAAATAAAACACACTATCTCCTCCCACCACTAATTGGGGAAAATTCGAATAAAGATATGTTGCGTTAGATTCCGATTAGGAAACATATATCCTTTTAATTGCATCTTGATTGATATCAAGATTTTTTTAAATCATCCTAGAGATCAATGGTCTACACATTTAAGCTTTTTTATTTCTATAAATTTATAATTTATTTTAAAGTTCTGGTATTTTAATAGAAATAAAAAATTGCTCTTTATATAAAAAATATTCTTGCTATGTTACTGGTAATAATAAAAATTCCCACTTTTCGTTAATAAACCAAAAAGAGCTATATTACTATAGCTAGAGGAAAAAATATTTATTTATTTTTTATATTTATCTGATGTGATTTTGCTATGTTGCTTCCATGTTAGATTTCAACAGGAAAAAAAATCATTTGCATTTGTAAAATGCGATATATTTGCCCTTTCTACAGGCTAGAAATTAAATAATGCATTTTTTAAAATTAAATAATACGTTAAAACAACTAAACGGCGTAGTGTAGTATGTCGTGCAAGCAGAAACTCAGCTCCCTACGAAATTCTCCGCATGAGGTCGCTCGTTTCTGCAGTTATGATACAAGCTCTATTCTTCACAGCAAAGCTCCTAGTTAACTTTTGTTTTTAAACACGAATTTCAAACTAATTTTTTAAAATAAATATTGACTTTTTAAAGAACTGATTGACTACCTTTGACGATTTAGTTAAATTTTATCTGATGACAAAACCCCAATAATTCCCTTAAAAAAAGGTCTGACATAACCCTTTACAACCTGAGCTACGCAATTGTACGGAAATAAATGAGAATGTTCAAGCTTTCAAAAATATTGATACCGACGCAGGTAACTTGTATCCTTATTTTCGTAACATTTTTAGACCGGCGCGGCGGTCAGATAGCGCTGATTTAAAACTATGAGACTAAATTTAGAGTGTTATCGAAAAATATGCGTTAAACAATATCAATGCCAGCAACTCCTTAAAAACAAATTCATTTTAATACAATTTATACAAATAACGAATGGTACAAGTCAGCTGCTTCGGTATCGATAATTTTGAAGAACTTGAACATTCTCTTTTATTCCCGCAGGATTGTGACAGCCCGGTTGGAAAGGGATAAAAATGGCGTATTTCTTAAGAAGTTGCTGGTATTGATGCTGTTTAATCATTTTTTGATAAAACTCTTAGCATTCCGGAACACTCGGGTAAATATTAATCACCGCATCAGTATAATTCTTGCTCAACCACCATCGTAAGCACCGTTTTTAGCTTTGAAGGGAAATATCTGTTTTTGGAAAAAATGGTGCGGAATATCGTTATAGTATCGATGATGAAAGGTCTCTTTTTGTGATGGGAAGACTTTTTTGAACAGATCATTCCTTTTTCTTATTGCCCCTCAAGAAAATTTAGCGCTAACATTCCACACGTGCGTCTATAGCCATTCGGATATAAATTGATGATTTCTTGCTTAATCCTCAGGCGAAATATTCTAATGAGTATTTTTAATACATAACACTTTTAGGTGTGTTTTTTTTTGGCAACAAACTATTGACAGACAACAGAACGGAAAAGCGAAAGCGATGGAACTTGATTTGTTATCATTTACTTTTTATTAATTTATATTTTATTTTTACTCCAATTTCCTAGAAAAAATTAAAACAAGAAAAAAGTTTTCGTGGCAGTTATTTTGTCCAATATATATTTTAAAGGGAATATTTGTAAATTGTCGTCAATTTTTGTCGACTCAGAGTTTTAAGTTTTGCAAGTCAGGAATTTCCTGACGAGAAAACTATTACATTTTTCAATATGGAATTAGAAGTCGCATTGAAAGTGGGATTTCTTTATGTACCTCCACAACATTTCTTAAGAGTAAGTACATTCGCTGAAAGATACCTAATGTTCCTGACCACATGTATATCTGAAAAAAAAAACATAAAAATATTCTTAATTCTCTTTTGAAGTACAAAAACTTTCTCTCATTGTCTTATTCTATGCATTTTGTATCTTAAATCATACTTTTGTTATTTTTAATCATACATTATTTGCCATTCTAATTAACATTTCATTATGGGGTAGTTAGCCCATTGGTGTTTTTAAGATGACTTTTTTAGGTTTGACAATTATGAATCAAATATCTGATCCACACAGGTTGAAGGTTCTTGATGTAAAATCACATAAAACTTGTTAAACTTTTTACAATTTTTACTTTTAACGAAATAATTGAAAATGACACTTTTCAGAATCGAAATTGTTGTACAACTGACTCTTCTCAGGATATTTTTTTTAAAATGAAGTATTAGGTTACTAATAATCTGACAGGGCTGCTGTCGTCAAGCAGATTTGGCGGGTTTCTAGTGGGCAATTAATTATTTTTGTGTCAATACGCCATTTTCTGGTGAAATGCATTTAGGTAAGTGGGTGTTTTGGTAAGAAGGTGTTGCACACAGTAGAATTTTCAGTGTTTTTTCCTCATTTTGTAGAGTTCCAGTTTGTTCTGAGAGTGTTGAACGTTAGTATTATAGATGGTGCTTATTAAATTGCAGAGTTTTTTCTAGATATTTATAAATCGCCCTGAGCTTATTTTAAAACAAAATAACCTAAAACCAAACAAAATTATCTGTATCCCTCCCCAAAAAAACGTGCCTGGTGCTCCAAACTAATGTTTAGGATGTATTGTATGCCATACTAGCCAAATGTGCGGTCCATTTGGTTTGTTTTGTCATAGCATCCCGAGCATAGCCTTAACAACCAGTTTGGTGAACTATTGTTAATGTATCGTCATCAATGAAGTCTTTACCATAAGGGCACACAGGGCCCCCATTCTCAGGGGGCCCCGAAGGAACGACAATTTCTCTCACACATTTATTCTCAAAACATATTTAACGGGCACGTTACATTTTCTTCAAAAAACAGTAATCTTATCAGAAGGTATTTACAAGGCATATACTACGCCATTATATCGATGACTGCACCTATTCGATCCTATATCGATGACTGTACTAATTAATAATATTTCCAATCACATCCTACCTAATTTACAAAGTACGCTATCTAGCGATCACTCACGCAATCACTCCGATTCCAAAGTAAAGCTGCACCGCCGAACAAGAAGAAACCTAAATGTTGACATTGTTTATGGTTGAATTGTGCAATTTTTTCTCAGTTTCGTCAAAACGACGGAAAGTGTTGACAGATCATTTCATTCAACCAATCACCACACCCAATCGCCACAATCATCATTGAATGAGTCACTAGAAAAGAAGCCCAAAGCCTAGCAAAATAAAATGGGAAACCATGGTCGTTGTAAGTAAACTTTACGAGTCTCTGATCAGTTATGTCAATATCGCAGGCAATAATTTTGATCAGTACGAAACGGCTGTTAAAGATAAAAATCCAAAATGCTGACTACAAAGATACATCGTGAACGAAAAAGATTTCGCTCAGCACACGTATCACTTTTTTTAGGGATCTTTAGAGACTGCGCTGTTGAGAGACAAGGAGAAGTTTCGTGTAGATACTTTCATTCCCATAATTGACAAATTAAATACACATAAAAAAAAACGTCCGGCAGCATACCAAGATATTGATAATCGATTTAGTTTTCTTTGACAGTTAACAACAATTGAATAGGGTGAGTTGACCAAAAAAATGCAAAGAATTTGCAGAGTTTTATCATGAAAAAATTAATGCAGATGAGATTAAAACAGAATATTTTTATTTAAGCTAACATTTAAAAATCATAGCAAAGCAATCAGCGGATTTTTTTAATATCTCTACCTTACATAACCTAATAAAATCAGATAAATTCGAAGAAGCTTTTTCAAACATAGAAATTGCTATAACAGCAGCTTTTCGCAGCTTAAGAGAATAAAAAATGAATTGCAAACAACGTTACAAGAACGGCTGAGTAATTTGTCAATTATGTGCATAGAAAATGATATCCTTCAAAAAATTGACTTTGATATAAATAAAGATTTTGCTCAGCATAAATCCCGAAAGAAACCGCAATCGTAGTCAAAACACCAGCACCATTCTAACACCATTAATGACATATTATATCATACTGTATTTGATTACCTATAATAAATTATCATACTCAGTAAAAAATGTTATAAGATTTTTTTAATTTCCAAAAGGGCCCCAAATTATTGTGTGCCCAAAGGCTCCAGCCTAGTTTAAGACGGCCCTGATCGTCATGAAATCCAACAGTGGAGCAAGTCGCCAGGATGGCAATCTTTCAAAAATGCGTCAAAAAGCACCTTAGGTTTTAAATTCATCAGTTCTTTTGGTAATTGTAATTACAATTCTTCGGGTTTTTTTTTCCTTTTTTTACACTCGAGTATAAAAACATCAATTATGCAAAAGTTTTAAAGAAAAACAACTAATTTTCAGACTGTTTGTGTTTTTGTTATTGGTCAACTGAATTTCATGCAATAATATTTGTTGTTAAAAAGTCACTTTGTACTTCCAATTAAAGGTTAGTGCAGTAAACTTTTGTAAGTTTTATAATTGTTATAAGTATTTTTGGTAATAAATATTTTCTAAAATATATTTCTTGTTTCATGCTCAGAAGGTTAAATTAAAGGTAGGTGGACACTGTTTTATAAACACACATTTATCTCTTTAAAATAAAAATTATCTTTTTTTAACTTGCCTTTTTTTTCATGATTACTTTATAAATAATCAGCTGAATTGAAGCAAAATTGTTTACTTGCATATTTCTTTTAGAAAACATGGACAAAAAAGTATTGTGCATTGTATAGTGCAAGTAATCATGGAATTCAACGAATTGAGTTATTTGAGACTGAAGAAGCATTTACAAAATTGAGTCCATCAAAAATTGTACCTTTAACTGACTGCTGGAAAGTTACCCCTCTGCCTCAGAAAAATCAACCTAATGTATTTGAGGTAAAAGCCGTTCTTTCTAATAAAGATGTTAATGAAACACTAACTTTAATATATTTTGCTTACACATGAGTGGAAGTATTTGATGAATATGCTATTAAAGAAGATATATACTAAATTATAAAACATAGAAAGTCAACAATTATGATAAAGCTGTTTGATTTTTTTTTTTTTTTGTTAAGTGCTTGATTATGTACAATTTTAAAAGTGATAATTGTATGATTATTTGTTTGCTTTTTGTAGGGTAGATTGACCAGTGAATGAACATTTAGTAAATATAATTTAAAAAATAACGATTGAAAATCATTCAACTATATGGATTGGCAACACTGACTTACTCCCATGTAGTAGAAAGCTATCTGACAATGGTTGGTTGTCCTGGTCATTATATCCTGGTGTTCATTCACTGGCGTACATGACGCCTTAAATGTCATTCACTGGATAGTCTACCCTATTGCTTACTAAAAAAAGATGGGGTATTTACATTCTTGTGTAAGCTTTTTTTTATGGATGTTTATCATATGCTGCTTTGGTAATCATAAACCTCTTTTGTCCGTAGGCTTTTATGTTCTGAATGTGAAACATATTTTATGATTGGCTTTGTCACCCTTATTTTTTTCGCTGGTATCAAAGCCATAGTTTTTTTTTTTTTTTAATTCCTTTAATGGAGGCTATTTTATGTTTTTTTCTTCCATCAGTCTGTATTTTCTAGTAAAAAAAGACCATTGCCAACTGTATTAAATCTTTCATGGTTGGAAACATAATTTTTTTAAAAGAAAATTAGCCCTGTTCATTTTTGCCCTGACTGGGGTCTCTAATGTTAATTTATTTCTACGAAGAACCAAATTTTGGGGTCCTATTATTTCGACTATTTCTGAGGAAGTCTTTGGTCACATGTCTATTGATACAATTGCTTACCTGGAGACAACTTGACTGATCAAAGAAACTCTGAAATTGTATGAATACTAGCTATACTTAGTTATGCCTCTTTCACTCCAACATGGAGCATAGGGCCTCCATCATGGTCCGCCACCTCACCCTGTTGGCTATGATGGTCTTAATCTCTCCCCATGACTTGTTAAGGTCTTTCACTTCGTTGTTAATTGTTCGACGCCACATTGTTTTCGGCTTGAATACTAGCTATAAATGTGACAAATTATATATTAAACTAATTTTCGGATATATTTCTGTAATTTTATTCATATCAAACAACTCTGGTCATTATTCATTGAAAATTTGCTGCATTTTGAATGATTTATTTTTTCATTTTTGAAGTTTTCTTTCCAATGACATTATAGATTGTTTTTGAAAACTGCATATATTAACTATAACATCCCTTGTTAGTAAACAAAAGCTATTGATTTAGTTTGGTTAAAATCAACATATATTATAATGTTCTTTCCTTCAAAAACTGTTATTATTTGTAAAACGTGTTGAAATGCCTTGGAACATTTCAATTAATAGGGTGTCCAGGTGTCAGGAATTGTACTTATGCATTATGCTTTACATTGTTGAAAATCTAATGTGAGTCCATTACAAATCACCCAGACCTGTTGCTCAACATTTTTGATTTTCCTAATTTTTTTACCAAATATTTCCTAATACTAGGTGAGTTTAAAGCCAAAGTAAAAAAATTTTATCATAATTTTTTTTGGCGGTCATTTTAAATTTTCTTCAAAGCCGATTTTTGGGTGAAAACTGCTTTCGCTTAAATGCATATAACTCTGTTGATTTTATAGATATCAAGTCGGAATAAAAAAGAAAATGGTCAGAATGATGCTATAAATAGTTTGCCAGCGCATAATATTACCAAATTAGTGGGGAAGAGGGAGATAAAAAAAAATTACAACTGGAAAATTAAAATTCATTAAAACGGGAGTTTTAGCGCTGAAAATAAGGTAAAAGGAAAAGACTCGCCTTAGATATTTTTTTCCTGTGTAGACCAGTTATAGAACTACTTGTTGTAGAAGTTTAAAGATTGAGGAATTTTTCTTTATTTTTTTTTAAATTTTCAAAATTGCTGAAAATCGTATTTTCGCCACTTTTAACGTAAAATATCTCAAAAAGGACCGAGTGTGTAGTACAACTTTATGATATAAAAAATGTGTATTGTATTTCTTACTTGTTCCAGCGATACTGTGCTTCAAAAATTGTCAAAAACTGCATTTTCCCATTTTTTAAGGTTGAATATCTCAAAAGGAACTAAGTGAAAATATTTGAAATTAATGCAGGTAGTACCTCTTTATGACATGAACATGTGACAAAAATTTTGTACTGTATTTTGAACTGTTTCCAGAGGTACAGTTCATCAAAGTTGGGCAAAATCTGTACAACAGACCCCTCAAAATGTAACAGGTTTCAATGGTGAAATTCCGTGAATGGGATGCGAATATTTAACTGAAATATTAATTGAAATGTTCTAATCATTTAATAAATTTAATTTAGGCAAGACACATTTACAAAAAAAAACACACATTTTTTTCCTAAATTCAAGTTTGTCTTGTCTAATAAATTTAATTTTGACAAGACAAACTTGAATTTAGGATAGTTTTTTTTTTGTAAATGTGTCTTGCTTAAATTAAATTTATTAAATGATTAGAACATTTCAATTAATTTTTCAGTTAAATATTCGCATCCCATTCACGGAATTTTACCATTGAAAACTGTTACATTTTAAAGGGTCTGTTGAACAGCTTTTGCCCAACTATGATGAACTGTACCTCTTGAATCAGTTCAAAATACAGTATAAAAGTTTTGTCACATGTTTATGTCATAAAGAGTACAACCTGTATTAATTTCAAATATTTTCACTTAGTTCCTTTTGATATATTCAACTTTAAAAAGTGGGAAAATGCAGTTTTTGACCATTTTTGAAGCACTGTATCTATGGATGTAGTCAGAAATACATTACAAAATTTTTATCACATGTTTATCTCAAAAAAATTGTACTACCTGTATCAATTTCAAATTTTTTCACTCGGTCCTTTTGAGATATTTTACGTTAAAAGTGGCGAAAATACGATTTTCAGCAATTTTGAAAAATTGTAAAAAAAAAATAAAGAAAAATTCCTCAATCTTTAAACTTCTGCAACAAGTTATAGTGCTATAACTGGTCAATGCAGGAAAAAAATATCTAAGGCGAGTCTCTTTTCCTTTTACCTTATTTTCAGAGCTAAAACTCCCATTTTAAGCGAATTTTCATTTTTCAGTTGTAATTTTTTTTATCTCCCTCTTCCTCACTAATTTGGTAATATTATAGGCTGGCAAACTATTTATAGCATCATTCTGATCATTTTCTTTTTATTTCGTCTTGATATCTATAAAATCAACCGAGTTATATGCATTTAAGCGAAAGCAGTTTTCAGCCGAAAATCGGCTTTGAAGAAAAGTTAAAATGGCCACCCAAAAAAATTCTGAGCTCCAAAAAAGTTTTTACTTTGGCTTTGAACTCACTTAGTATTAGGATATATGTGGCAAAAAAATTAGGAAAATCAAAAATGTTGAGCAACGGGTCTGGGTGATTTGTAATGGATTGACCCATATGTGTTGGGAAATTTCTTCACTTTCTGCATTTCTGATTTCTATAGATTTTTGTCGCTTTTAGTACTGATTATTTTGAGTTTTAGCAATGAACCGTTTTCAAAATTTCTTTGATTCACTGATTTTTGAGAATACTCTGTTTTCTGTGAATTTCTGATTAGTCTTTTTTCAAAGTCACGAAATTGAACTTTTTTTTTGCATTTTCGAGCCTATGTTTAGATTATGTATTACAAAGATTTTTAAGGTTCGCAATTTATTTATAACTTAGTCTTCCATTTAACCGATTTTTTTAAATGAACGACTTGCATATTTTCAGTTTCATACAGGGTAAGGTGGGGTAAGTGGGCCATTGCCCCCCCCCCCCCCCTGGCATTTCCCGAATTATGGACGTAAAGAAAATCTGTTACACTATTTTTACGTATTTACCCCAATAGATGCAGGAAACATTTTGGCATCATTTTCATTTAAGTATGTAACAAGGTACAATCCTTTTTGTGAAATTTTTTAAAATTGCATCTTTTCGTAATTCACGCCATCATACTGTTTTTATATTTATTTCCAAACGGTTCATGATACAAAACAAAATGTTATATATTTTAAAAGTGTATAAAACATAGTATATTTTTGTAGTGTCATGGACTTGTGATGTTGATAAGGTTAAAGGAAAATTGGGGTGGCCCATTTGCCCGCGTTTGGGGTAAACTTGCCCCAACTCTTTAATATACTTAAAAAAAAGTCATATTCACTGATTCATAGGGTCAGTCATATTCACTATTCATAGTCCTATTCATTAACATAGGCCAGTTTAAAATCTGTAGCCCTAACATTTTTTTACACTACATGCAAAAATGACAAGATGAAAATTAACGTATCTTTTACTTCTAGTAAGCTTGCATGCCAGAAAAAGTTGCTATGGGGGAACTATTAAAGATACGTCATTTCATTTTTTTTTTCAAGCACTCACAAAATCATTTAGATTATTTCACTTGCCCCACCATATCTCTACTAGTTGTGTGTAAAAATATATTAGGGGGGTGGCCCACTCAGTGGGGCCACTCAGATAACCAAAAAGAAAAACACATTTTTTAAATTTATTATTTGCCAATTTTTGTTAAGGTTTCCATGGGTACAGTAATAACATATGAGAGAATGGACCACAAAAAAAATAAGTTTGTTAGGCCAATTACATCCAGTGGTATGAGGGTCTAAAGTCGAATCATGCCAAAAAGGTGGCCCACTTACCCTACACCGAAAAATGTTGCCATTTGCTGTGATCTTCTGAATTCTAACTATTTCTTCAGATAAGCATTTTGTACTGATTATTTTTATGCTTATCATTTGGGCAATTTTCGAAATTGTCTCCTATTTACAACTAACAGATATGCTGCCTTTTGAGGTTTTTCAATTTTCACTTTTTTTATAAGCCTAGGTTTCGATGTGGACCGAATTTAAAATTGTTATATATATAAAATTTTATAGTTCCCAATTTTGGGATTTGAATATGTTTACCAATAGCTGCTTACTGATATTCACAATTTTTTTAATTTGGCACTGTTCGATTTTTCACAATTAAGCAATCTTTGGGTTTTGTCATAATTTGCTGATTTGTATGGTTCAGCCATTTATAGACTTCAAAGTTTTGAATCACTAAGCGATTTCCGAAAATTTGCAATTTTACTGATTTTTAAGTTTTCTTATTTAGTTTACTGATTTTCCAGAAGTTATTTGTTCGCAATTTCTTATAATAAATCTGCAAGGTCTTAGAAAATTTTCCGTACTTAAAAGAAAGATTTTCAGACAATTCTCAAAGTTCATGATTTGCCAACTTCAAAGGATTAAGAATTTACTAAACTTTGAGGTTTGGTGAATAATTTTGTTTGATTTTTTATAATATTTTTAATCTAAATGTAGTGGAAGAGTAATAATTTTAAACTAAACTTATCTTACTAAAAGAGATTCCTATGTATTTCGTGTTTAACCCAAGTTGAAGTTGGTGACTTAAGATATTAACTTAACCCGATTGAAAATGGATGTATACATCATGTGTTCGGTTATTCATAGGGTTAAATGTGTGTGATAAGGCAAAAAGTAATCATAGTGCACACCTTTTCATTTTTTGTGCCGAATTATTGATGTTAGTTTGTAGTTGCACATATTTGAAAACATTAATGTTATAATTGGTTTTGCAAGAGCCTTGACACGTTTTTGATTTTTTTCCAATTCTGCAGGACTCCCTGACTTAAAAAAAGATGCGAATATTAATTGTCCACAAATAATTACAATTTATTAAGAGTTAATTTATTAAGTCAAGCTTAAGAATGTGCATAAATTACATAAAAATAGCATTTTCCCATGAATGTTTTTCTCAAATTCTCCTACCTAGAGTGTGCATTTGCTCCTATATTTTTTAGTTAGGAGCACAAATTGCTTCTAAATTTTTGCATCCAGTTTCTATCAATGGTGATGTATAGTGTAGTCTGTTATCTTGAGTGTCAATCAATTTCACTTTGAGTTTTTTTATTTTTGTATTTTAAATGTCACTTTCAATTATAAAATGTATATATAATTTATGGACTTTGATTGCTTTTAAGTCATAATTATTCAGTGTGTCCACAGATTGGTAAAACAATTTTAAATCAGAATTGCTTAATTACCTAAGTAAAAAAAGTTAATTAAATAAGGAAATTTTAGTGAATTATCAGTGAATTTTAATAAAAAATTTATAAATCTGGGATTTTCACTACACTTAATTTTTTTAGGGTAAATAAATTAAATTTTTCCCCATATCTGCAATTTATTGTTTTTCACATTTGCTGGGAGTTGTGATAAATTTGGAAGTGTTTTTGAACAGTTAACACGTTTGAAATTGTTTTTTTTTCCTTAGCAAGTTTATAAATAGCAACTTGTGATGTTGACAGCTAGTAATCTATAATAATAAAAATGAAGTTTTGTATGTATGTATGTCTCTCCGAAACTCACAAACTAGACATTTGTTTGACTCGTAACTTGGCACAAATGCG
Organism: Hylyphantes graminicola; assembly: GCA_023701765.1. Lineage (NCBI taxonomy): Eukaryota > Metazoa > Arthropoda > Arachnida > Araneae > Linyphiidae > Hylyphantes > Hylyphantes graminicola. The sequence continues at coordinate 42,371,763 of CM043122.1, read as the reverse complement.
TTGTTCATACTTGAGTTGCAAAATTAGAACTTTCAGAGCTCAAAATGTTCTATTTTTAGAGAAATTCGAATTTTCTGGAAAAACTACACCACTTTGTCTCAAATACAATATTTTTTTTTACTTTCCTGATGCCATCTGCTGAAAAAATTAAATAAAACTTTCAACCAAAGTAAATAAAATTGAAAATGTTTATTATATTGTGTTGCCATTACTTTCAGAAACTAAATTCAATATTTGAAAATAGTAATTGATATGTTTCAAGTGACGTATTTCCGACCAGTCTTCATTCCAGAATTTATTGTGGGTTTAGTTGATGATTTCTTCATTGATGGTTCTGTTGATTGCAAATATGCATAAAACTAGAGTTGCATAATAGGGTTTTATGTCTTTATTTTCTCGCCAAATGCGTTGCCAATCTCGCCAAAGTATTAATTAAAACTCGCCAAATGGGCAAAATGTTTGTTAAGCTATTACTGAGCTATGATGGTTAATAAAGGTCATCGCAGTAGAGCTGCTTTTTAGGATTTTATGTCTTTATTTTTTCGCCAAATACGTTGCCAATCTCGCCAAATGGGCAAAATGTTTGTTAAGCTATTACTGAAATGTGGTTAATAAAGGTCATCGCACTAGAGCTGCATATAAGGGTTTTATGTCTTTATTTTTGCGCCAAATATGTTGCCAATCTCACCAAATTATTTAATAAAACTCGCCAAATGGGCAAAATGTTTGTTAAAAATAATTTATAAGCTGGTTGGTTGTGCTAAGGTCATTGTGTTAGAGCTGTATAATGGGTGCGTTTGTAGCTATATCTATTTTCTCGCCAAAGTTATTTCCCAAAACGTGCCAAAAGAGTTAAAAGGTTTTATGTATTAATGAGTACATTTTATGAGGCATTTATGAGTACATTTTACACCGTATTTTTGATTTTGGAATTTTAAAGCAATGAAACGGGATTTCGTACTTGAAAACGAGCGGGAGGAATAACTTAAGTTTATGATTTTATAACTCGGATCGATTTGATATTTTTTTAATCCGTGCGAAGTACAGGTATAAATTTGCTAGTTTAATGAATATTTTTAAAAGAAAAATTAAACTCTTATTCTTTAAAAATATATGTCTATTGTTTAAAAGAAATTGTTGGATGAAAAGGCAACTTTTACACTTTGTCCCAAGCATAAAACCCTATTGCTGACTTTCTTTTTGGAATATTTTTTACTATGCCAATTCAAAGTTCCCACTATTTAAAAAAGGCAAGCACATTTTAAAGAGTGTATTTAGTGAGAAGGTATTAGCTTTAAAAGCTTGGGCCTAAGTTACCCCATTCCACAGTACATAAGCTCCTTTTCCATCAATCTGCAAAATGTCTTGAGTGTGGTGGAGTGGTCCATTACAGTCCATGCACTGCGGCCACTGGTCTATTGTAGTTACCCCATCAATGGACCTTACTGAAGTCCGATTTCTGACATAAACCTCAGTCTAAGGTGACAGGTCTAAGGTCAGTCTAAGGACATTAACCTCATCAGTTAAAGGTCCAGAATAGTAAACTAAACTCAATGGCGTGACTGCCTTTAGGGTCTAAGGAATAATATTCATGCTGTTTTTTGTGACTCATTATGTTTATTTCAGGTGCGTACAAAGACTAGTACTTATCAATATTCTACAGACACATTTCAAGAAATGTCTGAATGGCTTGTAGCTTTTCAAACTGCAGCATTTAATAAGTCGCAGGGTAAGGCTTTATCCACATCTGTACTTACAACTGATGAAAAGCAGGAAGAAAATATGTTGTATTGTTCTATGGATGAGCGTAAGTATTAAATCATTTATAAGACCTCAATAGAGGATGAAAGTTTTATTTCTAACACCTAACTTTCCTAACCACAGTAAAAAAAATTACAGAAATGTAGTATAGGCTGCTCCAAATTTCTAGGGCAAATTATTATTTGTATCATTTGATTGAAATTAATATCTTCAATTTAAAAAAAGCAATTCGAAGCATTTTAATTAATAGCTCAACAGAGTTAAATAAAAAAAATGGGGTGAATTGAAGGTGACAAGAGGTATGGGTCATTCTCCAAAAAAAATTCAGATTTCACTTATTGTTTTGAAATTTAATATGAATCAATTGGTTTGAAAGCTAAAGAACTCAATACCTACAATAAATGTATATATTTTACTAAAACTAATTGCAAATATTTGAATGGATACGAAAATGTGTTTAAGTTTGGATAAATATTGTTGATAAAAAAATTTAAGAGGTTTTCAATATTTTAAAGCTATTGTGGATCAAAGAGGTAATGCTTTCTTTCTTGCATATTTCATTAAAAAAATAAAATATTTAGAATAAATAAAAAAAATTAATCAAATTAAGGCGATTTTTAATTAGTAGCAAACAAAAGATAAATAAAAATTATCAACGATAAATATATTTAAAAAAACTAAAAATCTATTTGGATACTACTGAATTTTGTCTTACCTCCATAAATAGTGTGGGTCTTTCATATAATAGTACATAGGTAACTTAACTTGCAAATATTTTAGTTGATATGAATGAGATTCTTGCATAATGTAAGTGTTGCTACATCCTTTGTATTCCCAAGTAAAAATTATAAAATATTACTTAGCTTTTTTTCTTCTGCAGTAATGGAGGTGAGAATTCTAAAAAATCATTTAGATTAAATTGCATTTATGTGAGCATTATGAACCCAATACTAATGAATATATAATTTCGTTAAACACGCATAACTCGTTAAAAGTATTATTTTCTTTCGTTTAACCTCCCGAACGGCCTGTAAATGGGCAAATATGTGTGATTGTTTTCACTTTATTTATAAATTTTAAATTTAGTTTATTTCAAATAAAATATTTAAAAAAATTTAGAATCGGATTTATTTTGAAGGAGATGATCTTAAAAACATTTCTAGATAAAAAGTACATTATGAATAAAAATTTGTAAATTATAAAATTTAAGAATATTGTAAGAAAAACTGATTGACAAAGTATAGAAAAAGGGTGGCTAACGATCAAGGGTTAAAGCCAAACTTATGGGAAAATACTCTCCACTATAAAGTTTATTTTTCAAACTTATATATAATAGTAGTGGAAATGAGAACTTTTTATCCGGGACAAACACATTTGTAACTTAAATTATAAAATTGTAAAAAATATTTTTTAGTTAAATGAAACTGATTTTTTTTAGTTAGCAAGTATTCATTTATAAAGAAAATTTGGTTAAAAATATTTATTGCAATCTATTTTGACAGTGCTTACCTTTTAAAAATATGAGCCAGGGCTCGACACATAGGTGAGGTTTCAATCAATATTTAACCATAATTTTGTTAGAAAATGTTATATTTTATGAAAATGTTTCCTAAGGTTTAAATAATCAAAATGAAGCAAAAAAAATATAGATAAGTATAACTATTTTCTAAAATTTGTGCCAGGACAGAAATCTGCCCTTTTTTTGAATAATTATCTATATCTTATTGTATCACATTGCTATTACAAGACCTGTCTGACTTAAATAGAAGATGGTTTGTTTTACAATGTGCTTTTATTAAACATCTTAAATTTTCAACTTCTGGATGTAATTGCAATTTATCAATTTAATAAGAATATGATTAAAAGCATTAAATAGGATTATGATCCTTTTAACTAATGTGATTCCGATTTTCTATTTGTAGCCTCTGAAAAGTTTCAGAGACATGATACCAAATAAAAATACAAAAAATGTAGCTATTTTGTTTAATCTAACCTTAACTTTAAAAAATATTAGTAACATGGATTTTTTAGTTGCCACCTCAGTTGCAGTGCATGGCAACAAGCACTACAAGTTGATTTTAAACTTGCAAACAAATTTTGGGATTCTCATTCAGCAAATTTAAAATAGGAAAACTCTGGTGGATCCTATAATCGGGTAAATCCAGAATATATATGGAAGTATATATTTTAAGATAATTTAAGCATCTTGATTATGACTACACAGTCAATGTTGGTTCATTTTTCAAAAGGTTTGATATTATGCGCATTAGCATTTTCAGACTTTCCACATTTCCCTATTTTCTTTTTATTTCAAAATGTTGTTTCTAATGTTATAACTATGAGCCATAAGAAAATGCAATAATTTATTATAAATTACTGTTTTTATTACCGTAAATCACCAAACAGAGTCTTGAACAAGCGGTAAGTTTTGGTTTGGGTAAATATTACTAGGATCCTCAACTTATAAGATTGCCAGAATATCTAATTTTTTCCCAGAATTGTGGAAATTTCCCAATTTCAGTATTTCTAGAGTTGTCTGATTTTATAATAAGCATAGATTGCCAATTGTAGAATCACAGGACATTTTAAAGCTGGTTTACTTTCCAGGCTCGAAATAGAAAATCGGAATCATTAGTTAAAAGGAAATTCTATCACTGAGTTGCACTGAAGTATCGCATGGAACATATAAAATGCCCTTTAATTGCCCATACATAAATTATTCATTATATTCAACCCTTCACTACCAGGGCATATGCAGCTTACATCCTTTCAATTTAATCATTAATGACCATATTGTGTGCACCTTGTCTACTCTACAGTAAACAGCTGCAGCAACAGCCTTGCTTGCCTGGTCTATGCGCTCTTACTCAAGAAATTAAGCCTAAAGGGTTAATGTCTATAAAATTACTGGCATAGGAAGCATTATAAATGCTGTGTTCAAGTAAACTGCAGTTTCCTTAACAACGAATTGGACCATTTTTGCTCTGCAATAATCAGTCTTTCAGTATACTTTCTTGTAGGTCAGAGTTATTGAGTGTTTACAACAATGATTTAAATCATTTGTCTAGATACTGCAGTTTACCTGTCTACAGCATAATATAAGTTATGCAATTTTCCATTTTCAATTAAAATAATAGTAATTTTAGATTTTTCACCAGTCTTAAAGTAGATAACTTTTAGTTTTATAAAAAAAAATCCTAGATTCATTTGACATTTTTTTTAGTTTTATTAATTTATATATGACTTATTAACTTCTGAGGCACTTACACCTTGTTACACACTGTATTATTTTAACCTCTTTTTTATGTTACAAAACATTTCTGCTATTTTAACAAATAGATTCTCATTTTGATGGGAAGATATGTTTTTTATGTGTTTTTTTTTCTTTTGATGTTTCAAAAATGTTTTTTTTATTGTAAAGTTTGATATAGTACATGAGGTTACAATATTTGCTTTTTTCTTTTAGCTGAGATTTATGCTGTAAAAGCTGTAGCCACAGAAGCCGTTTTACGTAATAATTTGCAGGGTGATTATAAACTTATTATTACAACTGTAAACTTTTCACTCTCCGAAGAAAATTCTCAAGGAAGACTTGGGAAAGTTATTTTAACCTGGCCGTATCGTCATATTCGTAGATATGGATGTAGCCCTGAAACATTTTCTTTTGAAGCTGGAAGAAAATGTTCTTCCGGTGAAGGGCTTTTTACTTTTGCTACTGCTGATGGATCAAAAATATTTCAAAGTATTGACGGTCATGTTTCTGCATTAAAATCAACGCAAGAAGGAGCTGTCCCTAATAGCCCTGTTGTTAAGGAGGATAGAAATAATAGTTTTACATTAAAAGATTCACTAAAATTTGATGAGCTTGTTTTGTCGCATAATGTAAGCAAATCCAACCAGTCCTTTACATTTGATGTAAATCCTGAACTTTCTTTAAATACAAAAATAGCTAACAAACCTTCTCCACCAGTTAAAAAGCCACCTAGAAAGAGCAAATCTGGTGTATATGATCAAAATGTTGAAAGCACTTCTAGTGTCAATCAAATGTCCGTGCACGATTCTCTAAATCAATATGCTGAGATATGTACAGTAGAAAATTATGAAACTGTCAGAAAGAGTCCTGACAAACCTTTATACATTAGAAAGGATTCAGGTGACCTCTCTGATGTTTCTCGACACTCATTTTCTGCAAATGCTGGCAATGTAATGAAAACTCCAAGATTATCTGATGCAGATGAATTAAGTACCCGCATGGAAAATATAAGATTGATTGAAACTATGAAGAAAGATTCAGCTGCAAAGCAACCTGGTTCCAATTTAGATTATGAAAATTATAATCCCACATTCATTTCTGGACCTCAATGCTCACGATCAGCTTCAGCTGCTGAACATGTTTATGGTAAATTGTCAAATACAAAGAAAAACAAACCTGCAGAATCTTTGTATGGTACAATAGTAACCCAATCAAATTCTAGTACTAAAGTTGATTCCAGTCCAATTTATTGTAACGTTCCATATTTAAAACAACCATCAATTAATAATGATGGTGAAGTTGATCCCGATCCTCATCATTTTCTTAAAAATGATGCTGAATATGCCCAGGTTTTAAAGAAAAATAAAAATATTTCTTAATTTTTTTTAAGGTGTATACTTTGACAAAGGTACTCAATTTTTTATCCACATTGACCTTTTCTAAATTTAGACATAAATGACTATTTTTATAAATCTTTTTAAACATACAAAAGGTATGTTCATTAAGGTCTAACTTATAATCTTAAAATATCTTCTTGATAAGTGGAAACTTTCTAGTAAGCCACGATGCACAATTCCGTAACCTCCATATTATGAAATGAATTTAATTACAGTAAAACCTCTTTTTACCCACATCCATGATTAACGCCTGTTTTACATAACCTTTTCAAATTAAAAAGGGAATTGTGATGTAAAATTTCCTAAATACTAACATTGAAAGTTGTTGTTTTTTTCATTTGGAGAAATAACTCATTAAAAAAACAGTATCATATTCTAATGAATATTTAAAAAAATCATTTTCATCAAAAAAATCATCCAAAACACTACACAGTTTTGCATGCTTATTTGGGGGAATGTAGCCAAATCCATATGCTTCTAGTTAGGGATGCACCGAATATTTGGTATTCGGCTTGACCGAATAGCTTTACTATTCGGCCGAATAGTTAAGTTTTTTTTATTCAAGTTTTTTTTTTATGGTAAATAAAGCAACTTTACTCATGTTGCATTAAATAAACATGTCTCTTTAAAGCTTTAAAAAAAAACGAATAATTACTATATTATAGACCACAATTGTAATTTTTTTAATAAAAGATAAAAAAAAATTAATTTTGTAATTGTATAACAATATTGTAAGCCATAGCTTTATTATTTTTTTCCAATTTCCATTCTACATCGAATCTAAATACTTTGGCTTTAGTTTTCATACTTTCGTTTTCGTGTTGATTTTTTGATTCTATTGATAGCAAAATTTTTTAATGTTTCACAAACTACTGAAAATTAAGATTGAAGAATTAAACATCTATTTGCTTGCTTACGTCTTTTATTGATTTTTATTGTATCTGAACTTATTAAACCTGTACCTTAAATCTTGTACACCAAAGAACCAAATATTCAAATTCTTTGTTGAGTTAAATTATTTATTTTCAATGGTAAATCGTGTGTTTGTCAAGGTTTTTCTCAATTACTATAATTTTGTTGTGGGAAATATTAAATATTTTATTCATAAAAACTTGGAGTGTTGTGTTTAAAAATAGTTTTGTAACATATTTGTGAAATTTATCAATGTGATATTTGAAAAGCATGCAAATAAATTATTTGTTTGTAAAAGAAATTTCACAAGAGAAAAACTTGTCTGTATTAAGAGCTTTAGTTTGTTGTTGTTTTCAAAAGTGTGTGTGAATATTTGTCACATACTTTTCATTTAAACAATTCTTTATTATCTTGTACAGCACATGTAGAACTGAAATTAGGTAGTCATAATTTATACATTTCCTTCAATTGTTTTAATACCTGTGCTTTACATAACATCATGGCAAAATTGGTTGCCAAAATATACTTTTATTATACTGTTAAAATTTATAATGTATTTTATAAAAATTGTATTGAATATAGTAGTACTACATTTTTACACATAAGCTAAGCAGGTGCTTGTTAATTGAATAAGCAGTTTAAAAAATTAAACTATTGTAATGATTTTTTTAATTCTTTTCTCTTTTGAAATTGTTGATTCTATTTATTGTATTACCATTGCATATTCAAATATTTATACTAGTCAAACTTTTGTTAGTTTCGTTTAAATCTTGTTGACCTTATCTTATTATACAGGGATGTGTTCTTTATAATAAAATTTATATTTATTATGAAGCTTGATAGATACTCATATAGCTTCGAAAATTTCAAAAAGTCATAACTGTAGGTTCTATTGTTTGATAGTTTTTTTTTTTAAGTAAATGTTGCTTATTGCTGTCTTTGGGCAAGATCACAAGTTTTTGATAGCACAACACAATAGTAAATCTTTAATACTGAATACATTAAAAGCTCATCATTGAATTTTGTGCACAATAAATTTCGTAAAAAAAATCCACTTGATGTTGTAAATTTCATTAGCAACTATTATCTCTTCCTTTTGCATTTGTAAGGTTTTCTAATTATTTCATATTGTTTTTCTATCATATTTTGGTGATAAATTATGAAAACACTTCTATCCAAGCAAAGTATATAGTGCGTCTCAAAAGTTTAGGCAAAATACATTTTGAGTCACAAAATTTCAATGAAAAGGTTTATTTGAAAAATTTTATGGTAGTAAGGTTAAGGCAAGTATATATAATTAAAAATAGCATGAATCACAAAGAAAACAACCAATAATAAATTTTAATTGAATTGCAAAAAGTCTGTCTCATAAATATATACACAATCGATTTAATGTCATTTAATGATCTAATTTCGCATTTCCTTTGCTAGAATTGCATTTCTGATTGATATTATGAATTAAAAAACACGTTTTACCGTTTAATTTTAACCATTTTGTACCATTCCTGGTCCAATTACCTACCCATGCCTTAACCATACCACCAAAAATTTTTTCAAATAAACCTTTTCATTGATATTTTGTGACTCGAAATGTCTTTTGTCTAAACTTTTGAGACGCACTATATGGTTTTACAAAAAAAATTCTTAGCTGAATACTACATGCTTCTTGAAAAAACAATGCTAAACATTACCATCATAAGTTTAGATGATTAAGGCAATTTGAATGTGAACCCAACCAAAATGTATAGAAATGCAAAAAATCTTTTTATTTGATGTTTTTTAATTTTAAAAAATCTATAATAGTAAATTTAAAACTTTAAAAAAAATATTCAAATAAATGTTACTCTTGGCTTAGGCTGTGTCTGTAATTTTTTTTAATTACTTATTCCAAACATTCCACATTTTTTAAGCAACAAATAAAACTTCCCTTCTTCTAATGTGTCCTAATATCCAGACATGAATGTGATAATCAAAGGTATCTTAAAATAGTGTGTTATTTTTTATATATTGGTGACATTACTTTTTTTTAATCTTAATTGCTACAAAGCAAATTCTTATGATATTTTTTGTTTGCATGTGATAACATATCGTTTTTATGCATGTAATAATGATATTACAGACTAAAAATATTACAGACTAAAAACAATCTGAAGCTAAGTTTAAACATATTTTTTGTGTTTTTACATACTTTTGTGTGTTTTATCGTTACTTACTAAAAAAAAGGTTAACTCATATGAAGAGTACTCGGGAAAAACTGCTTGATTTCGTAGAAGCCTTTCCTCAATCGGCTTCTTTGGCGATGATAGCGAGAAATCGCCTAAACTGGTGTAAAGAAACCAGTTACTCGCTTTCATTTTCTTTCGCAGCAACCCTGATTCACGCCAGCGATCAGTAAACGCGACTCGCACGTTTGTACCGTGAATGAATAACTGAAAGAAAAACCGGTTTACTGTCGCCAATGTCTGCCAAGCAGACACAATTACGGGAATACTCCTAAAAAATCAAGTGGTTCTTCCTGTGTACTCTTCATATATTTTACAATAGATTCCAGGAGAAATAAAATGTGAGGAAAACTTGATGAAATTGTGTAGAAATGTTTAGTTTTTAAATTGTTCATGTTAAAAATTTCATTCTTATTCTAAATGCAAGCTTTAACTGATTTTGGTTTATTGAATCAACCTATAAGATCATCTATATAGTTTCTATAACCACGTATTTTTTTAAAAACTTTCTACAGTATTGTTGATACACATGCAAAACGCTATAATGCATCCAAAATGTGTACTAAAGAAAATTTTAAATTACCGATCTGCACAATGCATTTTAGTAATTTTTTTAATGTTTTCGGTTCATTATTATTCTTTCATATAACTTTAAATATTAATGATCGATTCAATTTTAACTAGTTATGTTTTTAGGTTGGATAAAAAAATAACTTATCACTAATTTCTTTTGACAATAATTAGTTATTGTAACTGAAATGTTTCCTTAAACTATTGTACATATTTATGGCATTTAAAATCAAATATATTTATTCTTGATGTAATTTACATAAAGTTACCATATTTCTGTACATCGTTTCTTATAGAAAATTCAAATTACTTTGTAAATACGACAGATGTTTAAGAATTCTGGTGCTAAAACTCTTTTACTATATGCAAATTTGCCTTTGTAAAGAGAAGTTTCTACATTATCTATTTGGTCACAAATACAAAGAGTTTTGTTTAACTTAAAATTTGGTATGGTCAAACAATTGCTTGTTACACCCGAGAGGGTTTTTATTTGAAAGTTTGTATAAATGTACTTACCAAGATGTGAATGTGTCTCTAGTAGATTGTGAATAATATGACATCTTCGGGAGACGTTAAGGTTTTATTAAGTTTTAATATTAATATTTTTTTATCAAAACTTGCATTGTAGATATTAAAATACATTTTGGGCTATATGATAATTTGTACTACTTCATTCATTCATTTCTTTGAAGCTGCCCTTTTTACTTAATATTTGAGAGTTTTCAGCTTTACATTTTATTGCTATGTTTCCTGTATTATTTATTATTCTTTTTAATTGTTCCTTACTCATTTTACTTTTATTTTGCTCATTAACTTAATATAAGGAGTATTATCTAAGAAATACAATGCCATTTGAGTATTATTATACGACAAACTTTTATATTAATATTGTAAAATGCTTTTATGCATATACTTCAGTTTTTCTATTTCATGTATTGTTATTAGAATGTTGTGTTAATTATAAGTTATTACTTTTTTCTATTAAGCATTTATTGACATTGTTATCAATAAATAAAATTTTATTTGACATGCTTGTTTACCTTTTTCGGTTATATCCACATTTGCAAGAAGGACGTAGCCAAAAGGGTAAGGATATATATCCAAAATGTTTTTGGATGTTCTTAAAAGTTACTTAGTTTATAAATATGCTATGCAAATTTTAAGTAAAAATTCATCGCCTTCCTTCAAAAAAGCCGGGCCAGGCTCCTGATTTTATTAACTTAAGCTCTTCATGCCTTACTGGCGCATAGTGCATCCAGTCTACTCCAAGCTGTACAATGGAGAATAAAAGAAAAAAAATCAGGAACACAACTTACTGAAATGTAAAAAAAAATAACCTAATCACAGATACAGTTAAGATTTTTTTTTTTAAATTTTAAGCAAATTGTTTCACTTTCTCCCACAAAGCCACTATTGTGTTCTGAATTGTGATTCAATTATGCATGTGGGGCTGGGGAGCCCAGTCGGTTAAGCACTCGCTTTGCATGCGGAAGGTCCCAGGTTCGGGTCCGGGCATCGCCAAAATAGCAGCCGACCTATAAACGGCCCGTGCAGCCAAAAATGTCCGACGAATAATACCCCGTGTACGGGAGTGCACGTTAAATATCCTTCAAAGTCCTAACGCTGCGTACGATGTCGCCCTTAACGGTCGCGTTGGGTGCCTATTCAGGTGTTGGCGCGTCACCTGACTGTGGTTCTAAAATACGACGCCCGTCGCCAATAGCCCTCGTGTAGCTCTAGTGCGACAATATTTCAAACCTAACCTAATCAATTATGCATGTAGATAAGACTTGGTTGAATAAAAGGCGCAACTAAACCTACAGTAGACAGAGTACACGACATACAGGGTGGTTATAAAATAACGCTCCCTATTCGGAGTGGTCTGTAGCTTGAATTAATAATCCAAATGCATCAAAAATTGAGACACTTGCTATTCAAGTAGGGGGGAAAAGAATGGAATCATAAAAAAGACAGAATCCTAAAGAATAATAATAAAAAATAAGAATCATAAAAAAACAAACTCGTCTTTTGACCAGAATCTAAATTACGAGGCGTCGTCAATTATGGTCAATTACTGCCAACACAGCTAATTACGCCTCGTAATTTAAAACCCTGGTCAAGAGACGAGTTTCTTTAATACGAAAAAGAATGGAATTATAACACAAACTCGTATCTTGACCAAGGTTATAATTACGAGGAGTAGCCAATTAAGGCTAATTACGGCCAACACATCCAATTACGCCTCGTAATTGAGAACCCTGGTCAAGAGACGAGTTTGTTTTTTATGATTCCATTCTTTCCCCCCCCCCCCCCCCCCCCCCTTCTTGATTAATAAGTGTCTCAAAGTTTTTTGCATTTGGATTATTTATTCAAGCTACAGACCACTCCGAATAGGGAGCGTTATTTTATAACCACCCTGTATATCTCTATAGGAATGCGAGTCTTTTTTGTTTATTTGAAAGTTAGCTAAGGGTTAGTTCGAAATATCGTCGCACTACAGCTACATGAAGGCTTTTAGCGACGGACGTCATGATTTAAAACCGCAGTCAAGTGACGAGCCGACACTGACTATACTTGAATATTTCAATGGAATATTACTTATAACTTGGAATTACATACTTGTATAATTTCAATGGAATACATTGTGTTTAAGAATGCGATATGCGATGTTGATATGCGTACGATGTGTTTAGAGGAAACGACTCCTAATTCCAGAAGAGCAGGTTAACCCGGCAGAACTCGCGCTAACTTAGCATAGACTAAGAGTCTTCTAGATCGGGAACTCAATCTGATGCCTAGCGCCTCCAAAGTGTCGAACGGAACGATTACACTATTAAGGATTGATTTGTGATTGGCATAATTAAACTTTCCGATTGCAGTTCTGTTTCTTCGAAATGTACTATAATACGTCAGTTTTTAATGGATAATTAAAATTTTCGATCTTAGCGCTAACGTCGCTAACTCTAACTAAACTGTCGCTAACTAAGCTGTCTACACGACAGCTAGTCGTAAAAGTACGAGGAACTGTTCCTGGCCTTTTCCCATCGGATAACTCATTAACTGCCACTAATCATTGAAGCCGATAACCAGATTTGTTTCAGTGATTAACTTTTCGACCATGAAATCATCATTTAATTTTCGTAATTCATTTTTTAATGGGGGGGGGGGGGTGTTTTTGTTTGTTTGAAAAAACTACAACAAATATAACATAGACTATTTGCAACTTTTTATAGATCGATAGTAAAATAACAAACTAAACCGCAACTGTCCTAAAGCTCCGAAAGGAGGCTAGAAAAAGGCAGCCGTAAACCATTACACTAGTTCCCTTAGACACAATTGGGGGAGTTAGTGTCTATATCAATTTCAATATAGAAAATCCTTATAATGGTAATCCAATCAGAGTTTTAGATCTTAGAGTGTATTTAATCTATCTGGGGTCCATTAGACCCCAGGCGAGTGCTGCCGGGTTAAAAGAAATTGCCACCTCATTTTATTTTACAGTTATTAGTCATAAATCTCTTAATGATAACGCGACTGTGGGTCCAAATTACGATACCCGTCTTTAATAGCCCTAGTGTAAGAATAATTAAAATTTTGACCCTATGACAAATGACAGTGAGTGCGCCCTCTAGAAAGGAATAGCATATGCTTAATAGAACAATACTCCGCTCATCAGAAGAGACATTCACAAGGGACACACAAAGACGACACAAACATATAGACAAATAACAACATTTATTGACAAACACAAACATCCATTCCTTACCGGGATTCGAGCCCGAAACCCAACAGCTCCAAGGGCTAGCACCCTAACCAATTCGCCGCCGGGTCGGCAAGTTTAACCCCAACTCTTGGTTATAACGTAGAAGAAGATACGAATAATCACTCTTGACATATCTAAAGGGCATGCGTTTTTAAAAAATCTACACTTGAAGCGAAACAACCGATCGGTATTGAATGCGCTTATAAAAAAAGATCCAAGATGAAATTATCCAATGTGGACTGACCTTTACTTCTGAAATGTGAGTTAGTGACGTGTGAGTGAGTGACGATTCCGTAGGAGAAGTCAAATAGCATCATTTTCTAAGAATTTTTTATAGAATTTAGAGACTGTATGTTAATCTACATTTAAATGCCTACAATTTGAGACTACAATAGTTAAAAAATTCTCGCACTTATCTATAATCAGTAAAGTAAATAAGATTGAGTGAGTGACGACAGTAAAAGACTCCCATGATATTTTTAATGTAAAAAGTAGGGGTAAGAGAGTGGTGTACCTTGGACATATGTGTACCTCGAACCTATGCTGATTTTAGCTCGATTTGCTTAGATATACACCATATGCAGTTAAAGTATTTGCTACCAGGGGTCTCAGTGAAGTTCTTTATGTTTGTTTAAACGGTCAATTTATTAAAGAAGTTTCGAAAAACTAAATTCACAGTTCAAAAGTAAATTTTTGTCAGATACTTTAGTGTATTTTTATACTCAAAGATGTAGTGTTTATTTAGAAACGATGGTTTTGCAATATAAAGCAAAGTTTTAGCTATAAAACAGTGTGCTTGAAATTAAGTTAAGTCTAACCTTAGCATGGTGATTAACTATTTTGTTTTTAATATCCAAGTGGTGTACCTCGAACCTAATACAAGTGGTGTACCTTGGACTGGTCCAAGGTACACTACTATAGGTCTTATGTGCTTCAGATTGTTGAAAACCCTTTATAAAATTCAAGGAAATTTTTTCCTTTGAAAAATTAAGTATTTTAAGCTATTAATATGCAACCCTGATTTGTAAAATTATGTAGAATGGAAATTTGTAAGAAATTTTTATATGGTGTGATAAATAATTTTTCTGTGGTTAATTATTTAGATTTATGGTATTCCTATAAAATTTTAACCATATTGATGTATAATATAGAAAATAATTATTGCATGCGCATCTAAAAATATGTTTTTTATAATAAATATCTAAGCAGAACATCCTTTTTACGTTTAGGCCTAGTTGTATAAACATAGGGGAAAATATTTGAGTTGTTTTTTCAAATTTATGAAAGAAAGATAGCCAAATGTTTTTCTATGGCATGAAATGACAGTTTAATTTTATGCTGCATTTTAACGGATACACCTGAGAAAGATCGCATTACAGCTGAAAAAGCCAAAAGGGCACTAAAAAAACTAAGGCAATAAAACCCCTTACTAAACCAATTGACCTAACATAACCAATTACTACAATCTTGTCTAGAAATAAGAGTAGGTTGTAAAATGTATTTTTGAATTTTATGTGGCTAAAAAAATATTGGTTTTCGGACTGTAAATCGAGTCTCTCTACCTGTTAATAATTGGTCCAAGGTACACTACCGGTTGGACCAAGGTACACCGCCGGTGGTGTACCTTGGTCCAAATTACATTGTTCTGTATTTATTTGTTTGTTTGTTTTATTCACTTTTTGCAAGTAATTAAGAAATTAAAAATTGAAAAGTCAAAATAGGTCCGAGGGAACCCACCTTCCCCTACTGTAAAAACGTTATCACTCAAGGATCAAAACAACTGATGGCTGATTTAGAAGCCTGAATCCTTTAGGAATAATATGCCAATTTAAATTAGATTTCTAGGTCGTCCAGTAAGTTTTTAATTGAACTTTGAAGCAGTGTTATAGGAGTGACTCTATAACCAAGGGACATTACATACTCATAAAATTACATAAACTACTGATGGTAGAAAAACATCAGATACATTTTCGGAAACTACAGAAACTAATTAACCATAAATAGTTCCGCCAAAAAAGATTATACATTTAAAATGGCCTTTTTATGGACGTTAAAAGTTGTAAAAGCATGCAGGGACAGTGTGAGGGAGTGACAAATCGGGTATTTAAATGAAATTTTATGTAAGTAAATTACAATTATTTGATATTTTTTAAGTGGGACTAGTTAGATTGCGGGCCAGTTTACACTAACAAATCGCAAACGTGCATATATAATCTGAAAATAAAGTGAAAAGTATCCGGGACATCGATTTGTCCCTTTTACAGAGAATGGCCCATATCTATTGGCTATCTATGTGTCGACTAATTTAGGCATATGGATGTGCATCAATTTTTATTTATTGGATATCGATATTCTGAACATCTAATGGATCTGCATGTTGAAAACATTTTCGACTTACCAAAGTTAGATTTCTATTTTATGTCTAAATCAAGGAGTTCGAAGATATTTAGTCTGAGTTACATTATTCTTAAAAAGATCGTTGTTTCTGCTCATGCCTTTGAATTCCACTATATAAGTGCAACTATTTTATATATTTTACCCCATCTCTCTACAATAAAAAAAAATATATAGTTAACTTTTAGTTTGTACAAATTGTTCTTATTAAGTAATATTATTAAAACTATCTTTTCCACACTTGTCTTATACTTGGGGTTGGGATAGAGTTGGAATTCAATAGTTTGAGGATTTGTGCAAATACAGCATTCTTTAACGTTATTTAAAACAAACACTTTTCGAATTTATCCCTTTTTTTCGATTTACGAATCGCATGACCATATGTAGCCACGCGACTGCTTATAAGAGTTAGTGAATCACAAAGATGAACAAACATCTATGATCAATCCAGACCAAAGCATAATATATTTTTAAAAACAAACGTAAAAACTAGTTTAGTGGTAGCAATGTAAAGAAGCAAAAACAAATGAAATTATTTAGCCAAAATGAAAGCCAAACATACGTAATTTATACCCATTGAATCATAATTAAAATCTCCCATGAACTTTATAAAGAAGAAATAAAAAATTTATAATCATAACTTAACTATGTTTCATAACTAAATATTACCATAATCATTAATAATACTAGAATCAGAATTTCAAATTTTGTCTTGTGAACTATAGCGGGATAATTTTTTCCGATGGTAGTTTTGAACCCTGATTAATACGCGAAAATAAAAATTCTATAACCGCCTGATTTTTTTATTTTGCAAATGTAAATTTAAGAAGTTAAAGTTTGTAACGGACTCCGAAAAAAAAAACTATCGCGCTAGTAGCAAATGGTATGTAAAAACAGAATACTTTAGCAAAATAAGCTACCTTAAATTCAGCATAAATCAAGAATAAAAACATGATGACATATTTGAAAATTAGAAAAATTTTACTGATTAATAAATATACTTTTTTAAAGTAACTCTTAGCTTTTTTTTACGCAATTTTGAGTTCTGTGCAAAAAGTATCAAGCTTTTTCTTTTGAGAAACATATATTATTGTTAGGGAATAGTGGTGAAAACGTCTGCAGCAGATACCGTCTTGAGGCCGCTCTTGATATCTCAGATCTATCCCATTCCGTTAAACTACACAGTTTAAATTTTTTCTCAAATTATTTTATTGCATCAGTGCCCCCCAGCAACTCCTTAAAAACAAAGTCGTTTTTTATACAAATAACGAATGGTACAAGTCAGCTGCTTCGGTATCGATATTTTTGAACAGCTTGAACATTCTCTTTTATACTCGCAAGATCGTGATAACTGCCGGAAAGGGTTATATGGAGACAAAGAGCTTCTGGCTCTAGTTTTTTGTGAACTTTAATAGCGTAGCGTTTTCTTTTCTTTTTTTTTTTTGCAGTTTACCACATGACTCGTGGCAATGCCCTACCAAGCTAAAACATTCTTACCACTGTCAAAGCTCCTTCTACACCAAGTTAGGACACACCATACATTCGATCGGAGCCAAGGTTTTTCCCACTAGAGGCGCTGCTATACGCTGAAGGCCGAAAATGACGAAAAAGCGTTATGTTCCGGGCTGCAAATTTGGATATAAAACTTAAATTAACTGTCGATTTTCCCTGTTTAAAGCACCTAATAATGAAGAGGATCTTAAATTGCGGCTCAAGAATATCCCTAGGAGGATCGTCTGCTGAAAAGTACCGAAATGGTGATTTTTTTAAGGGGAAGTCAAACACCTCTCTTCCCTTTTCACTTCCCTTGTTAAGTCTATGGGACAGTTTTTAATACTCACTGACTTTTTCCCGCTAGAGGCGCTACGATACGCTGAAGGCCGAAAATGCTCCGAAGCGGTTGAGCCACTCTCTCCCATAGACATCCCGCGTTATCTCCCAACTTGGTGTAGAAGGAGCTTTGCCACTGTGCCGATTGTGAAGGCGCCCATCCCAGCTCCTCGGCACCATGCCTTGCCCGTCCGAAGGTCCCTCGTCGAGTCACCTGGACAGCTAAAAGTAGCGACCATCAGCGGCCGCCACCAGCTAAAACAATTCCACTGAAAGAGATGGGCGTTCTGCCTTCTCTTCCATAAGCCCTACAGATTCTGAAGTCCACCAATGTCGAAATCTAAGTATATGTTACTTCCTTTCTCGGAAAAGTTGCAGAAGTCAGCGATGCTACCTACAAGGCCGCCAAGTTGGCAAGCCGTGCTAAAATGACTCTTCCCGTAGAGCACCTGACGCCATGATGATCCCGAGTTAGAGGCCACACTAACACTCTAGCCTGTTTTAAGCTAAATTGCTCATTTATGAAGTCAGTTTCAACCCGAGGACCTCAAAATTTATATTTTTGTTAACCCCAATGGGGATGGAAGGCTTTTTGCAGCAATGCAGTCGCAAATCAGCGCCATCTAGTTTTATGTAATTTCAGGTTACATGTGCAGCGGTTATCGGTTTAACTGATTCTAGTTAAAAAGAGTAGGTTTTTATAATTTATTGACGAAAAATGGGAAAATTAATGATTACCAGTAACATAGTAAGAATATTTTTTATATTAGGAGCAATTTTATATTGTCACTCGAAGACACGAGACTTGCTCTTCATAGCAGTCATGATCACTTACCCGACCTGTATCAGGTTTCAGCCTCAAAAATTTCAATGTACAGCTGGGGGGAAAAAACGAATCACCCCTCGTTTTTCGGCTGCTATTGATCAAGGACTATTGTGTAAGGTGTCAATTTTCAGAAAATAGCGTGAGGAAAGGAATTGATATCTGGTTACAAAAATTGCAATAGGGGCCGTCTACATATTAAAATGAGTACCTACTTTGAAAATTCCAATGGCAACACCCAATTTTTTTTGCATAAAAATGTTCAGCACCTTCAAAATACCCCATGTATAAAAAAGAATAATTTATTTTGCATTATTTGCTGAGATATTAAAGCCTTAATTTTGAACTTGTTTAGGGGCAAATCTCCTAAGTGAAAAAGGGTAATATTTTGGTTGTGTCTTTTCAAAACGACAAGCTAAAAAAGGGTTAGCATAATCTCGCCAACGGATGCTAGAATTCAACTTTCTTCAGTAATATTGGGATTTTTCGAAAGTTTTTTTTTTTTTTAAATTTTGGATTTTAAAATTTAGAAATAAAATAAAGGCTAGAAGATGAAAAGTTTTAATTTTAAATTAAGTCGCATATACGTATTTATAACGCACAGATTTTAAAATGCTATTAGTTGCAATCAGATTGAAAAACATGATTATTACACTCATGTTTTTAAGCTTTTTATGCAAATTTTTGTTTCATTCACATTGTTGCAAAAAGTTTGTTTAAAATTCGTCGCACTCTATCGGTAATATCAACCCAGTGGCTTAGTGGTAGTGCTTATTTCGCATTGCCACGCCACAGGTCCGGGGATCGAATCCCGAATTGGGAGAGGTTGACCCATCCTTTCATCCCTTAAGTGGGTCGATAAATTGGGGACCAAGCATGCTTGGGGAACTAAACGCTGGGGGTTCCGCGTGAGGCTTTCCACATTACCGGGACATATGCCTTGCACTCCAGAGCTCTTGTATCACGAAAGCTGAAATGGGCACGGCAGGCCCATTATGGGGCCACTAATGGGCTGTTGCGCCGAGGAGTTTAGTTTTTTATCGGAAAACCACGTATTGCAAATTAAGGGTTACGACCTTAAAACGATATTTAAGGAAAGCAAAATAAAATTACTCAGAATGATTTGTTAATGATTTTTAACCAACGCAGGGGGGGGGGGGAAGCACTAATCATTTTAAATCATTAATGTGGTAACAATCAAATGTATTTAAAACCGAATTCCAATAATATTCTAGGGTATTTAATTTTTAATATTAAACACACTTTTTGAAATTTTATTGGAAATAACATACATTTAAAAATATAGTAACCGATATAATTTAATGTTAATTATACAAACAAAATACATTGTATGCACTTGAAATAAGAAAAGATTTTTAGACATTTGACAGAAATCGATAATTTGAATAAACATTTACCAACAAACGCTTTATAATCACCAAACGATAATGCAATTTAGGATCAAATTTGCCAAGTAATTTTTACACGGTCCCTAAAATTAGTCTTTTTCAGTTTTTTTACAGTAACTCGGCAAATAATTGTTGTTGAATTAAAAAATTCGGGATTTTGGTTCTACTTGATCTGCTTTACCGATTTGTGTAAAAAAAAATTTGGGGTTGCTATTCATGTTTTATTTTTTCTTATTTAAATTTAAATAAAAAATTATTTAAAAATGAAAATTTGATGAAAAACATGTGTGATTTGTTTTTGGAAAATTAAGAAGTATTTTATGAAAAAAAATCTTTGTTTAATTCATTTTATTTGTAGAGGTATGAATAAAAGTTTGTGAAACTTTTTTAACATTACGGACATCCAACTTTGAATACTTATATATCAGCAAATAATGCAAAATAAATAATTCTTTTTTATACATGGGGTATTTTGAAGGTGCTGAACATTTTTATGTAAAAAAAATTGGTCATCATTTCATTTATCAGACGATTTCTGGTCGGATTTAAACGGATTTCGGACGAACGAGGACAATGTGCAAGAAAATGCACAGTCACGTAATAGTGACGAGGTTTCCACTGCCCCAAGCCATTTTGGCCAAAAAATCGCATGTTCAGATTGAAACCACACAAATTGCTCTCCAAAATAAATATGCACCCCCTCCAAAACAACCCTACAGAGGCTATAGAATAGAAACAGACGGAATTTCTAACAATGAGAATGATTCCACATTTTTACCTGCTCCTAGAGCTAGTTCAAAACCACCTACAATAGTGATTTCCAATCCTAAAATTAACTGGCCAGAATTGGCAAAAGACCTGAAAAAGGCAGGTATTGGTAATTTTACGGGGAATTCAAACCCGGAAACTCTGAATATAAGAGTCCAGACGGAAATGGACTACAGAAGTGTTACCACCGTTCTGGAAGAAAAGAAAATCTCTTTCAACTCGTATAAGCTTAAGAGTGAAAGAACTTTTAAAGTAGTTCTCAGAAATGTTCCGTTCTCAGAAATGTTCCTTCTGACATTAATATAGAGACTATTAAAGACGAACTAAATTATTTAGGCTATATCCCGTGATTTCTGTATTCCAGTTCTCCAAAACGGTGGAGGGCAATAAGATACCCATTCCTGTATACTTTCTGGAACTTCCAAACACTATAGCAAATAAGGCCTTATTTAATCTTGCTGACTTTATGCACTTAAAAGTGGATGTTGCCCCATATAAGCTCAAAAAACAACCTACCCAGTGCCATCGATGCCAACGCTATGGCCACGCAAAATCGGGCTGTCACAACCCACTCAGGTGTGTAAAATGTTCACCAGACCATATGACAGTAGATTGACCCTCAAGAGGGAGAATCGGAAGTCCAAAATGCGCATTATGTCAGGGCCCCCATGCCGCTAGTTTCCGTGGATGTCCGAAGTATCTAAAGCCCAGACAATCTACTACGTCTGGGACCCCTCTACACCTGTAGTAGATACTGCAATGTCATCTACTGACCACAGACCTGACTCTGTTCCAAATAGGGCTTATATTCCAAACTTGTCTAGACCAGGTGTCGGCTTTTCGCAGGCATTGATTTCCGATGAGGTCAATAAGAATGATCCACACCACTTCCACTTCTCAAAATTATGCACCAAATACTTCAGTACTCACACAGGATGGAAACCTATATATTTCCTCCAAATCAGGGCGACCAAGAGACTCATGAATTGAACTTCTTCGATTTGATTCGACAATTTCAAAATTTTACAAAAGGCACTAACATAAAACGCATACTAACTAATTCTTAAAAAAGCTGCCTTAAATTTTAAAACTGCCAAAGGAATCACTGCAAAAATAGAGGTTGGGCTATCAGCCTTCGAAGAGCTAATGACACTATTCCAACCATGAAAATTTTTACCATGCTCAGCAAAAGTACTTGAAAAAATTATTCTGACTAGATTAAACACTTTCTTAGACGCCAATAAGATTATCAATCTTAATCAATATGGTTTTAAAAAGGGACATTCAACAACACACCAAGTTCATAGAATAGTAGAAATAATTGGAAATGCCTTTAACAACAAAGAAACAGTGGGAGCCGTTTTTAGATATTGAAAAAGCTTTTGATAGCCTCTGGCATGAAGGTCTAATTATAAAACTTGTCAAACAAAACATACCAGTCCGACAGTTTTTTAACAGTATTTCTTTATTAAATGCATTTTTATTGATTTAAATTTTATATACTATACAGGCTTTGCATTATAAACTATACACGTAAATAAAATTTTATATAAATTCGTAAACAATTTATTTTTTTGACATTTTAGTTTTAGCATAGGGAAATTGATTTATGAACTTTTGCATTCAATCTCAATTAATAATTGCTAAAACTATTTTTTGTCGCTAATGCTTCCTTGATTTTGTTTTTCATAGAACACAAAACTTTGGGTCAAGTTTTGGTCAAGCAATTTGCAGTTTTTAATGATTAAGTCCTTCTATTCCATAACTGATGCACACTTCATTAAAACCATACTCCATTTGAGTAAATTATTCAAACCAACTGATCTCAGACATTATTCTTGGGGTTTAAGTCATGGCTATTGGCAGGGTGATCTAAATGAACAACACTTAGTTCATTAAACAATCTTTAATTTCGTTTGAAATGTGGATACTTGCATTAGCATGCACAAAAATCTAATCAAAAGCATAGTTTTGCAACGCAAAAAGGAATTAAAGAATTTTCTAGAACTAATCTGCAATAAAGTTATGTTTGTCAGCAATTCAGAAACATAACCTTGTTTCTTCAATCATAAGATATCGGGGCCCAAACCATCAAACTTCCACCACTAACATTTCTGCTGAAGACAGATCTTGGTTATTTCCGAAGATCCTTTCAATAACATTTTAAACCATCGCGTCCATCCGAATTGAACATTTTTTCATCAGCAAAGTTCACTTTTTTCCTATTTCTCTCCCTCCACCCCCACCCAATCCATTTTCATGTAGTTACGACTACATTTTAATAGCCTGTTCTTATGGTGAAGAGTAAGCTTTGGACCAGCCTTCATTTTGGAACATTTCAAGTTCGACGACGATATCAATATATGTCCTACTCTTCTGGGAGTTACAGGAAGTGATTGTTCATAACAAATTCGCCCTGTAATGCACAAATGCTGACACAAATGGTAACTTTCTGGGATACCAGTCCAATAATCCTGCTTTTGTCCCTCGTCCCACGAGGGTTGCACCTTTTTTAATGATGGTTTTTGCCGAAGTCAGAATGATTCTTCAAATATTTATGAATTATATTTATTGATCTTTTAATTAATATGCTAATTTCTCTTACAGATTTGTTACAATATTATATAAGGGTCATTTTTTACCTTTTTGGTTTCAGGTAGTCCCGCAAGCTTTCCTATTTAGTAAAATGGAAATAAAACAGATAAATTTCAGCAAATTTGGCCTTAATCTTATTTATAAACACTGATAGTAAGCTCCTCTGAAGTTCAAATGAAGAACTAGTTAAAATATTTGGTACCTGGGTTCAAAATAAATTTGAGTTCATAAATCAATTTCCATCATTTGACATGCTTAAAAACTAAAATTATAAAAAAATTTATTTAATTTTTTTTGAAAAAAATTATGTATGAAATTCCTTTATTGTGCTCTGAATATCCAACACACAAAATTTGAATTGTTAGCACTTAATACAAAGCGATATCTGGTGAAAAGAATGCTAGTTCATAAATCAATTTCCACCACTGTGTTATTAACTCGTTTCTCACAAACAGTTGTTTCCAGGTAAGAATCAATAGTACATTGTCCAAAGTCTTAACCCTTACCGACGGAGTGCCGATAATGGTTTAAAGGTACGGTCCAGTGTTTAAAGATATGTGTTCATTGTCCTTTTTGGTGTTCATTTTCATCATTGTTTTTTTATTAGACAAGCCTATCGCTTTGCCCTGGAGTCTCTTCCAAGGGGTTTTTCACATTATTTTTATATACTTATAGTTTTACTTTTGGAAAACAAAAACGCTCTCCCTTTTTGGGGTATCTAAGATGGAGAAGTAAGGACGCTTCGCGTCGATACTTCATATTGCTATTTCGATCTCCGATCAATGTATGTTTTCCACTGCAAAAAGTAATTAAAACAATCAGGAAGATATTTTAGTTAAAAGGTCCCAACCAGCGGGGAGAGTGAGCAAGACGAAAAAAGGAAGATGCATAGGCTTCGGCTGTTTTTACGATGAGTGGCCGGAAACTCAAGACCGATGCCAACAGTTGAAAAATAAGCTAGTTCCGTTGGGGCTGCTCCAGGGCATCACGTAGCTCTAGCGCTAAGCAACGATCTCTACCAAAGCCACGGGACGCAACCTGACAAAAACAAGCACACCGCCACACTTTCAGTGTTTCTGATTGGCTGAAGGCGCGTAAGTTACGTGGATTTCAAGCGTCTGACAATTACAATTTTCAGGCCTCAGAACTAGGAAAAAAAGGAGACAAAAGATACTTTCAAATAAAAAAAAGAGACTAAAAGTAGACTATAGTAATCAGCGTCCTGCAAATATGTTTCAGCAAGAAAAAAAATCTTTCATCAGAATTGCAATTTACGACACCTTGAAAATCCATAAATTACGAATTTATAAAATGTAAAACTGAACATCAGTAAAGTAGTGAATTTTCGGAAATTGGCTAATAAGGAAGTACAGAACCAGACACTCATAATGTTCTATTCCGGACACTTTTAAATTTTGGCAATATTGCCATTTTTTTAAAATTAAACCTGTCTAGAATCAAAAACCCCAAGATAAGAAGAAAAAAATGCCAAAAAAGTTTAAAAAAGCAAAAAAAAAAAAAAAATCCAACTCTTCTTGTGATATCTAATATGGTCACCCTATCTCACGTACTCTTGATCAGCGGAAAATATTCTGTTTGGTCCGACTTGGCCTGAACCGGAGCTACAAAAGTAAAACAAACGCTCTTCCGATCAGCATAGGCAAAAAAAACTGTCAATCATTATGAAGCAAGGCAACCTCATCGGTGGATTTTAGGAAAATTACTAGGCAATAAAATAAGAAATCAGCAAGCATTATTGGATTTTACTGGGTGGTTACTGATATTCTAAGACATCTTAGTGTAATCAATCAAAATTCATCTTCAAATTTTAATCAAACTTTTATTTTTATTATTAAGATTTATTAATTAAATTTGTTGTCTTGTACTGCAATACATAAATTTGAAGTCAAAAAATCACTAATCCTTATAAATTACAACAAAATTCGAAGATCGCTTAATCCTAAACCCTTGAATATCGACGAATCAAAAAATCCTCAAATATCAGTAAAACCGACAAAATTACAAGTAGGAAATATTTTAATCGTGAACTGAAAATGTGTAAATCATGCATCTTCAAAAATCGGGAATTGAAGACTCTTGAAAATAAACAATCCTAAAAAAATTAGCATATCACATAATCTAGGCTAACTGCAAGACGGAAAATTGAGTATCTCTGAAAATCAGCAAACAAACCGCGAATTTTAAAACCCTACATAACAAATAACTTTTAAATTCGAGCAATTAATTTGAAATTCTAAATCTTAAAAGAAAAAGACAAACCGCGTGTAACTTTGAAGGAATTGGACATTTTCGGAAAAATTAGAGAACTCTTGAACAGCAAATCTGAAGTTTACAATGGTGGATTTTTTTTAAAAATCGGCTGATCGCTAAACCTCGAAATAAGCAATACAAAAGCTTATCTTCATAAATCTATATAAATCGAAACTTCCATAAAGTGGCAAACCAGAATTTTCAACAAATTCAAGCATAATTCAGATTTTTCCGGCGCTAAAAAATCCAAGTACAATTCTGACTTTATAGATTTTACCCGACGGCTGGACACAGATGTCACAATGAGCACCATTGAAAAATACAAAAAAAGGCAGCAATCACGTAGCGTTGAGTTGTAACATCACCGATAGAAAATCGAAAGACATGTATTTGCATGAGAGAAAAAGTTCTTTATTTGCCAGCAATGTTCTTGTTAAATCTCGGCGAAAGTTAGCCCCGCTGGTGAAGAAAAGCTAATTTAGAGACTTTGACCTGAAAAAAGATACTTTTAGAGACACTTTAAAAAAATAGATACTAATGGCTAGAAAAGAGACTAGTTCCTAGGCTTGAATTTTATATTATATAGAGCTATCAGCCCGAAAAAGGCCGCCAAAAGTATTAGGGCCTAGGGTAAGGTTTTGAATTATCGCCGCACTAGAACTGCAAGATGCGGGTCTTGGGCCCCAACCAGTCATGGTCAGACCTCATATCCTTTTTAATTCCCTTAATTTTTCAAATTAAGACCTAATTTTAATTCTTCATTTTAAAGGGAAAGGTTAACTTATTTTTGTGCCAACTTTAAAAAAATTAATTATTGATCATAATGAGGAAAAAACAAGGATACACTTTATGCATATGTTTTTCTTAAGGCCATAGATTCGTTATAATACAATATAAAAATACATGCAGGTTTCCCATTGTAAAGTAATCTCCTAAATATTTTTTTTTTTGGCTTATTCAACGAAAGAAAATTATCAATTTCTCAAGAAGTACAGCTGTGGAAATAAAAAAGTACCCACTAGTGATTATTTTGGCCGTTAGTCATCCTATAGTATCGGACCTTTTTGACATTGTGAACAATTAACATTCTGAGTTAATTGCATGACACAAAATTTGCATAAGGGGCCAACTTCATATTAAAAATGTTGCTAACTTTAAAATCTCCAATAGCAACACCCCTTTTTGAATTCATATTTCAAATCTCTGACCTATGTTAATACGAAATGCCAAATTTTGTAAGTTTTTAAGCATTATTAGAGGAGTTAGAGATGTGCAAAGTTTAGGTCCCATAATGTTAAATGAGCTACACATTAAAAAACTATCCCGATCTATAAATAATTAAGATAATGTAACGAATTTTTTACTGAAAAGAAATTATATTAACCCAAACAAAATGCATTCAATATTGGGGTATTTAAAACAATTTTTATATTTTTAAATAATTATTATATTAATTTTTTGAAAAAATATGAATGGAAACCCCTTAATATTTTTGAAGAAATAAATTTAAGACCAGAAGTTTAAGCCAAATCCCAATTTTTAAAAAATTTTATTCATAATTTGGTGAGTAAATCACAAAATACTTTTTAATTACCCTTTAGGGGACTGTGTATAAGATTACGTGTGTAATTGATAAATAAAGACGGCTTTACATGCATGCTTGTCATTTTAGACATGGACCCCAAAAGGTCCACAAGTGATTCGATTGAATAACTCGTCAAATATTCATCCAAATGTAACAAAAACTTAGATTTAAGGGTTTTCAAGAGTGCTTAACATTTCTAAGTTATTAAAATTGGGTGTTGCTATTGGAAATTTCAAAGACCGTAATATTTTTAATATGAAGACGGCCCCTTATGCAAATTTTGTATCGTGCAATTAACTCAGAATGTTAATTGTACACAATCTCAAAAAGGTCCGATTCTATAAGGTGACTAACGGATGAAATAACCTCAAGTGGGTACTTTTTTATTTCCACAGCTGTACCCTAGTGCCATTGTGACTCTTTAGTTGACAATGATAGTCACATGGGAACAAAAGGAAAATAGATTAAAGTACAGTAAAATGTCAAAGTAAAATACTCCTGTAAGGGCTGGTGCCCGTCAGGGTTAGAATTTTTTTTTGTTCATTAAGGCAAGTAAAAATTCAGATTAGGGAAGTTCCAACTTGAGCGAACAGATTAAATTTTCCGGCTTAAAGTTTTTTCAATAATAAATTTTGATTCTGAATATGTGTTGATGCAGAATTTGTTGATGTTTAAAATAACACAGTTAAACTGATAGTCACTTACATTTTTAATGAGATAACCATCAAAATATTAGAAAATCAAAATATACATAGCTAGGATATAATTAATGCTTGGTAAAAATGTTAGTATCTTTATAAAAAAAATTTGGTAAATAGTTTTAGACTAGGCAAGCATTTTTTTTAATAACTTGCCGAACCAGGAATGTAAAAACTGACTTTTCTAACCTTGGTACCTACTAATACATCCTTAATACTTAAGAAGTGTACTATGTGTTCTAATGAATGCTAATCAACATAATTGTACACATCTGGCAGTAAAGGTTCTTTTTTAATAATTTTATAAACTCAAAAATGAAAATGTTATCAATAAAAAACAAAACTAGGATTTTTTTTGATATTTTATTTCATGCAGTACATATTTTATATGATCTTTTTATAAATATAATGTATTCATTACTTAAAGGTATGTTTATTAAATATTTGCAAAGGGATTAATAAGATAATTGGCATTACAAAATATTTTTTAATTCAGGAACTTAGGCGGGGGGGGGGGGGGGGGGGGGGGTACAGGACTATTGTATTATTGTATAAACCATTCCATTAAATTGAATTCTGTTGAGGGATAAGCAAATAAGCTGAAATTTAAACTTATTTTCACTGTATAAGATATAAATTAAATTTTGTAACACAAAATTTAACTTCTTAAATTTTATTACAATTATAATTCTGTAGTAGATGGAATGGCTCTCCTCCATAGTTTAAATTTTATACATTTAATAGATTTATGATTTTTTAAAAATTATGTGTGTTGTTGGAAAACCTGTTAGTTAAGTGACAGGTTTATAAGTCTGTATCATTCAGAGGGTTTAGAGAACAAACTTTCATACTGATTGGAAATAAACCATACTAATCAATTCCTTTGCTTTGCAAATTAAACATATACAATGAATTGTTTAATTTTTAAGTAACAAAATAAGTTATTTTATAGTGAACATAATAAATATAAAGCTGCAGAAATATTTTTAAACAATATAGAATAAAAAATAGTTTGCAGCAATGAAAGCTTTGGTGAATTATGTATTAGATACATTAAAATAATGATACTCCAAATCCAAGAATTCTCTTCATACTGTCCCAATAAAATCGCTTCCAGCCAGAGAAAGTATTTTCTACCTCGGATTTTGGAACACCTAATTGTGTAACTTTAACTTCTGTACAGTCCTGCTTTTGTTCTATGTCTATAGTAACATCAGAAAAATGACCACTTGGCCAAGACTTGAATCGCCATTTTTGTTGTATTGTTTTACATGGAACCTACAATAACAGAGAAAAGCATTCTTAAACATTTATATGTACTCCTAAGTATTTATGAAATACATAATATGCATTAATCATACAATTGATTCATGGTAAAAGAGAAAGATGCAGCTCCTGTTGGTACTGGAAATTGGATACGTTAGGGAAGAAGTCTGACTTTGCCTAATGCCTTAATAATTTATCTGGGTATAATAGAATGACATTCACGCCTTGGCACACTGCAGGAGAAATAATTTTCCAGACATACACGACCCATTCCAATCAGTGTCACCACCCTCGCCACGATGAGGCAGCATAATAGGACTTGGGGGGGGGGGGAGGGGTAATAATAAACTTGGCATAGCATGCGCTGATTGAAACTCCCTCCATAGACAGGGGGGGGTTAATAATTTTTAATAAATTATTTTAAATAATTCATAAATTTAATTAAATAATTAATCATAACATGTAATTTTTTAAAAAAAGAAATTAACTAGAACATATTTGAAAAAAAATTGCTGAAAATTCCAATAATAATACAACCCCTGGCAATAAATATGGAATCGCCTTTCAAAAAGTAAAGCAATCTTTATTCAACAGTGTGTAGAAATTTCAAAGTTAAACTAGATCAAACAAAAACATATTTAAATAAAAGTAGACGATTTAAGACACAAGTTAAAAACACAAACACGTTGACAAATGTGGTCTAGCATGAATAATGTTAGTTATTATTAACCAAACTGGAGAAATATGAATGGACTCAGTGACGACATGAGAAAAAAGTATGGAATCACCATGCAGTTTCTGTCTTGAAATCTGGCAACACATCTATTTGGAAATTATGCAAATTAATCGTAGCATAAAAGACGTGCTACCGATCTTGTGTTATCATTTGATGAAGTTATTTCAGTGCAAGCATGGCTATGACGAAAGAATTATCCGATGAGGTCAGGCAAAGAATAGTCAAGCTATTCAAAGGACTGTCAACCAGAATTGTGGCAAATCGAGTAGACTGCTCTCAATCTGCAATAGCAAAGATATGGATAAAGTTTAAACAAACAGGGATTCATTTAAAAGAGAAGCGTAAAAGCTGCCAAAGGAAAATAACCAAGCGAGACGATCGAAAATTAAAGTCGCTTTGCCTTCAGAACCGCAAACAAACTTTAACAGTGTTGAAAATGAAATGGGCTGAAGCAGGTGTTGATGTTTGCACCAGGACAGTATGAAATCGACTTCGGGTGATGGGATTCTCTTACAGAAAAGCCAAAAGAAAGCCGGCCCTAACAACTGCCAAGAAGAAGAAACGTCTATAATGGGCTAAAAATAAGATAACGTGGACTGTAGATGATTGTGGGAAGAGGTAGTATTCAGTGACGAGTCACGGATTTGCATTGATCATGGAGAAGATGCAGGAACATTTGTTTGGAGACGAGGAAACGAAGCTTACTCAGACGGCTGCATTAAGAAACAAGTAAAGTTCCCAACTACCGGTCTGATCTGGGGTTGCATGTCAAGTAAAGGGCCATGCGAAATGGCTGTCGTTAAAACAAATGTCAATTTGCATATTTATATTGACATTTTAGAACATTTCCTGATCCCATCCATTGAAAATGCATATGGAGATGAAGATGTCATGTTCCAGGACGATAACACCTCCTGCCATAGGGCGAAATGTGTAATTGGTAGGAATTTCATGGTAGGAATTTCCTTGCAGATAGGAAAATTCCTACCATGGATTGGCCTGCTAATAGCCCAGACTTGAATCCAATTGAAAATATTTGGTGGAAACTAAAGAAACTCGTCCAGGCAAAATCTCCACATTGCAAGGAAGATATGATAACTGCCATTCGCAAATCTTGGAAAGAAATTAGCACTGGCTATTGTCAATCATTAGTAACATCTATGCCTGCAAGGATTAGGGCAGTTATTAAGGCACATGGAGGTGTTACGAAGTATTAGTACGAGGTGGATATGGGCTGAGTCTATATTTTTTTCCAGCATCGTTAGTGAGTCCATGCTAATTTCTTTGTATACTTACTGTGAACTGCACCTATTATGCACCAGATGATGTTATTTGACTAGTTTATGTTTATAATCTGTAGTTCACATCTTCTACTTTCAATAAAACTTGTTTATGTTTCATCTGAAATTACTTTGTTACTTTTACATGCTTTTAACTATCAACAACATAATTTCTTTAGAGGTGATTCCATTTTTATTGCCAGGGGTTGTAATAACAAATTAATATAAAACTAAGGAAACTTTTTCTGCATTTTCTTTTAAAATTTAATCAAAATATTGGCCTCACATGACTAGGGAGCTAATTATTAAAGTTTTTTTAAAAATATTTTTTAAAATTAAATTGAAAAAATAAATTGGGTCCTTTAACTTTTTACGGACCCCTAACGGCCGTATTCACAAGTTCGGAACAAGTAGCGGGATATCCCCAGAACATGAATTCTGCCAGGAAGGGACAAGTTGAGGGTTATTACAAATTCGTATTCACAACTGCGAGATTTCATCTTTCGGATTTCTTCTCCAGGTTTCCTCCTGTTTTTGTAACAGGACATATCATTGGTCAAGCGGAATCACGTAACGTTGTTTACTTCTAGAGATATTTTTCACAAGTTCTATTTCAAGTCTTGAAGATGAAGAGTGAGACAGAACAGATCGCAATCGCCTCTGGGGAGTCTGATACTTCTATCTTGCCCATATTAGTTTAAATTTTACTAACTTAAGGAACATTTTTCCCAGAAACTACATGACATATCACTATAAATATTTTGTATAGTTTGTTCCTTACATACGATGCATTACGATGTACTTTAAACTGCCGTTTGTTTTGAAAAGTAAAGAGTAGAAAAAGCTAATTATTTTACTTAAACATGCTAATTTCGTAATTTAAATTACTGAATTTGCTCGTAAAATATATTTACTATATTAAAATACTGTTTTGACACATTGAATTGACATAAAATCTATGTTTAAATTCGATTCAAAATGCATGTAAGGTCTCGCCAAATGCATTGCAGCAGTTCATACATTTATGCAAGTAAACTCTTATATGTTTCGAATATTATTGTTTCATAATTAATTTAGTATACACCTTGCTAAGTGGTTTTTAAAAATATATTACAGTGGCCACCTCACTCATTCATTTGATTACCACACTTAAAAAGCATTTCTATCTGTCGACATTTGGACGACACAGCATTGAATGCTATTGAAGAAGCTATCTTGAAGATTAAAATTTTACTAGTCAATTTTACTACTATTTTGTTAGTGTCTTATTGTTCTAGAGGCAGAGGTGATTCTTTTGGTGTGTCACAATGTCAATTTCTGTGAGTATTTAAGCATATAGCACAAAATGTGGTTTTTATACTTTGCCAAAGAATGAATACATGAAAAAGCACAACTTCACCCCTGAGACACTCTTTGTTGTTTTAAAGTATTGTTTTTTGAGCTACCCCTCCACCCAGACCAGACGTAACCTTTTTTTTAACAACAAAGATACTTTTACATGGATTTTTTTAAATATGTATTTAAAAAAAAAGTCAAATTTAAATTTATATAATTTTTTTTTAGCAGAGATATTTAAAACTTCCCAGTTTGAATCAAAGAGCTATTACTGATGAAGAAATAATAAAACAAAACACTTATAGATATATTTTATAGTTCCTGAGAAAAATGTTCCTAACTTTTAAAAAACCTTATACTTCAGAAAACACAAAAGAAAATTAAGGTATAGATAGTAAGAACGGATGTACAAAGTTTCTGAAAAATGCTTATAAAAAGAAAACTACTAAACTGAAATCGATAATCATGGTTTTAAATTGTTTCAGATATGCAAATTAAAAATAAAAGTAACACAGGAAATCGACATTTTTGACCCAAACACCCATCTGACTCCCTTTAAAAAAAAATGGCTGAAACGAAGAAAATAAACTTTATGCCGATTGTAAACCTTTTTGTGCATAACTACAGCAGCACACAACTTTTAAAATAGTTTTAGTCAATTTAAAAAAAAAAAAAGATTTTGAACAGTAAAAATAAACATCACGTCTCTAATGCGGAAATTTAGTATAAATCCAAATCATGTTGAATATATATATATAAATTTCTAATATGCTGTACTTCTACAATGAAAAATCTTATTAAGATCAATTAAAATGGATTAGATCGAAATAATATAATCACTAGTGTGAAAGAAGAACCCGATAAGCTACGTTTGTTTTGATTTTGAACGTTTCTGAGATATATCCTTCTGAAAACTCACCGACATTGGTGGGATAACCCAGAGAGCACATTTGGACCCTTATCTCTCCCTTTTTGGCATAACTCGCACTTGTGAATAAGGAATTTGACGAAACCCACTGATTTATCCCCCAGAAGGAGGAAACCGGCGTGTGATTCGAACTTGTGAATACGACCGTAAGCAGTGCACCTTCCCCTCTCGCACAAAAATTGTTGATGTACTCTTTTTTGGTAAATAAAAAAAAAACAAAGGGGTAATTGCCCCATTCCCCCCCTGCTGGATCCGCCACTGTGGCATGGACATCGTATAAACAAGCTACAAATATACTCTGCCTGCACAAAACAATTCATCTGCAATGGATACCCTCCCATGTAGACCTCTTCCTAAGTGACTTAGCTGATGAATTGACTGAGGAAGGCTCTGCCAGCATAACATAGAGCATACTACTAACTTATGACTGGTATGAACATAGACATCCATATGCAGCTCTGAAACTGAAGGGCAACAGGAAATTGCAGACCGCCATCACCAGACACCCCCCCAACACTAACACTCGTTCAGGGGTAAAAGGTGTACCCTGTGTGCCGCAAATGCAATACCAAACAAGCTTCTCCGGACCATCTGCTGTCCTGTTTGGATTTGCAGAAGAGTGACCTTCTTGAAAACCCTACTCTAGTTCAAGATTTTGTCAGCGAATGGTCTTTTGGACTTGAGTGTAGTTGATGTTGACCAAGTAGAATAAGTAACAACATCATTCATATACATATATATGATTAAGGATTCAATAATGATATTCCTATCGCATATTATGCCGAAACAGTGTTAAATAATGAAATTCTACAAGCATATCTATTAAGAGCATGTTTTTTCTTAAAAAGTAAAGTACTAATTGTTTTACTTTTACTTTAAACTTACCAATTTCACAAAGTGTCCATGTACATTTCCATCAAACAACTCAAACTTTCCACCCTCTTCAGCTTCTAATACACAATTGCCTTGGGTAAATGCTTGCACCAACTATACATTTTGTAAAAAAAAATCAATCAGCAACAATGAAACAAGTTTAAAATTAATCTTTAAAAACTTTGGTCCTGCTTTCCTAGTCCTTTTGTTAAAAAAAAAAGTATGCTGCATGCTCAGAAAATAACTAGTTTGAATCTTTACAAATGAGTTTTTGATTATATATTTCGTATAGTATATAAATTTTTAAAATTGTCTACGAAAGTTATTTTTCTTTAGATCTAAGTTACACAGCATTTCTATAAAACCTGCCTCAGGAAGAATTTCGAAATATTTTTCATTCAAAAATATTTACTTCTACCAATGACGGCAAAAAATTCTTTCTGTGTCTGTCCCACTTGACGAAAGCTTATAAGCGGTTCTCAGAACAAGCACACAAGCTGGAATATATACGCACCATAACATACAACTCGATTCGAACGGTCCCACGATATTGTGACAGCCACTAAAAGTAGTAACTATTTTATCACAAGTTCAATATAATGGTAGTTTAGAAATTCGTTTACGACATTTATAAAAAACATAAAATACTGATACTGAAAAGAAGTTATATCAAAGATCAAATATTCAATGACAATTTTTTTCGAAGAAAAAGGAGAAGGCCAAGATTACTCTGTTTGACCACTAGGCAGAGAACAAAGCTTATAAAAATAAAATAAAAATTTCTGTTAGGTCTCTTTTTGTGTGGCTTGAAGCATTTAAAACACTATACCAACAGGAATTCTTTCATTTCAATGTTCAATAATTTATTGGTTACACCCATCCCTAGTGCAAAAGGTTCAACAAAATTTTCACAATGTGTTAAGTGGCATAAAAAACAAATCAAGTATTCTTTTTGATAATGCCCATGCAATAAACGCTTGTTAACAGTTATTTATAAAATAAAACATTATTAAAAAGTTATTTTGGAAAAGGCAAATGATTTTTTTAAAATGGTTTTTAAATAAAAAATAGAAAAGAACCTAAGTGTTCAGATCTTCTAAGATTTTAAAATAAATTATCAACTAGGAACTTGAATAATAACAAATATTCATAAATTTACAAATCATACAAAAGTGAAGCTTACTTCTTTTACAGTCATTGCACGATAAAACTCTTCAGAAGTACACTTGAACGTTTCTGTTGTATTTATTTCACCAATTTCAAACTTATGTTTTGGAGTAGTCTCTTTTGTAGGAGCATTAAAAGCCTAAAATTATGTTTAGAATATAAAATAGATATTTCTATACTCATTGTAGATTTATGTAGACAGACACTAAATCTAATTTATATTTAGTTGAAGTTGATTGAATGATTTTTCAAAACTTAGAATTTAAATGCAGTAATTTTAAATTGTCTAAGCTAAACAACTTTACTTACAAACTACAACAATTAAATATAAGGGCGATTAAGTTTTGTCAACAATCTTCATTACTGGAAAACTTAATGAATTTCGTATAAAAATAATTTTTAAAAATAAAAAAACATTGTCATTTTAAAGATTTTAATTTTCTTCAGTATTTATAAGTACTATTACACATAAAATTAAATTAAATAGAGCAGTTCAGAAATTTACATTTCATGCACATAAAAATTATTTTACTAAGGGAG
Organism: Hylyphantes graminicola; assembly: GCA_023701765.1. Taxonomy (NCBI): domain Eukaryota; kingdom Metazoa; phylum Arthropoda; class Arachnida; order Araneae; family Linyphiidae; genus Hylyphantes; species Hylyphantes graminicola. Next base: position 42,335,387 of record CM043122.1, on the reverse strand, counting down.
AAAGCTAGGTACACTGGTTGTGTGCTACTGGTACAGCTGGGGAAAAAAAAACCCGCTCCACCCTTCGTTTCTCGGCTGCTATTGGTCAAGGATTTTTATGAAAGGTGTCATTTTTCAGGAAATAGCGTAAGGAATTTAGAACTGGCAACAAAAAATGCATAAGGGGTCGTCTACATATTAAAATGAGTACCAACTTTGAAAATTCCAATGGCAACACCCAATTTTTTTACATAAAAATGTTCAGCACCTTCAAAATACCCCATGTATAAAAAAAGTATTATCTAGTTTGCAATATTTGCTGAGATAATTAAAGCATTAATTTTGAACTCATTTAGGGGGAAATCTCTAAAGTGAAAACAGTAATATTTGGGTTGCGTCTTTTCAAAACAACAAACTAACTGGGTTAACATAATCTCGCCAACGGATGCTAGAATTTAACTTTCTTCACTAATATTGTGATTTTTTAAATGTTTTTTTATTTTGAAATTATAAATTCAGAAATAAAATAATGACTAGAAGATAAAAGTTTTAATTTTAATTTAAGTCGCATATAAGGTTATTTATAACGAACAGATTTTCAAATGCGATTAGTTATAATCACATTGACTAACATGATTATTGCATTAATGTTTCACATTTTTTATGCAAATTTTTGTTTCATATAATTGCTGCAAAAAGTTTGTTAAAAATTTTTCGCCCTTTATCGGTAATATAAACCACGTATTTCAAAACGGAGGGTTACAACCTTAACACGATATTTAAGGAAAGCAAAATAAAATTATTCAGAATGATTGTATAATCAAGGAAAGTGGGCACTAATAATTTTAAATAAACAATGTGGTACAATAAAATGTACTGAAAACCGAATTCCAATTATATTTTAGCATATTTATTTTTGATACTCACTTCTTGAAATTGTATTGGAAATAACACATATTTAAAAACATAGTAATTGATATAATTTAAAGTTAATTCGACAAACAAAATACATTGCATGCACTTGAAATAAGAAAAGATTTTTTTCAGACATCAATAATTTGAATAAACATATATCAACAAATGCTTTTCAATCACCAAACGATAATGCAAGTTAGGATCGAATTCGCCAAGTAATTTTTTACACGATCCCTAAAATTCGTCTTTTAAAGTTTTTTTACAATAACTCGGCAAATAATTGTTTTTGAATTAAAAAATTTGGTATTTTGGTTCTACTTGATCTACTTTATCGATGGCTGTAAAAAAATTTGGGGTTGCTATTCATGTTTTATTTTTTATTATTTAAATTTAAATAAAAAATTATTAAAACTGAAAAAATTGATGAAAAAACTTGTGTGATTTGTTTTTGGAAGATTAAGAAGTATATAATGAAAAAAAAAACTTTCTTTAATTCCTTTTATTTGTGGAGATATGAATAAAAGTTTGTGAAACTTTTTTAACATTATGGGCGTTCAACTTTGAATGCTTATTTAGCTTAGCAAATAATGCAAAGTAAATAATTCTTTTTTACACATGGGGTATTTTGAAGGTGCTGAAAATTTTTATGTAAGAAAAATTGGGTGTTGCTATTGGAATTTTCAAAGTTGGTACATATTTTAATATGTAGACGACCCCTTATACAATTTTTGTTGCCAGTTCTCAGTTCCTTACGCTATTTCCTGAAAAATGACACCTTTCACAAAGGTCCTTGTCCAATAGCAGCTGAGAAACGTGGTGTGGAGCGTTTTTTTCCCCAGCTGTACTACTGGTTAATTATATTAAAAATTGTTGCTTTAGTAGCATCAGCTATTAAAAAAATAGTAGCACCATATCAAAAAACAATCGACTGAAATTTAAGTACCTCACCTCAATTAAATCACCTCATATACAAACATCCATTATCATATATAAACAAGCATGAAAAATACTGTTTTTTACAAACTATCTTGGTAATAGACCATTGAGCTGGCCTGAAGGCCTATACCACTCAAAAACAGAATTGACCATTTAAAATCAGAGCCATAAGCTAAATATCTGGTGAGGTCGGCAGCTATTTTGGCGATGCCCTGACCCGAACCTAGAACCTTCCGCATGCTAAGCGAGTGCTTAACCGACTGGGCTCCCCAACCCCTTCAAAAATCTTAACATAAGTATAAACAACACATTTGTGCCAAGTTAACGATCCTCACATGTCTAGAATTCTGAGTCTAAGGAACATACCCACCAAACACATACAAAACTTTGTTTTTATTATTATAGTTATATAAAAGACAGGCACATTTGCGCTCTCATTGAAAAAACCCTGTACTCTCACGAGGGTCTAATCTTTTGGTCACTTGAATTAGGTGGAGAGAAGAGGTATAATTCAGTGTATACAATTCCGAGTCAAAAAGTTCTTTAAATGAGACTGGTTAATCACGTTAACTCTGCGATTAGTGCAAGGCAACAAATAGTTGCCTCGTAATTTTGAGCCAACTTTTATAGAAGTTGTTGAAAAGTGGTCTTATAATGCTTAATGCTATTTTATTCTTGCATAGTTTAGTAATTTTTAAGTTATACAGCTACAATACCTCCTAAAAAGTGCCAGTTTGTGGTGAATGCTATGTATTTTATTAGTTTTAGTGCAGGGCAAAGTATTCATTTTATTGATATACAAGTAAAAAAATTTTGATATCATTTTCTTTGAAAAAAAAAAGGAATATTCCCAAAATAATAAAAACAAAGAAAGTCGGTCTTTTTATTAAGAATTAGTCATAGTACATGCTAGTTAAAAAAATAATTTTTCCCACTTTTAACTATTCTTATTTTAGCTAGAAATCAGATACGTCAGAAAACCAGAATCACAGCGATCCACAGAATTCTATATTTGAGATGATTTACAGAAATATAAAACTATTTCAATAAAAAATTATATCTTACATTTTCTATTTTAGTATTGTTGCTACACTTTAAGTCTCCAGGCTGAGTAGAATCTTTAGTAGGCAAGATGAGTCCTTTGGAGAATTCTATTAAAAAGATAACATATGTAAATTAAAATTTATTAACATAATTCAATATAATATCTATGTAAGGGATAATATATTTGTAGGTATTTCTAAAAAAAGATATTGGACTTCCAGATCTTTTATTTAGTTCATATTAAAATTATCAAGCACAAAAATGTAAGCCTACGGCTAGCAGAGAAAGCCTAGAACGGCCGCTGAAAAGCACACAACAATACACATCAAAGTCTAATTAAAAAGTGAATAAATTTTTAATGGTTATGAGAGAAGTGGACCAGAAGACAAAACAAAGTCTGGTGAGTCTGCAATTTCTCTGGGAAAGAATGTATTGAAGCTTATGAGAACGTGGGAATTGTGGATCCATGGATTGGCAAGACATTGAGTTATTAAGAAAGAACTGAATATTAGGACATTACATAACATATTTAGAACATTCTATAACACATCCTCCTCACAAGCTGTTATCAACTGGTGGGAGAGTAAGAATTAATATTATTATAGGTAAAAGTCCAGCTGTTAAGTTTTGAACGGCAACGTTGTTAAGAATTGAATCTAACAGGCGATCAAGCTATCAAATCCCCAAAAGTAAAATTTACAAAAATTAGATTAGTAAATTTTTCAATTTGTTAATCCACTCCTCTCCAATAGGCAATATTAATTATTAAAATAACATTTGTATACAATGTTAAATTGATATTCTGAAACATTAAGCATGTTTAAAGGCAAATTTACAGAACGCTTAGAAAGTAAGCAGACATAAAGTAAACATGAATAATAGCATTAAAAATTGAAAAAAACAAACAAACATTGAAATATAATAAATTGAAATATTATTTATTGAAATAATATTATAAATTGAAAAATTATTGCACTTGTAAAAATTATGATAACAGTAATTAAACCATTCATCTGATTAATCTCAAGTTTTAACATTTTTAAACAAAGTATAAAATATAGAAGAATGAATTCTGCGCGACGATTTGCAGTAAAATGAATTTGTAGTAAAAAAAAATAACAATGCAAGTTAATGCAGTGTTATGAAAGGACAAATATGTTTAACTTTTTGCAGAATAAATTGATTTGAAAAAGTTTATTTCTCTGTAGTAAGATTAAAGATAATTACAACAAGTGAATCATGCTATAGTTTGTTTAGATTCATAAAATAAAGTCAGTGAGATTTGAAAAATTCTGTCTTGAGGAAAGCACTCATTTTATAAATAAGCAAAAAGAAAAGCTGTTTACTACCACTTGTCCAAACAACTTTCAATTTGAAACAACAAAACATAAAAGGTCAAAAACCATGTTGCAAACTTGAAATGTAACAATGAAAAATAAAGCATGTCACACAATATTTTATTAAAAAAAATATAAAATTAAATCAATAAGACATTATCTAATATATTTAGAGCATTCTATTGCATATATTTGCCATAAAAATTAAGACAGATGGGAAAGGTTTAGGTTTAATTCTTGTTGTGCAACATTTAAGCCCACACAACTTTTAAAAGCTACGCCCTACACAGTGTTGAGACTTTCAGGCATGAAAGCGCAAACTAATCAAAAAGGCTGAACACCGATTTTTTTTTTGCACTGTCGGTGTTTTGCACTATAGGTTAATTTTGTTTAGCAGTAGAGTTTAACAATACATTTATAATTTTTTTTATGAATCATGACATTAAAAAATAAAATATTATATAATACTCTACTAATAAATGTATTTTTAATTTCTGTACACTTTAAAATAGTTACATTTACTTTTAGTAATGGTGTTGGGGGGGGGGGTATCATTGTCAGCAGATTTGTCTGTGTGTGAACATGTTTAGCTCTTCATTTGGAGCATTATTAACAAGCTTTGGCCGTTGGCAATTCCATATACTCCTGTCCCTGTAATGGAGTCCCGTAAAATTTTGTTCTGATTAGGTTTATCAACAGAATCGAGTCAAGCACAAATAGGAGAGTAAAAAAAATGTTGGGTAGACATCACCATATGGTGAAAAAAGTTTTTTAGACGCCATTTTCCAAAATGGCGGACGGCGATTTCGTTTTGCATGTATTTCTGCTTCCGTGACAGTTATATTCACCATTTAGGTGGCTAATTATAAGTTTTTATGGGCAAGGAATAGACTAAGATGGTTTATAAAGTTACATGATTAATATTTATCAAACAAAATAAGTTATTTGCTATTTTAAACAAAATATCGGAACAAAAGTAGTAAACAAAAAATGCTTTATTTGGAAAGTAATATTTACACTTCACAGCACTGTTTTGGATGTAAGATATTATGTGCCCACCTTATAAGTCCATCAAGACCCTGATGAGTAGGCAGATTTTCAGGATGGGAAAGTCATTGACACACGTCATATGATTATGTGGCATGCATAATATACCTTGAGTACATATTTAGCATAGAGGTTCTCTGGGCAAAAACATATATCGGCATGCTTTAACCGTAGCATGCCGGTCCACTGGCACAATGGTTAGTGTACTAGCCTTTGGAGCTGCTGGGCTCGGGTTCGAATCCCGGTAAAGGCATGGATGTTTGTGTTTGCCAATAAATGTTATTTGTCTATGTGTTTGTGGCGTCCTTTGTGTGTAGCCTACGTCCTTCCCTTCTAGAGGGCGCAATCATTGTCATTTGTCAACATCCATAAAATTATTGTTATCTGAGAGCAAAAATAATAGCGAGAGCCACCTCTATAAGGTGTTACAGAAAAATGGCTCTAAGTTCATGGGAGTCTGCATCGGGCTTGTTAAGGCACAAATGAAGCTTCAGCACACTATTTGCATCTCTGCTCCATCTATATTTTGTTAGCAGCAGTCTACTATACGGAAAATAGTTCGGTTATATTTTTAATCCTTTTGCTACGAAGTATTTTTGCTTCCTCGTAATATTTGATAGGAATAACATTATCGAATCCTTAGTTGTTCGGGCGTTTCAGTAATGAAAAGGTTAAGCATATATTCCGCGAATCAAAGTTACTGGTAGTTACTGGTTATACTTTTAGTGCAGATAATTTCTTTCCATTTGTACACATGACATCACAACCTCTAAGTGTGTGTTCCTAGATTAAATTATTGTAACTTGCAATGCAACACCGAGTTGTTCCCCAAGTGTGGCAACAAGACACGAAGACAAAGCATTTCATCACCGACTCATTTCATCTCATTTTCAATCAAAATTCTTAAGTACATTACTTAATAGTTTAAATAAACAAACATCAGACGATGGAGAACAACAACATTGGTGACCATTGATATCTCAGCTATCAGTGTCAGTTTACACGGTATTTTATACTAAACTCAAAATATAGCAGAGATTATTATAGTTCTGCTACCTGCTTCTTCAACAAAGGCTTAAAAGATCCGAGCTTCTTAACCTCTCTTTAGTTTTAAGCTGTCAAACTTGTGACATAATTTAAACTATGTAAGCAATACCCATGACTTCATGCACGGTACTGCATCTGATCAAGTTTCTCCTCTAGTTCAGTCAAAAGTATATGCTATAGAAGTTTACTTAAGCAGTCACTAGTGTCGAAAAACATGCTTGTAGTAAAAATAGATCATATAGAAAAATGTTCTTCATAGTTTAACCTCTTGCTTAGCTGTACAGCAGTACAATTTTTTGAAAAGGCAGTGTTGCCTTAACCATTATTTTTCTTTTCAGTTTGGGAATCTTGTCATGTTTCTGATGTTTTGTTTACTCAACAGTAAATTTTAATTTTTTCATATCCGTTGTTTCCATACACTTTGGCATGCATCATACAGAGAGCATCTTATCTACAAATACATATTTGTACTGATAAAATTAGGAAAATGAGTTTGGATGTATGTTTCTTATGAATTATTACCCCTTAAAGTTTATAAATATATGCCGAACATTAATTCTTTGCTTTGAATTTACTAAAAAACTTAACTACTAAAAATGTGAAAGTCTTTGCCCAAAACTTAATTTAAAATTGAGAATTTTAAAGTGTAACGTAATAGTTTCCTTGTTAAATTTCTAAAATGACCATCTTAATTATAGCATCTTCAAAATTATCCATCAGTAAGTCTGACTAGATCTAAGATCTTGGCATAGTGGAATCTATTGTTAACTGATTTAGCTGTTTTTACATCACATACATAGCATTTAATTAGTGCTTCCGTCCTACTATTTCCTGGAAGAAACTTTCTAATATTGCATATAACTAAATTACCTATCATGTTAATATAATCAGGGAATTCAGATGGCTTGTTTATTACATGGCAATGATACGGATACATATTGCTAGTCTGAAAATACCGAATAATCTTGTCATTTCAGCTACGAAAAAATATTCTGGAAAATTGTGAATACAAAAAATGTTATACCCTTTATTAATGGCTTGGGAATATGAATGAAAGAAATCCCACTTGCATGAGAGTGGAAGTCGCAGTTAATAAAAGCGAACAATATCTAGTTCATGTTGGAACAATTTTACTGTCATTGCATTCTAAAGGTATATACAACGTTTAGTTAACGCAATCATCGCCCCCCCCCCCCCCCCAAATTGTGTTTTACCATATATCTTTTAGGCAGTCTCGTTACAAAGTAGATCTTCCTTAACTTTGAAATCTTACGAAAACCCTACTTTTTGGCTGGACCTGAATGACCATTATGAGCACGAGAAAATGGGGAAAATCAATTATGAAGAAGGATAGTGCACTTGCGTGTGATGAAAATATAAGAATCAAGTAAAACATTAATTTTGCCCAGAGAAACCAAGAAAAATAGGAACTCAATGTATCTTTTACTTGTGTGTCGTCACAAAATCATGCAAGAGGCTTGTCGACAATTTTCCCGCCCTGTAAATAAACCGACTCAGCCAGGGCATGAAAATCCACAAGTCTTGTGCTTCTGAGGCGGAAACGCTATTCCTCCCAGCATATGAGCCTTGAAGCGTGAATATTAATTTTCAAATAAAGTTTGACAAGTATTAGTCAGGTAACTTTAAAAACCCTCTTAGTCGATTCCTTGACTTCAAAAACCTATAATTAGTCACCTAAATGATAAGTATAACTGCCATGGAAGCAGAATACATACAAAACGAAATCGCCAGTTGCAGTCTCCCATGAACTGAAAGCCATTTTTCTGTAACACCATACAGAGGTGGCTCTTCGCTATTAATTTTTGCTCTCAGATTACAATAATTTTATGGATGTTAAAGCATGCCAAGATATGTTTTTGCCCAGAGAGTCTAGGCAAAATATGAACTCAAGGTTTCTTATGCGTGCCACATAATCATATGATATGTGTGCCAATGACTTTCCCATCCTGAAAATCTGCCTACCCGTACGGGTCTTGATGTACTTATAAGGCGGGCACATAATATCTTACATCCACAGTGCCGTGAAGTGTGAATATTACTTTCCAAATAAAGCATTTTAAGTTTACTACTTTTGTTTCGATATTTTGTTTAAAATAGCAAATAACTTATTTTGTTTGATAAATATTAGTCATGTAACTTTAAAAACAATCTTAGTCGATTCCTTGCCTATAAAACATATAATTAGCCACCTAAATGATGAATATAATGGTCACAGAAGCAGAAATACATGCAAAACAAAATCGGCGTCTGCCATTTCGGAAAATGGCGTCTAAAAAATTTTTGTCACCATATGGTGATGTCAACCCAAGTTTTTTTGCTCTTCTATATGTGCTCAACCCGATTCTGTTGATAAACCTAATCAGAACAAAAAATTTTACGGGACTCCATTACAGGGACTGTATTAATAAGGCTAAATACCTAAGGGCCGGGTTTTTCTTAATATATATATATATATATACTAGCTGTTATACCCGTCGTTGCACGGGTAGAGGTGAAAAAATTATTGAATAGTCAATTTAACTATTTTTTTCTTTCATTAGAGTTACATAAGATATGAAGATTACCCAGTAATTTTTTCCATTTAATTACCCATCTTGGATATAGTAATGATTAATATTAATTTCAAAAATACCTTTGATAAGAAGCTCAAATTAAAGAGAATACATATTTAAGTAAAAAATAATCAATAAGAATTAAAAATAAGTTACTCCAGCAAACAGCAAATGAGTCGCAATTTTTGCAAACAATTGCATTTCTTATAAGTTTATTTGCTTTTTAATAAGCTTATGTTGCTGATACCGTTCGTTATTAAAGTACAGAATCCCGCTACTTATATGACATTAAAAAATCAAAATTTTAAAAAAGCTATAAAATTCACCGATGAAGTCATCGTATTTTCTCAAATAAATTTTTTTAGCTCATTTGGCGCTTTTTTGCAAATTTGGTGAGGAAAAGATATGGCTAACAACACACCCATTCAGCTCTCATGCAATGAACTTCGCACAACCAGCTTAAGACATAAAACCTTAATATGCTTCTGTAGTGCGATGGCTTTCAAAAAACAACATAGTTCAGTATGAGCTTAACTATGATTTTAAAAAATTCATAATTAAAATCATATAGGCACAATAAAATAACAGAATGGAGACTGGTAGGATTACATCACTTGAAGCATATCAATTATTTTTTCAAGTTATTAATTTAGTTTCTGAAGGCAATGAACAAATATTAAACAAATTAAACATTTTCAATTTCAATTGTTTTCTAAAAAGTTTTATTTAAATTTTTCTGCCCAATGGCATCACGAAAGGGAAAACATTATCAGATTTGAGCGAAAGTGGTGTTTTTTCCCACTTAAAACGTTTGAAAACGATAGAAGGAATGGTCTGATTCGAAAAATTCTTAGCCTATGTTTGTTGTGAAGATGAGATAAATTTTTGTACCAAATTTCGGGATGATCTCTGGCGTGGTTCTTTAGATTTCGCGTCCTATACAAACAAATAAGCAGACAGACAAACAGAAGTCGCCTTTTATGTATATAGATAAATTGACTGCCTTTTGGGGATTTAAATCCCCTACTTTTGGTCTTTCATATCCTTATTAACATGATTCATACAAAGTAAGTTACACAAAAAAATTTATCATCTTTTCCAAAACAATTTAAAGACTCGAAATTCACTAACAACCTAAACATATAAAGCATGCATAATTGAACACTCCATTTTTTTAAAACTAAAAATTGTCTAAAATCGGAAACCACAGTATAGGCCGAAGGAGAAAAAAGTTTAATAATTAGAGTTCAGTATTTTGAGCTGTTCCTGTGATCACTCACGACTCACAAACACCGTAAGTTAGACATTTAATCAGAATAAAATATTGTGGTTGCTCGACTTGGCCTAAACTGAAGCTACAGTAGACGCCGCTTAATGTGATCACATCGGGGCGAACGTGATTTGATAACAATAACTGATTGATAACAATACACGAAAAAAAAAGTTTAAACTAAAAAATGATATTTTTACATACGTATTAAAATTAATTTTAAATTATGAGTTGTTGCTGTAAAACCCTATAGTATTTAATAGAAATTATTGCACACTAAAGAAAAAGAATTACGAATTTAATGATGATCTGCAGAAAACAATACAAAATACAAAAGGTTAATTATTAACTGAAAATGAAATCACTAATTGTCGATTGTTTAGCATTCTTTCGAAGCGATTCATTTACGAATCGCTCATATTCATAATGTTCTTGAAAGTGTTCCGCGTCGGCTCTGTTTTGCACACCTAGACGTAAGATTCGAAGTGTCTCCCTGATCTGAGCGGAGGCTTCGGAATTTTGTCCTTGATAGCACTTTTGGGTTCATCATCGGCATCAGAAACTTGTGACGAAGCTTGATCTTTCACACATACAGCTTCGCAAATGTCCTCATCACTTTCAATAAAAAAAAAGTGTTCCTTCTTGTGTTTATTGATTTCAGGAAAATAAAATTTACATACAAACTGCTAACAATAAACGAACATTTGATTACAATAAGCGATGATTTTTCAATCTATTTTGATGTATGTGGACGGGACTAGGCGATTTTGATAACATTAAGCGATTGATAACATTAACCGTGATTACATTAAGCGGCGTCTACTGTATAATAGTAACGAGGCACTCTTCGAATCACACAGATCCAGAGAACTGTCAATCATTCCGATGCAGTATGATGCAATCGGTAGATTTCGTGAATATTACTCTAGGCAGCAAATTAAGTCTATCGGGAAGCATTATTGGATTCTTTTTCTAATGAGAGATTGTACTGGCTGGACGAGATTTAAAGTAAACTTAGTGTAATGTAATCTTAATTCATCTTCAAATTTTAATTAAAAATTTTATCTTCATTACAAGAATCTGTTATTTTAACTTATTGCTTATTGAAGTTTAAGTTTAGTTTCACCCAATTACGGTGCGAAGAAAAAAACAATAGTTCAAAAAATGCTTCTCAAATTGCTATGAGATACCAGTTAAATCGAACCTTGGATGCAAAAATGCATCGATTGCTAAAAAATTAGCCATCAGCCCCCAAAGTTAACTAGTGAGAAATTGGTCCTTCGGCTTTGAAAAATATTGGTTTACCGATGGAAGCCGATGTTTTTCATAAGAAAAAAAAGAATATTTCTTACAGAAATAAATGAGATCGTAACTGAATCTTTTCATCGATGGGTTACGATGATCGCATTTGAAATATTTTCCGATTCTCAGCATAATTGTAGTTATGTCTAGCTATTTCTATTTGGTTCAAGATGGATTATTGAACCAAACTTCAACGAATCGTAATATTTACTAGATCACAAGTCAATCAAACTTCAACGCCTCATAATTTGTGCTTATTTTAAGGTAAAATTGCAGTAGAGTATTAATTCTATAGTTCAAGGAACAGTGAACCAAACCTCGATGCCTCATAATTTTTGCTCGCTTATTTGCGGCGAAACAGCAGTAGATTCCATGATTTTATAGTTCAAGATGGATCGATCAACCAAACATCAACTCCTCGTAATGTATTGTTTGGTCTTGCCTCATTTGATCTTAGGGACCCCCCCATATATATGGGTCACAATTTCTCAACAATTCTGCATCGATCTCAGGATCAGCCAAAATGAGATTAAAAAAGGCGGATTTCCGCCGAAAGGCTGAAAACTTTCATGCCTGGACTTTAAGGCATATTTAACATTCACTCCCTTTACGCATTGTATTATTCATCAGACTTTTTGGCAATGCTCGGACCAAACCTGGCAAATTCGCATGCAAGCAGGTTATGACGTGAAAGGGTTTCAAGTATCTTTAAAGCTTATTACCTTCTTTTAGAGTTGTAACATATTGACCCAATCGCTGACGTATGACTTCTCCACCAGTAGTTCTCATCAGGTCTTTTAAAATGTCTGCTTCAGGTCCACTGGTTTCCAAGAGTACATTTATCTGCAAAAAAGAATTAATACAAATGAAATGAAAACGAGGTGATCTACGCGAGATGATAAGAACTGTCATTCTTATTTCAGATATAGAATATTCACCCACTTAACACAAAGCATGAAAAAAAATCGACCACACCGCAGGCACTTCACTAAGCAACCATATATTTGCTTGTTGAAATTTCTGAAAATGCTTTTGCTACAAGAAGCTAATCATATATATTTTGCAATAAAAGTTCAGCATGTTGAATTTGAGTGAGAAGACAGTTTTCTTTTGTTATAAAATAAAAATTTCCAAGGAATGGTGAGGACAATGATCAAGTAAGAACGAAACACTAAGGTTAGAAAAAATGTTTAGTCAAGTGATGACTAAAAAACCACAAGTTTTGACTATTTAACTATTTTACCACATTTAACATACATTTCTTTCAAAAAGCCTCAAAAGTAAAAACAGTGAAATTCTTATCGATGTAAAATTTTAGAGGAAATAGATGAAATCTAAGGTTTAAAAAAGCTCAAGGGGGTATTGGACACAAAATCTTTAAAAAAATTATTATTATCATAAAAAATAACAAATATTCTAGAATAATTTAAAGCAAAAATTTTATTTATATCTGCAGTAGAACGTGAGATGTGAAGTTTTTTGTGTCATGACATCTGTGTTGGCCAACCACGTTTATAACCTTTGCTTCCTCCTAATATTAGATAGGAATAACGTTATCGAATCCTTAGTTGTTCGGTCGGTCAGTTTGGAACGCTTCAGTAAGGAAAGTGATAAACTTCAAAGCTGTTTTTCTCCTTGATCGCGTTTTCGATGATATTGTGACTTTAAATTGATATAACTCAAAATCTACTGCCCATAGAGTGTCACAATTTTCCACTCATATTTTTCAAACATATATCTTTAATTTGTCTTTAGGGATTAGTTGTAAATAGTTTATTTTTTTATTTATTAATTTTTATAAAAAAGTGAGCCTGTGAAATTATTAAAAAACCTTCAATAATTTTTAAAAAAAAAACTATGGCAAATATGAAAAATCGGTAAAGACAGTTTGTTAAATACATTTTTCTGTTTATAAAAATGCTAAATATTTGTTTGCCAATAAATAAGTTTTTGACTTATAACAAAGATAAGAGACATCACTTTTTGACACATTTTATTTTTAAAAAAAATAAATAATGATAATTTAAAACCTTTGACTATCTAAAAGTGTAAGTATATTTAGTATACATTGATGGAAAAAAAAATATATTGATATCTGAGCAAATCCTGAGAAGTGGTGAAAACCAAACCAATTTTTTTTATTTTTTAATATGCACATGTCTTACATCAAATTAAAGTATGGAATCTCTACTTCCATATTCTAACAAAATAAATAAATTATATTAAGAAATGGTACTACTTATGGCCATATCTGTGATGCTTGTTCTCAACATTTATAAATTATCATGTTAGATACATATCTGGCAATATGTTTTTCTCCAAGTGATGCAATCCAAAATGGCTAACTTGATGTTCTAAGTTAATAGGAACATAAATGGTGTATTTTTTATCAAAAGAATTGCAAAGCCTCAAGTTTCAAGGTAAATAATATTCATTTTAGTAAAACTAATTAACATGTCACAACCGTAACAAAAAGTAACCTTTCAATTAGAATAAAACATATTCTGTACTCAGTATTGTTTTGTAACATGTGTAATACAATCAAAAGTAATAGTGGCCATGTGTGCAAACATAATATAAACAAAACTGATAATTTTTCCAGTTATTACTATTTATAATTAGGGTTACGGTTGTGACACAAAAATGTTTCGGTTGTGACACAAAATGTTTCGGTTGTGACATGTTATTTTTGTTGCTGTTGTTTACACAATATAACTACGCTACTAAAGTGTATTGTGTATTAAAGTGTATTATATTAATTTTTAAAGCTAAAATAATTGCGTTATCTAGTGGTTATAAATTATATTTTAAGAATAAATTTAAACAAGTTTATTTTTAAATTGGTTTAATTTCTTAATTCAACAGTATACTTAGTAAAATTAAACACATGTTATTACAGTTTACTAATTAAAATATCTTATAAATTACAGAATTTGCATTTTAAGCATGGCAAGCTCTGCAGAAAGAGTCCGACGTTATCGAGAACGTTTGAAGGAAGATCCAGAAAAATATGCTGCATATCTAATTCAGGAGAAAGAAAGAAGCCAGTGTAGAAGAGTCAAGGAAAAACATGCTATGACAACAAATTCATCAAAAGTCCATAAAGCAATCAAACTTAAACGTCTCCGACAAAATGAGAGACAACGAAAGTGTCGAGAGAAGAAAAAACTTAAGAAAGACTTACCTATAAGTCATCAAAGTCCAGGTTCTTGTGCTGTCAGTCCCATTGGAAGCTACCGTGTTTCAGCAACATTTAAGAAAGCCCTAGTACGAGTTCGTAAAAACTTACCTGAAAGTCCAAGAAAAAAAGAAGCCATTGTGCGTTACCTTGCAACCAATTTGAACATCTGTTCAGAATTAGTTCCAGCAGAGCCAAAAAATTCAGAAAAATCCCCAACAGATCATCTGCTTGTATCAGAATTTTACGAAAGAGACGACATCAGTCGTCAAGCGCCAGGGAAGCGAGATTATATATCCATTTTAGATAAAAATGGAAAGAGAGTTCATATGCAACGCCGGCATATGTTTACAACCATAGATGAAGCTCGTGCTATTTTCTGCGAAGAGTATCCAGAAACAAATGTTAGCAGAACCAAGTTTTTCGAGTTGCGGCCTAGACATGTCTTGCCTTCATCAAAGATGCCTCACAATGTGTGTGTCTGTAAATATCACGCAAACATGGATTTCATGTTGAAAGCAGTGCCAAACCTAAAGATCAAAGCTGCAGAATTACGTGATTTGTCTGTCTGCAGTCAATATAATGAAGACTGCATGCTAAGTAACTGTGGTGCCTGTGAAGATAAAGTAGGTGAAGTTTTGCTTGGTGCTCTAGATGAAGATGAACGTGCTGTTGAAGTATTTTGGAAAGCTTGGAAAAAAGTTGAAGGAAGGGATAAAATTGTAGATGGAAATAATGAGGGTGATGATGTGGCTACTTTAGTGTCAGAAATTACAGATGCATTTCCCAAATACCTGGCACATTCATACACTCAAAAATTACAAGATCAATATTTTCAACAGAGCCGTGAGAAAATAGGAGATGATGAGGCTATAATACAATTGGACTTTGCGGAGAACTATGCTGTACTTACTCAGGATGAAATACAAGCTGCCCATTGGTCAAATGATCAAATTACACTCTTTACTACTGTTGTATGGATGGCATCCAAAAAGTGTCAGTCTTACATAATTGCTTCAGATGATATGGTTCATGGCAAATATGCTGTTTGGACCTTCTTAAAAGTAATTACTGAATCCCTGAAATCCCAGTACCCAGATATTCAGAAAGTTCATATATTTTCAGATGGTTCATCAGCCCAGTTCAAGAACAAGTATAACTTGATGAACTTGTCATATTTTAAAAGCGATTTTGGTTTAGACTGTATTTGGTCATTCTTTGCCACATCCCATGGAAAGGGAGCTGTTGATGGCATCGGCGGTAAGGTTAAGCGAGCAGTTGCTACAGCAGTCTTAACAAGAAAGTGGACAGTTCGTAATGCTGAAGAGTTTGTAGTTTGTGCTCGCTCTGTGACAAAGGCAATATCTGTCCTTTTCATTCCACAATCTGATATTGAAAATTGTGTGAACAGTTTGGATGAAAGGTGGGAAAGTGTAAATGCCATTCCAAACACACATTCCATACACCATGTTGTCCCTGTACCAGGAAAGCATGGTGTTTTGAAAGTCGGATCAACCTTTAGTAGCACGCTAACAGAGATCACCCTTAAGGAATCTGAACAGGACAAACAGGAAAAAGTTCAATGTGAAGACGAAGACATGATGACTACTGATCAAGAAATTATGACTATTGAAGAGTGTATGGAAAAATACGTAGTTGTGGAATACAAATCCAAGTCAGTGGACAATAAGTTGGTAGACTTGATCAAACCCTTGTATTATCTTGGGTACTGTAATTCCGTGCAAGATGGTAAAATTTGCATTCAGTACTTAAGAAAAAAAGATGGGAAGTTGCCTTATTATGTTTTTCCAGCTAATGATGATTTTGACACTGATGTTGGAATCGAACAGATTAGATGCTCGTTGCCTAACCCGAAAGAAATTCGTGGAAAATTGTATTTCAAGAATAACAAGTTTCTTAATTTAGTGCTTCCATAACATTTTAATTTACTATATCATTAATCATTGAAGTATGGATTTAGCTATATACGTTGTATGTAATAAAAATAATGCCAATTCATTTTGTTTTTATCTTGCTTGAAAGTTTCTTGCTTTTGGTTTGCATAAACTGTACGATAAATGCTGAATTTCTATTAATTTCTGTACAATGTCACACCCGTAACACCCTGTCACAACCGTAACAAATTTTTAATATATTTTTTTCTAAGGGACCAACAGGGAAAATTTAAAAAATTCAACTCTAAATAGTTAACTCTATATCTGTTGTAACAATTATATTTTTTTCATTTTGGTATTTTTCTTAAAGGGGCACAAAACGTGAAATGATCATCGAGCGGAAAAAAAATTGTCACCAATTGTGTCACAACCGTAACAACAATAAATTAATTTTTTGGTAATAAGTAAAATATTAAATGTCAATAAGTGAATGTTCCATATTGTACCTATAGATGAATGCTAACCCCAAAAAATGTTTGTTACTGTTTTCATATGACAAAGTAGACTTTAATCACCTGACAAAGGTGACCTGTGTCACAACCGTAACCAGGATTCGCTCATCTGCAATATTAAAAAAAAAGTTAAAAGTGTCCCATACCCCCTTAAGTTGCAAAAGTATTTGGCTTAAATTATCTGAAGCATACGAAACCATATCAGGTGCTTTAATGCCAAATTTCCAACAACAAACATAATTTTAGAACTTCAAAATTTAATAAATTTTAAAAGTGAAATCATCGATAAGTTCTCAAATGATTAACTGCAATAATGAAATTCCAGATGCTTTCACAATTTTTATTGAATTTTTAGAATAGAATATTTATTTTTGGGTTTGTTTGAATTATTGACAACCAGCTTGCTACATGATTAAGAGTCATTCCACGTCAAATCGACCAGCTCAAAATCTTCATGTCACAGAATTGAAGAGCTTACTGGAAGAACGTGCTAAGTGACAAAAAGGTGAAAACGAGATAATGAGCCTCAAAGTTTTTAGTTTGCAACTTTTCTGTCATTCACACAATCTAAGTTTTTTCGGCATGATATTTTAGTTTGGTTCTTCAAAATACTTGTTGTCTTTTGGCTTAGCCGTACGCTACATAATAACGCGTCATTTACGGAACGCATGTGACGCCTCCTGCACTTGGCATGCTTTTCCTTGGGTGAATTTGATCCATACGAGTTTCATAATTTCTATTCTAACACTTTGATTTTCAAATTCTTTGTTTGTTTGTAAGACAGATCTTCACAGATATCTTTTATACTTTTTAATTGTTTGCCTGTCCTTCCATCTATATCCCTATCAATCTCCGATACAAAGTGCCTGATTTTGAAAATTCTTTTTTTGGTTCGAACTTAAAAAACTAGATGACTACAATTATAGTGTTTGGACACCTGCCTGTACGTCTGACTGTAATTTTGTTTCTGTCCGTACGTCCTACTACCCCCCCCCCCCCCCCCCCCCCCCGACTTCTTTTGTACCCGTCCAATTTTTTAAGTTATTACTATCAATTACCTAATATAAATTATAAGGTAATAAAAGTATTGCGATAGGTTCAATAATACAAAATGAAGATTTTGTGCTTTCTACACGTATGTGGTCATTCTAAAAAATTGTGTGTTTTTACATTGATCAGTCTGTCTGTCTGTCTGAAAGTACTTTACGGTTCAAAATAAAGGAGCTACGGACTTCAAATTTAGTACACGGGTTCCTAGTTCATGTTGGACGTCATAATAAGGTTTTCGAAAAATTGCGCTTGCGCAAGAAGAGGCTGCTATAAACTATTTTGGTTTTAAAGGTATTTCTGAATAACGAAAATAGATAAGGACTTCAAATTTGATACACGTGTTCACTGTGCTAGTCTGACGTGAAAATAAAATTTTCTACAATATCATGCATGTGAAAAGAGTAGATGCCATAGAACTTTTTAGGTTTGAAAGTTATTGAAAATACTTTATAAGGTATACAATGACTTTAAATGAGCGTTTTGATTTATTAATCGGTAATTGAAAGTAATATAGTGTTACACATCACTAGTTTTTTTAAACAATATTAGACATCTATTTTATACTTTTTGTTCGTTCGTCTGTCCCTACTGTAGCGATTTCTTTGATTATTTAAGTAAAAAGAAAGTAGGTTATATAAGTTATTTTAAAACTTCTTGCTTAATGTTAGATGAGTAAGTTTATAATTGAAAATATTTTTTAAAAAATACATTATCACTGAAATCATAAACTAAATACTTAATATAATAATAATACAAATCAACTTAATGAAAAGTATACAAAAAGATAGTAAAAGAAACATAAATGCATGTGAATAAAAATAAATATTAAATTTAAAGATGTAAGTTTTCGTAAAATAAATTTTTAAATAGTTTAGATTAGAATAATCAAATTTAAAAACAAACTTTGATATTAAAAAAAAAAGTAAAAACAAGTTGTGTGGCAAGATATAGATCCCTACGGATACAAACGTTTTTCTTTCTCTTTTTTTAATGGGTTTAATCAATTTTAAGAAAGATACTTTAACAGCATTTCTACAGCAATAGAACATGATCGTTTAAACAATTTATTTTTACACTCGTGATGCATAGTACTTTTTTAAAGTCATCGATATTTTAATAAATATTAAGAACTTGTAACGTTTTATACATTGTTACTTTATTTTTACATCAATTATAATGAAAATATTGTAGTTTTACATAACAAAGCAATAAATTTGGACTTACTATATAAGCTGCTATTCGCATGCACGTTCAAGCAAAAATTCAGCTTTCCTCTTGCTTCTTAATTCCAATTTAATAATTGTACGAGTTTAGGACATTCCACAAAATGTGTTTGATAGCTTTAGAGATCAAATGTAAAATGGCTTTAAGGGCCCTCATCTCAAAAACTAAAACATCAAGTCAAGTTTTAAGAATTATAACATTCAATGCCCAATTTTGAAAATAAGAAAATTTCAAAATTTGGGCTTTGAAATTTAATTTATAAGAGAGATATAAGGTTTTAAACTTTTAAAAAGACGTTTTTTTGCCAAGAATAACACCTGTCCAAAAGCGCTAAATTTCTTCAAGTAATTTTTTTCATACGCAGAACAAGTTCATTTAACATGCGACAAAAAATGAAACAAATTTGATGATTAGATTTTTAATTAAAAATTGTCAAACTTGTCTAAAATTTAAAAATTTTTGGGGGGTCACAATTTTGAAAGTTTCCGTCCGAACACATTGTAATTTCTTCGCATGTAAGTTCCGATCTTGATAAGGCCTCTCTAAAAATTTGGGAACATAATTTTAATTAGTTTAAGAGCAGTTCGTGACAAAAGGTAATTCTTTTGCGAATCCCCCCCCCCTCCAGCGGTTTGGCGATGTTGGCTAACGTGATTAGAAAAAAAAGGGAGATGTAGCTAAATGTAGTTGTTCTGCCTAGAGGGGGGCAAGAGACAAATAGGAGACGATTGTGGGGGGGACGGAATGGAAGGGGTAGGGATTACTAGAAAGTGAGATAAGAGATGTCCCCTTGTTAACTATTTTTAGACCAGCTTGGAAAACGGCGTTGATTTTCTGAATCCCAGTGTGTGAAAGGGGCTGGTTATCTTCTTTTGATTTGAGAGACGTAAGACGATTGTATTTTTTTTTGTCATCTGCGGCATTTACAGAAAGTGTTTACGCCCTAAAATTTTAATTTTTGATAATTTTTCTGTCGCCATAAAAAGCTATTGTAGAATATTTTTCCGAGTGTCTAACGGACAACGGAGTAAATCCAGTACAGTTTTTATCATGGAAAATACTAAGAAACGGAAAAGGAATCAAGCATCGAAACCATACAAACACAATAAAAGGGCCAAAGGACAAAGATACGAAATGTTATAATTCGTCCTAGATTTATAGAGGAATTAAAATACTTGTTTGTAATATTTAGGTATTTTTTAAAATTTTAAATAAACTATGGAATAAGGATTATGGATAAGGCCATGCAACTTGTATTTTTAGAATCCGAAATTTTTGTAAAATTTTTTTGTCTTAATTCACTTCATGTATTATTGAAAAATGTAAGTATCTTGTACCTTTGAAATTTCAATTAATATTTATATTAAATAAAAAAATATTATAAATTTAAATTTGTAAGGAGGAAAAGGCTTACATGTTTCAATCACACGATGTATTTAAAAAATGTTCTATTGTTCTATCATGTGAGAAATTTTGATATTATTACTTCATTAAAAAAATCTAGTCGCTTGCACATATTCTTTCACATACACAAACCTATTATACCCATTTCTCCATTGGAACTAATGTTATTCTGATCTGACTTTTAAAAAAATAATTTTAGTAGAAGGAGTTTTGGGAACAACAGGGCACTTTACCAAAATGTTACCATTATTAATAGTATTCCATCAAAAATTTATTAGTTGTTCCCAGGTTACCCTTTTTAGTTATACTCGTTCGAAAATACTCAATTTCCCATAGACTGCAATGCTAAATGAGAAAAAGTTAGACTTAACTTTTCGGTTTCAAAAAATCATAACTTTCTTAATTCTTAGAATTTTTTAAAAAAATAAAAAAAATGTGTGTAATAAATTTGTCCTTAGTACTTGGAGAAAAATCAAGATTGAATTCTGTGACATGAAGATTTTGAGCTGGTCGATTTGACGTGGAACGACTCTTAATGATTATGGCTGAGGCAAGAAAAGAACTCTGTAAGGTAAACCTTCCGTGACATTGTTGCTTTAACCTACCATGCCCCACTGTTACATACTGCTGATTAAATAAATTCATGACTACAATTACATAATAAATTTTCAATTAAAAGTATGCTAAATAACTTACATCTACGTCTTTCATGTCATGTTCCTCACTTAAATTAGGTATGTCCATTGTTCCTTTCACAGTAGTATCACCATTGATCAATGAACCTAAATATTTTAAGAAGGCTGATGTAGAACCAGTAAATTAAAAATAAAATTATATCAATATGCTAAGGGGAACTTCATCTAACTCCTTCAAAATCATAAAATATAAAAGTTTAATGCATTAACATACACTACTACTTATATGCTGGGAATATATTTTGTCAATATTTGTAACATCTTGTAGCAATGTTGGCAGTCACTAGAGCTTAACTAATGCAATTAGCCACAGAAAAGATATTGATATGCTTGAAAAAAGTTTAGCAAAGGGCTACAAAAATGATGTTGTCGTGTGCCTCCAGGCCATAGGCTGGAAGGCTGCAGTAGCACCTCCACTGGCACAAGGCTTTTTGAGTACCCATGAGAGGGTGGATGCCCGACTTCTACTCCGAGATGGCGCCACCTCCCAATTTAGGCATGTCACTGGAGAGGAGAGCAATTTTTTCCAGATGGATCTGCACCCATAGCGAACTGCGCTATGACAAACCACTGGACTTTCGGACCCTTAGATTTAACAAGGAAAACATTTGTATATACATATTGTATGCAGGAAAATACAAATATCCATGCCTTACCCGGGGAATTCGAACCCGAACCCTTGGCAAGCCAGGCTCGAAATTACTATACTAGCTGGGCGACAGACTACAAAAATGATTAAGGGTTTATTTGGTATCGATTATAATAACAGATTAAGAGCTTTAAACATGTATTCCCAAGAAACTAGGCGAACAAGGGGTGATTTAATTCAACTATTTAAATTCATAAAACAGGGAGGGCTTAGATTTTACCTTAAATAGCTGGACTAGAGGACATGATTAGAAATTGAATAAATCATGCTTTAGAAAGGAGGAATTATTTTATAATAGAGTTGTTAATAAGTGGAATGCTTTACCAGATTATTATGTGTATTCGAAGAGTAGAAGAATTTAAGAAGAATCTCGATAGTTATTGGAAACTAGTAAAGAATTATATATATTTTGGACCAACCTTGCTGGGCCTCTGGCTTGTTGTTGGTTGACAATTAATTGTATTTGTATAAAAAAGTTATCCTCAGGGAGACACAGAAAAGTGCATAGAAACTTTTTTTTGCGAAGAGACAGTATAAAACAAATTACCTTCCCATTTCATTTCAATAACCCATTCATAGAAAAATATGAGTTTAGCTTTTCGGTTATTTACCACAGCATCACCTTCACATTTGGTTATTTCAGTAATTTTGCACTTTCCTAAAAAATCATTACAAAAGAGTATAACACTTATGATACAGTTATCAACACAATATGCAATGGAAAAAAAAGCCTTAAACACATACAACTTTCATTTAAGGGCTATTTAAGAGTTCTTAGGTCTAATACACATCTATTTCTGGGCTATTTACAGACAATATTGCAAGATGAAATTTTTAGCTTTTATTTTATTAACAAATTTAGTTTAAAAGAAAAAAATTTAGAAAGATATTTATACACAATGAACAGTAAACTTAACATTAGAAATTTTAGAGCCATTTTGACAAGTTTAGTTAGCCATTCAAGAGCCCCTAAAGCCCTTTTCAAATAGAGTCTTTATATTTCCTTTTTTAAGGTGCATAGGAAACCTGAACAAATATAACCTTTATGAATCAGAACTAATAGTCAACTTGGAATAAAATAATTTTTAATTTTGGGGCCCACTTACCAACATCAGTTTCAACTTTAGTTCCTATAAGAATTTCATTCAATTTTTCTTTGGACCAATGAGAAGCATTTTTTTCTGTCCTAAAGTGACCAGAAATATAAAAAATTAACTTTTTACAATAAATAAACTTTAAAAAAATTTGCCTAGATACTCACCATTTTTCACAGAGGTCACAGTGCAGATCCTATTTTTCTAAGCCAAAGGTACTAGAGCCCTACATCACTACTGCGTCTATAAGAGACGCGACATATTGGCAGTCGCTCCTGATTGGTCGAGGTCCAAAATTGTCCCCCTCGGGCACTTTCCGTTTTGTCCCTCATAGAGTTAGCATAGGAAAAAAAAGTAGCCTTTGCAATCGTCCACAATCCATAAAATTTATGGAAAGTACAACTTTTTAATGTTTATTTATGGCTTCCTAAATGTGTAAAGAATATTCTAAAACCATAATTTTCTTCAAAAATACTTTAGTAGTTAGAAAAAAGACAGTTTTCCTTTAACATTACGCTTTCTGAATGTATTATTAATGGCTAATAAAACATATTATGCATAAAATATTGCTTCATTTCGTTTAAAAAAACTTATTTATTCACTTAATGTCTGTAGAAATCTTTTCACCGTTTAAATATACAAAGAATCTTCGTATTTTCTTAAAATACGAGTATAAACATTGATTCGCGCGCTTTTATAGTTGGCTACTTATTGGCGTATCTTGGCGAAGATTACTTTTGTAAACAGACTCGTCCGCTGAAAACCTAAAAATATCGTGTCACTTATTTATATTTGGTAAATATGGAATTTTTGTTGCGAGTAATTTTTTGTTGTTATTTATTAATAAAAGAAGATTAATTTGTATTTTGCCAGCTTGTTTTTGTTAGTGTAGTAGTGTTTATCTTGATTTTGAAAGAGGTACTCATTAGATTAACGTCTAGTTTGATACCTTGTTGATAATTTTGTTAATAATTTGAATTAATTTCATAGGGAAGAGAGACTCTAAAGCTTGAACAAGATATCAATGTGTGTAAAGTGGTGGTAGAGTAATATATATTAAAATAAATGTCAATTACCAATTTTCATTGTCATTTAGTTTCTATAATTATTAAATAAGGGTTTAAATAAAATATTTTAATTCATTTCAAACATTTAAATCTTGCATTTAATTTCGATAATCAGTCGTTGCAGAAGTTAAAGCGAAACTAAATAGTCTTCCCGGGAAGGATTAGTAAGATATGTAAGAAAAGCGATAAACTGCCAAGCTCAAGCAAGCCTGACCAGTTTCTCCCCGGTGATTTCGCCGTGGCAACCCGGCTTGGACAATTTTCGACCCTATTGTCGCATCTCTTTCTACACAGTAGGGATAGAGGGCTCTAAAAGGTACTAGATTGTATGGTGTGTAAAAAACTTATATAAATGTATGTGTTTAGAGGAATTTACCATCAGGAGAGGGAGGCGTCGTTAAATATCATGCAATCCCCCCCCCCCACACACACACACAAAAATAAAATGCACATAAATTGGCAAAAAATTCCAACGCTAAAGTTAAAAGGATTTAAAATCCTTGATGGAGCATACATGATGAGTAGCAACTCACAGACAAGTTGTTTACTTTTAAACAGCAGAGATCATTACAGATTCAATCTATGAAGATTGTAGGAGAGAATAAAATTAATCTAAGGCTGTAGATAATTTAACTATTTTGATGAAGCTTTAAATTACTTAAATTCCACAAGAAAATATGAATTTTAAAATATGTCATTCTAGCTTAAAGGGGTGGAGGGGTCGACCCACATGGCATGAAATATCTCCAGGGGAGAGGAGGGTATCAAACCCGCTCAGGGCTTGATCCTCCAGAAGTCTTGTTAGGCCCAGGCATATTGCCCCCAAATTTAAGCCTTTAAATTTCAGAAAATTAAAAAACAATTTGAGACCTTCCTCTATTTTTAGCTTGAACTTGACTTACACATTAACCTAAAACAGTGGTTCCCAACCTTTTCTGGACCATCGCCCCTTTCGTTAGGTTGACTACTACACATCGCCCCCTTTTAATTTTTATGTTTTCTACAATTATAATTTGAGTTAAAATATAACTAATAAAGCAATTTTATCATTTTAAACACTAACTACCTTATATAAAAATAACCAAAGTAGCTTTATCCGGCCACTCTTAAATAAAATAGAAAAAATAAAATGTTTATATTTAACAGATTTTTTTTAAAAGAACAATAGTTAAATAATTAACCAAGATCTTTAAACTAGATTCTGCAAAATTTAAGAGAGTTTACAAAAAAAATTAAACAAAAAAATTACGTTGAAAACTTTTTTATTATTTTATCTTTTTTTTAAAGGTTCATGTGGAAGTATTTGAGGCAAATGTCCAACTGATTTCTTTGTTTAGTTAGGAGCTGGATGATAACAGAACCAAATCCTTTTTCAACTAAATATGGTGACGGGTACGAGATTAGAAGTGGTTTTTTATTTTTTTTTACCGCAGTTGTGGATAATTGCAAAATAAGCTTAACGCAGGCTAACTCATAACCTCTATCTGCTTGAAAATGATTTTCTCCTCACAGTCATACTTCAGATCTAATAACTCCGTCTGCAAAGAGTTATCAAAGTTAACCACAACCCACAGCTTCAAACAAGAATGGATCTACAATAGAATCAGGAATTTCCAACCTGGTCAAATCTTGTAAGCATGTCATTTTAACTTGTCAAGGTGATCAATAAAAATTAGAATGTTTTTATTGTACTACAGTATAGTATATTATTTTAATTTCCCCCTTTGAATACTCATCGCCCCCCTATCGCCCCCTAACTATTTATTGCCCCCTTGATAACACAAATCATCCACTTGGGGGCGATCGCCCCAGGTTGGGAACCACTGACCTAAAATAACTTGTTATAAGGAAGCTGATAAAATAGTAGAAAAATCTAACACATTGACCAACGTCAACTATCATCCAGTGATCAGACACAAAATTTTCCACAAAGGGGCCTCCAAAATTTGTTGTGCCTTCTGTGTTTTCCTTGATCAGGCCCTGGACAAACTTATGGTTGAAGAGTCATAACACTAAAAATTACACCAAAATCTCATTAAAGCATACATTAACAGGGCGTCTACCAGATTTGTTAAATCTAATTTCTTGACCTTTTCAGGACCTCTTTAGAGCATTTCTTGACCTTTTACAGAAACTTTTACGACCATTTAAATGATCAATCCGTTTTAGATAAAATTACAAAGACAAACCACAAAATACTTGATGCAATACAGCAATACAGAGCAAATACAAGCAGCTATTGCATGGCTCATACACTTATAAGGGGATACAAATTTCTAACACTTTTCAAGGACTGTCCCAGAAAAATTAAGGACCAGAAAATACTAACATAAAATCTAAATATATAAAGCGTGTAAAACGAATATCTTTTTTTTAATAAACTAAAAACCTGTCTAAAATCAGAAACCCCAGTTTGTTGCTTATCGAAATTTAAGTTTTAAGGAATTAAGGAATCACTGGGTGTAAATGTTGTGGACCCTTTGGGAATTCAGAGTCAAAGTAAAACCCGTTTTGCACCCCTCTAAAGCGTAGGGGGTACCCGCACGTTCGTGCGGGTTAGGTCTTTACTTATCCTCATGATTGTGCAGTTCAGGCTTTTCCTGTGAAAACATCACTTGTAAAATTTTACATTTTTCTATCTATAAATAAAATTATATAAATTTAACTGATATCGTTACAAATAATTAATGATTAATTATCATTTAATTGATAATTAAATATTATTTATAGTTAACAATTATGTTTATTATTTGATTATTTACAATAAGATACTTGAAATAGAATTTATTTTTTGTCTTAGCAATAAAGTATTACTTTGACAAAATCACATGGTAAAAGTCTTTAAAAGTGTTTAATGTACCACTGTAAAAAATTTCACACCCAATATGTCCTCTAGATTTTCAGAAAAACCATTCTAAAAAAGGACTAACTTAACATTACAGTCTATGGGAGCTCTGCAAGATTCTGGGTTGCCATACAGAATCCATCTTAACCAATAACGCTGAAGTAGCACAATTGTGCGGGTCAAGAGATTTTACCGTCTAAAAGTAAAATAATTGATGAATAATTAAGATTTCTTATTATTTTTCATTTATTGAGACTTAAAAGCAACTATTTGTATCTAAGCAATTTAAAATAGAGTTATATTTATCGTTTTGCGATAGATGAATTCTTTAGCTGTGTCCTGCTTACATATAAACAACGCTAAGATTGCCGACTGGAACCGAAATAAAGACAATTACTGCAATATCTTGATCAAAAGTGAAAGTTCATGTTCTCCGGAAACCCACACGATCGATCGAATCCGACTTATTTTACAAACGACTACCCAAGAACTAAATAAAATAGTAGATATGCAAGACACACGATCGTGCTAGCTCGGTCAAAAAGGGTTATCATTCTTATTTAATCAAAAACTTAAGCAAGAAAGTCAATTTGCCAGCTTTTTTTGTTCTTGTTCTATTTCATATTTTAGACTGAATTAGGCAAAAAGTTTAAAACTTAATTTAAAATCTTAATATGTTTAAAACTTATAACTTAAACCAAGTGGTTTAAACCATGGTCTGGCCACCTCCATTCTTTATGAAAGTAATGTCGTTATGTGCATCAGCTGTAGCCATCAAGAGGACTATGAGGTCGACACAAAATATTAAAGTATAACAGCGTGCCTGCAAAATGAGTATCTGTGTTGTTTCCGACATTATCACAGCCATATCCACAATCAGAACGTCCACATCACTTTCTGCTCGAACTGTCCTAAATTCAATTGTCCTAAAGTTACACCTTAAGTATGTTGATGAGCCTTTATTTAAATTGTTCGACAGAAAATCATCATGTTTGACGTTTATTTTGGTGTCTTCGGTGAAATGGATATCAACCGACTTCTTGAGTTGATAGCTCTTCTGCTGGTTCCAGTGCAAAGTGAGTTAGCAGCTGCACCTGAGGATATTCTGAAAATAATTTTCTGCAGATGCATGAAAGTCTGTGCCAGTTCAAAGTGTAGCTGCAAAAAATGAAGTCTCAAATGATCATCGGCATGCCAAAATTGCCAGGGGACTAGCCTCAATAGGGTCTCTCAAATTGATCTCAAGTTGACTCCGAAGATGAAGAACAGGAGGAGCATCTGACTGTTTTCCCACTGAGGTTTGACAAATGAAATCGATAAAATATTGTGTTATTTAGACGTTCAGTATAGAATTAGTGTGCATAAGAGGGATTGTCAGTCCCATAGAGCTAATGCATTAGTTTTGGAATAACAACTTCCTCAGATGTTTTGTTAGCCCTTTTTGTCCAGGTACGGGAATCAACATAACATTCGAAATGAAATAAATTTGAAACGAAAATGTTATCTAGTTATTTAATTATAATTTTTTGAAATTTTAAAATGCCAAAAATATACAGCACATGGCGCCACTAAAACTTTATTAAACAATAATTAAATAACCGACTGTTATTTTCCTTTCAAGTTTGTATTAGATTGATGTTATGATGATTCTAATACCTTGTGAAAATGGGATAACATGCCAAAACAATTCTTTTGCAAACATTGTGATTTCAAAACTAATGCATTAGCTCTATGGGACTGCCAGTCCCCTCTTCACTCAACACTGAAACCGCTTTAAAATTTGATCGAAAATAGATAAAATAAGATATATTATTTAAAAGAATAAATTGTCTACCACTCTAGGGCCAACATTTAGTGTTTCGGTGCATTATTGAAGAGTTATCCGGTCAAAAAAGAGGAAAAATGTGGAGGAAAGTGTTTTCTCCAAAATTGCCGACTTTCAAGAACGGATATCTCGAAAACTATAAAAGATATTAAAACACTTGAGGGTTGCAGCATGTAGCAAATTTAATCAGCTTTCATTTTGTGTATTACAATTATATGGCTAGAAAGCTTAGTTTTCGAGATATAAGCAAAAAAACGAAAAATGGGACATTCAACCCCCCCTTCCCATTTCAGCACAGGGGCTAGGGGCGGGGACTTTTGATATGTTTACCTCCTAACTAGTCTAAACAAAGTTATGAAGTCAAAAATTGTGTTCCAAAACTTTCCCTCTATACCCTTTTTTCAGCCTTCGTTGCCTGGTCTATATTTGATAATTACTATGTATAGAAACATTGGTTTGAAAATATCATGATATCACACAACCGAGTGAAAGGTGGTGCTCCCTAGGCTTTCAGGATCACTTGCTTCGACAATCATATTGAAATTTTTTTTATGTATATATGATACGATTTTGCAATAAATTGAACAAAAGAGTAAATACAAATTTTAAAATTTGAGAAAATTGAAAAAATTTGTTCATAAATATTTGGGGTCATTTTGGAAAAAAATGGTCTTTTTTGACGATTTTTTAAAATTTCATGACCTTTGCTCTAATTTCATGACTTTTGAGGGACTTTCTTGATCGTTTTCCGATTTCCTGACTTTCTTGACCGGTAGACACCCCGATTAAGAACTGAAAACAAAATATTCACTAGAATAATAATACCTATTAGCCCAACAAGACACAGGAGTAAATAATTCGGTAATTTGTTCATTTTCCTTCAGCACGTGTCTTCGGTTTTGCAATTCGGAACAAAATCAGAATTTCTACTGTACGAAAATTCCAAGTTTGAATTTTCTTTAGATTTAAAAATAAACCAAAAAATGTCTGGATTTTAGGTCATTCCGGAGGTTATTATTTGAGATACTCTACTCTATCATATTTTTTAAACAATGGTCAACACAATTGAAGTTTTATAAAAAAAATTGCCATTTTTTTTAAAAATAGCAGAGGGTCATGGTTAAAATGTATCTTTTAGTTATTTGTACGAGAGATAACCGAATTTAGTATATGATTTTTCCCGATCGGCTGATGCCAATTGGAAAATAATTGGCCGATTTAATTTTTTAACAATGAACATTGGCTAGAAAGAGCCATTGTTTGGGCCCTAATTGTTTATTTTAGCACCTAGCTTTATAAAATAAATTTAATAAGACTAAGCCCTATATAAATGTTTAATATTAAAATGCCAAAAGAAAAAAATATATTGGTTCAGTCTATAAGAATTCAATAAACAAATTAATGACAAAGAACTTTCAGTATTTATCAGCATAAGACACAGATTTGAATCAATAGATATACACATTATTTTTGTAATGCCTAAAGCAAACATTGGGTGTCGACAGAAGATACAACTTTATTTCTAAGGAATTTTATAGATGAAATGTTAAGTCAATATTTTTTATCTTCTATATATGTACTATTATTTTGTACGAAAAAGTTTTTAAACATATAATTAAGAAGAGAAATACATTGAAATTGAATTGCATAACAGAAAAGACATGGTTCTTGCATTGATACACCTCAAAGTTTATCATAATTTCAATCAACTTAATAAACATTAAAAATTCAAGTTTTTTGCTATTCAATGTTTACCCGAATTCTTAACTTTACACCAATATACATATAGCCTTTCTTACTCTGACTTATACACACTTACTTCTAGGAGGAAAATAAACACTAAAACAACATGCAAAAAATTCTTTAAATAATCTTATTGCTTAATAATAATTGAATCATAAAATTCTGTAGCAGCTTAGTTCTAGGATGGAAAAGAACTTAAATATTTTTTAATCCTAAATATTATGTTTACAAAGTTAAAAATATGATTTACTAACCATTTTACAACACTTGAGCATACAACATGAAAAATGCTTCCGTTGTGGAAAAAACGAGAACGAGTTTGTTTGATTTGCTGACCTACGTTGCATTAGTTGCAATTTCGAAGATAACTGTCACTAAACTATATATTTTAATTAAATGTATGAAAACAATAAAAATTCAGGACATGACTCGTTATTAAGCAACAAAACCTCTACTATATAAAATCTTGTCTTATTTACTTATTTTTATATTAACAGCCATGTGGCGGATGTTAAACTTCACTTATTTTAGATCAATCAGATGGTTCAAAAGTAAAAGCATACATTAAACTATATTAATACACAATTTAAGAAATGATTAAAAATACAGAGGAAAATCTTTATTTTGCTATAAGAAAGGAGAAATCACCTGAATGGGCCTGTTCAATGTCGTTACAAATATGCACAGTTGCTTTGAATTTGAAAGTCGAAATTCTAAAACTAAATATTCATTTACCGTACACATAAAACTTTTCTTAAGAACATGCGAGTGCCGATGAGTTCTGTTGTAAATAATTTTTTATATTAGATAAAATTTAAGGTATCATGGATAAATCCTAGTTTAATAGATGGTTCCTTAAAAAAAAAAAAAAAACAGTTTTTCAAAGATTGCCTTTGCTTGTGATTTGGGTCAGGATAGTTTTTGGATCACGGTTCGAAACTAATGATCGCCAGTCGCAAAAATTCAAACAGATCTTTCAACAAAATAAATTTTATTGAAACTAGTTTTTCAAAATCGTTAATATTAACTTTTTTTGTCATGATTTCCAGGAATTTTGCAAAAAATAATCTTGAAATCACAAATTTTAAACAATCCTTGTTAACCCATTGCTGTTGATCATATTGCTAAAATTTGATAGTCTTAAAATAACACTTCTCTGGCAAATAAAAAAATTTTGAAACTTCGTTATATCCCCGAATTTGGACTATTGTGGAATCGCCAAATTGCAACGATTATCAAATATAGAAACTATAGTATTACCTAGACACTACGACTGCAGTTAACTGTTATTTTCCAGATTTTGGAATTCCAGTTATTCTAAAATTGAAAAAAAATCTTGCTATTCTATGAAACAGCAAAACTCCGGCAATCATTGAAGAATCCAAAGATTAAGATTTTTAAAAAATAATAATTTTACAAAAGTGCTTCAAGGTTATGTGGATTTGCTCCTAGTTTTTTAAGTCGGTAGCACAGAAGAGAATGCTCTGAAATTTCTTTATGCAATTTCGAACACCTATCTGGATGCGCGCAATAACAATTAGTAGTTTAACAAACCCCCTTCTGGGGGGTTTGTCGTATTAGTAGTTAACAACCCCTTCTTTGGGTTGGTGTATGCGATTGCCAGAAAAAATTAGGCATCGCTCTTTTGATAAAAAGCGAAATTTCACATTTTGTAGCTGCCCACACAATTTAGATTTTTTTAATATCCTCAAATATAATTAAAAGCAGGGAAAATACATTAATCTTAATGTATAACGGGCAGACAGGAAAATAGGAAAGCTCTACAAATCCGGGAAAAAATTCCTAGTCCTCCCCTTCAACAAAATAATTGTGAAATTTCAAAGAGCGATAAATAATTCTCCTGGCATTGGAAACTACTTTTACTAGCATTCAGACGCTGATTGAGAACAGAATTAAGGTTACTGGGGGAAAAAATTGAAAACAAAGACTACGTTCGGAAAATAATTTTCAAGGTATCGCCAAGCTCTAGAAGTCGCCAGTCTGGAGACTACGTGCGGAAAACGCTATTTTTAATATGTCGCCAAGCTCGAAAAGTCGCCGGGCCGGAGACTAGCATTAAACCATGGTGGTTACGAACTGTTAGTTTCTAACATAAAAAATATTTTTGCCCCAAACTTAGAAGTCTTGACTATTTGTGTATTTTCAACCCCCATTTTTCCTCAGTCGTGTATCTCAAAAGATATACAAGACATCATCAGGGAAGGTGAGCATATGCTTTCACCGGTACCCACTTTATAACACAGTAATAAAATATTATAGTCACAGAAATATGAAAATATCATTCAAATATACGAGTGATCAAACATGAAAGAATGTGTGTTACTATTTAGTTATACTTACCAGTGCCAATTATTTACGTTCTTGGCATCAGGGCGCTCTTCTACTAACCAACGAGGATCGCCTTCACCCCATTTAGCCATGTTATTTAATAAATATGAAAGAGAAGAAATTCTCTGAATATTTTCAGAATTCTTTTCTAATAATCAGAGATAAATGCGTTAACACAGAAAAACACCGATAAAATCTGTTAGCAGCAAGCAAGACTCAAAGAGAAAAAACATGCACTGTTACTGTTTACAAGTTACAGCAAACCCTATGAACGTGCCAAACCAAATATCGCCAATTTGCCAAACATCGCCACTCACCATCACACTATCCACGATTTACCGAAGACATTTTAACTCGCTAGTGATTGGTGTGTATGAACGCGTAACATATTAGCTCGTGTCACATGGGCACACATTACCAATCACTGAAGAGAAATAGTACTTCTGGGAACGTCATAGAGGAAAGTGTTAACGCTTGGCGAAGGTTTGCAAGGATCTGTCTCTCTGTGTGGTCCACCACCAGAAAAAGAATCTTCTAGTACTTTCGGTTACAATCTTAAAATAAAAGTATTTAAAAAATGTAAGAATATGCCTCAAATTTAATTTTTAATTTTTTTAGGAATATTATATGCGATTTTTTGTAAACTTAAGGCCAACTTTCAATTTATTAAACTTTTTTCTGGCGTTTTTGTCTCACAAAAGCATTGCTCAAAACAAGATCAGTGAAAATAACTATAGTCCCCTCATCATGAGAGGAGACTTGGGACATCATTGAGGACGATTTTATTATACGATTTTAGGAAAAGGAAGTGAAAACTTAATAATAATAATTAATAATTTATTGGTATAAAATAAAAATAAAAAAGTTATTTATGCAAAACTAAAGACACCTTGATGTGTAGGTAACTAAGGCCCTTGCAGAGCAGAGGAAGGTTGCAATTTTCCAAGAAAGGTTGCTATTCTCCAAGAAAGGTTGCAATTTTCCAAGAAAGGTTGCAATTTTGTGATAATAAGCACTTTTGCCCCCAAGAAAGCATTTTACCACAGAGTACGACAATGGTTGTATACGAGCAGGGCCGGCCCTAGACATTTTGGGGCTCCGGGCAAAACCTTAATTTTGCGCCGCCCCCCCCCCCCCCCCCACCCGTTTTTTTAGATGAATCTCATGCGACCATATCAGTAAGTCAAGGAAGCATTAAAAAACGTTTTATTAAAAACTCATATCAGTTTACAAAATCACCAATTTGGCACTTAAGGAAAAAAAATTACATAAACTAATATCTCATATTTTAAATAAATTCTAACTAACCAAAGTAATTAAAATGCCCTTTTTTCTAACTTTTCTTTCAGGAAACTCACGGACCAGTGATTTCAAGTCTAATTTGTCACTAATTTGGTGTTCTATAGCCAATCCATTAAGCCGATTTTGCGTCTCCATCGTTCTGCGATTTTTTAAAATTATTTTTTGTTTTAAAAAACTTTTTCCCCTGAAGCCACAGTGACTGACAATGTAAGCAGTAATGCCGACTGCTGAGGTTTGGTGCGAATTTGAGCGTAGCGATAAACTATAAAACTTCAGCAGGAGTTTATTTTTTTGTTAATAATGACGAAACAATCCTTATTTCATCGGCTAGTTTCAGGCAGGGCGTTAATATCACTTGAATTTAAATCAGTTAAAACTACTTCCAAATTTTTGCAAAGTGCCTGTAGCTCATTTCTGGGCATGTCTTTTAGACCAAAAATATTATACAAAAGGCTGAAATAATTACTGTGAGTAATTAATAAATTATATCTGGTTTCCAAGGAATTTATTGCTTGGTCCATTCTGTGAAAAATATCTATTTTATATTTTTGTTTGAGGTCTTGAACGGGTTTATCCGGGCCCTCATACAAAAAACTTTCTTGTTTTGCCCCTCTGACAGGATATACGGTTTCGAAATTAGTGCGTCGGGAGTACAGTCAAGAATCACGGAATAATATTTGGGCCTTTTGAACTTGCTCATTGATGTGATGCTTTATGTTTTCATGCAATAATTCAATTATTTCGTTTTGTATAGTTTTCCCTTGATATGTAGCTTTCATTTCTTCTTTATTGAGGACTCTGAGAACGTGTTAATTCATTTTTGGATGAAACTCAGCCAATAACTGAATAAACTTCAAAAAGTTTCCATGCGTGCAGATAAGAAGTCGTGAAACAATATCTAAGTACATTTCACTTTCTAGTTACTATAATTGATTTTAACTTATTTTCGGTATATTTTTAAATGTAGCAAGGTTTATTAAATTTGTTTATTTATTTAACTTTTATCATACACTGAGGCATTAAATTTTGAAACGGTTCGATTTAAAAACAGTTTTCAGCTATTTTGGGATTTTTTTAGTTTTAGGATACCCTGTGACTTAATTTTTTTATCAGTTTATTTTCATTTTCCGTGATTTTGGCGCCCCTAGATCATTGCGCCCCGGGCGGCCGCCCGGACCGCCCTGCCCTGGGGCCGGCCCTGATACGAGGTTTCTAATACGAGAAAATAATGCTATGTATCATCTATATCTAAAAAAGAATCTCTCAATGGCGTGATTTTTTTTAATTGGGGGACACTTTGAAGGTTTTGTTTCAACCGATGTGATATGAAACTTTCAACTTGAGCAACAATTGCACTGATGCGGTGTTTTCGAACTATACGTTGGTAGTAACTGCACTTTTTTTTCCCTCGAACCAACACTGCGACTCACGCTATAGCTGCTTTCATTTGAATATGATGCCTTGAATTAGTGCTTAGGAACTGCTCAGTGTTGGTTCTCATAATCTAACTGTGTTTCAATAATACTAATATTTTCTTCGTGGTTATTTCTTCTGCTAATATTTAAAATTAGAAACAATAGTCCCAATTACTTCTGACAATACGCCTTTATTTAAAACACACACATTTTTATGTATCTATCAAACACTGTAGTAAAAGAACGACATTTAGCGGTAATGCGTAAACATTTTATTTGTTTAAATTGATTAGCTTACGAAGACCTGAATTTCTAATACGAGAAAATAATGCTATAATTTCTCAATGGCATAATTTTTCAAATTGGGGGACACTTTAAAGGTAAGGTTTTGTTTACACCGATGTGATATGAAACTTTTAACAATTATTCTACAGGTTAGGTTAGGTTTGAATTATCGTCGCACTAGAGCTACACGAGGGCTATTGGCGACTCTTCTACAGAGGATACAGGGTGTCCCAAAATGAACTACCTGTTTTTAAAAGTTAATAAAAAAGAAATGGATATAGATATCAACAATATTCTTGCAGAAAACGAATGAGTCATGTCTGGAATTTAATATGGAACACTTTATTATGTTACTTATATTTATTAAGTTATTTTGTTATTACACTTTATTATGCTGAATTATTTAACCGACAGATGGCGCTTCACTACCATGTGTTGGCTATATGAAAGAATACACACCAAAAAGAAGGAC
Organism: Hylyphantes graminicola; assembly: GCA_023701765.1. Classification (NCBI taxonomy): domain Eukaryota; kingdom Metazoa; phylum Arthropoda; class Arachnida; order Araneae; family Linyphiidae; genus Hylyphantes; species Hylyphantes graminicola. The sequence goes on along the minus strand of CM043122.1, from coordinate 42,298,933 downwards.
ACGTGGTCAGAACAGGACATTTATGACCACGTGTCCTTCTTTTCAGTGTATACTCATGCCTAGTTCTTAAATACAGCCAACACACGGTATTGAAGCGCCATCTATCTGTTAAATTGAACTTAATAAAGTGTAATAACTCAATAAACATAACTAACATAATAAAGTGTCCATATCGAATTCCAGACATGACTCATTCGTTTTCTGCCAGAATTGTGATAATATCTCGATCCATTTCTTTTTTAGTAACTTTTTAAAACAGGTAGTCCATTTTTAGACACCCTGTAGCTCATTTTGTAATTCTAGTGCGATATTCAGCCACAAGGCCACAAACCATTCTATTTTTAGCCCTTTTCGACCGGCGGTCTGGTTACGCTGATTTAAAATAATGATTCTAAATTTGAAGTTTTATCGAAAAAATGTGGTAAACAGCATCAATGCTAGCAACTCCTTAAAAATAGTCATTTTTTATACAAATGACGAATGGTACAAGTCAGTTACTTCGGTATCGATATTTTTCAAGAGCTTGAAATTTTTTTTTGGTTGGTTGGTAGACATATATTTTCAGGCTTGTGTGCTTGGTCAGAGACCCGCTTATAAGCCTTCGTCAAGTAAAACAGACACAACACACATACGCAACAGATGCTGCATAACCATGAAGATGAACATAATCCTCTTTATTCTAGTATCCCTTTCTGGCCGAGCTATCACGATAGCGCGGTTCGTTTATTTGTATAAAAAATGACTTTGTTTATAAGCCGTTGCTTGCATTGATGCTGTTGAACGCATTTTTTCAATAAAACTCTAAATTTAGTCTCATAAAATTTTAAGTCAGCGCCATCTGACCGCCCGTCTTAAAGGTAATACCCGCACGATCGCGCGGGAGGATCACAAAATAGGAAAAGCAGAAACCCTACTTTCAGAATGTTGATCAGCGCAGGGGTGCTATATTGCAATGTTTATCTACTTTTGGCAACTACAAATAATTGTGCAGGATTTAAACAATTTGCTGTGTTGTGTTGTTTAGATACTGATGAACGATGTAAATAATTATTTTTTTCCCCAAAACACTGAATATTATTATTGTTATTCAAACCGTAATTGAAAATATCATTGTTATAATATGAATTATATATTAAAGCGTATTGCACATATTATTATAATATTCTTCCGCCTGCATTATTGGGCATATTTTACGAACCGGGTGTTTAGATTTTTGTTTCCCACATTCGATAATGCTACTCTTATGATATATTACGCGGAAACTAGTTAAAAGAATTCCCTGTTTTTAAGTTGGTTATTAAATCTACCACTGCTCTATTTTATCCCAGACCTGATTAAATCCTTACGCTTCCACCAGGTCCAGTATTAAATAGAGAGTTTGATATTATTTTATTAAGTAGTGCAATTAATATAAAAAATAAATGTGGCAGTCAAAGTAAAACAAATAATACCATTTGAAGTATGTCATAGAAATAACATTACCAATTCCTTTGTTATTAATGCGTTATATCCGCAGCGAAAATGTAAGTTGAGTAACAGAAACGCTCCCTACAGCTCAGGTGCCAACCTCGTAACTCGACATAAATTATCTAAATTCAGATTTAAAATTACATTTGGTATAGTGTGTAATAATGTGCTTTGAAGTCGCGTAAAGTTCGTTCATTGTGTTGTTGTTTCACAAAGATTAAGAGTCCTTATTAAAATTTCGAACAAAACTATACGTAACATATTAAAGTAAATTTATTTCAGGTTAAATTCTTACATGCATACCGTTGTATACTTTAAATTCAATTAGAAACATTACTATATAGTTATAAAAAACACATTATTTTATACCTCAACACTATAACATTATTTTATACCTCAAAACATGTCGATAATGCGTAACTTGCGTTAAAACGTATTTCAGATAGAATAATTTTTAAGAATTCAGTTTGGTTACGGGGTTGCGCATATCATTGTTATGACATTTAGAATTATGGCGCATATGTAATATTAATTTTTTTTAAATTACATTTATTTAAATAATAACTTACCAAATTAAGTTTCGTAGTTTTCTTACATTCGTATGCCCAGAGCTTTCCTCCCCCCCCCCTCTTTTTTTTAAGCAGCAGGCAACATGTGTTTTTCTAAAAACATATTTATCTACAATTAGTTAAATGTAATGTGTAAAATTAAATGACGTTATTAATAAAGTTTGTTTTTCCGTTTCTCAATGGCACGACCACCCATATTGGGCCGCAAGGCACATTAAATTTCCATGTGCGTCCGTTTTAGCTTCTAGGCAGGAAGTGTATTAGACCGAGAGCCCAGGGCCCCCAGACCTAAGTCATTTTGGCAAGGATGAAATGTATGTGATTAGGTTCAGTTTTCATTTACTTTTAGTGTATGCATATCCGTTAGAGTGGACCGACGGCCAATTTACAGGTATCGGGTGCTAAAAGTAGGTAAAATATAAGTTAACCTAAGTCATTTTGGAAAGGCTGATTTTTACATATGTTTTAGAAAATAATGTTAAAAGTTCATAATAATTTTCCCAGACACTTTTCGTGGGCCGATATTTCTCCCAGACGCTTTAAACGTCTTCATCAAGCTCAGTCTTTGTCAATCACATCTAACGGCGTGAGATGGCGCTACAGCCGTTCTCGGACATCAAGTAAATGAAGTTAAGCAAAAAAGAACCATTTGTCTATTGGATATATGGTTGGTTGATTGACTTGTATTCCGGTGAAAGAATATCGTATCGATTTGATTGAAAAAAAATTAATTCGAAAATAGATTAATAAACAAGTTGTCATAGCTGTCTAGCTTACTACATATTAACATCTCCAATAATCAAGCACACAAACCGGAATATATATGTCAATCAACCAACCATATCTGCAATAGACACATAGTTCTTTTTTGCTTAACTTCTGTTCCTTGATGTCCGAGAACGGTTGTAGCGCCATCTCACGCCGCTAGATGTGATTGACAAAGTCTGAGCTTGATGAAGACGTTTAAAGCGTCTGGGAGAAATATCGGCCCACGGAAAGTGTCTGGGAAAATTATTATGAACTTTTAACATTATTTTCTAAAATATATGTAAAAATCAGCCTTTCCAAAATGACTTAGGTTAACTTATATTTTACCTACTTTTTGCACCCGATACCTGTAAATTGGCCGTCGGTCCACTCTAACGGGTATGCATACACTAAAAGTAAATGAAAACCGAACCAAATCACGTACATTTCATCCTTGCCAAAATGACTTAGGTCTGGGGGCCCTGGGCTCTCACTCTATATGTCTCGGTAAGGGGTTTAACCCCAAGGTTAGGTTAGGTTTGAATTATCGTCGCACTAGAGCTACTGGCGTCGTATTTTAGAACCACAGTCAGGTGACGAGCCAACACCTGAATAGGCACCCAAAGCAACAGTTAAGGGCGACATCGTACGCAGAGTAAGGACTTTAAAGGATATTTAACGTGCACCCCCTTACACGGGGTATTATTCGTCGGACATTTTTGGCTCCACGGGCCGTTTATAGGTCGGCAGCTATTTTGGCGATGCCCGGACCCGAACCTGGGACCTTCCGCATGCTAAGCGAGTGCTTAACCGTCTGGGCTCCCCAGTCCTCAGGTTAACCCCAAAATTTAGTTCCCAAGCATACTTGTTTTTTATTATTTTTTTTATCGGTCGACTTAACCTTATACCCAATTCGACATTCAAACCCTGTACCTGCTGCATGAAAATGTTATAAGCTTAACACCTAGCCTTTCCTTATGGGCAAACGTGTGGGACTTGGGTGATAAGACTTACATATTATCCGGTATAATGAATTAACTGCATCATCATGAAACAAGCCATTTGTACAAAATCAATCTTTTCCCTTTACAATTACTATTATTTGTAAGGAATGTAGTTGAATATTTGAGTACCATAAGTAATTAAATATATGCAAATCATTTAATGAATTTTCATTTTTTTAAAGAATAGCACATTACATTGTAAGGATAAGTATAACTTAGCAATAATGACAAGAAGAAATAGCTAATATTAATGCATTAAGATGCATTTGAAAACAAACCAATATTCCAAGAGAAAACCAAAAGCTTTGAGTGTTTCTTTTTTAATCAAAACACAATTTCGATTAAAATGATCAAATTATATGAGTTTTTATAATTTACTGTTCATAAAGATATTATTATTAATGGTCCCTTCAAAAAGCTACAATACTGCCATAGATATACCTCTGAGAAACTCACATGTATAAACCCGCTACCTAACTGTCTGGTTTTCCAGCAACACACATAAGCTTCAAAACATTTATCATTACACAAATTTAGTTTATTTTTAAATCAAGTTAAAAGCAACAATATAAAAAGCACACACATACACAAATGAAATGCTGTTTATTGAACAAGGTTCATTTAAATACAAATATGGACACAGAATTGTTCTTGTAGTAGTACCAACAGAGTTCTTTAGTCCTAATTTGGTTCATCATTTCTTGATCAGTAGAGTATAAACCAAAAAACACCCATAATTGATATCAATACATGATACGCAAAAATGAGCATCATTTGGTAGTTTTAGTCATGCTAGCATCACGTCTCCTGAGAACAAAAGTATGATTGCTAACTGACGTTTAGTTGTTCTTTCTTGGCTTAGGCATATAAGTAGGGGAGAAAAATGCTGAAATTTAGAACACACACAAAAAGCAAATAGTATAATTGTAGTTTTAGTAACAAATGGTGAAATGTCATTTTTAAAAAAAATCTTCACAAGATGGCATATTTTTAAACATATTAGATATTTTTTTTATAAAAAAAGAGTAAATATTCTCAGCTCAAACTCTGTTTGGGTATCTACTTTGTAAACCAAAAGTCTAGTTATGACTAAAAAAATGCCCAACTTGCATGACAAACAGTTTTTATGTACTTATTAAGACTAAAAAATTAATTTAATTGGCCTTAAAGCCATACAATACTTTAGCTTGAGCTAGTAAGTTAAATTCAAGTATGAAAAATGAAATGTTGAGCATTTTTAACAAAAATTGGCAAAGACTTGATCTACAAAGACTCCGAAATAACATAATTAAATACAAGACATATACACACAAGATTATAAATTATCACAATTGTTATCTCTTTTTAAAATACTATTAAAAATAAATCGCCTAAATTTATCAGGGCTAAAAAATGTATTTAATGAATTGTTCTGAAATTTTTGATAAGCATAATAACATATAAAAACTCCACAATTAAAATTATCAACCTGATTTACATGTGAAGGAGTACAAACATCAAAGTCAGATACAGGTTTTAGTAATTGTGTCAAGAAGGTGGCCCATTCTTTTAATAAGTCCAGAAGACTATTATTTCTCGGTAGATTCAAAGGATCATAATACTCGATTTGTGACATTTTAAAATCAATAGAAGGGGCCTTAGGAAGCACAAAAGAAGAGTTAAAAGGCGGCTTGGAAACAGAAGGGGCCTTGACAAGCACAGGAGGAGAAGAGTTAAAAGGCGGCTTTTGAACAGAAGGGGCCTTAACAAGCACAGGAAAAGAGTTAAAAGGCGGCTTGGAAACAGAAGGGGCATTAGGAAGCACAGTAGACGATTTACAAGGTGTCTTGAGAACAGAAGGGGTATTAGGCAGCACAGAAGAAGATTTACAAGGCAGCTTGAGAACAGAAGTGGCCTTAACAAGGACAGGAGAAGAGTTACAAGGCGGCTTGGAAACAGAAGGGGCATTAGGCAGCACAGAAGAAGATTTACAAGGTGGCTTGAGAACAGAAGGGGCCTTAACAAGCGCAGGAGAGGAGTTAAAAGGCGGCTTGGAAACAGAAAGGGCCTTAACAAGCACAGGAAGAGAAGAGTTACAAGGCGGCTTGGAAACAGAAGTGGCCTTAACAAGGATAGGAGAAGAGTTACAAGGCGGCTTGGAAACAGAAGGGGCATTAGGCAGCACAGAAGAAGATTTACAAGGTGGCTTGAGAACAGAAGGGGCCTTAACAAGCGCAGGAGAGGAGTTAAAAGGGGGCTTGGAAACAGAAGCTCAGGAAGCACAAAAGAAGAGTTAAAAGGCGGCTTGGAAACAGAAGGGGCCTTAACAAGCACAGGAGGAGAAGAGTTAAAAGGCGGCTTGGAAACAGAAGAGGCATTAGGAAGCACATTAGAAGATTTAAAAGGCGGCTTTTGAACAGAAGGGGCCGTAACAAGCACAGGAAAAGAGTAACAAGGCGGCTTGGAAACAGAAGGGGCATTAGGAAGCACAGTAGAAGATTTACAAGGTGTCTTGAGAACAGAAGTGGACTTATCAAGCACAGGAGAAGAGTTACAAGGCGGCTTTTGAACAGAAGGGGCAAAGCATGCACTTTAGAAGGAATGGAATCAGAAGGATAAGGTTTAGGCCTAACAGAAGATGGCAGGGGAGGAAAGTCATCAAAACTTAAATAAACATCCTTTACCTGCTTCCTTGAAACAACAACAGAGTGCACTTTATCCACAAGCAATTTTCCCAGACGCTCATTTCCTTTGAGTTTAAGGTGGAGGCCATCCTTGGCTAGAAAGTCTTTCCATGATGGTTTGGGAGATCTACAAAAGAAAAGAGAGCCATTAGATTTACAAAGTTTTTCTAAACCAGTATTTATATCGCTGATTTTCTGATTTAGAGCATCAAGATTAGGAACATAATAACGGTGGGTGATATCTTCTTCACGAGGTATAACAGCCGATACAATAACCTTTACCTGTGGATTGAGTCGAACTATTGCATCGAATAAACACTCGTACTTGCGCAGGATCCCTGAAACAAAATCTCGATTAATATTGTTTGTTCCGACATGCACAACAACACAGTCATACGATTTCTTCATTGAAAAAATCTCCCTAGTCAATCCTTCGATCATACTGCCAGGAACACACTAACACACTTAAAGTCCAAAAAACTCAATTTCCCAAGGAAATACTCCTTCAAACCCTTAATCATAGAATCACCAATTACCAACAGCCTCATTTTGTCAAAATAAAGCACGAAAAAAACTTTCATATAAAAGAATCTAAAGCAAAATTGCACGTGCTACTTTCGTAGGACTAGCAAAGGAGAGAGCCAAAGCGGTAAAGGAATGTAAACAGTTTGGCGTATAAATGATCGTTGATTCATCGCCAATTGAAAATCTCGCCAAGAACAAGATAGCCTGAGGTGATCAACATTTTTCCTATTTTCTGCAAGCCCCCGATCGCGCGAGCCCGGTCGGAGAGGGATATCAGTACATTTGTATTCCAGTTCTGAATATTGCATATTCGAAAAAAAAAAATAATAATACTCTTTCTATAGGGTGTCCCAAAATGGAGTACCTGTTTTTAAAAGTTAATTTTAAAGAAATGGATAGAGATGAACAGAAAACGAATGAGTTATGTCTGGAATTTGATATGGAATTCGTTATTATGTTATTACACTTTATTGTAGTAAATTTAGCTGATAGAGGGCGCTTCAATACCGTGTGTTGGCTGTATGATAGAACTAGCACCACAACAGGTTTCCCAAGGTTGACACTTTTTGACCGCCGGCGCCGTCTTGTGTAATACCGAAATTTTTCGGAACTAAACCTGAGCTATTACGTTGCGATTGCATTGAGCCGTGCGAAGGTTTCTTATTTACGACACGGTCGATTTTATTTCACCTCCTTGCAGCTCTTTTAGCTGCTTTGAAGCTTTTTCGTTACCGCAATTTTCCCTAAAGAAGAATTTTTTTTCCCGATTAGCGGCAAATTGCCCTCCATGCGAACGTGATCATAATGTAAAGTGAAATATTCCAACTACATTGCTATTTTTTATGATGCTTTGCATAGATAAAACATAACCGCAAAACCGGTTACCGGCTCCGCAAAACCGGTTTACCGATTTTCGTGTCTCCACGAAAAAGTTCAATGAAAAATTCTCTTCAGCGGTTCTCCATGTTATTCCTATGGAAGTTCCGTGATCAAGGTGCTTCGTGTGAAAAGGCCCTTAGATTCTGTTCTTTAGGGATTTTAATATTTTTTATAGGAGTTTTCGATGGTTATTGAATATTATTAACTCAAATATACAATTGAGCACAAATTTTTCTTAAATTGCGAAACTTTAATGGTGTGTTATAGCAAATATAAAAGTTAGAAATAGGTAGCTGAAAACGTTGAAAATACCCATACATTGTACAATTTCTTGGAAAAAATGCTGTTGTCGCTATTGAGAAATTCGCCAAAATAACTTAATCCGTTTATTGGTGAATATATACTGTATTATCGATAAATATATAGGGAATACTATCGCAATTGAAAGAGGACAAACTGAAACGGAATTTAAGAACTCTATATCTATTTGTTTGAAAAGAAAATCTACTCCAAAATGCCTGCAATTAAAGATATCAATGTTGTGAAAATTGCTGTTGAAATGGACGAACAAGTGCCTCAATTGATTGAATTCGATCAGAAAAGGCCTCTTGCTGCTATTATTCTTGATTTATGCACTACTTGGGGACTGGCAGATCCTGATCAATACGCACTTCAGTTTTCCGATAATGCTCATAACTACATAACGGAAAAGAACAGAAATGACATTAAAAATGGAAGCGTCCTCAAATTAACATTTTCTTCCACCAAAACGGCCCAAGAAATATTGGACAAACTTAAACATGGAACAGCAGATGAAAAAAAAGTGGTTTTAAGGAAGCTTGCAAGATTGTCTGCTGATTACACATTTGCCCTTGAATTCATCAATAAGCAGGGATCTAACTTTCTTATTTCGATGATAGAGTCAGCAAGTTTTTCTGGTGAGTTAATGGCTTTAACTCTTAAGTCTTTTGTTGAACTGATGGATCATGGAATTGTTTCTTGGGACAATCTGCAAGATTTATTCATTTCCAAAGTGGCCACTCAAGTAAATGCTCAGGCTACTCATGACCCTAGAGCCTTACAAGCTTCTCTTGCCATTTTGGAGTCCTTGGTGTTGAACAGTTCTGGAAAATATTCGTTTGTTGAACAAGAAGTCTCAATGCCTCATCTGATCGGACATTTGCAATCGACAGTTCCTGAAATCCAACAAAATGCCATTGCACTAATAAATGCTTTGTTTCTCAAGGCTGACACGAATAAGCGTCGAGCTATTGCTGCTACGTTAACATCAAAGCAAATCAGAAATGTTATTATGGTCCACATAATTGAAAAGCAGCATGTTGGAGCTGAAATGGCTCACCAGTTATATGTTCTTCAAACACTAATGTTTAATTTAGTGGAAGAAAAGATGAAGAGACAACCAGATCCTCAGGATCCAGAAGTAAGAGATAAAATACTAGAGTTGAGAAGAATCGCTTTTGATATTGATCCAGAGATTGTGAACACTGTTGCTCGTAAAGGAGGTGGATACTCAAAAGATTACAAAAAACTTGGATTCAAAAATCAAGTGAATCCAGCTGAAGATTTCACAGAAGTTCCACCTGGAATGTTGGCTTTGGATAACATGATTTATTTTGCCAGAAATCATACAGAAAATTATACCAAGGTTGTTTTGGAGAATTCTTGCCGTGCTGATGAACACGATTGTCCGTTTGGTCGAACTGCCATAGAGTTGACAAAACTGTTGTGCGATTTTCTCAAAATCGGAGAATCTCCCACAGAGCAAGGAAAAAGATTTTATCCCATGTTTTTTACTCATGATCATCCCTTTGAAGAATTTTTCTCTATTTGCATTGTATTATTGAACAAAACGTGGAAAGAAATGCGAGCTTCAATCGAGGATTTTGCCAAAGTGATTAGCGTTGTGCATCAACAAATCTCTAGAGCTACTGATCCTCCTCCACCAACTCTAGAGAAGTTCAAAGCCAAACTTGCCACCTTGACCTACAATGAGATTACTAACATATGGCAGAAAGAACAATCCAATCGAGAGGAGTTTGAGTCTCATGCCAGGCCCATTGTTGAGCTTCGAGAGTCCATCATTCCATCGACTCAAAACTTAATCAAGAAACAGCGTCTCCAGTTCCTTTGTGAGGGGACAATGTTCACAAAGTACTCGGCTAAGGGTGCTCGCATCAAGGATAAATTCTGGTATTGTCGGCTTTCACCAAATCACAAAGTGTTCCATTACGGAGACTGCAACGAGAATAGAGGTGTTCCATCTCTGGAAGAATTGCCTCACAAGCTCCAAGTTGTTGAGATCAAAGCCCTCTACACTGGCAAGGAGTGTCCTCATATGAAGGACGTCAAGCGCACAAAATCGACCATGTCATTGGCATTTTCCCTCATTAGAGATTCCGATCAGGATCCTTTAAATTTTGTGGCTACTAATGAAAAGGACTTTGACTATTGGACTGATGCAATTAATGCACTATTGGGTAATAAGATGGTTAGCAAGGAGACAAAAAATGATTTGGAAACCCTTCTTGGGGTAGATATTAGATTAAGGCTTTTGGATACCGAAGGTGTTAACATTCCAGAAAACCCGCCACCAATTCCCAAGGATCCATCAAATTATGATTTCTGCTTTGACTTTAAATGATAAAAATACTACTTATAAAACATAACTACTCGAAATGTAGTATTAGTGCAGTTTACAGTAGCCAACAACTTTTTAAATTTCTTGTGTTAGAAGAAAAACAGATTATTCTTAATGCAAATAGAAAGAAAAGTAGATTTTATAAAAGCTTATTGATTATCATTGTAGGCTAACTATAAAATTAAGTATATTTTAGTTTTATATTTATATTTTTGTCTTCAGATAATTTTTTTCCCAGTGCAAATTGAGTCGCTAATAGCCCTCGTGTAGCTCTAGTGCGACGATATTTCAAATCAAACCAAACCAGTGCAAATTGAAAAAAAAAAGTTTTCAATAACAAAACAAACAGAAGAATCAATGCAAACTATCCTACCTTTTTATTGAAGTACTGTTTTGAAGACCATTTAATTCTATGGGTAGGTTTTAAAGATTTCAAGCTGTCATTAATTATTTGCACCGAAGAAAGGTATGCTTTCCTTCTACAAAGGTGAATTCTATATTAATTTGACTACCTTTGCTTTGAAACATTTGCTACTACCTTTCGATTAAAAAATATGTCAAGAAAAACTTTTTCTTCATAAATAGTTAATTTTTTTTTTATCTATTTTAGGAACTTAATACTATAGATAAATTTAGTTTTATGGTTTTTTTGCATTTATGTTTAGAAAAACAGGAGCAGTATGCACTTTTTTATGGATAATTTTTTTTTAAGTTTGTTTTAAAGTACAGTGACAGTTGTCAATTTTGCATTCAAGTCTTCCAAAGTATAAAATATAATTTTAAAAAACGAACAAATTTTTAAAAAACTTTTTTTTTAGGTGAAGCAATAAATGTTGAATTTTTTTCAAATCAAGTGAATCTATTCCAAACCATGTCTTTTTACTAAAATATTATTTTAATAAAATTTAAAATATTTCTTTGACTTCTTGCCAGATCAATTCCTCAGATAATGTTTTGCTAAGTGTATCTATATTTCCAATTGTTTTAACATTTGTTACTGATGAAGTATTAAATCCTTGATATTCCAAATGTCTGACCCCAACTTGCAAAGTGTGAAACTAGCTTTTGTGCAGAGAATAATATTTTTAAATTCAAAAAACAACTATATGTTGTTGAACGATCCCTACATAAACAATTGCTCTGAATCCTGTAATTGGTTTATGCACTTTGACTTATGTTATCTGTTATTTTAAGCCAAGTGTATAAGGCAATGTGTTTTATTAAAGGCAATAGGTCTTGTCAGTAGAAAGATAGCTTTTTATTTATTAACTTATATACATTAAAGAACATTATTACAAGAAAAAACATGCTTCAATTGAAGGTTTTAATTATATATGTTTTAATTCTACTTATAATATTTTATATTAATTTTTAATTTTATACTGTATTTTAATAATATTTTTTAATGTGTTTTAATAGATATGTTAATTTTAAAATTAAATTTTTTGCTATGTAACAACCCCAAGTTATAGTATATTCTGATTTTGAAAATGTATCACAGAATCAATGTTTATTCTTAAATTAAAGGTGTCAATTGAAGACCTCAGTGGAGGAACATGCTAAGTGACATTTTTGAAAAAAAAAAAAAAAAGTAAGATTTTTACTTGAATCTTTCACTTATTTGCTTGAGAGTAGTATATTTTTTATAGTTTGCAAATATGGTTTTAAAAAGATCTGAGTGCAAACTAAAAACTTCAAAGCTCGATTTCTCGCTTTCACCTTTTGTCACTTAGCATGTTCTACCACTAAGCTCTTTAATTGTATTCCCATAGGAGTTTCACTTTTCTGTTATCTATGAAGCTTTAGTTTTACAAAATTTAAATAAAATTAAAAAATATATATAATTTGTTGGGGAGATAATTTTTTTGTTTGTTAACAAATGCATATAATGTGTTAATATTACTATTGGTTTTTGGTTAAGCCATGTATATGATTTTATTAAGTATATTTTTTAGTACTTTAAAAATACAGAATTAGTATTTGGATAATTTTATTTTAATATATATAAACTGTATTGTTTAAAAAACATGTCAAGAAAAACTTCCTTTTAAAAATCAAAATTTTCTGTGAAACATTTTTAACATTTGTATGATTATTATAATTGTTTTCTAATTTTTATATCCTATCAGAATCGTTTTATATTGCTAATAACTATTTTTACATTCACATTCATTTCTAAGGTTTTAAAATCGTGGGTAAGCGGTTGTAGGTGACAGAGTTACAAATCTAATTTTTTTTAAAGTTTAGAATTGTCCTAGCCATACTATAGACATATTCGTGCTGGTGAAAAAAAAATCCTCTAAAATTCACCAAGGTGCCCAAGTACACTGTGATGCTCATTAAATCTGTGGAGTCGAAGGTCCTGACGGCATTAGCGTACAATGTCGCTTGAGGTTCGGTTGGGTGCCCGCTCATGTGTCGACTTCGTCACTTGACCAGGGTTCTAAATTACGAAGCGTAATTGGCTGCGTTAAAGCTCCTAAAAGGAGGCTATAAATAGGCAGCCGGAATGGATTGCATTACCCATCAGTTAAGAAGTGTTTTCTAATTATATTTTCACTACTTCCAGTTTTACATGTGGTTTCAAAGTAAGAATTATGACCAACAAAGTTGTGGAGAAGAAAATCAATGTTTTATTTATGCTGAATTAATAAAATTGTTTTAATCACAAAATCTATTAAGTTATAGAATTGTTATTGATAAATCTATTAAAACTATGTTTATAAATTGTGTATATTCAACTAAAATAATCTTTGATATTCCAGAAGTTTTACAATCTAAAAATATTGGGTGAATATTTTTCATAGAATTTAGATGTTTCTATTCACACGACATAGTTAGCCTGAAGGACAGGAAAATATTTGCATAGCTTGGGAAGAACATAAATATTTAAATGCTGTATCCTGCTGTTGAGGATTAAATTAAATTTTTGAATAAAGTATTTTTTCTTTTTAATTAATTTGTAATTATGAGATCTCTGATCCATTGCATAATTATTCCCTTATACTTTTTATTTACTCATCACACATTACAAGATAACAATATTATAATGTGCTGCCTAATGCTCAAACATCATCTACTCCAAAAACCTGTTTTAAATTAATTTTTTCAATTTCTCATTACATCAAGCTGATATTGCACTGTGCACAGAAAATTGATGTATCCGAAAAAAGCTAGTTTTTCAGAATAATCATCAGACGTTTATTTTTTCCATTGTATTTTATGATAGGTAATAAAAAGATCTGGTAACTGTATCCCAACTGTTCTACCAATTGCTTACAATTTGCTTTAATACCTCAATATTAAAATTTTGAATATTATAGCATTTCTATCTTGAAAAATCATTTGTCAGATGCATCACTTTTTGACACTTTGCGATATTATCTACAAAAAGAATCAATGGAATAGTTAGAACAGAAAGAGTTGGTATTAAAGTACGCTGCCCTTTAATTAGCTAAACATTTTTGTCAAACCATTGAATTTTAATAGTATTATGTTCACCGTAAGTTGCCACAATATACTCCTATTTATTAAAGATAGTTTTCTAAATTTTTTTAAATACTTTTATGTCAAGTATATTGCCAGTATACTGTTTTAATTATTGAATTTTCGTGTAGAAACCATTACATGCATTTGTATTGCATATAAGTGTGTTGCCAAAGTAGGGTTGGGGATAGGGATAGTTGTGACCAGTGTGATTAGTTAGTTCTACATCTTGATAAAAACTTTTTGGAAAAGGAAATACTTGCTCTCAATACCTTGGTTATTAAAGTATGGTCATAATTACTCCAACTGATCCAATTTTTTCTTTTAGGTTACTTAATATTTTTGTAGAAAACCATTCAAATATATTCTCATTGTATGTGATGTGTGTTTGTCACGTATACTCTTTTTATTAGCTGAATATTTCTGTAGTAATCTATTAATACAGTTTTATTGTTTTTTGTGTTTGGTATAGTATATATAGATATATATTACTTAGTTTATTTTTTGTGAATTACTATATTCTTAATGTGCTTGAAATGTTTGACCAATATACATTATAACTAACCTACCTTACCTTAATATTTATGTTATGAGGATATTCTTGTTGTTCAGTTGTGTTTCTTATTGTGATTTGGGCATATTGCCAATATTGCATCTTTTTTATAAACTGATTCTTTTTCTGCAAAATAATTTAATATATACCTTTTGGGTTTAACATTTTACAAATATACTTCGTTCAATTAGCTATGTTTTAAGGATAAACATAAAAGATAATTACTGATTAATCATATTTATTTTTAAACTTCTCAATTTGTCTTTATTATATTTTACTTCTTCTGTATGCTGATATTGTAAAAATAAAGTGTCAGTTTATACTTATTTGCCAGAGTGTCATATTAAAGCTTAATTAAAATAAAAAGACCAAACGTTGTAAATGGTACACTCTGTTACATCTATCTTAGCTAGTTAAAGAGAAAGGACCTTCTTAGTTGTTTATGTATAATATCCTGTTTAAAATAATTGCGTAATGTGTCAGTAGACATTAAGTCATAAAATTACATAACCATAGTTTAAATGTATCGTACTAAACATTTAAATCGACTTACGGTATTGATTTTGTAGCATTAAAAAATTAAAATAATTGTCTTGCTATTGCTACAAAGTCAATGTAAAAAATTAGCCACTAAACAAAACAAATATTGATTCTTACTTTCGTTCACTTATTAAAAGTAAAGGCCCTCGCCAGATAAGACGGTGAAAAATGCCCCCATTCCAATCGGGCTAATTTTTTTTCTGAAAATACCTCATAGTATGGACAGTTTTTCAGCCAAGTTTCAGCTCTAAAATATGACGCATTTTTGAGTAAAAAATTAAAGTTTTTTCTTTTTAAATTGATTATTTCCTGAATATATTTGATAAATCCAAAAAACTGCTCATGAGTTTTTAGATATCATTGAGTAGTATTCTTAGAAAAATCCGCTCCTAAATCTGATCGAGCGATCATTAGTAAAAATGCGATTTTATTTTTCAAAAAAAAAAAAAAAAAAAAAAAAATCATGCAAAAATCGCTTGGTACACCTTAGGTTTTTGTCTTTACATGTTCCTCTATTATCAATCTATAATATACATTTTTTTCAGATTTTTTTAAAATATTGGATGATAGCTAAAAAAGATAATTCTTAAAGCCTGATTTTTTGCTCTAAAATCCATAGATTTAGAAATAGCATGCCCATCGATTGCGCAATCCCGTACAACGCAATGATGCGTGATGAATCCACATTTCGTCGTTTTCGCAATGCATCACAGGATACTGGTTCACAAAAATGGTTTTCCCGAAGAGTTGCATACAATAAAAACTGCATTTTTAACTTGCTTCTTTTATGAATATATACCTCATGCCTTACAGAAATTATCAATACGCATGCAGCTATAAAATTATGCTAGCGAAACTTGTAAAAAGTTTTAATTAGTTAATATTGAATATATATTTTTTATTAGTCGAATTATCTCATGGTGCCACCTGGTGGCGTATGGCATGCCATGTGCTAGAGCTTGCGAACTGCTATTATAGATATATTATAGATTGATATTATAGATTGATAATAGAGTAATATGTAGATACAAAATCCTAAAGGTGTACCAAGCGATTTTGGATAAAAATTTTTTTTTTGAAAAATGAAATTGCATTTTTAACAATGATCGATCGATCAGATTTATGAGCGGATTTTTCTGAGAATACTACTCAATAATATCTAAAAACTCATGAGCAGTTTTTTGGATTTATCAAATATATTCAGGGAATAATCAATTTAAAAAGAAAAAAAACTTTAATTTTTTACTCAAAAATGCGTCATATTTTTGAGCTGAAACTTGGCTGAGAAGTTGTCCATACTATGAGGTATTTTCAGAAACAAAATTTGGAATGGGGCCATTTTCCACCGTCTTATCTGGTGAGGGTCTTTTGTAA
Source organism: Hylyphantes graminicola (assembly GCA_023701765.1). Lineage (NCBI taxonomy): Eukaryota > Metazoa > Arthropoda > Arachnida > Araneae > Linyphiidae > Hylyphantes > Hylyphantes graminicola. The sequence continues at coordinate 42,282,467 of CM043122.1, read as the reverse complement.
ATCATATTCTAACATGAGAAAACGCATATTATTTATAGTGTAACTTTACTCCCCTAGATAGAGCCACTATAGTTCTCGGGGGAAAAATATATAAATATCTTATTTTTTAGATTAAAAAAATGTTTTGGGTTTCAAACGTGAACTATCTAAACATATTCTTCGAACAGAACGAAATTAAAAAAATATTAAAAAACCAATTACCAATGAATTTATTTTTTACTAATAAAAATAGCCTTAAGTCGAAATTTCAAAACGAAAGAAAAATTTTATTAACAGACCCTTTATATCGCTTTTTAATCAGTATCTAGAAAAAACCTAATTTATAAAATGTTTATTAAATACCAGAAATACCTTTGAAAGTTATACGCACTCTTGAGCTCTAGCGCGACATTAATTCCACAAAAGAAAAAAAACTAAACCTGTGATAGATATATACACAAATTTATCAAACAGTTGTTGGCCGAGCACATTGCAGCATTTGAACCTCTTGGTTTGTCATTTTGACGATTTCCTTTCACTGTTAGTCGACCCCGTCTCTTAACAGAGGTGGGATCAAAAGGAGGGCCAGTAAATAGTGACGTTAAAGGGACTATTGCAAGTTTAATCTGTCGTCCAAAATTTCTGACGCCGGCCGCTTACGTTAAGGTTACGTCAGATGGCGGCCTCTGCACTTAACCGTGGTTTAAACACACGTTCACCAATAGCGTTGGTGTAGCTCTTGTATGCGACGTTGATTCAATCAAATAAGGCAACTATATTGTATTTGGATTGGTTGACATATATTTTCAGGCTTGTGTGCTTGGTCGCAAGGACCCGCTTATAAGCCATCGTCAAGTAGGACAGCACAAGACACACACAAACACATATGACAGATGTTGCCATCTGTCGCCACCTCCACAATTTAGACATGTCCCTGAAGGGGAGGGAAATTTTCTCCAGGAACCTGTACCCATGGTGAACTGCGCAATGACTATATTGTATTCTAGAATCTAGATAGTACAAAGACCTTTTATGTGAAAGCTCCTGCTTGGTGAATGCCAGGTTGTCTGATACTCCTATTACTTGATTTAAAAGGTTTTGTATACTCCTAACTGAGTTTTGGGCTTAATAATACTTGATTCATTTAGAAGTGAGATCAAACCTTAAAATATTCCATTGTTTCAAATTTCATTAAATTACCTTTAAGGCCCGTCCGTGACCGAGTGGTTAAGGCATCCGCCTCTGGATTCAGCTTTCTCAGGAGTGCGAGGGTTCGAATCCCACCTACAGCCAGTCATCCTATAAATCGGTTATTTGTACTGGGAAAGAGTAGAAAAAATTCAACTCGTGACGGATTAGCCCGAGTACACTGGGACAGACTTGCTCGTTAAATCTGTGGAGTCCAAAGTCCCGACGGCGTCAGCGTACGATGTCGTTCGAAGTTCCGTTGGGTGCTCGCTCAATTGTCGACCTTGTCACTTGACCAGGGTTCTAAATTACGAGGCGTTATTGGCTGTGTTAAAGCTCCTAAAGCTATTACCTTTAACATATTAACAGGTAGGTTTCTAAAGCTTCATATCTAATGAATGGCAAAATTTAATTACTGTGAAATTTAATAAACGGCAAAATACTGACTGATATAGTAACTAGATAAATATTTAGAAAGAAAACAACTATTGCAGTTCTAAGTGCAACTTATGCACTTATAAAAACAAATTAAGTATTTTAATATAATAATTCACCTAAATGATCAACAAAATGGTAATCTATCGAGGTTAAATATCCAAATTTCTTTAAAATATTAAGCAATTCTAGTCTATGTTTCTTCAAACCCATATTAACAAAAATACTTATTAAAAAACGTGTCTGCCATTTCCAAAACGCAATTTCAAATTACGAACACAGAATTCGCTCATTCAAATTGGCCATTAGAAATTCCTCAAGCAATAAAATAGCCTCATTGCATTAAGAAACGCTAATGAAGCTCCAACTAATGAAGAAGCGATTTGCAATGGAGGAAATGGAGCAACGGGGAGCAACTTACTTCATTACCAATTCCTTATTTCCAAAGACCTGAAAAAGGTAAATGAGTATATTAGCAAATCCTCAATGCGCACAAAGTACAAACATGGCTACAGATGAATGCTCAAGTCACGTGAGTTTGGCGCACGTTTGGGGACTGCAGTAGAGTAGAACTGCCGGTGCTAGAACTGGGTAGTTTTGAATATTTAAATCTGCGTTATTAAGTTATTATTGATTATGCAATTATATTAATATTAATCGGTGATTTTTTTCTAAAGTTTAAAAAAAACCCTAACATTAAAATGTTTACGGCAGTAAGTCGCCAAAAATGGGAGCAATTCTCGCCAATTGAGGGATTCATGTAGGGTCTACCCATCTTTCATTTGCTAGGTTTATTTAAATAAAATCGTTGCTTATTTTATGTTACCGAAGTATAGCTGCACCCACAGGTGTGGGTGGTATGTAAAATAGTAGTCAGTTATAGGTTGTTACTTGTAAGTAGCTATAGGAAAGAGCTTTACTTTTGCTTATATTATGCAGAACAGCTTGGTTTATTTTCACTTGCGAGGGTAGGATAAGGACGTTTCCGAAAAATAAAGGTCCAAGGCCTGATAAAAAACTTGCTAATATATATTTCACTATCAAAAAATTTTATGAAATAAATTGATTCTAAATTCTTAACGCTTGCATTCTTTAATGTTTGAAAATTGATTTTAACTTTTTTAACAAATAAAGTTTCGAAAAAAATATTGTTATAATTAATTCAAAAGTTATGATTCCAATTTTTCCCCTCTTAAATTTTAGTTTAAAAAATTTAGATTTTTACTTTAATTTTTACCATATCATTCTGGATGCATGCATAATGAATCTATTTAACTAATTTTAGATTTTTAAAATAAACAATAAAACGTTGGAACTGAGAGGGTTAACAAAAATACGCGAAGTGCACCCCAAATTGTTTTGAGCAGTGTACTTGAGTGTTTCTGAGAATAAATGGACTTGCATAGTTTTTGCTCTGACGCACTCCTAGATGAAGTCAAATATAGATTTTTATCTCTTTTAGAAAGTGGTTTAAATATTTTTTTATCGAAATAACGTTCGTGTTTTTTATTTAAACATTTTTGAAGTATGGGTTATGTTTCAAAATTTAAAGAATGTCGTACAATATTTACTTTGGAGTTTGAAAAAGCTCAATGAATAGCAGAACGGGATATGATTTAAGTAGTTTCGTTTTATTGTAATCAATTGTATGTCATCTAAAATACAATAGACCTAAGGTCGCAGTGTTCGGCGAACGTGCCCCTCACCAAGAAAGTCATAAGTCATGTCATCTAAATAATTTGTTTTTAATTCATTGCAGAAAAATGTTGTTATTATTTTTTTTAGTTTTTTTAACCCTTTCGCTACGAAGGAGTTTTGCTTCCTCGTAATATTTGATAGGAATAACATTATCGAATCCTTAGTTGTTCGGGCGTTTTGGGGCGCTTCAGTAATGAAAGGGTTAAAGCACCACATTCCGACTTTGGTTAGACAACATACTAGGACGAGAGACACTACATGTAACGTGTAGTAGTCTTTCTCTTGACGTGCTCTTTCAAAATTTTGTTTTTCACATAAAAAATCATTTTTTTATCACTATGTTGATCATTTTAAATTTCAGACTACCCAGTCGAGTTTTCTGAGGGTGATCAACACTTCACAGTTTGGTAAGCAAATTGTACTTTATGGAAGTAGACTACAAGCAATTAAAAAAATAATCAGTTAACATTTTACAAACCAAAATATCTCGTCTAGGTTCATTACCATTACAGCTAATATAATGCTGCGTATTCTAAACTTTCGAAGAATTATTATTCGTGAAAAATTCAAGAAATTTTGATAAGTTGTACATTTCACAAGACTATATGCCACTGAAAAAATCTTCGGACACAAGTCTTTGGAACAAATGCTTTTCAGTTTTCACTCCTAGCTAGTTGTTTTCTGAAGATATTTTACAACTAAAGTACAATTTTAAGTTGTGTATTTTAAGTAGTAGAGACAGTAGAGTTTTAACCCTTTAGACCGGCGGTCGGATGGCGCTGATATAAAATTACGTGACTAAATTTGGAGTTTTATCGAAAAAAATGCGTTCAACAGCATCAATGCCAGCAACTCCTTAAAAACAAATAGTCAATTTTATACAAATAAACGATCCGCACGATTGTGATATCTCGGTTGGAGAGGGTTACTAGAATAAAGTGGATTATGTTACTTTGTTGCCATATGGAAATAGTATGCACTAGAGGGTTAAATTATAAGTTTATACTTTTAATTGAAATTTAATGTTAGGACTACAAATTTATACCTTGAACCTTTGAAATTAGTAGGCTATTCTTTTTTTAATGGCAGTAATAAACTCATTGAAAAATGTTCGTCGTAGTATAGATCGTAACTATATATACACCCATTACATTTTGCTGGTTTTTTTGTACTACGCAGTGTCTTAAAGTTTACAATTTTTTTTTTTGAAATAATTTTATATATGAGTTACACTGCACATGAAAAGATTTGTTATCATTTAGGACAGACTGGACATAATGGCATACATGCAGAAGAGATATCTACAAATTGCTACCACTTTTTTTTATCAAAAATATTTGAAAAAAAATTCCACTGGTTTCATTCAAGAGTCAAGACATTAACAATCATCTTTGGTGAGCGAGCAGTCATGGAGCGCGCTGCTGTTATTTATGGCTGTAGAGAAGCTATTGTTGCTGGAAGCGTGTAAGCAGAGGGACACTCCTCGCTTGATGAATGCTATGGCGAAGCAAGATGTTTTTTGTGCGATGATACTCGCCATTGAAGATGCAAATAGGGAGGTACAAAGCCAGATGACAGCTGAGCCCCCTATGGACGTTGAGCCTCGGCCCATGGCCAATGTCCCTGTTTCTAAGAAGTGTAAAAAGGGTAGAAAAGTCAAACCTGAACCGGCCACGGAGGTCACTGACTTAAAGACAGAAGTTGAGCCTTGGCCCGTGGCCAACGTCCCTGTCTTGTTCGATGACTTAGCCGAGTCCATTGAACTGCCGTCGGATCGGTCCGTTCCGGCGGCAGGGGCTGTAACCCAGGATGCTCAATTCCCGGATTGAAGCTCTGATGTCCCGACGGTTAAGAAAGTCAAACTTTCCGGCTCGGAGGTCACTGCTTTAAAACTAGCGTTGAGCCTCGGCCCGTGGCCAACGTCCCCGTGACAAGGGCATTCGATGTGGAGACAAACGTGGAGCCCCGGCTCGTGGCCAGCGTCCCTGTTTCCAATACGTTCGAGGCCTTAGCTGAGTCCAATCTGCCGTCGGATCGGCCCGTCCCGATGGCAGGGACTATAACCCCGGATGCTCGATTCCCGGAGGGAAGCTCGGATGTCCCGACGGTTGAGAAAACCACAGAGCCTCGGCCCGTGGCTAAACCAATGCATATTCTCTTCTTCGGAGGGGAATCAAGCAGCGGTGTGGTTAAACGCATCACTGAGTCTGTTGCGGACGACCTCGGCTACAAACCCTTCTACAAGTTCGTGAAGGTATTTCCACGGATGGTGGATGAGGAGGCCAAGATCCTGGCCATCCTAGCCGAGGAAAAGGTTGGATATTTTCCCCATAACAGACGTCAGCGGTCGCATTTCAAAGTGGTAGTTATAAGGGCTTGCCCCCGCGACACTGCTCCCGAACATCTCCTCTGCGCTCGTCGCGAAGGGATACATCGTAGAACGGGTCGTCCAGCTGACGAAAGCTTGGACGAAGGCCCCTCTCCCAATTTTCCAAGTCCTTGTTGTTCGAACGGGGAACTACAAGGCAATTTTCGAACAAGGTATCCTCCTGAACGTCTCCTTCGAACCCTATAGGAAGGTTGCCCGTGTCCCGCAGTGTTACAACTGCCAGGGGTACGGCCATATGAGCAGTCTCTGCCATATGGCCCCCAAGTGTAGATACTGTGGCCTCAGCCACGACTCTCGGACGTGTCCCACCCGAGTTGACGATAAGATCCGTCTCTGTGCGAATTGTTGTGGGCCCCACCTCAGTTCCTCGGCGACCTGCCCGGAGAGACCGAAGCCCCCAAAAGGGAGCTTCCAGAGAGTGCCGCCAGGTGGCAGCACCAGACCAATCCACGCCTAGAGGAGAAAGACCCTACCTTCCTATTAACTGCCCTGAGATCCGTTAAGAACGGCATTGCTGACGTTTTTGGAGATCTAGAGGCTTTTAAGAGAAGTGCAGTTGCCCTAGCAGCCTGCTCCAGCAAGGAGGAGAAGATGTTGGCTCAGTTCAACATGCTTGCTCCATAATTTCATCTTCAGTTCTTAGACCAGCCGGCTCGCCTGGCTTTATTGAACCCGTTTTAAGTTATGCCCTCCGGGCCGATTTCGATGAATGAGAAAGGGTGCTTCGCGCCGAAGCTCAGATTGTTAGCTGTTGATTTCAGATTTCAAGAGTAAGACTGATTAGTCAAACGAATATAAAAGTTTATCATAACTTCTCTAATAGTTGAGGTAGTTCGGTATTTTTGAAAAGAAGAAATTATATTAATTACTGTATTACAAAAATGCATAACTGTTCTGTTTTGAACACTCGTGGACCTATTCTTGCTTTACAACAGTAATTTAGCCAAACCACGCCAATTGTTTGAAGGTAGTAGAGTTTTTTTAATCGAAGATTAAAGGCAATAATTTCGAAGACCTTTTTGAAAAAAGTCATGAGCTTATTGACCCATAACCTAAATAGCTTAATTTCTTTGTAATTGGACTCAAGAACCTATCAAAGTGGTATTGTTCCGTTCCTCCAGAGTCACCAACGCTGGAGATACTTGAGCAGAAAATTGTATTTTATTAAAGTGATTCTTAACCCTCACTTACAAGGCATATTTGGCGAAACGATTTTACGCGGGTTCAATTACGTTAAAAATCACTTTACACAGTATCAATCACGTTAAAAAACATTTTACCTGTGTTTAATCAACAATAAATAAAGGTCAGGCGTCATAATTTTTTGAACTTTAATAATTATTGTAGGGATTCGTGTAGATATAAATAAACATCCATCTATCAAATATTAACCTGGCATACTCAGTGCTCCAAGTAGTGCATTTGAGGGAAACAAACAATTTAGCTTCGATTAAATGAAACAATATATATTAGGGAACTGCAGTAAAAATAATCCGTCAAAATAAAACAAACAGCATTATTTCGATGCTTCAACCAATATTATCCCATACCCAATCGATTAAAAAGCTAGTCAATGCATTTCCGTCGAATACACCGTTTCTTCGTCACTGGACTAAGTGGTCCTTCAAGGGTGACCTACACTGGACATTTGAGGAGCAAATTGTATTTTATGGAAGTGATACTTAAGCAGGCAAATTAAAGCTTCCACTAAAGGTAATAAACCAGGGCGGAAGATAATGTCGGTGTGGCAGTGGCAGGCCCGCCGCGTGGGGCCGGGGAAAAGGGGGCCCTCCCGCGGCGCCCTCTCGCTTTGCCAATAATGCATGATCCCCGGCTCCCGCTCCGTCTTCGTAATTTCGGGCGCCCCGGGAGTCCCGCATATTTAGTTGGCAGGCCTGCGGATGACAGGGCCTTTGGGGCTGCCCTAACGACGGGGCCAGTTGCCGGTGACAGTCATTGAAGATGCGGCTGAAAAAAGGACTGTTAGTTTGTGTCTCTTTCGCGTTGTTACTATCTTTCGATTTTTTTTTCTCCCAGGTATGGATTGCGAGAAGGAAAAGGATTCTTCTCTTTTATTTAAAGTATTATACTATCGATTGACTATTTTTAGAGGAGATTTCAAACTGTTATTCACCCCATAATTCTAAAGCCATTATAAAAATATCCAAATAGACTTAGTCTGTGTCTCTTTATGCGTTTTTACTATCTTCTTATTTTGAAGTAGATTTTTTTCTACAGGCATTTAGTTGGTTAGCAGAAAAGGAACTTTCTGCTTTTATTTAAATTGTTAAGTGAGATGATGTGCATTAATGATTTCGATTGACTTCTTTTATTGGAGCTTAGATACATCCAGTTAGAAACATAGACGTTTGACGGAATCGGTCATGTTAATAATCTTCATAACATTAAGTGACATATTATTAAAATTGATACACATGTTTCAAGAACCTAGAACCAAATTTACACAACACGCGTACGACTGAGATGACTACTATATTATGGATATTTTTTTTGTTAAATTATACTTTTTAAAATCTTTTTTTTATTTATATGTTTTATAATAAGACGTAAGAATACTGTACTTTTTAAATTCTAAAAGAAAAGCTTGATTGAAAGCTTACGAAACTTCTACATTTGAAACTTTTACTAAGCCATTATCGTGGCAACAGTCTTTTATGACTATATAATGATTAGCGAATAAATAAAAATAAATTTAATAAAGTCATAAAAAATATTTTTGTTTAAGTACGGAATGCATTTGAGTCTCATCAGTACTTTAAAAGTTTTGATACTGATTTTAATCTATACCTTATCATTAAACATAATCATGCATTGCTTTTTGACCGAAAAAATTATGTTTGCCGAATACATTTTATTTCTAACAAACAGTAAAATTTTGTAACATGTCTTGTGCATCCCTTAGAGAATTGTCATTTTACTTTGCACTTGAAGCACAATTAAGACCTCATCGTGTTTTAGACCAATATTATAGGATTGCTATGGTTATGAAGTGGTGTGACAAATTATAAATATAATATTTGTGTTCTTAAAACTTTAGATATTTTGGACAAACAGTGGACATTTTCTGTCGTTTGTTTTGGCTTAATTAACTTAAGTATAAGATACGATATCTGCATACTTTTCTTACTTGAGCTTAAAATTTAAGTTCCATAGCTACAATGCTCTTAAGCGTTAGGTGAGCACTTTGCGTACTATTGTTAAACCTTTCAGATACAACTGTTTATTTTTATTATTGTTTTATTTTAATGTTTTATTTTATTCTTTATTCTTTTGATTCTAAAAATCAAAAATTTGTGTAATAGATTCATTAATCATTATGCAAACACAATGAAATGAATAAATCTAAATATTTTAACTATAGTTTAGATGGAACAATTGGAATAATACCTTTTGAATAAATTATATTAATAACTTTTTTCAAAACTGTATTTGTTAAAAAGAAAAGTCAAAATCAATTTTTAAGCATCTAAGATAGCAAGCGATTTTACCATGTTTTTCATATTTTCATTTAATAAAAACAAAAATTATTTAATTCTTCAAAATACATGATTCTTCCATCGAACGATACATAAGTGCGAGCTTAACTAAGTGAGAAAAAAAATCGCAAGCTGATGATTCCAAATGGTATCATTGGAGGTGAATGCGCTCCCCTAAGTATTCTGAGCAGTGCAGTTAGTTTACATTGAAAATGCAATATTTTGCAAAGCTTCCAAATGTATCCAATAAATGAATCGGTGAGTGCAGAAACCACTTCAGTCCAAAAAATCCGAAAACTCGTTTTCAATGAAAATAAGCGTAGAAAGGCAAGATGCGTGTTTGGTGAAAAAACTACGTTAGTCTGTTAATAATTCCGTAAATACAGGACGTTTGTTTCGAGTGTTGAGTGCAGAAACAACATGAGTCCAGTGACAGACGTTGTTTCTGCACCCACCGCCTGATCGCGTGACCAGTCTTGTCAGGTTCCTTGCCGAGCATGCGAGTGTGATTAACACCCTAAGGTGAGGCTTGTATTGAAGTCAGTTCAGTCAAGTGTTTCAACGTGTTCTAAATTAGCTTTCAACGTCTACTGTCAGTCTTTTGCAATATGTCAGTGAGTCTCACAAGCAGTGAGAGTGATAATGAAACAGCACCCAAGAAGAGGAGGAGGAATGAATAAGAGAGTTTCGAAGAAACGCGATTAGAACATCTAAAGTACGTGGGGTTGAACACATCAACTGGAAAGGGCACCTCATTCCATCTCTATCAACAGGTACTGCTTGTAAGTGTAAATTACAATGCTTTACTAACTTTAGAGATGATGATAATCTGAATTTGTTGCTAATTTGAATCAGTTTAAATCAAAAGATGAGCAAGATATTTTCTTACAACAACTGATCGAAAAACACGCCATTAAGCACAGTGTGCCAAAAGAAGCAAAATTCAAGTTTGCTCCCACCCGATATAAAGAGTTCCGCCATAACTCTGAAGAAAACATACATTTTCATTGAAGGATTACAAAAGCACAGCTATCAGTTGCTGAGACCTGCTTTCCGTAACGTCGATATTGATTTTCCTTCAAGTATTGCAGCCTACCCATCAGGGAAAGTTCCAATCAACATAAAGAAAATGGAAGACATCCAGAAAATGATTGTTCATATTCCTGAAAACTTCAAAGTTTTTATGATGAACTATTTACCTGGTCAACCACTGAACATGACAATGATACTATCGTCGAGAATGATCTATTTTAAGAGCGTTTCAGTTTGTTATATTCCTGTCTTATGACTTTGCAATACTGTAACTTCATTTCTCATGTAATATGGAAAAATATACATTTGTAATTTTTGTGTGAAATTAATTAAAATAAATATTATTAACAAAAATCGAAACAAAATTAATAACAAATACAAACTTTTAACGAATGGTTATCTTTTTCCAAGTTTTCTACTGTCTGTAAAAACAGTTGAGTGCAGAAACAGCATTAGTCCAAATCATAGTTTTAATTCTCCTGAGCCTAATTTATTTGGATATTAGGTAATTTTTTTTTATAACAGAAGCATAAAAGCAGGTTATGACAAAGGAAAAAAAAGTTATCAAATATTTTAAAATTTGGAGGAGTTATTACGTTTTTTCTCCCTCCTGAAAAATTTGAAATTTGTGACTGACGTTTTACTGCACTCACCGATTCAAATGTCACATCTACGTATTTCAAACCCACTTTACTACATAGTAAATGAATTAAATTCCAAGTTCACCTATGTAAATGTTACTTCCCTTACTAACAATATTGAAGAATGTTATGTTTGGTATTTTGTACTAGAGCAACACAAGGGTATCGGACATGGGCCTTATATTTTGATTCGTGGCTAAGTGACGCAATAACCACTTAAGTGGCACCCAACTCAACCGTATATGCCATCATGGTAGCTTTATAGGTCCAAGTCAACTACCCAAGCAACACAACTATGTTGCCCAAATGTGGTTTCAAAGTTGAACGGCAACATGGCCGGCCAACGTTGTTTAAACGTGCTTTCAACATTGATTTCAAATGAAAGTGTTCAATTTTGCCAACGTTGTTCGAACATTCCACGGGAGAGTTTTTACTTTTGCCAATTTTGTTTCAATGTATGCTGTCAACGTAAAAGAAAATTTCGAATAAAAAGTTTAACTTACTGGAATTGCCTCAAAGTGCTTGTCAAGATAGGGAAACGGTTACTTCTTTAAAAAAAATCCTGTAGAGCGGCGAATTGCACAAAAGTAGTGGATTATAAAAATGCAAACAATCTTTGGTTTTCTGGATTAAATATCGTCGGTCAAATGACAAAACCACGAATGTGCAATTCCAGGGATAGGCGGTTTTTGAAAACTAAAACCGCTTCTTGGTTCAACCGGTTCTATTTTCCTCCGGTTTTAACCGGTACCAGTTAAGAGTTACTAAAAACCGCTTCTTTTAAAAACCGGTTTTGGAAGTTTGATCCATTCCGCCTGTCTATTTCTATAACTTCTGTGAGCAGCTTTAACACAGCCAATTCGGGTAGGTAGGATAAACATTTGCAGCCATCTATTTTTGGCCTCTTTGTTGAAAAACCTTATCACATCCCTTTACAACTGGTAATTTCCGGTTTTGGACTTTTTATATTATTTTATTATAAAAAATGGTTACAGTCTTTCAAATGGTATTGTGCGTTTTTACGGAAAATTTTCGTTTGCCTTGAAATATTCCTTAGTAATTAATTAAAGCTCCTATTTTAATATTTTATACGCCAAAGTTCCACTTGTGGAACAAATTATTCAACCTCGTTTATAGCCAGGAATAATTTTAGATGTGAAAAATTAAATAACACGAAAAGCGAATTAAAAAAATCGTTGTATTTTTTTTTTAGGAGTATGGCGTTGATGCTGTTCAAGGCAATTTTTCCAGTATTTGTATATAGAAAATGACGAAGTTTGAGTTGCTGGCATTGATACTATTTAAGATAACTTTTTCGATAAAACTCTTAACATTTTAGTCTCATAACCTTAAATCAGCGCCATCTGAAAGGGTCTTAAAGGGTTAAATCTAGGTTACATTTTTTGAATGGACAACTATTCTAGATATCTGGTTCAAAAGAACTTGAAATCAAATAACATTTCGTTTATTATAATGTGAGAATTCTAAAGTTAGTGGGTGATTATAAAGAAACTTTGCCAACATCTGGGCTTCTAGAGTCCGTTCCAGTTAACCGATCGAGAAGAGATTTCAAATATAGTTATTTGGAGGTATGCGGTCAAGATTCCATGAATTTCATGACAGTGGTGCTCACGGTTACGGCTATAGCGTTATAGCTACAGAAACTCAAAAATTTCATATGGCAACGCCTACTTTTTCCTATCTCAAAATGTTCAGCGCTTGCGAAAACCTTAATTAGCGTTGAAACGGCAGCAATTTATCAAAAACCGACGTGTTATAAATAACCCTTTAAGACCGACCATCAGATGGAGCTGATTAAGTTTCTGAGACTAACTGTTAAGAGTTTTATCGAAAAAATGGCTTAAACAGCAACAAAACACGATTTGTGCACACGCAGTATATTTGCATATGGCTGCATATGGTATGCACCAGGGGCGGACTGGCTAAGATTGGTCCACTCGGGCAGTCATGACTTTGGCCCACCATACCATAATACAGGATATCGATGTATATGTTTATTAATTAATCAACTGTTCTGATTAAAAGTAAAAAATTCAATATGAAATATAAAGGAGAAGTTATGTTATCTTTAATTATCCTTATAACGTCATCTATATACGTTTATTTTACAAATATCCATCAAAAAGCCTCGATAATTCCTTGGAATTACAAGCCATGCTTTTTCATAGTCGTACTTAAAATCTCTTTCAACATACAAAAGCATTAAGTCCTCAATGCGATCTTGTCCCCTATTTGAGAGCAAACGATTTTTTATGAGCTTCAAAGCTGAAAAATAGCGTTCACATGAAACTTGTGTGCATGAAAGAGTCAAGATATATTTGTAGGCCCTGTGCAATGAAGGGTACGACGTCGGCCAAAAAAGATTGAGTTCATGCAAAAGTTTGACGGCACAAACTAAGCATCTTTTGCATTTTTTGCATTTTAAACTTTGACTTTCCATTAGTAGATTTATTTATGTATAATAAAATTTGTTGGCCCCTTTCATATAATATATACACTCTTAAAACAAACGAGTGAATTTAACTCAGTCTGAGTTAATTTTCACTCTTTTCAGTGTTGAAAATGCACTTATCCTATTGGAGTGGATATCACTCGTTTGTTTAGTTAAAAATCCGACAGGATCACTCCAAACGAGTGATTTTAACTCAGTCTGAGTTAACTTTCCCTCCTTTTCAATGTCGAAAATGCACTTATCCTATATGAGTGAATTTCACTCTTTTGTTTTAAGAGTGTAAGTTCAGAGGCAATGTGGACCAATGGGCCAGATTAGGACCACATATTGGGGTCAATTTGAAAAAAAAAATCGGACCCTTTTTATGCATAATATATATAAGAGGCCTCAGGGGAAAAGTGGGTCCCTGCGCCCGATTTGAAAAATGTCGGCCCTTTTATATATAATATATATAGGGCCCAAAGAGGCCAAGTGACCTCTGAGTGGGCACAATTTGAGCAAAATTTATAGGCCTTTTTTATATATATAATAATATGTATAGGGAGCCCCAGAGGCAATGTGGGCCAATAGGCTAAAATAATAACCACATTGGGCTCAATTTGAACAAAAATTTTAGGCCCCTTTTATATGTAAGATATATAGGGTGTTTCAGAGGCAAAGTCGGCCACTTGGCCCGATTGAAAAAAATGTGGGCCCCTTTTATGCTCAATGGTGGCCAATGCCTTTTAGACATAATTTAAGTTGATTTCAAAAATATAAAGTTGCTTTCACTTATTTTGAATGTTTTAATACACACTTAAGTATAAGTAGATTTTTTCCCCCACTTAAACGAATATTATCATAATGTTTTTGGCCCACTTGACAGTTTGGCCCACTCGGCGATCGCCGACTAGCCGCCCGGGCCAGTCCGCCCCTGGTATGCACTCAATCAATTTGCTGTTTAAGGCATTTTTTAAACGCTTAACAGTTAGTTCATAAACTTAATCAGCGCCATCTGATGGCCAGTCTTAAAGGGTTATTTATAACGCGTCGCTTTTTGGACAAATCGATGCCATTTCAACGCTAATTAAGGTTTTCGCCTGCGCTGAACATTCTGAGACAGGAAAAAGTAGGCATTGAAAATTTGAAATTTTCGAGTTTATATAACTATAACCGTAACCATGAACACCACTGTCATGAAATTCACAGAATCTCGAGCACATACCTCCAAATAACTTTTTAAAAATTTTATCTCGATCGGTTAACCGGCACGGCTCTAGAAGCGCAGATGTTGGCAAAGTTTCTTTATAATCACCCGGTGTATAAAACATATCTCAGAGGTGTGATTTTCGAATATCTTGAAAAACAGAAAAATCGCATCACAAAAAACACCTTATCATAAGGAATAATTTATATTAAGACAACATTTTACTTTCATAAACTGCTGAAAATTAAATCATAAGTTGATTCTGTTTCTTTTAAATTGAAAAAGTGTTACTTCCTGTGCCCCGTTCTGATATGTTGCTGCCTAATATGGCATAGAAAAAGATTTTTGTTGTCATGTGTAATGTCACAGCACTAGCATTCACCCGCAGCTTAGTTTTTGATGCTTGAAGGCATTATCAGTATAATCAATAGTGTTAATAATCAATTTACGAACCATATCATTCAAACCCATTGTGATATATTTTTTGACGTCATAATCAATTGATTTATCTAACAGTTTTAAAATTTTCCTCCAGTTTAACCGATTAAGATTTTAGTTCAAATCGGTTCTTCAGTTTTAACCGGTTCACCTAAAGAACGGGTTTTGCCCGTTTAACCGAAGCCAAAAACCGGATTAAAGTTGCACGGTTTTCCATCCCTAAGCACTTTCTGTTTTTGCACATTCGTGGTTTTGTCATTTTACCGACGATATAACATTGAAATAGCATTGCGAAATCACATAAAAACGACAAAAAAAATTTGACCTTTTTTTAATATCGAAGTGGGTATAAAAGAGAATATTAAAGCTTTTCGAAAACACCAATTCCGAAGAAGATTTTTACCATTCACTTTTGTATAAAAAATGACTTTTTTTAAGGAGTTGCTGTGTGGTATTGATGCTGTTTTAAAATCCCTTCTAGACATTCGATTATCTGTGGTGTAGCAACCCACCTCACATACAACCTCAAATAATTTAGAAAATCGATGGCGCTGATTTACCACTACATTACCGTAAGTAATCTAGATTACAACAAATATTATTGTAAATAAGTCGAAACTACTTAATCTTCAAACTCTTCAAATTTATATACTTTTTGGTGGGTTATTGTAATATATATCTTCGGTAACACTACATTGTGGGGGACAGAGTCAGATGGAGAAGACTTGGAGAGACGGCCTTGGCCTGTAACAGGCTGTAGTGTCAGCGAAGAAGAAGAAGAACACTACATGATTTATGTTAAACACAAGGCCTTATGTTTCATCGAAAACTTAGTTAACTTATGATGCAATAAATATTAGTTTATCCATATATATACACTATAAAATACAATAAAAATATATTTCTCAAAAAATTTAATTGTCGTACAAAGCATTTTTAACAAATTCTTAAGAAAAAACTTTTCTTACAGACAAAATCGTCTAAAAACAAGAATGCAGTGTTTACATTTTACCGTGGTCAGATTTTGAAAACTAGGTTTTACCCAAGAAAAACATAGATTATATGTCTGGGCCGTGGGTAGGCATCTTAAAATTCATTTATGCAATTAAATTAACTTCATTTTTTTTTTGGCAAATTTAAAAGAGGCCTAAAATAACGAATAAAGATTTCAATTTGAGGCCTCTTTTAAAATTGCCACCCTGTAGTATTTAATTATTTGAAATTAATAAACAGTCATATAATTTTATCTGTTGAATTGGGAAAAATCACTACCACCTAATTGTACTGCCACCTATAGGCAAAAAATATTAAAAGAATATGAAGACTTTGCAAATACAGTGTCTGTTATTTGGCCACATCACTTTTTTTTTGTATAATGTAAAGCTGTAGTTTCGCTTCTCAATTCAAAATTATTTTGTATTTTATACATAAACGAAATACGAATAGAAACCACTTAATTTTATACAGTAACGGATTTGAAGAATGGCGCAGTGTGACGAACGTATCCTCTCGCCACGGATAATACATCATATTTTAGATGTCTTCGCTTTCTGACGTCTTATTTTCGTTGTTTGCTTCAAAGGAAGCATTGACAGATGGGATTGGCTTAAGATATTACTTTACTCCAGATGTACTTTTCCTGTCAGAACAGGTGTTGAACGATTGGATAAACTTGAACAATAGAACTAAATGAATCATAGCTGAACTTAAAAGAGAACCGGGACGATTTTTTCCCCGCGTGTTATAAAAAATACAAAACTTTAAAGTTTTTTGGTAAAATGTGATCTAAAATAACGTTTTTTCGCAGTTATCTTTGAGTCTATTATTTGTTAATTAAAATACTGATATGATTTACTAAACTAGGCAAAGTTCAGTCAGGAAAAAAGGAATTTTGCATTTTCCGTATAATCATCTATTTTAGAACTAAGAAGTAATGTATATATTTTAACATTTATGTGCATTTTAAAAACTAAAGCCACAGGTGCCAGCGTCAGTCTAAATCCCATCATTGGGAAACACTCCAAAATGTCCCTTAACAACAAGGTTTTACTTTATAAGTCAATGATAAGGCCAATTTCACTCTACGCCTCTCCAGCGTGGGCCGCTGTTCGCAAGACACACAGACACAAACTGCGAATATTTCAAAATAAAACCCTGAGAAGAATGACAAATGCTCCTTGGTATGTGAGAAATAAGATCCTTCACAGATACCTTAATATTGATTTTATTGACTCAGCAATTCTTTCTGCTTCACATAATTACAAAACCTCTATTGGTGGATCTGCATATGAGAACCTTAAAGACATTATCGCTTATGATCATATAGTTGAACAAAAATATAAACGTTCATGCACAGTTCATCACGACCCTTCTTGGTAATACCGTTATGACAGTTAAGATTTTTCCTTAACTAATACTTTTTACGCTGACGACAAGTCGCACTTTGGATAGCATTGTTATGTCCAGTGTTTAAAGATATGTATTCATTGTCCTTTTTGGTGTTCATTTTCATCATTGTTTTTTATTAGACAAGCCTATCGCTTTGCCCTGTGGTCTCTCCCACGGGTTTTCCACATTATTTTGATATGATGAACTTATAGTTTACTTTTGGAAAACACAAACGCTCTCCCTTTTTGGGGTATCTTAGATGGAGAAGTAAGAACGCTTCGCGTCGATACTTCATATTGCTATTTCGATCTCCGATTTCCGCATTTTAAAAACAGTAAAATCCAAATTGAAGCAATTTCACAATGTAAAAAAGCGAAATCCATTATTTTACGAGGTTTTGAATTATTTGGTCATAGTTGCCCCAATCGTTTTTAATCTGATGATAAGACCTGATCTATACAATTGTGCAATGTAAAGTAGAATGTTCAAAAATATCGACATCAAAGCAGCTGACAAGTATCAGTCGTTTATTTGAATAAAAAATGACGTAGTCCTTAAGGAAGTGGTGGATTTGATACTGTTTAAGGAAATCTTTAGGATAAACTTATTTGGACATCACTCAACGTTTGCCTCCACTCCACCACTCAACGTTTGCCGACGTTGCCTAGTGAACCGGTCACACTTAACCCATTAAGGCCCTTTCAGGTGGCGCTAATTTAAGGTTATGAGACTAAAATGTTAAGAGTTTTACCGGAAAAGTTGCCTTAAACAGCATCAATGCCCTTGGGTCAGTTGAAATGTACACTATTGAATGCAACGGAGCAATTTTTTAGTTGAATAGTTGATTCATTAAAAATTGCGACATTTTTTTTAAAAGCGTCCCTAAAAAGGGACGCCAGGCATTAATGGGTTAAACCAACATGAACTGAAGGAAATTTTATCAAAAAAATTTCTAGTTGTAAAGAGTTATAAGCGGTTAAAGAAACCCATAGAAATCTCATTTTGAATGAAACCGCATAAAAGCTGTGCAAAGTTACAGCAACTAGCAAAAGCGAGTCAGTTCGTTGCTAAAAGTAAAGAACACCGTAAAGCCGTAATATCTAAAGCATGCTTTTGTCAAGACGAATATAGCAACCTTTGTTAGAACTGCCATTGCAAGCTGCTACCTTATTTCTGTATCAAAGGTTCATCTTTTTCATCAAAAGATGCAGGGCGAGATAAGGTAGGATGACGAAAATGGAATTTCTCCTCAATACTAGGATAGACCAGAAAATTAACCATTATATTTTAAGAACCGTGTTACTAGCGATAAGGCTCACTGCGAACGAGTCCAGCAGAGACTCTTTTTGGAAGCAGTATTATATACAGATAAGATTTGATAATTAAGATACACAAAATGACAACATTTAGAAAACGAAGGAAAAATTATTAAAAAAATTATTTCTTTGGAATTTTAAATTCATTTTTTTCTTTTACAGTATATTAGGTATCTTCTTCATCTTACCAACTGTGTAAGGTAAGGTGAAGAGAACTGTTCCTTAATATTAATTCAATCTATTTCATAAATCGAGGAAGAATTATTGATGAAATATTTTTTTATTACATATTAAGGTTTAAAAAATGCAGGGACAAAAAACATGGTTTGGGTGCCTCTTTATTTAACCCAGAAAAGCTTACATTCGCCATCTTACCTTACCAGATAGATCTTCCAATGGAAAATTTTCACACAGTTAGTCGGTAGAAGTTACAACTGCATAACACTGAAACGTGAAAATCATTCCATTATTATCTAATAAACAACAATAAGTTCTTAAAGAACTAAAATAGCCTACTTTCCTGTTACTTAAATACTTACTAAAATCTTATCTTGAAAAAACTAGGTTCGTAACAGTAAGTGACATCAACAACCGCTTTTCCACATTAAATTTATATAAATTAAAATAAATTTCACTAAACACAGCATCCAGCTATAATTTCAACTTCTTACAGCGACAAATAAATTATTTTCATTAATTTTCTATCTCCAATAAAATAAATATTACTTATCGTCCGCACGATTTATTTGCAGTTATAAATAAATATTTAATTATTCGTCGTGCAAAAACCAAAAAACTACTCCTCAATGCACTAAAAATAGGAAATGTAAATTAACAAGTAGGTTTGTAACAGAATCTGTCACTTAACCCGCTTCCACACAGCAGTTGCGTTTAACAGGTAAAAAGGCGCCAAACACAGCATTAATTCTATATTAAACATTTACTTGCTAAATTCGGCTAGTTTCATTTATTTTATTTCGAAAATTAAATAATTATTACTTAAATCGTTTGCAAAAATTTATATTTTAAAGAATAAATATGTAATATTCCTCGCTTTTAAATAGAATGAAAACAATTTATTTCAACATACAAAGATCTCTTAGTGAACTATATTTGTCGTCATCTTAAATTGATCGATGTCTCAAAAATAAATTTATTTAAATTTATTGTCTAAAAGAATTCAAGTTTCTCGAGCGATTGTTGCGATGGCAATTGTGATTTAATTCTAATAAAAATGGCTTCCTATGCTTTTTAAATGAGCATTAAATTTTGAAGTTTTTTAAATAATTGAATTACTTGGAATTCGAATTCTTTTATGAAATTTTCAATGTATTCTAATTTCGATGCGCTGAATTTTTTGATGTATCTCACTTGTCCGTAGCATTTGTAGTTTTCAACAGCGATTTAAATGACTCGAAATTGAATTTCAATGAGAAATTCGTCGACAAATAGTAGATTTATGTCCGTCCGATCGCACAGACAGACGGACAAAAAGTATGAAAGTTGGGTTTCTGAGTTTATACCTTTCTAATAAAAAAAGAATTTTTAAGATCGGATTGGTAGAACCGATTTTGTAAGGGGGTACGGACGGACAGACAGACCGGCGGACGGACATCGACCGCATGTCAATACCTACTTTTTGCATTTTTTAAAAAAAATTTCGAATTAAAAAAAAAGAAAAGTAGGCTAAAAATACCCAACAAAACGTAAAATGCGTAACTACTTGTAGGGATATGGATAACTTCAATTTATAAAGAATGAATGTGTCATTAGAACACAAAAGAAGTTCTTTAACGCTTTCATCCTATAATATTTTTTTAAAATATAAATCCATTTCTATAAAAAAAAAGTGCATTACTTTTTTCGAATGGGGAAAGAGTCTACACAAAGTGCAGTTGTGTGATTTATCCTTTTCCTCCAAAAGTAGTTTTAGTTTCTGCAGGGTGAATTTAGAATTTTCTTATTTTATTTAAACAAATTAAGTGCACAGATTCCATAAAGAATTGCAGTGAATACATTAATAATTTAAAGCGTTTCATTAGAAGAAATCGATTCTTGAAGTCAAATTCCGTTTTTATTAATATTTTGCAATCTTAAAATACCTATCCCGGTTTGCGACATAAGTGTCATGTAAAAAATAGATAAATAAATAAATGAATTTTAGAAAATATAAAAATAAATTAATTTAATGTATGCTTCCTGCGAATAGTTTATGACGACCATAAAGTTCAGTAAAGATACCAATATTACATCCTTATAAGACCCCTTCAGATGGCACTGATTTAAGCTTATGAGACTAAATGTTAAGAGTTTTAGTGAAAAAGTTGCCTTAAGCAGCATCAATGCCAGAAACTTCTTAAAACCACGTCATTTTTTATACAAATAACGACTGGTACAGGTCAACTGCTTTGGTATCAACATTTTTTGAAAAGCTAGAGCATTTTCTTTTATACCCGCACGATCGTGATAGCTCGGTCGGAAAAGGATATGTACAAAATCAGAAAAGACACACTAAAACAGAATCTAGTGTTTAACGCACAAGCTTAAATAAATAAAAAAATTAAAAAACAATAAATAAATAAATAAATAAATAAATAAATAAATAAATAAATAAATAAATAAATAAATAAATAAATAAATAAATAAATAAATAAATAAATAAATAAATAAATAAATAAATAAATAAATAAATAAATAAATAAATAAATAAATAAATAAATAAATAAATAAATAAATAAATCTCTTGTTTACAGGCTATTCCCCATAACATTTGAGACCTCTGCATTTTATGAACAACCCTTTAGGGGAGACCGGGGCACAATGGACCTAGGGGCACAATGGACCACCCCCTATTATTTATTTTGTATATTTTCCAAATTAGTTCTTATTATAATTCTTAGATGGTATAATAGTCTTGATCTAGTTATTATGAAAAACCATATTTTTAACTCGCACATATGCCATTTTTTATTCATGATGTGTATTAACGAGGTGAAAGTAAAAAAGCTCGCTCCTAGAAATTATCTTCTCATCATTAAAGTAACATTAGTTGGACAAGGTGGCTTAGCATAGTTGAAAGATAAGATATTTGTCTTTCTATATAATCTATAAATTAATTTCTGAAATCAAAATACAGCATATTTTAATTTTGTTTTTTGTTCAACTACAATATGGGGCACTATGGACCACAAAATCTGGGGCACAGTGGACCATGGTCCATTGCACCCCATGCAACTTTAGAAATACTTTTTGTTCCAAAATAAATAAATAAAAAATATTTATGCAAGTCCTTCCTAATTATTAAAAGTTGAATTTGCTATAGTAGTAAAATATTTTAATATATATTCTAATATTCACTTATGAATGTAATAGATTTTTCCCCATCTACTAATAGTGCTTGTATTTTTTTTTAACCAGAAGTAACAAACTGTTAGTGAACTGATGTTTTAATTTATATATGATTACAAACAATAAGTGTTTTACATGAGAAAAGTATTTTTAAAATTGAATGTGATATTAAAGTGTTAAATTATTTAAAACAAGAAAATTAGAAATTTGAGTTGGTACAAAAATAAATTTACGCATTTACATAACAGAAGTACAAGTACAGTATCATAAATTTTAAAATTAATATTTGATTACCGTTGATTTTTTTACTAACAAAAATTTGAGTCATTTGTTGTAGTTAAAAATAATTAAGTACCTAACAAACAATTTTTTCAGAATTGGTAAAATGCACAAAATTGAAATTTAGTTCACAAAATGTTTAACCACATTGATTAATTGAAGGCTTTAAAAAGGTTAAAAAATTGATCTCGCATAAAAACGAAGATTCTTTGATCCACAGTTTGGATCTACACTTTTGGTGTTGTTTTGTATAGCAATAAATAAGTGTTTAAACTTTAAAATGATCTTATAAGTTTAAAGATAAAATTTAATGCTTTTTATAATTTCTTTTATCAGAAATGACACGTAACAGAATTAGAAAGACTAGTGAAGGAACAGAGCCAAAAGAAGTGATGGAACAGGCTTCTCTTTAAAAGAAATTTTAATGCAATTGGATACTTAAAAGTCAAAAGAAAGTTATTATTTTAATGTATGTTAATACTTAAAAAGTGCAGATAATTTTTTTCAGCAAAAAATACTATGGTCCATTGTACCCCATGATGCGGTCCATTGTACCCCGAACCTGGGGTACAATGGACCAATTTCTCACTTGTTATAAAAAAGTTAATTCAGAAAAAAATATTTGAAATTATATTTTTTAGGTAATGTATTTTTAAACCAGGATATATATGTAATATATACACCTTTTTTTTTAAACAAATGGGATGAATATTTTTGTACTTATAGTGCAAAAAATGAAAAAGTGGTCCATTGTGCCCCGGTCTCCCCTATTCTTTTTGATACAATGATGAATGCGTTCGCATGGATGATTAATGTCACTTGGAGCAGGTCGCGTGCTCCAAGTGACAGTCCGTACCCGGACTTGCTCCGAGCTGATGAAGAGAGCACATTAAGGGAGTTGGAAGAGAAACTCCTTTATTAAATAAGAGTGGTCAGTGCTGGAGGGATCCTATTAGGCTTGAGAGTGCTGTAATCAGCATTTGAACCCTCTCAAAACGAGTAAACCTTCAATTGAGGGTTACCAGATCCAATAAGGATGTAACTAAACCTTATTGAATGAGAGTGGTCAGTTTAAAAAGATTCTATTAGGCTTGATAGTGCTGTAATCAAATTTTGAAACCTAGTTAAACTATACTAAAAATTAGTAAACCTTAAATGCATGGCAGCCAATAATTAGATATTTTGTATTAAATTAGAGTAGTTAGTGTTAGATTATTCGATAAGGCTTGAATGGTGCTATAGCCCGATAACACCCTGTTTCTCTTAGTGTAAGGATTTTCTAAAAGGGAATCCTATCTAGTTTGCCGTGGAACGTAAACATGATAAAGAGTGGCTAGTGTCTTTGAAGCTGTATTATCTCTATAAAATCATTTATTGCCTTGTTTGCCGAGTTAAAATTAAATTTATAATGCATGGGTGAAGAAGAAGAAGCTTTATTTACGCAAATTGTATTGGTCATCAAGGAGCTCAAGCCCGTCCAAGCAACTCAATTACTCAAATAATCCTTTCCGATCTGGCTATCACGATCGTGCGGGTAAAAAAGGGATTGCTAAAGCTCTGAAAAAATATCGATACCGAAGCAGCTGACGTGAACCGTTCGTTATTTGTATAAAAAATGACTTTGTTTTCATGGAGTTGCTGGCATTAATGTTGTTGAACGCATTTATTTCAATCATTCCAAATTTAGTCTCATAATTTTAAATCAGCGCCATCTGACCACCGGTCTTAAAGGGATAACAAACACTTTGAACAAATCTGAAAAAAAAAACCCACGAAATGTAACAATGATGATACAGTAGAGATAATACATATTATTGATGATACAAATGAACAGTAATGATAAAACTATACATAAAAAAACAATCATTTTTATTTTATAATGATTAGAAATATGTCATTTCGTCCAGATCAACGTATCTCAATAATTTAACTAATATAAAATAAGCAAATATCAAGAAGATACTTCCTTTAACGTTTTATACGCCAACGTTCCACTTGTGGAATGTGGAACATGTTATTTAACCTCCTTTATAGCCCGGAATAATTTTAGATGTGAAAAATTAAATTACACGAAAAGCGAATTTTTAATAATCGTTGTAATTTTTTTTTTAGGAGTATGGCATTGATGCTTGTTTAAAGCAACTTTTCCGGTAAAATTCTTAACATTTTAGTCTCATAACCTTAAAACAGCGCCATCTGAAATGGTCTTAAAGGGTTGATAAGTAAAATGGGCGCATTCAGTAATGATATCCAATTATTTTTGTTTAGATATAAAGGGTTGTTCCAGTTGGAAATGAATTGTGAATGTGTCTCCTCGTGGATCTGAGAAATTAGATAAAAACGAGTTGAAATGTCATTAAGTGACATCCATTCCAATTGTTAAGGAGAAATTTTAGTTTCATAAGAGTGAGAGTGGCCAGCTTAAGATTATCATTGATTTAAGGTTTAAAAGTTTTGTCTGAAACTATATATACATATCCTCAATTTATTTTATATTTTATTTAAAAAATGCTATATTCAGAAAAATTCTAGTTTTTTGGAGATAAATGCAGAGGGTTTATTTTTGACTTGATCGTTTTACGCTTTTGTTCTATTATTTGTAAAATACATTAAATGAATACTGATAACAAATGCAATATCATCAAGTTAATCTAAAACGTTAAGCGACACTTAATTTATTATTACACATCTTGAACCCACAGAAACTATCGATCCAATGCAAAATAACATATCACCTTATTATACCCATAACCCACCTTGTATTTTCCATTACCCAAAAGGTCCGACGAAAAAAAAAATCATCTTTACTAAAGAGAATCTACCGATATTAAAATCGTAAACTCCGTCTGAAACATGTATCTACGCGCATAACCCAAGATACGTAGTCTTAATACACAGACCAAATACATAAAAGTGAAGTATTAGAAGTAGAAAAAGAGGGTCCATAGCATTACTCATTGTTCTTGGAGGCTTTTATATGCAGGGGGGAGGTGGCCTAGCTCAATAGTTATTGCGCAGATAAATCAGAAATAATGTTGGTCTAGGGGGAGGAGTTCGCGTCATTTACATAGCTTTGGTTTTCATGACACCGGTTATGCACTAGGGATGTCGAATATAGAAATGGGTTGAACTTGTACACCTGTTCACAAAACGGACTGTTTTTTAACCCTCTAATGCATACTGTTGCAGTTTGGTAACAAGTAACATAAGCCACTTTATTCTATTAAATTAGAGTTCCTCCTAGGCAAATCTGTGTTTTTTTTTATCTATTACAATTCATGTTAAAGTTTTGGTTACTAATAATCCTCATAGATGACAGTAGTAAAAGTGTATTCAAAATTAAAGAGTGAGGTTATTAACTTTTGTGAAATTACGTTTTTGGCAGTATTCAAAGAATAATAATATTAGTACTAAATACTAATAAATAGTTTTGAAAAATTAACCATAGTTAAAAAGGGATATTTTGAAATATTTTTAGTAGTTTTCTAGTCATTATTATCAAAGTTTGAATTTTGCAGTTGGTTTTTGTCAGATGGAAAAAATTTAAAATTGAAATTATTTAAATTCTAATGCAGTTATTTTTTTTTTTTGTATTTTTCCCATAATGTGTGAGTATTAAAGATACATATATATTTTTTTGGGATGAAAATAAAAATTCATGCATTAGAGGGTTAAAGTAAAAGCATTTGTTGAAGTGTTCTACATTATTCAACTCGCTATAAACATACTTTTAACCCTCTAGTGCATGATGTTGCCATATGCAACAAGTAACATAATCCACTTTATCTCTTCAAAAATATCGATACCAAAGCAGCTGACTTGTACTATTCGTTATTTGTATAAGAAATGACTTTGTTTTTAAGGAGTTGCTGGCATTGATGCCGTTGAACGCATTTTTTTCGATAAAACTCCGAATTTAGTCTCATAATTTTATATCAGCGGCATCTGACCGCCGGTCTAGGGTTAAATAAAAAAATTTTAGCATTTGTTACCCCACCAACAAATCAGTTTGCTACAATTTTTTTATAATTTATCTTCAAATTATTGCCCTATTTTCTGATTCATTTTGGAGAGAATAAATTAATTTCAAAGTTTTGCATTTAAATTTATAAATTTTTGTTACTTTATTGTTTATCCACTGTTACCGTGTTTTCTTTCCTGCTCTATATGGATGATTGTTTTTTGGCTGCTTACGTTTGTTTGGCTATATAAATTAATAAATATTTTTTAACGAAATTTTTTTTTGTATCAGACTTAATACCGCTACTTCCGCTCGTTTTAAATTCCTTTTCCGCATATCTTTTTTACTTAGTTTAAAAACGGATTTACATCAATACTTCATGTCTACCATTTAAAACGTCATTCCTGAACATTTATTGTATTTTTAAAGTGGTATTATGTCATCAGTGCTGTACATTACATATTTTTTTTAATTTTAAAGTGTGTAGACATACTCAGAATAATCGGATTTCGTCCGATAAACGAGTATATTTTAATAAATAACTAAGGTTATATGACACTAATTTTTAAAAGTTTCATCGAAAAAGTTGCCTTAAACAGCATGAATGCCAGCAATTCCTTAAGAACTACGTCATGTTATATACAAATAAACAACTGATACAATTCACCTGATTAGGTATGAATATTTTTGAAGGGCTTGGACATTCTCTTTTATACCAGCACGATTGTTTCTCTCAGGCCTTAAGAGGATTCCCTTGGGAATTTCAATCTTGAAAATCGTAATGTTATTCCTATGGAAAACATTCGCAAGTCAATTACCGCCACAATTTTAATAAAAGGTTACTAGGGTTTTTGTCATTGTAAAGAACGAAATGAGTAGATTTCGTAAAATTAATTTGTTTTGTGAAAATCACATATTTAGTATTTTTAATAATTTTTTGAAGTTAGTAAAAAATGGAGTACGCATTAAGTTCTAACTTCAAAAAATTATAAAAAAAATACTAACTATGTGATTTTCACAAAACAAATTAATTTTACGAAATCTCCTTTCGTTTTTTACAATGATACAAAACACTAGTAACCTTTTATTAAAATTGTGGCGCGGTAATTGACTTGCGAATGTTTTCCATAGGAATAACATTACGATTTTCAAGATTGAAATTCCCAAGGGAGTCCTCTTAAGGTGGTCCAGTACCCAAAAATCATGAAAAATGCAATTTTTTTTATTATTTTTTAAAAATATTATTTAAACATTTCTTAACATTTTGCAAAAAACCTCTTCAAATTTTATGCATTTGCTTTTGAGTTATTAATTTTTGAATGAGATTCACTCTCCAAGTATCCTATCACGGATCTATACTTTAAATGCTCGTATCTCTGTTCGTGTTTTTTAAATTTTAGGATAGTGAAAAACACTCCTCCTCTTTTAATATTATACATAAAAAGTGTCTGTAAATTTCTATAGCATCCTAAATGTATAATGAACAAAACTATGCATTAAAACTCTTCAGTTATGTTGTCAGTATTTTTTTAAAAAAAATTTCAAAGTTTAAATTTTACGTTTTTAGTGAATTTTTTTGATAAAATTTCGAAAATTATTTCTTAGATGAAGAATTATTTCTTAGAAAAAGTTGAATCCTGATTAAAACTTGGATGCATAGTTTTGTTAAGATATTATTGGGGAACTCGTATAAAAAAATTTGGTAATAAAAAGTCGAAAAATTAGGGTGGAGTAGGGATTTTAAAATTGTAAAAAAATTGAACAAAAATTTAATTTTTAAAAAATATTGAGTCATTTTCAAAAATTTGTTTTGCTAATAGGTTTTATTAATGCATGATGCACCAGTGTATAAAATCTGAGTAGTATAACTTCATAAATAAAAAAAAAAAGTTGGGGAAGGTACCGGACCCTCTTAAAGAGTTAAAACACTTTTTAAGAAAAACCAACTAAAAAGTTGTTCTAATAAACCAACTAAAGAGCATTTATGGACACAACACATAAACAAACAGCTCTATGTTATTAACTCCAACATCAAGTGTTGGTACTAAATGGAATGTGGACTCTCTCAAAAACTGCCCCTCTACACATGAGGGAGGCGGGGCTCTCCAGGAGGTCTTCGTAAGGGTGGAGGAACTCAATTGATTTTTGTGTGTGGAGTGAAATTATCCTCTCTCGGTAGATCATTAGATGCTTTCTTTCACGCACCATATGCTAGGCTATTATCGATGGAAGGGTGTTTTTATGCGGTGTGTATGCGTTCAAAGCTTTTTTTAAATTTAAATAAGGTGGAGGTGAAATAGTGTAGATTTAGTAGAAAGTGAAAAGGGGGAACTATTTTTTTTTTGAATTTTTAGATGGGATTAAAGCTTCAGTATTACATGTTTGTTTTTATTAAGAGCAATAAATAATAATGTAATTAGCAATGTATTTTAAAATTAATCTTTTAAGTATTAAGAAAATAGATAAAATGTAATATAATTGTTTAATGTAATATAATTTAAAAATTCCAAGGTTGGATTAACTTACTTTTTATCACTCAAAAAAAAAAGTGCGGAGGTTTACCACACGCGCAACTTCATCCACGCTAGATGGCGCTAATCTAATACTGCGTTCCCACACGTAATCTAGTTAACAACGAAAATCGAAGTATAAAATCCGAAGTAACTCAACTCTACATACTGGGGCTGAATTGAACTCTTTTTAAATATAAGTTTATAATGAAATTTGGGATATAGTCTTACCTGATTTTTTGCTTCAATAATCAATATGACGTATTCCAATTTCCATGCAACACAGTCATATTGAATTAATGTGATTTTCCGGTGGATTCGTTGACAATGGAAAAAGAACATTGTAAACACATTGCTTCCATGCAAAATTCCAACAATAATTTTTATTAAAAAGGATTTTTAATGCAAATATGTGAGAAAAAATATTGTTATATTTTCAGTTTAGTCTGGCTATTTTTTTTACACATGGCTTTATTGGAATTTATTCCATACATTATACAGGATCTCATAACTTCGGGATAAAATTAAAAACAGATGATGAAAAACTGTCATACAACGGCATAGAAAATAGGTAAAATGTAATATAATTGGTTTCATTTTATTATATTTGGATAAGTCTCATGTGCATTAAAATATTTTAAATTTATTCTTATGTGGTAAATGACGAAGGAATGTACGAAATCGAATGTAAATGGTTCTATTATAAGCACATACAAATATATTAAAATAGTTACTAGATTTTGGAAAAAGTGTACCAAAAAGTGTATAGTTCGAATAATTGTTTTTTTTTATCAAGAAATCCTTTATAAAAAGAATTTTAAAACGCTAGTACCATCACCATGCAATGTTTATCCCTTTTATTACCCCTTCGTATGGCGCTGATTTAAGTTTACTAAAATAGATGTTAAAGTTCTACTTAACAAAAAAACATTTTAGTTTATTATTTGTAAGAAGAGGAAGAGGAGAGGAAATTTATGGTATGTTGGTGACACATTGGAGTTAAACAGTCAACTTTCTCATGCTTATTACCTACCATAAGTTGTTGTTTTTAAGAAAAATAGCAAACAAAACGTGAATTTTCAAAAATGGAGGGTTTTATTAAAGAAAAAAAAAATAAAAACAATCGTTGTTCCGGTTTAAAACTTGACGGAATGTTTCACGCCTTGAGTGGCATAACAGTTCTACAGGAATGAAAATAAGGTATCGATTGGTTAAGCAATTAAGATGGAGCTTACAGTGTCACCGTCAATGAACGGATTTTCGCATCCTTCTTCGAAAGGTTTAAATTATAAAAATCGGAAAATTGTGCACCTTACAGAAACTATCATCAATTAATTCAGAACACCGTATGTTTATCCCTCAAATTAAATCTTCGAATACTCATAAAATAATATATAAATGTTTAAGTATCACTGGAAGATGTCGCTCTTTCAATAAATTAGTTTAATGCCACACATAATTTTCATTGCTATCACTAATATATTGTTAAATTACTCTTATCCTATATAATTCCAAGCCGTTGAAAAAAAAATCAGGAAGTTACTACCCATAGCCTCTAATATAAAAGCTTCTAAAATTGTGCAATTTCAAAAGTGTTTTCTCCTACGCGGTCTCTGATTGGACCTCAACATGGAGGGAGGATTTACTACCTCTAGGATTGAAACAAATTGCAACTCGCACGCTATAAAGAGCTTATTAAAATAATGCTAACAAAAAATTAGTGCAACTTTGAGTGAAAATTTTTATAGATGATATTTTTAAATATATAAAATGGTAACAAGAAAAACTGCATTCCCTCATATGATTTTTAGTTATATGCATTCGCTTAGGAAACATTTGATAGAACTCACCGGAAAGGATGATTGACGGATTGTTAATAGTATCGTTCGTTAAGTTGGCACTTTCCTTTATTTTATTCTAGACGGTACCACTATGTGATTGATACGTCTTTAACGAATCTCACGTGGAACGCAAACCGAACGAATATAGTTGGAAGAGATCATATTAGTTTGAACGCACCCCATACATTTGCACATATAAGGCGCTTGTATTTAAGAATCAACTCGACAATTCTTCAAAATTGTAAAAAGGAGTGAACAATTTTTTAAAAACGATATTTTTTAAATATATAAAGTGGTAACAAAAAAAAGACATTCGCTTGCAAAATTTTTAGTTATAAGGCCCTGAAAAAAATTATACGGTCGAAGAAATAACCAGTGAAACTAGGATTTATGCAAATTTGTAGGATTGGAAAGCAATTGAAATGCAAAGTATGCAAATTATTTATTATTATAATACACTATAATTAAGATCTAATTTAAATTAATCGAATTTATTGGCAATATTAAATATGAATCGTTTCTGCTGATGGAAAAAAGTATAAGGTCGTCAAGTTTTTTTTTTTTTGCTGGATATGCAAATTTTCTGTGGTCCAAGAAACCAGGAAATAAAAAAGGCAACCTAACAATGCATTTGGGGTTACTTTTACTTCATCTGTGCTTTTGATATCGATGGTGAGGCCGAATCAATGATTCAAAGTAAGACGCGGGAAATATTTGGAATGTAAGCGAGTGGAATGAGTGGTGCAATTATTTTTCAGGTCTATCGGTAGGTCTAAAACGGTAGTCAATAATTTCTTAAAAGAACCTTTAAAGTATGGTGAATGCAATCACACAGAAAGACCAAGTGCACTTTCAGGGAGCCAAAAATCGACCGTTTTCCAATGAGTGGGCGGCAAAAAAAGCTTCCTTCTGAAATAGTTCGTGATTTTAGCATACATGTACTTAGTCGAACTGTCCGTAATGCTTTATGTTCCAACCCGAGGGCACAGTTCGTAAAATTATGCCCTCTACTAGCCTTGACCGAGAGGCATAAATTAGCTCGCTTAGAATTTGCTGAAAAGTATGTTTCATTTTAGATAAATGGAAATGTATTTTTTTATTATTTCCAAAATTAAATTTTCTTATCAGAAAAACTATATCTTTCCAAATATCTCCAAGTTTAACATCCTGAAAATACTAAGTCGCTTTTAAGCGAACTAATGTATGCCTCTTTGTCAAGGGCATAATTTTACGAACTGTGACCTCGGGTTTGAACATAAAATATTGCGGACAGTTCGGCTGGTACATGTACGCAAAATCACGAGCTATTTCGGAAGGAGACATTTTTTGCCGCCCGCATGTTGGAAAACTGTCGATTTTAGCGCCTTGAAAGTGCACCTGTGCGCTTGCACTCACCAAACTTTAAAGGCTCTTTTAAGAAATTATTGACTACCGTTTTAGACCTACCGACAGACCTGGAAATAGCTACACCACTCATTCCACACGCTTCCATTCCAAGGATTTTAACGCTTCTTACGTCGGACCATTGACTCGGCCTAGCCATCGATATTAATAGCACATATAAAGATTAAAGTAACCCTAAATGCATTGTTAGGTTGCCTTTTTTATTTTCTGATTTCTTGGGGAAAAAATTACATATCCGACAAAAAAAAATGCCTATCTTATACTTTTGTGGCGTTTTACGTCATCAGTGACTGCTTATATTTTGTAAACAAGTTACAAACCAGAAACCTGTAAATAATGTGTAATTAGTTTTAGCGTTCTGACAACAGAACAAGAATAAATAGATTTAGAAAAACTCAAGCATGGTTGCGTCCGCTGCTGGGGTCGGGTTCGAATCCCGGTCTGGCATGGATGTTTGTGACCGTCAATAAATGTTGTTATTTGTCTCCGTATTCGTGTTGTCCCTTATTTGTGTCTCTTGTGCTTGTAAAAACTCTTTCTGTGTGTCTCTCCGTCTCCCACTTGACGAAAGCTTATAAGCGGTTCTCTGAACAAGCACACAAGCTGGAATATACATGTACCTACCGTACCATACCATACCATGGTTGCGTCCTTTTTAATTCGTCTCTTCGATACTGATTTATATTATGAAATGAAGTGAATTCTTAAACTATTTTTTATTTGTGTGTCGAGCCATATTTTTTATTACACAAACCTCGTGTCGACATGACTAGCAAAATTTAATATATGATTTTCTTCGTTTTTCTACCGTATTCCTCATCATTTGAAAATGGGAAGAACTTATTTATCTGATTCAGCTAAAAGGAAGATAAAAGAAAAGGAGCAAAATGAGAAACGACTCCATGGAACGTTGCTTAAGTTTTGTCAATCGAATTCTTCACATGTCTGACGTGTGGAAGAGAAAAATATCCATGAAAAGTCATCACTTGAAAATGTACATGGAGCATTCCAGCTTTCCGTGTGTTACATTCGGACCACATTTTCAGGATATTTGTTATATTTTCGTTTTGATAGCAGTATAAAACAAATAAGAGGACAACTTATATCTTTTCTCAGATGTTTAATGATCTTATTAAGTTAATCGGAATTTTTTTAAACCAAAAAGTTACGCAGATATAACATTTTCATTTCGCGTTCCGTGTGTTTCCATTAAACAGGGTCATTTTCTTTTCTTCTTCTATTATTTGAATAATTCTGCGAATTATGCAAATACTCGTGAAAATAAAAATTATCAAACTCAAGCTAAGTAAATAAGCTTTAAAATAAGTGGCGTTAGAAATCTGAATTATAAATAGTTTGCCTAAAATAAAATAAATAACGCCGTTCCGTGTGTTACACTCAACGTTCCGTGCGTTACAGCGTGCGAATTGATTTATAGTTCAGTTTTTAAAATTAAATACTAATATTTTTAATAATAAACACGTTGGTTAGCAACTAAATAAATATAGGAATATGGTTACATATTTAAATGCACAATTATTTATTATTAATTTATTAATTATTATTAATTTTACAATTATTTAACTTTGTAAAGCACATTTTTTTGTTATTTAATTTTTTTATAATAAATATAAAAGTTCAATTGCTGATTTTAAATATTACTCTTAAATTTTTAACTAGTGAAAATTGATTCCTACCACATTGCAAATTACACAACAATAACAAGCACAATTTTTACATAACTGTATTGAACAGTTCAATGTGACTGCCAGAGTCACATTTAACATGGTGAATTTTACGTATTCCTGGTACCGAAACCAAAGTCATCCATGGGTTCATATCCGTTATTTTGGATGTTATGTCCAATTGCCAAATATGAAGGACTTTGGTATTCGGAATTAAGTTTCTGAAAATATCCGCAAAGTCCTTTGAATGCTGGACGATGGTCGGATTTGTTCTTTCACTCATAACTTCTCTCCGCACGAGAGATATGGCATTGCCACCAACTCCGTCGACAATGTCTTTCCAGGGAGACGTTGCGAAATACTTCCATTCAAATGTTTTTTTTTTTTAATTTTAAGTGAAAGTTGTTAAAATAAAACAATTCATTTTCGTCAAAATTAATTTTGTTAAAACCTAACTGTTAATATCAATTAAATGCTTAATTTGAAATAATGATTTAGCAACACATAACTTATCTAAAGACAATGGTCACTAGGAAAAAAAATAACGTCTGAAGCACTCTATATTTCAACTACTAATGATCTCCAATGTAAACATATAATGCATCCTCAAATGTGTACATCTGCCAGAGCAGGTGGCTGAAACTTCGATAGCGTAAATGATAACGTTTTTGCAATTGTTTAATTTTTTTTGGTAAAGGATTTCTTTGTTTTTATAGTTTTTTTTTTACTACATGCATGTTTCTATAAGCACGCATTTCAATAAATGAATTTCTCAGGATGAATCTCGTTTTTTTATACTACACGTCAACTAGCTCCCACTCCTGTTTCCTTCATTATTGCCAAAATCGTTCCGTGTGTTTCAAGAAATAAATTGCCAAATTCTTGCTTAATTTTTAAAAATACGTTTTGAAATTTTTTCTATATGTTCCCCATGTGTAACTAGCTTATACTTATTAAAATAAGCTTTGTTAAGCTTTTTTTACAGTTTTTATATAAAAAGTTACAGGTTTTCGTTCCTTGTGTTACAATGAGCATCTAGTAATTCATATTTTACCGAGTAATTTTTTTGAAAAAAATAGCGTTGTACAAAATATCTGCCTAAGATACTCAGAACAGATGCATTTGCCACAATATCCGTAAAAAAATTCATTTTACATGTTTTTTGGCCCTCAAACGTTTATCATACGTCTGGCAATTATTTCACTTGAAAGATCTATTTCTAAATCGGCCTAGTTTATTGCATTTTTTCACACTAAAATTGAATTCAGATTCGAAAATCAGTATGATTTATTTGAAATATAAACCTTTAACTACATGTGACAATTTTATTTGCACTTTAATTTTTGGCACTTCAGGAGCACTTTCCTTGGAATGCTCCACATGAAACTGCAGCGAAAATTACTGCACTGTCTATGGAAATGTCTGCATGTTCTTCAAAATCCCTTGGTGAACAAATTGAACCTGAGCCCCTTGTCATGATGAAAACTGTTCATAACTTGAAAATGTGCAGGAAACTGCAGCGACAATCACTGCAATATCTATGGAAATGTCTATGCTGCATAATGTGCTACAAAATTATCTTTTCAATAGTAACAAAGTTATAATAGATAATTATTTGCTGCTGTTTTCAACAACATGCACACTTCAATTGTAATTAAATTCATTGTGCTATCCATATATATTCTTATTTTTTTTATTTTTATCTTTTGAATTTTTTTTTTGATTTGCGAGAAAACATTAAAAAAAGTTTTGTCTTTAAGTTGCTTTATAACTTGAATGCTTTTATAAATTTACTTTATAGACTTTTGTGAAAAATTAATTCATATACTGTCTCAAGTAATGTGTTAATATCGTTAAGTATCTGACACAATAGACATTTTGATAAGTTTGGGTCTGATTGGAGGAGCGTTCTTTCGTTATTCAACATACACAACCTCGATACATTTGTGCTTGTATTCTTATGCCAAAACGTTACACTATGCTGCGGGGGGCCCCCAAATTTGCTTTTGCCCTGGGCCCAAAAAGTTGTAAGTCGGGCCCTGCACATTTAAGGTGATCGCACAACAGGTGTCACTCTTTCAATAAATCCATTCAATTTCACATGTAATTTTCAATGCCACTAATATATTATTAAGTTATTTCTAGCCTATATAAAACCGAATATCACTCATGTACGGTCATACCACAACGAGAAGAGACTTGGCGTTGGTCGAGTTCATTTCAAAAAATTAATATTTGAAAAGTCTACTTCCCTCTAATATGCGGCAACCCATAATCTTGCGAAACCTTCCTCGAGAACTAAGCAGCTTCTAAAAATAGGCAGGTTTGTTGTTCAGTGCCGCACTATAACCCTTTTCAACCGGCGGTCAGGTGGCGCTGATTTAGAATTATGAGTCTAAATTTGGAGTTTTATTGAAAAAATGCGTTAAACAGCATCAATACCAGCAACTCCTTAAAAACGAAGTCATTTTTTTATATAAATAACGAATAGTACAAGTCAGCTGCTTCGGTATCGATATTTTTGAAGAGCTTGAACATTCTCTTTAATACCCGAACGATCGTACGAGCCCGGTCGGAAAGATGCATACCTACAAAATGAGCTACAATGTAGGCGAAGTGTTGAAAGTTTCAAAGCGGTTCAAACAAAACTTTTAAAGAGTCCCCCAACTTGAAAAATCCCGCCGTTAAGAGATTATTTAAAGATGACGCATAGCATTATTTTCTTGTATTAAAAATATAGGTCTCATAAGGTGATCTATTTAAAATAATGAGATTTTTTCGCTTTACTGCTAGCTGTCGTTCTTTTAACTACAGCTTTTTGATACATTGTTGCATTGCAATTTATTGTTGCATTGTATTTTTAAAAATGCAAAGACATATTTATATGCATACATGTTATGTTTGAACTTGTACTTGAGCATCGACATCTTCTTCAAGTAGAACAATCTGCGAAACACAAACAAGTAGGAATTTAATATTTAAAATATAAATTTTATCATATTTGCTAGTATTTGAATTTCTTTTATTGCAGTAGTTAAATTCACATGTTTTTAAAGTTATTCCAAAACTAAATCACTAAACCTTAAAAAAAAAAAGCAGTTATCAAAATAATTTATTTCTTTTTTTCGGTTGGAAAGCCGTTGCATAAAAATTTCAAGGTTGGATTAACTTACTTTTTATCACTAAAAAAAAAAAAGTGCGGAGGTTTACCACACGCGCAACCTCATCCACGCTAGATGGCGCTAATCTAATACTGCGCTCCCACACATACTCTAGTTAACAACGAAAACAGAAGTATAAAACTCGAAGTAACTCAACTCTACACAGGGGCTGAATTGAACTCTTTTCGTTGACAATGGAAAAAGAACATTGTAAACACAATGCTTCCATGCAAAATTCCAACAATAAATTTTATTCAAAAGGATTTTCAAAATATGTGAGCAAAAATATTGTTTTATTTTCAGTTTAGTCTGGCTATTTTTTTACACATGGCTTTATTGGAATTTATTCCATACGTTATACAGGATCTCATAACTTCGGGATAAAATTAAAAACCGACGATGAAAAAATGTCATAGAACGGCAATAGTAGAGCATAAATGGAAAAAATAACTAACAATTCACAAGGAATGAGGGTAGCCCTTTTCGACCGGCCGTCAGGTGGCGCTGATTTAAAATTGTGAGACTAAATTTGGAGTTTTATCGAAAAAAAAAATGCGTTAAATAGCATCAATGCGAGCAACTTCTTAAAAACAAAGTCAATTTTTATACAAATAACTGATGGTACAAGTCAGCTGATTCAGTATCGATATTTTTGGAGAGCTGGAACATTCTCTTTAATAACCGCACGATCGTGCGAGCCCGGTCGGAAAGGGATAGAAGATAAGATGGTCATCCCTTATCTGTCCATCCCTTGCCTTCCAGTGCAGTGTGACAAGGTCTCTCTGTTCCTGTGAAGCTCTATTTAGACCCGGACAGTCCAGGAGATGGCTTGAGTTCATAACCCATTGGTGCAGATTGTGCATATATTGGTATCCAATATACCGATCTTACGTAAATGTTCTCAAATCCAGTCGTGGCCTGTAGTCTGGCTAAATAGCTCGGAATAAAAATAGTCAAGTTTTCCTTTTCGTTTTTTTTCTGATGTTAAAGTAATATTTTTTTTAAATCAAAGAAATACCGCTTACGAACTAATGCTATTTGCCAATGTTTAAAAAATGGGTGAATTCCATATGAGTCTTCAACCTAAAACCACCACGGGGACTCGAAAGAACGTTTCAGGCGCCTTCGAACTCTGCACGAAGCAAGAAGAAATGTGTTTTAAACTTCAAAATCAAGTCAACATATCTGTTAAATATACAATTTTGATATTAAAGAGTTATTTCCCGTCTTTTGATATACACTTTGGCAAAATTCCACCGTTCATTTAAATGCAGTTTTTGTTAGCAATTCTTTTTTAAAATTGAAAGCATACCTACGTTGATAAAAGTAAAATTTCTCACGTTTAAACATCATTTCGCATGTTTGTGTTCAACGTTGAACAATATAGTCGTTTTGTTAGTGAGACTTTTGGTTCGTTGTGTGAAAATGAGTGACGGACAAACAAACATAGCCTTCACTAAAGCATCATTTTTTAATACGTTTATAAACGAAATGTGAAAACTAAAACTTATGTTTTTGGAAACGCTCCAAATAGTTTAAAGTAACTTCACCTGTAGCATAATAAGTTAATTTTAATGTGTGTCTTTTATTTGAAACTTCGTTTCGCTATGGATCGTGACTTCGATCGTCAAAATAAAAATAATAAAGAATACTTTTTCGTTGTATTAAAAATTTAGAACCCGTATTTAATTCTACAGCATCAGAACGGTTCGAACTTAGTAAATCATTTTAGTCACTGTCCCCCTTCAGTCAACAATTAAGCAAGAAATAAGTTCACAAAGAAATAGTACAATAGATACAATAGATATAATAAAGTACCATTTTTTTCCTGAAATGTTCTATATATACGCATCTGATACGTTTGCAAAGAACTAATGCTAAAATACGAATGTAATGTAATCGTTTCCGGCTGCCAATTTCAAGACTCCTTAAGCCGCTGTAACACGGCTAGTTACTCCTCGTAATTCAGAACCTTGGTCAAGTGACGAGGTTGACACCTGAGAGGGCACCCTATGGAACTTCGAGCGACATTGTACGCTAACACCGTCGGGGCATTCGACACCACAGATTTAACGAGCATGACTATCCCAGTATACTCGGTTGTTTTAGTTGGGTTTTGGCTGCATTTTTCCGTCTATCGGAAAGGAGTGACTGCAACCAGGATCTAACTAGTGCCCAACGCTTGTGATCCTATCTGGGCCGACAGAGCGTTAGGAAGTTCGAACTAAATCTTACTCTAACGCCTTCAACTCAACAGATTGAACGAGCAGGTATACAGCAGCGTACTAGGGCACCCCGGTCATTTTTATAGGACATTTTTTTTTACACCAGCACAAATACGTCTATAATATGACTTGGTCAAGGATAGAACCAAGAACCTTCTCGGTGAGAGGCTCGTCGCTTACACCTCTCGGCCACCCGGGGAGCCAAGTCAAATGAATAAAACTAAATGATGGACCCTTTGTCGGTTACATTTATCTCAAACTTACTAACGACTTTTGCACACCTGCGTACGTGATATATCTGCTGGGGGGATAAAAAGTACCCCAACACGGTATCAGCACAGTAGGGTGTCCCCAACAATGTAGAGAAAAATTGCTCTTCAAGTCCCGCTGAGACCAACTTCTCTGAAGATGTAATATTGATATAAAAAAAAACGTTTTGGAATTGGTGTTCGCCACAGTGTGTTGTTTTATTTTTGGAAAAGGTATTCTTAAAAATCATAAATATTTGTTTCTAGGAAGATTTGATATAAATCAACGTTTCGGTTTTTGGGAAAAGATAAATTCGAAAAGGTTTTTTCTGGATCTTAAATTGTTTTTGTGCTTAGACATTTCATGGTTTTTTTTAAATCATCAGTTATAAAAAAAGTATCGTGTATTTCAAACTTATTTTTTTGTACATTTAAACACATATTTTTTGTGTGCATTTAATTTTTTTTAACGTTCAATAAAAGTAGTAAATAAATACTACATTAACTATTTTTTTTAATTACTATGAAAGTTTAACTCGGATAACACGAATTTCTGAATCTTGTTCAACTCAAAAGGGCTTTAAGTTTTCTGCTAATTGAAATTTTGCCTTATATTATCATATTTTTGAATTATATATATAATATATTATATTTAGTTAAGTAATAGCAAGGTCTGATTTTATCAATTTAAGATGAGAAACTGTTCATATTCTTCATATTAATTTTTATAAAATTTAAACAATATTATGAGAAATCTTGTAAAAAGTTTAAAAGAATGCACTTTATTTATTCATTTAAGGCTCATCAAACATTTTTAATAGTACATTTTAAAAATGTAATAGAATAAGTAATAAGTGTAATAATAAGAAGTAATAAGTAGAATGATAATAAGTGTAAGAGAATATTTTATTTTTATTAAATCATAAAAAAATATTGAAAGCTGTTTAATTGAATACTATTTTTAAAGGTGCAAACAAAGAAAACTTCACATTGCCCTTTTCAAAGACTTTAACAATATTCAAAACTAAATATATGTTTCTCCACTTCCATATTACGAACGCCTGCTCTTGACAGTTTTGGAAGAAAAAGAATAGGCTATTTCGGATTATATAAAGTGCTTTTCTTCTTTTCAATCTTGAGTACCTAAACCATAAAAATATATGCCATAGTCTTTCAGTGTAAAGTTTCATTCTTTTTTAGTGAAAATGCCAATTTTTACATAGAATGCCTACTTAAAGTTAGCAAAATGTGGTCCAATGTAGCTTTTAACCTATTGAAATAATATTAGGTAACAGTGTTGATGTGGTGACCCGATGGAATACAGATAAGAGCGCTTATAATTATTATAGACAGATAAGAGAGCGCGATTATACAGATAAGAGCGCTTATAATCTATATATTGTTTGTTTAGACGGTATTATTCGAAACACATTAAAAAAAAACCTTTCAATTTAAGTTTCATTATGCAAAACGATGTTTCACAGTATTTTTTCCTTAAAAAAACAATTTTGGGCCGCCCCGGTGGCGCAATTGTTTGGACTCTAGCCTTTGGAGCTACTGAGGTCGGGTTCGAATCCCGGTCAGGCATGGATGTTTGTGACCGTCAATAAATGTTGTTATTAGTCCATGTGTTATTCCTTTCTTTATGACTGTTAATATTCTTTCCGTGTCTATCCCACTTGACGAAAGCTTATAAGCGGTTCTATGAACATGAACAAGCACACAAGCTGGAATATATATGTACCATACTACAGTGGTGGTCATAATTATAAGGACAATGGAAAAACAGCTAGATCTTTTCGACAAATCACGGTTGAGTTATGCAAATTTTATGTCTGTTAGCTAATAGTAAATTAAGCATTTCAAATCAGATTCTTTACAAATATACATAAAATTCATAATTTTAAAATGCGTTATAAAATTTAACATACAGCGAAATTGGACAAAATTATAAGGACAATTGTATTTCTGTAAGTTTAATGCATAAATTAGCATAAAATTAGCAAAGTTTCGGCTTGTACACGTCATTCCATCGTGCTTAAAGATTTTGCGAGTGTTTGAAATTTTCATTACACTTATCTTCAACCATGCCACTAGGTACGAAGATTTCAGTGTTTGAAAAAGGAAAATTAATCGCTTATCAAAATTCTGGACTTACTGGACGTGAAATAGCATTGAAATTGAATAGATCAAAGACTGTAATATATAATTTCTTGAAAAATCCTGGAAATTATGGAACACGAAAACACCCAGGTAGGCCATTTTCTGTATCTTTGAGAGATAAAAGACGAATTATAGGTAGAGCTTACCTAAAAAGCAAACATCGACGGAAATAAAGCGAGAACTGGACTTGAACTACAGTGCTCGAACCGTTCGCCGTATTTTACAAAATGCTAAACAGGTTCGATACGGAAAACTGAAGTCACGACCCCCTCTTACAAAAACTCAAAAGAGACTGAGGATGGAGTTTGCAAAAAAGTACATTTCTATGGGTGACAAATGGGATGATGTTGTCTTTTCTGATGAAAAGAAGTTTAACCTAGACGGACCTGATGGTTTTAAGTATTTTTGGTATGATCATCGCAAAGAAAAAGAAATCTTTTCAAAGCATTCATATGGTGGCGGCTCGGTAATGGTCTGGGCAGGTTACGCACCCTCTGGAACTACAGAAATAGTATTTCTTCAAGGTAAAATGAACTCAAATAGTTATGTTGATATGCTGGGTGATAATCTTTTGCCTCAAGTACCGTTGATAACCAGTGGTGACTATTTATTCCAACAGGACAATGCATCCATACATGTGTCCGCAGCTTCAAAATCATGGTTTAACGCTAATTCTGTAAAACTATTGACTGATTGGCCACCTATAAGTCCCGATCTGAACCCGATCGAAAATTTGTGGGGTATTCTGGCGTATGAAGTTTACAAAAATGGCACTCAATACCATAACAAACGAGAACTGATGTCATCAATTGAAAAGGCATGGAAAAATATCCATGTGTGCACCCTAAAGAAACTAACAAGCTCTATGACATCAAGATTAATTAAAGTAATTGAAAATAAGGGTGGACTTATTAATTATTAATTGTTTGGACTTGAAAATTTTAAATGTCCTTATAATTTTGTCCAGTTTCCTAACAATGCATATTTTGTTTATTATTTTTATAAACTCAAATTTTCTAGTTTTTTTTATTGTTATTAAATGATTTGCAGCATAAAGAAGTATTTTATATCCAAAAGCAATTTCATTTAATTCAGAAATAAAAAATTTCTGTTCTATTTTCAGTTGTCCTTATAATTTTGACCACCACTGTATATATTATACGATACCATACAATTTTGGCAATGCTTAGGTAACGAGTTATCTCAATACAAAGTTAAAACAAATACAATTTTAAATGAGATATATCTAAAAGAGAAAACTATCGTAGATTGAAACACTGAAAAATAAATATCTTGCTTCTTCGAAAGCACATAAGAGATTCTTTCCGACTATTTTGCATCGTGCAAGTACTTCCCGACCGATTTTAAATTTACTCAAGTTTTTATTGGTTTTGGAAACTTTAATTTGTTTATTTAAATACGGTCTTTCGTCAAATTAGGATTGTTACCGTAGTGATGGTGAAAGGAACATATGCTTATCTACGCTGCAATTTGCATGCAAATCCAAGATCTGCCTTCAGAAGAAGCTTAGAGGACCTTTCCATACGATTGCATCCTGTTTTCTCCGATTTTCTGAAAAAATTGCGTCTTTCGTCATTCTGTCCTATTTTATTTAACTTTTTTAATATTTATACTTGATTACTTACTTCTATAAACCTATTTATCTATTTATTTTATGAAATAGAAATACTTATCTCTTTACAAACCCTTTAGATTAAACTGAACTAAACTATTCGGCGCAACAGCCCATTACTGGGTTAAGGCCTGCCGTGCCCATTTCAGCTTTCGTGACCTAGGGCTCTGGGGTTCTAGGCATGTGTCCCTGTTAGGTAGTCAGCCTCACGTGGAATCCCCAGTGTTAAGTTCCCAAGCTTGCTTGGTACCCATTTTATCGACCCCCTCAAGGGATGAATGGATGGGTCAACCTCGCCCAATCCGAGATTTGATCCCCGGACTTGTGGCGTGGCAATGCGAAGCGCTACCACTGAGCCTCACCCCTTTAGATAACGTCGATTTAAGTTCACTAGGTGTTTTATTGTAAAGATATCTTTAGCGGTTACCAACTATTATGTGACCCACGAAATCATTACATTCTGATATTTACTAAAATTTCGATTATAAAAACCCCTGTTACTAGCTTCATGGCAAACTCATAAGATTTTGGGTGTCCGGCATTAAAGGGGTACAAGTGCAAAAGTGTTTCAATTTTGTTCGAAATAAAAAAAAATGCATTGAAGTCGATAAACAATAATTGTTGTTGTTTTCAGTTGATATAAATAAAAATTAAATTAATATTTAAAATTAACCACATAAAACAAGCTAAATAAGTTTTTTCATTTATTATAAAATTAATATTTGCACAAAATATGTGACAATATACAATTTTCAAGCCACTTGAAATATCAAAAATTAGTTTAAAAATAAATTGAGACAAATCATTTATTAAGTTACACTTACAAATAAGGTTTTTGTTTTTGATGGGCTTCAAAGCTATTTATAATCATTTTTTACAATCAAACTGTACTGACTAGTGAAAACTATTAGCCGAAGATAAATTGAGTAATAATAAATTTACATGAAAAAAAAACCAATTCCATTTTAAATACCTTACCAAACAAATAAGTTATAGTAAACTAAAAGCACACTGAACCAAAATGCTACTTTACTTTTTAGCGAAATGATATATAAATATAATTGCTTATATTAATAAATGTTTATACGTTAATATATAATTTAGTTAATTATTTACTCTTTAGCTAAATAAAACCTATGTTATATTTTATTCTCCTTATTGTATCTTTTTGATAAATTTAAAAACTAGAATTGCAGTTTTATTGTATGTTACTC
The DNA here is from genome assembly GCA_023701765.1 of Hylyphantes graminicola. NCBI lineage: Eukaryota > Metazoa > Arthropoda > Arachnida > Araneae > Linyphiidae > Hylyphantes > Hylyphantes graminicola. The sequence continues at coordinate 42,238,135 of CM043122.1, read as the reverse complement.
TTTTAAATACGTTAGCGAAAAAATAATAGAATTATAAATATCATATAATATTGCTAAAACTAAACGCCTTGGCTCAGTGGGATAAGGCATGCTGTTCCCATTTCAGCTCTAGTGTAGCAAGAGCTGTGCAGTTCTAGGTTAGATGGTAAACCTCACGAGCGCGCAACCCCCAATGTTCAGTTCCCAACCATGTTTGGTCCTCATTTTTTCGAGCTACTTGAGGAATAAAAGTTTGAGTGAACCTCTCCTAATGCAGAAAATTATACTAGTATTTTATTTAATTAATAAAACAATTTTTGAATTGCTTTCATTTTTTATTTAAAATAACTTCGAGCGTAAGATTTCGTAAAAAGAAAATAAAAAAAATATAATAAGTTATACACAATTATTAAGGTATAAGTGATAAGATCGCTTTATATAAAAGAGTATTACATACAATAAAAATTTTAATGGAATGAATATTTCTATTGAAATGAATAACATTATTTGTATAGAATAATATCACTTATTAATATTATGATGAATGAGTAAGTACACTTCTCCTTTCAATGACAATAATTCCAAACATGATAAAAATGCAAAATAAATAGTCGAAAAAACATTTTGAGACAGAAATTGAGAGCATTAGCAAAACGATATATTCAGGCAACTGAATATATTTTAATACAATCATAGACGTATAAAATGGTAAAATATTTTAAAACTAAGCTACGTATTCATATTTCTAACACTGAGTTTGACGTAACTCTTGCTTTTAAATCTTTGGTGATACTACATAAATCACACATATGGACGGTGTTTAAAGCTTTGGTGACCTCCCATTAATAGGAATTATTCGCTGCTTACATTAATTTACAATGAAACTATGGAATTTCTAGTATGTAGTCAATTAATTACAGAACCATAAATTTCGAACATAGAAAGAATAACAGGAAAATATTGCAGATATGAATAATTAAAAAAAATATTTCGGGAGAGGATAACTGTCAAAAACCACGAGGAAAATTTTCAACATTACATTTTAATAACATTTTGCTATATATCTTTTAAAATATTTTTCTTCTATTAATATACACTCAGAAAAAGATTGTGTTCAAGAAGTGCAAGTGAACTTAAGTATTGGGTAAAAATAGCAACATTACAATATTGTGTTTATGACATACGAACACAAATTTACTTGCAAACATACATACAAAAATGGAAGAGATGATTATTACAAAAAAAAAATTGTAAACTATATTGTTTTCTAAAATATTCATAATAAAATTATAACATTCATTTTGAACTAAAATACATATTTTTTTGAGCATTAGTATAGCTTTTTATCCGAAATATTAAAGAGCAGATGCTAATATATATTGGAGAATACAGTAGCATCTGGGAAAACACAATTTTTAAGGTCAACACAAGTCTTTTTTCAGTGTAATATTGATAATTATTAAGGTTGAATTAAAAAACTAGCTAAATGTAATTATAATATCAAAAGTTTTCATTAAAATTATTCGTTAACTCTTTTTGAAAAAAAAAATCAAGTTGAAAATGATCGTGTATAAAATATAAAAATTAAAAATAATTGTTAATAAAAAACATAATCTGACATGAATTCAGAATTGCATAACTTCATCAATTGTTATAAATAGCACTACACACAAAAATGAAATTTGAAAGTCACTCGGTGATAAGGCGTATTACATCGTGTATTTATAAGAAATATAGCATTTTTACAGAAAAATTTAAAGCTTTTTTTGTACTGACTTCCCTCACCTTTATACATAAATTTACAGAAAGTATGAGGTATTTACAATTGTTTCGACATATCAAATTCAAGGTGTTTAAGGTCGATGTTTATTGGTCACGTTTTTTAACACTTTTAAGTAGCAGCAATGCCAGTATTTTTGTTCAGAAATCAATAATTTAAGTCGCTTTTTATTAATAACTATTATGTGCTTTCTCTTCAAATATTGTGATTTCAATAACATGGTGTTATTATATATTTAATATTGATAAATTAATTAAGTAAAAGACGGATTTTAAGACAATTTCTTTTAATAAAAATTGGCCTAGCAAACTTAAAAGTCGTCGTAAAGGGATAAATTTAATTGCTCCATTCAACATATTATAAAGTTGCCACATTTTATAAATGAAGGTTTTATAAAGTAGAATTTAGTAAAAAGGTCAAAGTGAGCATGTTGCATAGTGTTGATACAAACATAGAACATCAAAGAATATATTTGTATGTCGATTTCCGGTTTTTAATATCCATTCGATGTATAATTCGATAAAAAAAATTAAAAGCTAATATTTTTATAAGTATTTCATTTAGCATAAAATATCGCATAATATCATTTCCGCGATATCATCTAGATATTGTAATTTTGAAACGAAATCGCACGATATCGTTTACTACTTAGGATATACAAACCAACATACTAGTATATTGTTTGTCGGCATTTCGTTGGCCTCAGTTTGTTCGTTAACAAATGTTTATTTTTTACATTCGAGTATTTTAGTTGCAAAACTCACAATCTCCAAAGTATAACTAATATATAGGGCTCGGTCTGTTCATTGTTCAATGGCGACTTCTGCATGACAATCGTAAATTCAACAGGACACAGTCGCCAATGAGTGGGGCGAAATATCATAGTACATAATACTTTGGAGAATGTAAGTTTTGCAATTTTAAATAATGATTCTAGACGTTAGGTATACACTTATATAAATATTTTGGATGGTAGATAAAAATTTAAAAAAAAATGAGCAGATTTTTGTGCAGTTTTTATATTTTATTCCAGAGGCTTAGTGCAGATACACTATATTGAGTCATTCTTAAAAAATATTGCAGCGTACATCCTTTACCGAAATAGCAATGAAATTAAAATATTATTTCTACTTATTTTTTTACCCCTTACAAAGTTAAAACTGACCGTTACTCCATTTGACAGTATCTTTTGATATATTTTAGGTATATATAGTGCATGGCTGAGGCCAATTGAATATAGTATATTAGTGTTGCTTTTATGAATTTTACTTGCACAGCCTTTCAAATTAAAAATACAGTATTACCTGAAATGATTTATGGAGAAAACAACTTAGATTACTTGTGAAAATAGTTAATAAATAAACTAAATTATATTTATAATAAACTATTTTCGCCCGTAATCTAAGTTGTTTTCTTCATGAATATTCTCATGTATCATGCGTGCAGTTGGAGATATTTTCGAAATACAGTATTAGCATCAGGGCCTGATCTACATTAAAGACGAACCTAGGGCCCCTAACTATTAGTTTCTAATATGATAAATGCTGTTGATTACCAGAATTTCTGGAACTTTAAAAATTTTCAAGAACCCACTTTGTTTTTAGACTAACCTCAGACTTGGACCAAAAGTGATTGGTTTGATTGATATTATAAAGAAACCGATAAAATATTAGGAAAAAAATAAGATCGAGCAAAATAAGATAGCAAAAATAAGAACTATACCCATCACTATGGGAAATCATGCGCAACATGTTATCTAAAGGAGCCCCTAAATTTGTAGTGTCTATAATCTGAGTTTCACTAGATCAGGTCCTGATAAGCATACCACAAACTAAAAAGACGACGTAATCGAATGCAGCGTATGCCCCGCCAACGGCGAATGATCATGGGCAGCCCCAGTCTGGCAAATGTACCACTCGCTCAAGTTGGTCTGGCCGAACTGCGTCGGTGGGCTGAGGGCTGCAGGTGTCGGGCCGCCGACGTTGTCCGACTCGTAGCCGGAACCCGACTCGCAGGACGTCGGAGTCGGGGACTTGCCGTGGACCTTCATGTGCTTGCGGAGGGAGGAGGGGTGGGTGTAGGACTTGTCGCAGCCGCGGATCTTGCAGTTGTAGGGCTTGTCCGACGTGTGGACGTGCGAGTGCTTCTTGCGGTCGGAGCTGTTGGCGAAGCGCCGGTCGCAGCCGCTGAACTCGCATTTGAAGGGCTTCTCGCCTGGAAGGGAAAGGTAGGATGGGTAAGAAAACAGATTTGTGGGGGTTTTGGTAGGTAGGTGAGTACAGTCCTTCCGATTACAATGAAAGATTCGAAAGCACTATTTCCCTCTACCCCTTCGTACAATTTTCCAGGAAGCTAAACAGTTAAAACTGAAGATAACAAATGGGAGCCAATTTTCATCCCGGGGTAAAAAGGCAGCATTGGCACCTCAAGGCCTTGAATTGCCTTGGGTCAATGAATCGGTTTTCTTCTCCTTTTACTTTATTTGGAAAACAATATCTAACAAGGCCTCGAACCTAACAAGCCTCAAACAAGGTACGTTTAGAACGGCGACGCTCACACCGTTCTTTGAAAACTACACGAGGGTAGGTTAAGAAAGTGCTATTGAAGCTTGCGTTGTTGGATTGGATTGGATTGCTTTACATATATTTTCAGGCTTGTGTGGCTGGTCGCAAGGACCCCCTTATAAACCATCGTCAAGTAGGACAAACACAAGACACACACAAACACATATGACTGATGGCGCCATCTGTCGACAGATGGCAACATCTGTCTCCACCTCCACAATTTAGACATGTCCCTGAAGGGGAGGGAAATTTTCTCCAGGAACCTGTACCCATGGTGAACTGCGCAATGACCGACCACAGGACTTTCGGACCCAACAGATTTTACGAGCACGTACTCCGCGTATACTCGGTAAGTCTTCAGTGGCATGCGTTGTTATCAGAAGGACTATAAGAGATCCGGGTGCCTTGTTTTAGCCTTCCACGAGGAGCTCAAACACAGCCAATTTAGAACTTGAAGCAATATCGTTCGCTATAACGCCGATGTACTCCACAGATTTAACGAGCACATATATCGTGGTGTCCTCGAGTACCCCAGTGATTTTTAGAGATTTTTTCCTCGGATATGTCTATAATGTATAGATAGGACAGAATCGAAAAACTTTTCGTTGGAAAAGCTCGTCGATTGTCGACCTGACGATATGCGACCTGATCGATGCTGACGATATGCTGACACCTGCTGCGAAATCCATCGAAAAGGAATAGAAGTGGGCATGCAGTTACCCTATTCCACTGAAAACAAAAAATAAACACACTTCCTGGTTATCCGTTACGTTATTCCAAAGTCTGCGGTGATCGAATTTTCGCCAATTGCCATATCTTGGATATTATATTTTTCTCCTGTAATACTTCACATTTAAAATTATATCATGATAATTTGATTTTATGTAATTATTGAATAAAACTAATACGAAAATGTATCCTTAAAAGCAATGGCAACTTTGTTTCAGAAAATCGTGACTCTGCTGGCATACAGTCCAATTGTTAGAGGTGGTCGATAGTTTCAAGTAACGTTTAGAGGCTGAACTAACAACATACAGATGAAGAGCTTGTATATTTAAGGGGACGTGGTACCCAAAATTTAGGGGTGCCAGAATATAATTAAACATGCTCGAATGCTGTGAACTAAAGATATTGCAAAAAATAGAAGGAATTCTTTATACTAGTGGAGGTTTATTGAGAATGATATAGTGCTTGGGTGAAATGGTTTTCGAAATTTTATGTTGATTTTTTTCAACTTTTAATTCCTTCGGCTTGTGAATGGTTAAAACCTAAGGCTTTTAAATAAATTGATGTAGAGCTCCACAAATTTTCTCCAGTGTTGAGACATATACGCTCAATAATAATAATAAGAGATAAGCTCTACTGTGGATAGATTTAACAAAAAAGTGAAGAAGTTGAAAATTTACAAAAAAAAAATGCATTTTTTTTTGGCCATTTTTTCTATCCCTTTCCGACAGGGCTCACACGACCGTGCAGGTATTAAAGAGAATGTTCAAGCTCTTCAAAACTATGGATAACGAAGCAGCTGACTTGTACGATTCGTTATTTGTATAAAACTCTTTTATATAAATGCGTTAAAAAATGCGTAATAATTTTAAAAAATGCGTTAATCAGTATCTATGAAAGCAACTAATTAAAAACAAAGTCATCTTTTATTAAAAGATAACTTTGTTTTTAATCAGTTGCTTTCATAGATACTGATTAACGCATTTTTTCGATAAAACTCCAAATTTAGTCTCATAATTTTAAATCAACGCCACCTGACCGCCGGTCAAAGAGGGATACATAAAGCTACATAACTATTCTTGTTTAACTGACAGCTTAATATCCATACCAACTCTTATTAATAGATGTTGTGAGAACATTTTGAAGAAAATCCATTACGAAATTCTTTAAATTGTAGAAGGAGTATAATTTTGAAAAAAAAAAAAAAAACATTACAATTCTTAAATTAAAAAACAACAACATGCGTTTCAATATTTATTACTTGTTCGTATATGTTTACTGAATGTTAGTTATTTGTAAAAATTGTTTATTTTGGATGCTAAAAAAATTCTGGATTTACCGGATGTCCCAAAACGGACTACTTGTTTTTAAAAGTTAATAAAAAAGAAATGGATGAAGATATTAACACAATTCTTTCATAAACGAATGAGTCATGTCTGGAATTTGATATATGGAACACTTTAATATGTTACTTGTGTTTATTATGTTATTACACTTTATTATGTTCAATTTAACCGACAGGTAGCGCTTCAATACAGTGTGTTGGCTGTATGAAAGAACTAGGCATGTGTATACACCCAAAGCTCCTTCTACACCAAGTTGGGACATAACGCGGGATGTCTACGGGAGAGAGTGGCTCAACTGGTTCGGTGCATTTACGGCTTTCAACGTATCGCAGCGCCTCTAGCGGGAAAAAGTAAGTGTGCATTAAAAACTGTCCCATAGACTTAGCATGGGAAGCGAAACGGAATGGGAGGTGTTTGACTTGGTGTTGGCTGAGGGCACCTGCCATCAATACATCCTTTGCCATGTGATGAGGCTGAGAAATACCAGACTGTTGAAAGCTTACTATGTCATTGAAAGTACTGTGTAGTTTTGTTTAAAATGTTAACTTGAATTGCCTTAAATTTTTGTAATGACTAAATTGCTGATCACAATAACAGCATAATCACTATCAAAATAATATACCATAGTAGCATACATGGCAGAGGAAGTATTCAGCCAATGCCCAGACTAAATTTTATCTTGCTTAATATAGGAATAGTTCTTGCCGAATTCAGTTAGTATAGGAATTTTCCAGGTTTGCCAAATTTTGCTTTAAATTAGGGAAAACTATAGATTGTATATGTTTCACACGGCACAAGAAGTTTAGAAGCTGTTTCTTTAATAAAGTTAAAACATCATTTAAAAATCCTTCTTTTGTTTCGAACTACAGCTTCCAATTCTTATTATTTAACTTAATATAGAATTTAACAGCATTTCTTTACAACTCAACTCAATGAAGTGCTTTATTTAATCCTTTAAGAATATGTGTTACTCATGCGATAGTGACCATGAAAAGATTAATTATGTGGATTACGGCAATGAAAAAGTAATCGTGACAGACATGACAAACGTGACAGACATGACAAATGTGACGGACATGACAAAGTTTGATGTTCTATACTTTACTCAAATTTTAAATTTAATTTTCGAATTTTTTACGAACGGTTTATTTTGAGGTATGAAAAGAGAAAATAAAGTGTCAAGAATTTTTGCCAAGCAGATTTTGTTTAAAATAAAAAAATCGATGTTTTTCGTGACTGCCATGACATGGAGACTAACACTAAGCTCGGGAGAAATAGAAAAATAATTAAAACTTTTTCACGATTTTTTTGTGTGTATTATGCATAGATTGATCTATTCTTTAAAAAAATAATTTTGTTTTCAAAAATATATTAGCAGAAAAACAATTAAAGCATATTGTCAAGGACTGGGGAAAACTATGCTAGTCAAAGTGTAACTTGTTGTCAGGGTAAAAATATTATAAGCTAAGGAAACTCTCAACATGTAAGGAGCTAGTTTTAGAAATTGCTACATTAATTTTGACGATACTAGTTAGGTGGCTTTTCAAAATAATAAAAAAAAATATAGTCTTGCGCAGTGGTAATGCCAATTTTATCTGTATCGTTCCAATTTTAGTGCCGTCCTATCATAACGAGAAGAAACTTACGTTGGTCTAGTTTATTTTAAAATAAGAATAATTTGTGAAAAATCCACTTCACTCAAATATGACGACGATGTTAGCGTACGATGTCGCTTGAAGTTCCGTTGGGTGCCCTCTCAGGTGTCGACCTCGTAACTGGGACCAAAATTCTAAACTACTAGACGTTATTGGTTTTGTTAAATCTATTAATGGAGGCTAGAAATAGGCAGATGGAAACGATTAAATTACCTAACTATATTATAGGAGCCGTGGGGAGCCTAGTGGTCAGCGTCTCGGAGTGTTGCTCGGAGACGGAAGGTCCCGCTATCGAGTGCCGATGCCATTGAAGACCCATCGAGTAAATGCGGAGTACGTGCTCGTTAAATCTGTGGGTCCGAAAGTCCTGTGGGCGGCCATGGCGCACTTTCCTATGGGTATAGGTCCCTGGAGACGATTTCCCTCCCCATCATGGGATTCTAAATTGCAAAGGTGGCGATAGATGGTTGCATCTGTCACTTATGTGTGTGTTGTGTCTGTCTTACTTGACGAAGGCTTCTAAGCATCTCTGACAAAGCCATAGAGTTAGGAAGGAGGAGTAAAGGGGTATATGCATTCAAAAGGTTTGAAGCAGGGCTATCAGGCTTTTCGGGCTACTGCGTATAACATACCGGCACAGAGGTATCCCAAGATACACCGTTCTAGCTTGCTTCTTTTGTGCGTTAATGCGCAGATACATTGCCATCTCTATTATCTATAATAACTCTATAGACCAAGCACACAAACTTTAAAATATTTGTTTACCAACCAACTATATTATACTGAAGATGTTTTCATTTTTAAAGATATTTTAAGATTTCGGGTGGTTGAATTAATGTTTCATTAGAATTGCATAGTCAAGTGGCGAGGCTGACCCTAGGTGTTATCAAATAAAAACGTTTAGGAAGAACTTCAAAATGTGGGATTATAGAGACCTGTCAGTCAGACATATTTATCACATAACAAACGTTCTTAAAACTTTTCAGTACAGCCGGAGAAATGCGGCTTACAAAATATTATCCCCATCGAATATACCCAGGGGAACGCAATCAAACGGGGTCGTTTGCACTTAACCCTTTTAGAGCGGCCGTCAGATGGCGCTGATTTAAAATTCAAACTCAATGAAGTGCTTTATTTAATCCTTTAAGAATATGTGTTACTCATGCGATAGTGACCATGAAAAGATTAATTATGTGGATTACGGCAATGAAAAAGTCTTCTTCTTCTTCTTTCTTATCCCTCTGATCTGGATCAGATCAGTTCCATGAGTCCCTCCGCCTTCAGTTTATCTAGAACAACATGAGGGCTACGCAGAAGGTCCTCCCGAGATAAGGCAATACATCGAAGTAAATGCTCGGCAGTGGCCTCGCTTGTGTTACACTTTGTACAAGTGGAGAAGATTTTGTTTCCCCCGGAGAACCTAAGAGTCCTAAGATGACCGGATTTGAGCCTTGTCAATGCTGTCTGGTCCTGTCTTATACCGTCAAAGCTCAGAGCACCTCCAGGGCTAGAGCCAGAGTACCAAGGATGAGGAGGTGATAGTTTCCAAGACGAGTTGACAAGAGCCTTTCTTCTGGAGTATATTTCATGGAAAGTTAAAGGCTCAGCAAGACGCAGGGGCAGAGATGACCCGTTCTTAGCCAAACTATCGGCGATGTCATTATATTTAAGGTTAACATGAGATGGTATCCATTGAAAATGTATAATGGAGGACCTGGATATCATCTTAAGTTTTTCAAAAACACGGATGCCCCGTTGGTCAACAATATTCCTCCAATTTTCAAGATACTGTATAACGCTACGACTATCTACAAGTAACCAAATATCTCCGACGAGTTGTCGTTCTAAAGAAAAGTCTAGAGCCATGTCAATGGCAAATAGTTCTGAGCCGAAGACGGAACTAAAATCAGCATTCCGTTGTTTGAGCAAGGTTTCTTCACTGCCGGATTTAATAAATACCCCGCTTCCAGTATGGCCATTTTCATCTTTACTACCGTCAGTATAAATCAGTACAGCACCAGATGGTATATTATTGATTACTTCCAGAGCAGCTTGTCTTAAGAATTCAGGATGTTGAGAAGATTTATTGGTGTAAGTCAATAGTTCTGTATGGAAGTACACATCAGTCAGTGAGTCAAGGGGGGAAGCGATAGGCTTTAGAGAGTTAGACGAAACAGAGGGTTTCAAAACATCTAACTTTTCAGCATGTCCAAGAGGACTATGTCTCTTCAACCTCTGAGCGTTCGTCCAACTACTCAGGAACTTAGCGGTACGATGTTGGTCACTATAGCTATAGAGTTTACTAAAGTACTTCATAAGATTAGGGATACTTCTTTCCCGTAACGGTTGCAAGTTGGCCTCGTATAGCACAATATTGGATGGAGTGCTCCTACGGAGCCCCGTAATAATACGAGCCGCACTGAGCTGCACTCTCTCTAATTTCAGTAAATTGGTATTTGAGGCAACATGATATATTTGATAACCGTATTCAAGAACTGGGCGAATCAGAGAAGTGTATGTAGTTCTCAGGGTCTTGGCATCTGCGCCCCAGTCACGTCCAGAAATAAACTTCAAAATGTTAAGTCGCTTCTTGGCCCGATTTACAATAGAGTCAATGTGCTTATTGCAAGAGATCTCAGGATCGAGAATAAATCCAAGATATTTAGGGTTACTTTCACAATGCAAATGTAGGGAGTTCATATAAATGTTAGGACTATATTTAAATAGTTTTCTATTAGTCGTGAAAAAGCCTGTAGTAGATTTACTAGGATTGAAATGAAGTTTATGGTCCTCCGCAAAAACCAGAATATTCGCAATTGATTGGTTTAAGCTTGCCTCTATGGCTTCAATGTTTGAATCGCTACACCAAAGAACAATGTCGTCGGCAAATAGTCCAATTTTGCTGTCACAAGAAATCACAGATTCCAATCCAGAAATGTAAAGGGAAAAGAGTGTAGGACTCAGAACAGAACCCTGAGGCACTCCCTGTCTGGAACGATAGTATCCTGAATGTGTGCCATTATAGTTGACTCTGAAAAATCTATTTTTAAGGAAGTTATTAATCCACGAAAGAGCCCGACCATCTATAGCAAATTTTTCGTATAATTTATTGATTAACTTATTCGTCCATACTTTGTCAAATGCTTTATCCATGTCCAATAGGACTGCAATTGTATGGCTGGTCGGTTTATTATTATGGGCATCTCGCACATGCTGTGCAAAATATAAAATTTGATCTTGAGTACTATGCCCTTTCCTAAATCCGTATTGTTCACTCGGCAATAAGTTATTAGTTGCCAGGTGGAAGTTGATACGATTTAAAAGTAATTTCTCAAAGACCTTGCAGACAAAATTTGTCAGTGCAATTGGACGATAACTGCCTGGGATGCCTGCAGGTTTATTAGGCTTCCTAATGGGGATAACAATAGCTCGTTTCCAGTTTCTCGGAAGTCGACCGACTTTCCATATCATGAAAAAAGGGAAAGGGGGACGGCTTCTGTTAGTAGCAAGCTACTAGAGCACCCAGAAAAGGTAGAAGTCCGACTTTGCTCCATTCGCCTGCCTAGCATTAGCTGGATATAATGGAATGGCCTTCACGCCTTGGGTGGCCCTACCAGGAGTAAACTCCCGACGTACTTCGCCCATTCCATCCAGGGTCACCCCCCCGCCACGATGAGGCCGCTAGGCAGGACTTTGGGGGGGAAATGTAATCGTGACAGACATGACAAACGTGACAGACATGACAAAGTTTGATGTTCTATACTTTACTCAAATTTTAAATTTAATTTTCGAATTTTTTACGAACGGTTTGTTTTGAGGTATAAAAAGAGAAAATAATGTGTCAAGAATTTTTGCCAAGCAGATTTTGTTTAAAATAAAAAGATAAATGTTTTTCGTGACTGATGCCATGACATGGAGACTAACACTAAGCTCGGGAGAAATAGAAAAATAATTAAAACTTTTTCACTATTTTTTTTGTGTATTATGCATAGATTGATCTATTCTTAAAAAAAATAATTTTGTTTTCAAAAATATATTAGTATTTAAAAATTTCAAGCACATCAAACTAAAGGTAAAAATAACAGATTTTCGGTTTCAAAGTTAGTCTCACAATTAATAACTGTAAAACTTTATCTGAGCATTTATATTATTATATCTTGTTATTTTCAGAAAATTTGACTTATTTTCTATCCCCTAGAACAAAAAATAATAGTTTAGGGTTGAAAATTAAAAAATGATGTCCATGGCGCATTTTCGTGGAATTAACATCAAGTGGTGTTAGATTTTATATAGGCTACAGTTAATTTAATAACATATTAGTGGTAGCAATAAAAATTAGACGTGAAATTGATTTAATTTATTTAAAGAGCGAATTTCTCCGGTGATCCTAATCATTTAGAAGTAGGATGCGAACATTGGTCGAGGCATTGTTTGATTTATGCAAACTTTCTGAACAATTTTGAATATTGATTGGACATCTGTGAATGGATATTTTGTATTTTTTTATTTGCTTTTTATGTGGGAAATGATTTTCAAGAAATGCTTAAAAAGTAGGGACAATTGTTAATTTCAAATTGAGCAGGTTACAGTTATTTATCGGATATCGAATTAGCTATACTAAGAAGTGACGCGAAACGTTCCTATTTCTCCATCTCAGATAACCCATAATCGGAAGGTGTTTATGGTTTTTGAAAAATAAACTTTAATCTATGCATAATATCTAAGAATAAATGCATGAAATTGCTCATTCTAAATGTGACAGCAAAATTCGCAACACCGCATCTTAGTATTTCAAATTTAAAAAAATATATATTTACAATATCCCAGCGACATCAAAACAAACTATCATCCTACAATTTCTCAACGATATACCGAATGAAATACATAAAAAAAAATATTTAAGTTGATTATTATTCTAAGAATGTTGGAATTGAAGAAAATGTTGATGCTCAAGTTCAAATATAGCATGTATGCATGTAGATATGTCTTCGCATATCTTAAAGATGCAATGCAACAAGGCTCTAAACTTACGAACATACCATTAAAACCTTTTATACGCTAACGTTCCACTTGTGGAGCATGTTATTTAACCTCCTTTATAGCCCGGAATAATTTTAGATGTGAAAAATTAAATTACACGAAAAGCGAATTTTAAAAAATCGTTGTACATTTTAGTCTCATAACCTTAAATCAGCGCCATCTGAAGGATTCTTAAAGGGTTAACAATTAATGATCCATATTTTCCGGGGATTTCTACCAAGTGTTTCCTAATACGCCTATATGACTTATGACATTGGAGGGGGGCTCTGTTAGAGCCAAGCACTGCGTAATACGCCTATAACTAAAAATGTTATAAGCTGATGTTTAGTTACCACTTCGTATATTTCAAAATATCACTTCTGTATAGAATTCTCACTCCCTACCTTCCACTTTAATGTACCCAGTATCTAGTTTTCGAGCGAGGACTTTGTCCAAATTTATTCCCAGCCAAAGTTAACTCCTTTACGGGAAGCTTTCATAAAGGAGTAAGGGCGCGCTTCGCGCCGACGCTCGTCGGTTATTGTTCGATTTCCGATTTCTTAATCTTTTAATACTGATGGTCTTTGGTTCGCTGTTTAAAGAAGCACCTCATATATGCAAATACTTATCTAGTTATGCGATAAAGTTTATTATGCAGAAATTATGAATCAGTTATTTATTTTTTCGCGAAGTTTCTCTCCAGAAATTAGCAGCTTCTAAAAATAAGCAGGTTTGCTGTTCAGTGTCGTAATAGAACTACAAAATGTGCACTTCAACACAAAACAAGAAACACATACAAAAAAGAAAACTTTCGATGCTTCACGAGAAGTGTGTCGAAAACTTAATATCCCATCGGTTCAACAGTGTACCCGAAATGGGCATATCACGCAATTGAGAGATTCTTCACAAACAATTAACACGTTAATTAGTTCCGAAATTGAGATGGTCCGATAGAAGAAGATCCAAATATTAGTTTTCAGCCTTTGATAAGATTACAGGTATCAGGCATTTGTTTCTATAAAAATTGAAGTTCAACGAGGGTCAATATGATATTAAAGTTCTTAAAAAAATTATTTAATTTTTTCAAACTTTTCAAAAAGTCATTTTAATTTTAAATGCATTTTGCATTAAAACAATGATAAAATAATCTGTTAAATACAAATAAGTGATACGGCATTTTTTTTGTTTGCATTTATAGCACAAAAAATGCGTATTTTTTTATTAAGGCGTGTCCCTAAGTAATTATTAAACATATATTTTTTTTTAAAATTTCATTGAAAAATATACTTTTTAGCCTGTATTTGTATGGAAAGTATATTTAAATTAAGAATATACGTGTAGGATTTCGCTCGGGTTTTAAGAGGATAAGCAATGTCGAAGGGAGATTACAGTAATTTTAAGTAGTGTTTGGCTTAGTATCGGTTAGGCATAACCTAATATTTTATTAATGGTAGCAATATTTAAAGTGAAATTAAATAACTGAAAGAGTCGCACCTACACTCTTAAAACAAACACTCCCAATTTACCTCAGTCTGCGTGGATTCTGAATTAAGTGATGGGAGTGGGTGTAAGGAGTAGAATTTTACGATTTTCATAAATGAATCCTTTCGTAGTAGGATGCAAAAATTTGATGAGGCATTGCTTTAATTATGCAAATTTTTAAACAATTTGAAAATTGATTGATCATCAGTGAATTGGAAGGTTTTCATGGGGGAAAAGATGATGGGAGAAATGCTTGAAAAATGCACATAATTGTTAATTTGAAATGGAGCAGGTTATAGTTATTTATCGGATATCAAATTATCAACATTAACGAGGAGCGTTTCTCTTTCTCCATGTAATATACCACGTAATAGAAGAGTGTTTGTGGTTTCTAAAAATAAAATTAAAGTCTTTGCATAAAATAAGAATGGAGAACAGTTATTTATCCAAACTCTAATAATTTCATACTTCGTTTGTTAAGTTAATTTGCTGATCTGAGAGTAAATGTGTGAAATTACCCCTTCTTAATGTGAAAGCAAAACTTGTAACACCACATTACTTAGTTTTAAAATAAAAAAAAGGTTTTTGAATTATACAAAGATAATGATAACAATGATACAACAATTTACAATGTCAACAACATCCAAAAAATGTATCATCATCTGAAAATTCTCTCAATGAAACCCCGAAGGAGTCAGATTAAAGAAATGTATTCATCTTGATTATTATTCACAGAATGTTTAAATTGAAGAAAATATTGATGCTCAAAGTCAGATATAACTTTTTCACATATTTTACTTCACATATTTTAAACATACAATGTCTTAACATTATTTTAAACACGAAATGCAACAAAGAGAAGTGCTAACTTTACGAACATAATAAGCGAATGTCATTTTTATTGTTACCACTTTATATATTTCAAAATATCGTTTATATGGTTTCACAAATCATAGTGCCGTCCTATCATAACGAGAAGAAACTTACGTTGGTCTAGTTTATTTTAAAATAAGAATAATTTGTGAAAAATCCACTTCACTCAAATATGACGACGATGTTAGCGTACGGTGTCGCTTAAGTTCCGTTGGGTGCCCTCTCAGGTGTCGACCTCGTCACTTGACCAAAGTTCTAAACTACTAGACGTTATTGGTTTTGTTAAATCTATTAATGGAGGCTAGAAATAGGCTGATGAAAACGATTAAATTACCTAACTATGTTATAGGAGCCGTGGGAAGCCTAGTGGTTAGCGTCTCGGAGTGTTGCTCGGAGACGGAAGGTCCCGCTATCGAGTGCCGATGCCATTGAAGACCACCGAGTATATGCGGAGTACGTGCTCGTTAAATCTGGGGGTCCGAAAGTCCTGTGGGCGGCCATTGCGCACTTTCCTATGGGTATAGAACCTGGAGACGATTTCCCTCCCCATCATGCGATGTCTAAATTGCAAAGGTGGCGATAGATGGTTGCATCTGTCACTTATGTGTGTGTTGTGTCTGTCTTGCTTGACGAAGGTTTATAAGCATCTCTGACAAAGCCATAGAGTTAGGAAGGAGGAGTAAAGGGGTATATGCATTCAAAAGGTTTGAAGCAGGGCTATCAGGCTTTTCGGGCTACTGCGTATAACATACCGGCACAGAGGTATCCCAAGATACACCGTTCTAGCTTGCTTCTTTTGTGCGTTACTGTGCAGATACATTACCATCTCTATTATCTATCCTAACTCTATGGACCAAGCACCACACACCTTAAAATATTTGTTTACCAACCAACTATATTATACTGAAGATGTTTTCATTTTTAGAGATATTTTAAGATTTCGGTTGGTTGAATTAATGCTTCATTAGAACTGCATAGTCAAGTGGCGATGCTGACCCTTGGTGTTATCAAATAAAAACGTGGAGGAAGAACTTCAAAATGTGGGATTATAGAGACCTGTCAGTCATATATATTTATCACATAACAAACGTTCTTAAAACTTTTCAGTACAGCCGGAAAAATGCGGCCTACCAAGGGGAACACAATCAATCGGGCTCGTTTGCCCTTCACCCTTTTAGACCGGCCGTCAGATGGCGCTGCTTTAAAAATATGAGACCAAATTTGGAGTTCTATAAAAAAATGCGTTAAACAGCATCAAAGCTATGAATTCCATAAAAACAAAGTCATTTTTTATACAAATAACGAATGGTACAAGTCAGCTGCTTCGGTATCGATATCTTTGAAGAGCTTGAACAATGAACATTCTCTTTTATACCCGTACGATCGTGTTAGCTCGGTCGGAAAGGGTTAAGCAAGAACATAAACCAGCCTTCTATAATCTTTAGATTCTTTAGTTTAAGTTAGGTTTGAATTGTCGTCGTACTAGAGCTACACGAGGAAAACTATTCCGGGATATAAAGGAGGTTAAATAATATGTTCTACAAGTGGAACGTTGGCGTATAAAAGGTTAAAGAAGAAAAAACGGAAAACATCTGTATAAAGAAATGTGCGCAACTATCCAACTATATAGTATACTAGGGGGCAAAGCCCCCTGCTCGCTACCGCTCGCCAACCCCCGAGAATTGCTACGCAAATTCACTTTGTTTGCTACACAAACAAACATCCAAGACTAATAAGGGGATATTGCTCATCTATACAATCTGCATTGAATAAAACATGCTTCCTGCTCATTAAACTTCAAAAATTACTGAACTACATTCAATGCGCTACATTGTAATAAATAAATAAAATATCTATAATTAAATATATCTATAGGGGAAGATGTTGTACCTCTAACAATAGCCTCTAACTAATCTCTAACTAATATTTTATAAAGATTAATCTATTTAGTATATAGTTATTCCACTGGAGGGTTTTCTGTATTAGGGTGGGCCGAAAAAAACTTTTTATTTTATTTCGGATCGCTATAGTGCGGAAAAGTTGCCATTATTAAAGACATGAAAAATGCACTAATTATTATTTTTTGATGACTATATCTTCCGTTTGCGCAATGCCATCAAAGTTGGCAAAAATTGTCAAAAACCGTAATTTTTCATAATTTTTTTTAAACCCGATATATGATTTTAATTGCTCGCCTATATCATGTTGCATGATTAAAATTTACAAAAAGATAAAACTTTGAAATTCAGCGAAAAATACGAATTTTCCTAATTTTATACTATTTTGAGTGGTCAGAAGATCTGACACAAATGTATAATAACTTATTATACTATATATTATAGCATTTATTATTAATAAGTGCTATAATATTTGGATTTTACATAATTTTAGTAGTTAATTCATGATATAGGAACGTAATTAAAAACATCTGCCTTGTTTAAAAAAAAATATTAAAAATTACGGTTTTTAACAATTTTTCGCCAACTTTGAAGGCATTGCGCGAACGGAAGATATGGTACTAAAAAAATAATAGTTAGTGCATTTTTCATGTCTTTACCAATGGCAACTTTTCCGCACTATAACGATCCGAAATAAAATAAAAAGTTTTTTTCGGCCCACCCTATTCTGTATCCTAATGTGTATTATTCAAGGCAAAAAGGATTCGTGTGAAATTTAAAAATCCATTTCGATCCTAAAAATGTAACTGTTTTGTTCATAAGGTTTAACCCAATAAACTAATAATTAATTGTTAATTTTTCTCTCTGATTTCAATCTTAAAATAACTTTTCTTTTTTATATTATTAACTTCAAGCAACGGTTAACTCTAATTCGCAAACTTTGATAAACATAACTTTAGATTTCTCTTTCTTTTTCCGACTCACATAGTTATAATAATATATATTTCCACTTTTATATCAAATTTCAAAGGCAACATTTGTGCAAGTTAGCAATTCGGAGAAACACAGTGAAACATTTTATCAACCTAAAGAATAATAAATCTCATAAAAGATAACCAAATCTGCAAAAAAAAAGAGGAAGAAGAAAAGAAGAAAAGCCAGTTCTAACACAAGGTTTTGACCAATGCCCAATTCACTCTGGACAACTAGAAAAAAGATAATTCATTACTTTTGAGTCAAAATGGCGTAACTTCGAAAAGGAGAATTTTCAGTTTAGAATTTACACTTTTATTTTGTAGTTAGTATATATTTTGGTTTTTCTCAGTCAAGAATGTATTTTTCTAATTTTTCCGTTATTCTCTAACGCATTCAAGGTAAAGTTAAATATATTGGTTTGAAAGCGAAATTAAATACTATAACTGCGAAATTAAATACTAACTGCTTATTCTGCAATTTTATTTTCATCACTCGAATTTTTCTCCTTTTTACAGACCAAAGTGTTAAGTGTTATAGAATTTGGAGCGGATTTCATAGGAATGGGATGCCTTCAGTTCAAATATTTCATTAGTTTTTGGCCCGGATATAGCAGTTTAGCGACAGAAGCTGTTTGTAGTCGAAATTATAATAGTCGAATTTTACATAGACACAACAATTTATAGTTGAAATTACGGCTGATAATGTATTAATTTTTATATTTGTAGCAAACAGAGTAATAAAAGAACGACATCTAGCGGCAATGGATTTATACATAAAATACACAACTTATTATTTTACATAAAATATAATCTATACAACATTGAAAAAATAGAAAAAACTGTAAATTAGATACGCTGCAATTTTTTATGAGCTTTTTTTTCTTTGTGGAAGATTTCAGAAAAAACTCAAATAACGCTTAAAATATGCAGATAATTAAAAGAACAACAACACCGGTCCTAAAAAAAACTGATTTCATATTTAGATTCAATTCCCTTAATATTTATTTATATACATTCCCTAAAAGAGAGTAGTGGTTAGTATATGCAACAGAAGACTATGTGTTGATAAAAAAATTATACAAGAACTAACGCTTACGGACCCAAATGCATATGCATAGTAAAAAAGCCTAAAATATTTCTTTACATCAATGGTTTGCATCCTCAAACTATCTTTTAAAGCATTTATTTATTTTGATTAGCTTTAGTTTTTTAGAATAAAAATTGTGTTTGGATGACAGTTTTGAAAACGAAATTTTGACTTGTTCACTTCTGCCTCTGAAGCCTACAATTTATCCCAAGAGAAAAATTAAAAATAGTTCTGCATCGTCAAATTATCTTTCAAAGTATTCACTGTCTTTTTAATCATTTTATTATGATTTTTACATAAAAATTGAGATTCGACGACAGTTTTGAATCTACAACAGCATAAAACCAAATTTGGACTTAGCCCCTTCTGCTTCTAAAGCCTAGAAGAAGAGCTCCTAAGAAAAAAGGTGAAAAATCGCTGCCTCCCATTCTCCATCAAGCCGTGCTAAAGGGAAATGGGGTGTAAGGAAAAAGAGGGGGTAGAGGAAATGGGGCATATGGTGGGGCGGCGCAACTTATCCCGACTTCATTCTATGACCGGTGGGGCGTAAGTCGTTTTGACTCAATTCCAAAAACATCGTCCCATCCATTCCTCTTCGTATGGAAACAGTGACAAATTAACCATATTTGTATTGTTGATAAATGGACATGTGGATCGACGAAAAATCAGTTGGAAGGCAGATTGGATTACGGATGTTGTGAAATGAAGATTGAGTTTGCAGAGGAAAAGATGACCTGTCACTGTGAAGAGTCATCGGAGGTAATCATCCAAAAGGTCAAGTGCCCTAATTTTATTTTTTTTTTGTATGTAAGGTTTTATTTTTAAGTTTTTTAAAAACCCAATAAGACCGCGACGGTAAAATGGCGCTGCACAGTGGGGCAAAAGGGGTGAAAACCTGGCCAAAATTCTGTAATTTCTCCAATGGGCTATAAGCATCATAATTGGGTATTTGGTATGTTTTTAAAAGTGTACAGCCCTATTTTTGAACATTTAAAGTAATTTAGACAGAAATTATCACATTTGGTTCATTTACTTAAAACCCCTAATAGCATGGTATTTTTTATTTAATTAATTGTCGAAAATTAATAATCTCCATTTTCATGGAATAAAAAGAATTATTATTTAATTTAAAACTCAATTTATACATTAATAAATCAAATAAGTACCAGTTTTATATTAAATTAAAATATCATACACATAAATAAATAATTCATACCTTATCTTAAACACATTCACATGCCACACCATTATAATCCATTAATACAGTAGAGAAAACACTAAATAATTTCTAAAATATTGTTAAATTATTTTGATCCATAAAAATAACACCGCTATGGAGACGTGGTAGATGTAACTACCATTACAAATTTTACCATCCACCATAGTTAATATAATATTACGATTAATTTGTAGACTTAAGATTTTAATATTACTATTGTTAGAATGCGACTGTAATATTTAGTTTTAGGTGCACTCTACCATGTGTTTTGCAAATTCTTCTATAACCTGTATAAGTATTGAATAATAGAATCGAAGTGATACCGTTCTAGGATTCTTGCTAATTATAGTTTTTACTTCATTTGGTTCGAAATACACTTCAGGGGTACACTCGAAATAAGAAATCTATTCCAATCAGAAGAATTAAGGGACTTGAATTTCTGCTTTTACAGGCTTTTACTTCGGCTTCCATCGTATCCCTATTTTGAAATAAGTTTCAAACATTTTAGTTGCTCATTTTAATAGTTGCTCAAATTATTCAATGTGCAATTATTCCTTCTAGTCTATTATTCTTTGAGCTTTATGGTCTAAAAGAGCTTGAACATTCACTTCCTTTAGTTGTTCGACTTTGTAGGAGCTAGTTTTAGGATAGCAGTTTTTCTTAGCTTTTTGTACGAAGGAAATGAACACTTTTTGAATGATTTCTAATAATGTCATATTGGTGCCGTGATAATTGAGCATCTATCAGCAAAGACAAAGCTCCATCAGCTATTTCCGAGGTTCCCACACATTACTTTTCTTTTTCAAAAAAAGACGTGAGGTATTTGGATGCTCTTGCCGGAAAAAACTGAATGTCGCATCTTTTATGAGTTTCGTCATCTAGCTTACCATCAGTAGCTCTCAAAGTCATTTGAGTTGCATAAACTAAGGCTTTTTTAGTGGATTTTGAACGTAAATGTTCCTCTTTCTTTCGCTTTGATCGCTTCTTTCCAGATAATCTGATGGTGGCCGCTCTAACCTTCTATTTGCAAAAAATGGCATGATAACTTCCCCATCTATTAACTTCTTGTTTTTAAAAATAAAGTTTTGTTTCTCTCGATGTACGGCATTCCATTTCGTTGTAAAGGTTACACAATATGGTCGTGCAGTTTTTTTATTTTAAAGGTAGATTCTTCTGGGCAATTAGTATTTTTTAAAGCTCAAGTTCCGATAATTATACTTTACTGTTGAAGGACGATTTTGGGGGCAATTTAGTAAGCATTTTGAAGAATTTCCTCCTTTTTTATAGGTATGTGAGTTAGTTGAGGACCTGAAATCGGAATTTTTTTCTACAATGTTGCAGAGATATTACAAAACATTATTCTTTCATGGGGCGCAACTTGCTTTACGTTGAGTTCGGCTGTAGAGTGGTTGGTGGACTTACGTTAAAGAGAAAACATAAAAGCTTCACAATCAGTAAATAAATTTTATTTTTGTAACTTGCAATTGATAAGATACTTTATAATGCACGTCAAATGAATAAAATATACAAAAGGCTCTAAAAAAACTTATGAATTTGACATTAAACTAGACAACAAATTTAATAAATTTTTTGAATATCTGCCATATCAAATGCACCCAACATAAAGTTATTGTCAAAATATGACATTACTTTATCTTGAATAATTCATTTTAGTCATTAAAAAGTATTAAACTAAGTGCTATTTCAATTTTTAGAAAGCAAAAACCATAGTACTCATTACTTGCACATTTTACAATTGAAACTTTAAAGAAATTATGCCTTACATATTTTGAATTTTTAGCCAAACGTGCGAAAACGTGCAACAGGTGAAAGCAGTTTTGAAAACTACAGTTTAAGGGGTTTAAAACTGCGTAGGAGTTTTTACGTTACTAGATGTGACTATATAACAAATTTACTACTTTTTAAATTTTAACACCAAAAATATCATTAAATGAGAAAGTCATTAATTTTAAAATTGAAAAAAAATATTCAAATACTTCCAAAAAATCCCAGAAAATTAATTTTGGTCAAACACACCCCCAGCAGTAGAATGCATCATATTTTAAAAAGTTTTACAAATAAATAAATTTTTTGGACGCACACAAAGTAAGCAACCGTTTTTGAGAAATTTCCTCTCTCATAACCAACTCTCCCGATTTGGTCAACTTTGCACCCTCACAACTCTTCCCAGAAGCCATAAATCTGTCGGGGGCGTTGACATATGATACTTCAGATAGTTCTAAACATCTCCACGTAGCTAAACTCTAAAAATTAGAACTTTAATTTTTTTGACTTTTGGCCAGCTTTTAAGGGATTTTGCCCCACTGTGCGCTGATTTAAAATTATGAGTTTAAATTTGGAGTTCTATCGAAAAAAAAACTGTGAACAGCATCAATGCCAGCAATTCCTCAAAAACAAAGTCGTTTTTTACACAAATAACGAATGGTACAAGTCAGCTGCTTTGTTATCAATATTTTTGAAGAGCTTGAACAGAACATTCTCTTTTATACCTGCACAATCGTAATAGCTCGGTCGGAAGGGGTTACGATTCTTTACAGAAATTCGGATGAACTACTAGGGAGGAATAAAAGTTTCGGGGAAATGATATTTAAGAAAAAAATAAAGAAAAAGTGTTTGTTTTGATGGTTATAGAAAGTTTGTGAAAGAAGATCAAAATTTATTATTGTAACACTGATGTTGTGAAATAAAGATTAAGTTTGCTGAGTTAGCAAAGCGAAATATTAACTGTCACTGTGAAGCTTCATCGATGGTAATTATCTGTAAGATCAAGTGTCCCAAATTGATTTTTTTTGTAAGATTTAATTTTTAATGTTTTTTTAAAGGTTAATTGCAGAAATTCGGGTGAACTACTAAGCTGTAATAAAGATGCAGTGGAAAGGATAATAAAGGACAAAAAAGCTGATTCTTTTGAGTTTATCCTGATGGTATAGAAAGTAAGTGAAAGTTCAAAATTTATTTTCTTAGGACAGAATTTGTAAAATGAAGATTGAGTTTGCCGAATCCGAGGAGGAAAAGATTAACTGTCATTTTGAAGAGTGTGACCTAAAGTAATCATCCAAAAAGTCAAGTGTGCCCTTTTTTAGTTTTGTTGTTGTTGTAAGGTTTTAATTGTAATGGTTTTACTTTATAAATTATGAAAGAAATTCGGAAATTTTCAACTAGAAATAAAGCCTTGCTGGAAACTACATCAAAGGGAAAAAAAATTCCAGTTTGATTGAATTTGTCAACCCTCTAAGACTCTTTCAGATGGCGCTGATTTAAGGTTTATGAGACTAAAAAGTTAAGAGTTTTACGGGAAAAGTTGCTTAAAAAGCAACAATGCCGTACTCCTAAAATATTACAACGATTTTTTAAAATTCGCTTTTCGTGTAATTTAATTTTTCACATCTAAAATAATTCCTGGCTATAAAGGAGGTTAAATAATATGTTCTTCCACAAGTGGAACGTTGGTGTATAAAAGGTTAATATAGAAATTTGTGTAAGGAAATTTGAAATATTATTCTTGGAATTCTAATATTGTGAAATGAATATTGAGTTTGCAGAGGAAAATATGACTTGTCACTGCAAGAAGTCATCGGATGTAAATATATGAAAAGACAAGTGCCCTGATTTCAGTTCAGTTTTTGGTTGTTGTAAGATTTCAGTAGTGGTAGAGGTTTATGTAAAATATATGAGATTTGCGTGTTAGAACACTGATGGTATGAAATGGAATCAAGTATGCTATTGAAAATATGACTTTTCTTAGCAAAGAGATAGTTCATCGTCGCCAAAAGGTCATAGATATTTTGGAACTACTTATCTTATGGATAAGCGTATAGATATTTTGGAACTATCTGTGATTAAGCTAACTGCTGATTGAACTAGGGAGGACAGTTTTAACGAAATATAATTGTTTTTAAAAATAAAAACGTGGCATGCGTATTTATGCAGTAATTATGCGTACATACATGGTGCGATAAAAGTCCGATAAATGATGAATATACATACAAGACTCCAAATCACCAAAATGCGTCACAGCGGCTGTACTAGAACTAGTCTTGTGTATGTTAGAGTTGAATATCTCTAAGTAAACGTTCCTGGCATTCTGATCGTCATTTCCAATTTGAGTTTTCAAAAACGAATTATAACATAAAACTACAAAATCGTAAACAACATGTCAATTGTTTGTAAACAACATGTTACTACATAACTGACCAACTTGTTAGTAACATCTTCGCTTCAAATAGTCTAAGCCCCACGAACAAACACCTGTGTTACCAGATAAGAATAACCCCCCGTGCCGTGGCTATAAAATACCCGAATAGTAGTAGTCGCAACATTGTCTCGAACCCCTATTTGACATCCCAGGGAGATAGGCACTCGTGCTTCAATTGCGAAGGAGGCTTCGGATAATAAATGATGTCAAGGGCATACCGCTTGCTTATAGTGGAACAAGTAAACCGTTATTTCGTAAGCATAATTTTTGCAGTGTGTTTGATTCGTTTCTATTGAGATTGGTTTTTAAAGAAATGTGTTCAGTCGTATGGGATTTTATTGGGGAAAATTACTTTAGTTATATACTGCTTTGATTACGAAGGGGACTTCCGATATCATAATTATGATGCCAAGGGCAAACCGTATGCGATTTCTCTAGCCTTTTACGCACAATTGTTCGGGTATAAAAGATAATGTTCTTGTTCAAGCTCTTCAATAATATTTATACCGACGTAGGAGACTTGTATCAGTAGTTTTTATGTATAAAAAATGACGAAGTTCTTAAGAAGTTGCTGGAATTGATGCTGTTTAAGGCAACTTTTTCGATTAAACACTCAACATTTAGTCTTACAACCTTTAATCAGCGCCATCTGTAGGGGTCATAAAGGGCTATTGGGATTGAGTTTAGAGAAATATGTTCATTTTGATGGCATTTTTTTAAGAGAAAAATTACATTAGTTGACTGTTTTAATTGCGAGGGGGACTTCCGATGAAATAATTATGATACCATGGGCAAACCGCTTGTGATCCCTTTAACTCTTTAAGACCGGCGTTCTGAGGGCGCTGGTTTAAGTTTATGAGACTAAATTTTAGAGTTTATCGAAAAAATGCCTTAAACAGCATCATTGCCAGCAACACCTTAAAAACAAAGTCATTTTTATACAAATAACGAATGATACAAGTCAACTGCTTCGGTATCGATATTTTTGAAAACCTTAAAAATTCTCTTCGATACCCTCACGATGTGGGACAAGTAAACTGTTGTTTTTAGGCATGTATTTTATAGTGTGTTTAATGGATTTGTTATTCTTGAGATGAGTTTTGTAAAAATACAATTTTTAAATAAAATTTTTCTAAAAAAGTCATTAATACAGTTTTAATTATGAAGGAAGCTTCAGATAATATCCGTTGTTAAGTTCAATTTGTTTTATTAACCCTTTAAGACCGGCTATCAAATGGCTTTCATTTAGCCCTTTAACACCGGCCATCAGATGGAGCTAATTTAAGTTTATAAGACTAAATTTTAGAGTTTTATCAAAATAATGCCTTAAACAACATCAAAGTCTTCTATGAGGGTTATTAGTAACTAAAACTTCAAAATGGAATGTAATAGATGAAAACAGATTTGTCGAGGGGGAGCTCTACTTTAATAGTATAAAGTGAATTATGTTATTTGTTGCCATATAGCAAAGTATGCACTTGAGGGTTAAGTTAATGAGACTAAATTTGAGAGTTTAGTAAAAAAAAATGCTATAAAAGTCCAAATAATTAATTAACATTTTAATTTTTAAAAAATATTTGTACACGCACCCGCATACACTCATGAATTATATCAAATATTAAAAAAAATTTTAAATGAATTATTAGAAAAAAAAAGTTCTAGTGTATATTTATACCTTACACAGAATACTAAATAAAAGCAAAGTAGAATAATTCAATAAAAATTTCAATTTATTTACTTAACTAAGTCACAAAAATTTAATGTCCAACTTTGGTGAACTACAATTATATTAAGTAAAATGTATTTGGACTAATATTAGTTTTATATTCATCTCTTCAAACAAAATTCCATTAAAAGCATTCTTTATTTAAAACTTTTGTATTTACGTACTATGCTCCGTTAGAAGTTTACACTTGTGTTTTTTTCAACTGACAACAATTGTCAATGACTACATTTTGTAACCATACTTCTTATAAATTGAGTTTTTTTAACGTTACAAATTTGAGGTTTAGTAAGAAATATCATTGTTATGTATTGATCTTTTTTTTAGCTCTTTGAAGACTTGACATGCCTTCAACGAATTATCGTTTGGATGTTGGTAAAATTTTCAGACACTATTCCATCCAAACACAAAAATTAAGAATTATCGGCCGAATTCGGCGGAGTGGTCTCATTAGGCTCTAACAAACAATAAATGCGTAAAAAACATTATTGCACCAATTATTAATAACAAATATAACATGTAAATGAACAATATTTCCAATAAATTTTTAAAAAGTGTAAAAATAATTAAGCTAAAACGCTTGTGTTTAGAATTTGTATGAATTAAATTGATTTAATTTTTTTATGTATGTTTTTGCTAGAATAAACAATATTTAATAATTAGGATAAAATAACTGATAAGTAAACATA
Source organism: Hylyphantes graminicola (assembly GCA_023701765.1). Taxonomy (NCBI): domain Eukaryota; kingdom Metazoa; phylum Arthropoda; class Arachnida; order Araneae; family Linyphiidae; genus Hylyphantes; species Hylyphantes graminicola. The sequence continues at coordinate 42,210,905 of CM043122.1, read as the reverse complement.
AAAGAAGTTATGGGTTCATAGACAAGAAAAGCAAGTTTGTTTAAAACCGTACTTTTAAATTAATATTTTTATATTAATTATTTTATGTAAATCAAATTAAAATTTTACGAGTCTTTGACGTATAATTTAAAACCCTGCACAGCCAATGAAACTAAAAATACAAATATTTTTTAATTTAAATTTTGTATAGTTTTTTTTACATATTTACTTATAAAAATTAAGTCAAATAATCATTTGTTTAGTTTTATTTAAATAGAAAAAAAATTCTAGATCGCTACACTGATAAATATTCTTTATATTATTTTGAGATAAATTCGCCGTTTCGGCAATTGTTTTCTCACTATAAAACAGTTTTTTTTTTAATTTAGAAGACAGTAATGTGTCAGTTTGCACAGAAAATAAATAAGTCTTGGCATTTGTACAAATAAATAACATGGATTTATTAGAAAAGGCAATATTTGTGTAAGGTTAACTTAAATTGTTAAACTATGATTATTCTGAACTTTTAAAGGTGAACATTTAAAAACTTGTCTAATGGTTCTAAAGTCTTTATTGTTGAGGTAGATTTTGGCTTTTTGTATCGAATCTAAATATTATTTTCTATCTAACAAACTTTTTAACATGCACTAACTTTCAATATAAGATAATAATGGATTAAACATTTTCATAGATAATTTAAAACACTTATTTTAGAATTTTATTATAATTTTTGAAATTTAAGTTCCAGAAAAGTCAAACCAACCACAAGTGTATACGATCAATTATTATATCTCTTCAACCTGGTTTACAATAGATATGGAAATCTCAATAAAAGGGGTGGGATACACTTTTAAAAAGCTAGTGTGGCATAATGGGCTAAGGCGTTAAGCCACAGAGAATACCCCTACAGGTTATGTTCTTGTCATAGCTTTCCTACAAGCACTCACTAGACAAAATAAATATATCCTGGAAATAAAATCCAAAAAAGCTAACAAAAATAATTTTGCAAAAAAATGGACAGTTCTACCATAATTTTTAATTTCAGGTATAAAAAACTTGAAAAATTTATTTTTTCAAAATCACTTTAAATGTTTCTCAAAAGGTTTATAAGGGTTCTAGAATGACGAAAAAAGTTCAGCAAAGCTCATTTGTAAAAAAAAAAACAAAAAATAATAATAAGGGATGGCAGTTTTTAAAAAACGCAGATCCTAAAGAAACCGAGCTAAACCGATCTTACGAAAATTACTGTTTTTCAATGATACCGAAATCACAAAACACCGGTTAGTCTTAAAACTGGCTTCGGTTTTCCATCCCTAGATCATTACGACCGACGGTTGTGACGGACCTGCCTAGTTGTTCTACGAAGTAATACGGTAACCGGAAAAAAAAGCACAGGAAAAAAAAGCAACGGAAGAAAAAGCACGGAAAAAAAAGCAACGGAAAAAAAAGCAATGGAAAAAAAAGCAACGGAAGAAAAAGCAAAGGAAAAAAAAGCAACGGAAGAAAAAGCACGTTTGAAAAAAATCATAATTAGAATAATGTATAATTAGTAAGATGTAATAATATATTATTTTTTTCTGGTAGAAATTATGACATGTGCGACCCAACATTCATACTTTTGTCCGTTTGTTTATTCGTTCGGACAGACATCTGTGTACCTAGTATCTGTCAGCGAATTTCCCATTCGAGACCTTATTATCATACCTTTTGTTCGTCTGTCTGTATTATGCACTGTCTGTCGGTAAATTCCCTATCGGATTAGCATTGAAATTTAATTTCAAGTAAACTCAGTAAAAGATATAGACACTGCAATAATAATGAAAATAATTATATATTTTGGACACTAAAGAAATTTATATTTTTCAATTCATTACGAAATTAAATTTTTAATTTAAATATTTGTATTGTTAAAAAAATTGAGAAGAGCATTTGCCAATTTATGAAAGCTAATTATGGCATCCCTACATTTGGCTAGCAGCTGCCAATATGTCGCCTAGTCAATTAGTGTTGATCACTGAACTCTAGTGGCGTCGATCTGCCAGCATCTGGAATCCCCCTCCCTCCATGTTTTTGAATAGAGCCCGCCCCTGGTCACTTCTTAGAAAATGCTCGGGAGAAAGCGCCCCCCCCCCCCCCCTTGCCCAGTAGCTTGCTGGTAAGGGGAGGGGAGGCATCCGACTGACCTAAGGGGGTCGGGGAGAATTGGGTTTCGTTTGGTGACAGTCGTTCGTAATTTATGGGACAATTCAAAAGCCGGTTTGTGAATAAGCGACGGTCTTGTCAAAGAATGTTATTTCTTGTTGCCTTTTCTCGTTGTAAAGATATCCTTTGGGAATTTGGCAATGGTTATTTTTGAAATATTATTTTTAATAATTTAAAATAAAAAGTATTTAACATAAAAATGTGCTGAATTGGCTTATTATAAAGACTGGTGTTACTAATTAGTTATTTGATACATTGATATTCATTCACTGTAATCAAAAAAGATAACTATGTTTTGACTCAAAACTTTATTGCATTTAAAGATACAAAAGAATGCTTTTTAATTGATTAATACAAAGCTTTAATATAAAATTTATCATGACTTACGTCGAAGCTTCCTTAAGCTTCTCAAATGTAAAGCAGTAACAGACTGAACTTAAAGTTTAACTGAATTTAATCAGTGTTTTTAAAAGAAAAAAAGCCACACATATTTTAAAATTGACTTTTTGTTAATTGTTATCTTTTTATGCATCTAAGTACTATTAATAAGAATTGAATTTACAAAAACAGATCAGTATAGTTTTTAAATTGTTCCAAGAATAATCCTTTAGACTAACTCAATATATAAATCTAGTGAACCATATATAGTTGCACACAACTTACCATATTAAATTTATGTTTTTAATGATTTTGATGCATAAAATTTACAAAATATTTAAACTTATTATTAAAACATTATTGCCCATTTAAATCTTTCTTCTAAACGTATTTTTTTCAGTGAATTTTTTCGCAAGCTATTGGTTTGGATGGTATCACTTGACTGTGAGACGTGTACTTTGACCAAATAACTAGCGTAGGTGACGATATTTTATTTAAAAACTAATGTTAATTTGCATCCACAAGAGCACATTGTTTGAAGTCAACAATTTTTTAAAAATCTTGGATTGGAATCTATATTTGTATTATTGGAATATCTATACATCGTGCCATTATGACTTTGCACCACGACCGATTTAACGTGCACCAGTTTAACATACACGGCGCTAGTTTTTAGATTTTTTTTTGCATCATACAGCCATACCAAATTAGGCAATAGGCATTCAAAAAAAAAAATGATAACTTTAGAAAATATGTGAAGGATCTAGTTTTGGAGTAGTCAAGATTTTTTGTGCTCAAAAGATAATCGAAAACAATGCTCTGCAAATGACCAAAACAGAAGTTTTAATATAATAAGATTTTTTTTAAGCTAACAAAATATTGCTACAATATATTTTTAATGCTGGTATCGAATTTGGTTTCTGTTTCGAGCTACACTCAATTATGACTTTAAATTTTTATTATTATTTAAAAGAATTTGTATTTAACTTTTTGCCTGGAGCTCTAATATTTTTTGTACAGTGTTTTTTTTTTAAAGTTAGGTTAGTTTGAATCATCGTCGTACTAGAGCTATACGAGGGCTATTGGTGACGGGCGTTGTTGTTATATATTTAAGGAATTTATCGCATCCACAGTCACTCGCACATTTGCAGTTACTCCCGGGATGAGTGAGCGGACGTTAAATATGTATGGTAATTTGTAATGTTGTGCAATTTTTACACAATGCTTTCAATACAAAATATTGTATTGCGACCAAATAGTAATGCATGGTTATAACAAAAATAAAGTCCTCAACTTTAATTCAAGTGGAGGCGTAATTTGCTTAAATGTGTTAGATAAAGATATCTTGTGGGAAAATTTCTTTATGATGAAAACAAAATTGTTAAATAGAACTTGCATATTTTTAGCAGAAAGGGAATGATGTACAGAAACAATATTAATTCTATATTATTGGTAACCATTAATTCAGCTTTAAAGTATAAGCTAACAAAGCGAGTAATGATTTAAGGATGTCTACTAATTGCTTTGGCTCTGGTGAGGGGGTTTTATGTGGTCATTGGAGCCCTAGATGAAAGGAAACCTTATCTTGAACTGCTTAAGGACTCCCTTAATGTATTTTTACAGTTACTAATTATATGATTACTAACATTTAAATAATTGAAGTACAAATAAAAAAAAACGTTTCTTACAGCTGAATTATAAAACAGTAGCACATCTCTATAATTATCCAGTGAAAATTTTATACCTATATTTCTGGTTAAACTATGCAACAGGCGCTTATTAAAGTATTCCCAAAATCAACTACAACACTATTTGAAGGTAAAGTAAAAATAAAAAGCATTAAAAAAATTATAGGTATACATTTAAGTGTAAGCGACTTCTTAAAAGCCGTAAGTAATAATATTCGCTTTTTGTAAATTTAATTAGTTTAGCTCTAAATGTAAATAAATCTGTTGTAGTTTGTTCTAATTTTAATTGTATGTGTTGTTTATGTTACGTATTTGTTAATTCATAAGGTTATTGTTTAAATGTAAATAAATCTCTTGTATTTTGTTCTAATTTTAATTGTATCTGTTGTTGTTTTTGTTACGTATTTGTAAATTCATAAGGTTATTGTTTAAATGTAAATAAATCTCTTGTATTTTGTTCTAATTTTAATTGTATATGTTGTTGTTTTTGTTACGTATTTGTAAATTCATAACGTTATTGTTTAAATGTAAATAAATCTCTTGTATTTTGTTCTAATTTTAATTGTATGTGTTTATGTTACGTATTTGTAAATTCATAAGGTTATTGTTTAAATGTAAATAAATCTCTTGTATCTTGTAATAGTTTGAATTTTCCTTTTAATCTAATTGAATGTTGTACAGCTGTGGAAAAAACGCTCCACCCCTCGTTACTCGGCTGATATTGGTCAAAGGATATGGTGAATAAAGGTGTCATTTTTTAAGAAAAGGCGTAAGAAATCGATTAATGAATCAACAAAAATTGTATAAGGGGTCGTCTACACTTTTAAGATGAGTACAAACTTTGGCAGCAACTAAGACAGCGGGCACTAATCATTTTAAATAATCAATGTGGCTAGAATAAAACGTACTAAAAACCGAACTTCGATAATATTTAAGGGTATTTACATTTAACCAGTGACATTTTCTTGCATTCACATGGAAAAAATGCAGCAGAGTACCAGAAAGTAAAATTTCGAAGAGCGAATCCAATGCTTAAAAAATATCAAAAATATTAAATACTTTAAATTCAAACTATTTAGCGATTATTGTCGCCTCGCTAAATGGAAAAACTTGTCCTGGACGGGTTCTGGGCAGGTAAATAGCTTCCGCAATTTTCCTTCTGAATTTCGGTCCCTCATTTGAGCACGTAATTATATTGATAATTGGTTACCCCCAAGAATTTCTTAGAATATTATCAAATGCCAATTTTTGATACGTATTTTATTTAGTGTAAACAATTCACTAAAGCAATTGTAATAATTACTCTTCTATTGAGTTATTTTTGTTTATAGAATGAAAATAACTAGTTTATGGTTGGAAGAAATAATTTTAAATTGCAATCTAATATTTAGTAGAACCAACCCCTAGACAGACCGTTATCAGACGGGTATAGATGTCCGCACGTACAGACCGATTGACAAAAAGTATAAAAATAAGTCTCTAATTTCCTACATCACAAAAAGAAAAAAAAACATCCAACGGATAGAACCGAAATCGGAAGTAGGAGAGAATACTGACAGATGGATCTCACTATGTCAATACCTACTTTCTATATTTTTTTAATTCTAAAAAAATAGCTAAATTGCACAACATAACATATAGTTGTGTTGTGTAGGAGAAAGATATTTATAACGTGTGTTCTTTTAAATATAAAAAAACTTTTATTTATCACTATTCACACCTTCGTTTTAGGAAGGAAAACAAACAAAGGATGTGATGAGAACCAAGAGCTGCTTTCTTGTCCTGTATATTGGAGGTTTAAATGAACACATTTCCTCTATTGTATTTGCATCTTCTTACTAAGGGTTTGAAGTTACATATATGCGTATTTCAGATAAATAATGTGAAGTTAAAAAAAGATCCCGTGAAACCATATCATTATTAAAAAAAATAATAAAAGATTCTTGTGCTTATTCAGAATAATATATGAAAGACCAGATCTCATATAAATGACACATTTGTTAATTTGCATTTTGCATCTAACTTACACCTGACAAAATGCTAGTATACAGCTCGTATACGTTGTATATTTATTTAGTTTTTACGATGTACGAATAAGATCTACCTTGTAATAATTTTACAATCTTTATGTTCACAAACCTATAAGGAAGTCGAAGTGTAAGGTAATAAAAGTGTTGCGATGGGGGATGGGGTCGAACATACGAAAAGAAGATTTTATGTTTTCTGGACGTTTTCGAGGTTACTGATTTTAAAAAGGGGGTTCCAACATTAGCAGGTCTGTCAGACAGCTGTCTAAATCCTTTCTACTGCTCAAACTAAGACAACGATATGGACTTCAAGCAAGTGAGTTGCACGCGTTTTGCGTGAAAAGCACGTATGCGCAAAGAGTAGTTGCCATAGGAGTGTGGTATTTATATATATATATTTCAAATATTAAAAAACAATGTGGTGTGATTTGTTTTTCTTTTGTAAACTAGGGGGCAAAGCCCCCTGTTCGCTACCGCTCGCCAACCCTACGCAATTCCTCTTTGAAAGTCCCGACCAGCGGGGAGAGTGCGCAAGACGAAAAAGGGAAGATGCATCGGCTTCGGCTGTTTTTACGATGCGTGGCCGGAAACTCAAGACCTATGCCAACAATTGAAAAATAAGCTAGTTTCCGTGGGACTGCTCCAGGGCATCACGTAACTCTAGCGCTAAGCAACGATCCCCACCAAAGCCACGGGACACAACTTTACACAAGACCCGGCACAAAACAAGCACACCGCCACATTTACTTTCAGCGTTTCTGATTGGCTGAAGCCGCGTAAGTCACGTGGCTTTCAATCGTCGGACAATTACAATTTTATATTATATAGAGATACAATAATAAGGAAAGTAGGTTTCGTAAGTCTGGATGAAAATTTCTTGGTTTGTATAAACATGAAAAAATCCTAGATGGTTGTGGGGCAGATTCGTAAAAAAGCATGCATTAGTATAAAGGGCTCACTTCATAACAGATCAGTTACCAAAGATGGTCTCATTTAGTCTGACGAATGAGTACCACGTCCCACTGTTATGCTTTAGAACTGCTAAGTCTCCTTTCACCACGCCTATTTCAAAATAGTGTCCGCAAAATCTTATTGTCCGCTGTGAGAACGGCACCGTATTTTATATAAATAGAAAATAGATAAATAAAGTGATGATTAAAAAAGATCGTGAAACCGAATGATTCCATAGAAAGGATCTTTATAGAAAATCATAATTATATGAAAATAGGACTAAATAACATATAAATTATACATTTGTTAAAATTTGATGATAAAGGCTAACTTATTAGTTCTTACACACTGTCTACTTATTTTGTGCTTCTGGAATACGACAAAAATCAAACTTGTAAGAATTTTCAATTTTATTTTGGAAATATTAATACAAGGTAAATGGTAATGAAAGTAATGCGATAGCAAATTAGAAATGATTTTATGTTTGTTTTCTAGACTTTCTAGAAGGTGCTGAATATGGTGGTTATTTGGTAAAATGGTTTTCAAACAATAGTTAGTCTCCCAGACTGCTGCTCAAACAAGCAGAGCAACTGTATTTAAATTTGGGAAACGAGTTCCAAGTATATGTCGAATGTCATAATAGGGTTTTTGAGAAAATCGCGTATGCGCGAAGGATTATGCCATAAATTTGTTTAAGGTTTTAAAGTTATTGAAATTTTCGTACAAGGTATAATTTGGGGAACGGGAACCATACGTAAGGCATTTCGCATTGCAATACTTCTTTTTAACTTTTGTCCTACTTTTTTCAAAGAGTCATAAAATATGTAAAATGTCCTGGTTTTTGAACTGCAAAAAATGTCCTGCATTTTTCGTGACGATTAAAATTTCTCCATTAGAGCCATAAGCAGGAGACTTTCTTTGTCCACAATCCAACCAGAATAAAATGAGAGAACGTTATATAGTTTCAAATTCTTCAATCAAACGGTACTGGTTTGCACTACTTTACAAGAATGAGTCGATTACAAGGCGGAAACTACTTTTTTGTTTTGTAACATTTAACGTTGTAACATTTTACTACATTGTTGTTGAAGTTTTACTATGTCCATACATCCCTAGTTCCTCTAATTGTCTACTAATGATTATCTGCCGTATGATATGAGTTACATCAATGTAGCAATTCGACTAATGGCATTTTCAAATATCTATAGCCAATCCAATAACTTTTTAAACAAAACAAAGTCAAAGTATTCCTTTTCATGAAAGAAAACAACAGAAATGATTTTGTTTCATGACTTTTTAAAGGAGACTAAAAATAGCTTTTTAATGAAAACGATAAAAACAAATTATCGAAAAAACGAACACATATTTTGTTGTGTGAAATTTCTAATCTAACAAGGACCGACGACTGAAATTATCAAATCTCTACTTTCGCCTGGCCATGCGAAAAACCTAAAGACTAAAAACAAGTTTTGTTATCGTTCTCCAGTTACTTGAACAAAGGAAAGAGGGGTTGGATGCACCACATGTTATGCCTCCAGCTTTTTCTCGGAATACGGAGGGTTTAAATCTCTGTCCCCTAATGTGTTTGATTGACGCAGTCAATCATGATGTTCAGTTCTGTGGTTGGTTGGATTTGGGTAGTGAGGAGGTCAATAAGCTCCACCTACTGAAAGCTGCTTTTGCGTAGCTTGTGGTGAGATATTAGTTTCGATATCACTAATGACCCCTCTTAAACATATTTATAGAAAAAAATTCAATTATCAAGCAAAAAATTAACCTTAAACCTGGGAGACTGTAAGGAAAGCAATAAAGCCTCGCAGCCAATTTTACTAAGTTTTATAAAATTTTGGGCTAATTGGTAAATTTTAGCAAAAGTATGCGGCTACTAATTTGCAATGTGAGTTTTCTGCAATACAGTTTTCATGGCTGAAGAATCCCTGTAGCTCCATCCAGTGCCTCTCTTCACCACTTTAGGAATGAGGTCAGTGAATGTACCGAAACCCAGGGACAAAGTTAGGAAACGAGAAAAACATCCCCCCCCCCCCGTAATAAATAATAAAATCCAAAATTTAATGGAAGGAATTTGTTAAGCTACAGTATTAGTACAATTTAAAATCCAAATGGATGTAATTTTTAGCTCAAAAATATGTTAGCTTGAGCCCTAAACTAAAAAAATTGACATTCGGGACACACGATGGTAAGGACTTTTCTGCATTGTTTTGTGTTCTAAAATTTTTTTGGAGTTTCTTTGCTTTAAAATTCCGTTTTGAAATTATATAAAGACCAGTCTTTTAGTATAATAAGAAAAAATGGTTAAGAAATATTATTTTTTTAAAAAGTTATGCCTAAGGGACATAAAATTAAAAATTATGGTAGAATTGCCCATGTCACTGTTTTTTTAAATAAATCTTTTTTGAAAATTAAATTTTTTTTGTACGGTATATCAGTTCTGCTGAAATAGCCTGTTTGATTTGATGAATAGTCTGGGACTTTTGGATGGTTTAATGGAAACCAAGTTCATACATTTTGAAACGGTAACCTTTTTTCCCCCGAGTAAAATCCTACAAATATATTCTTCATATAAACACCTTTTTTAAAACAATATGTTTAAAAGTATTTTTTGTAAGGGAATTTGAATGGCTTAACTTTCAACAATTGCTGACAAGCACGAAAATTAAGTAGATTTGAGCAGTAAAAATACACATTGTTTAAGAAAACATGTTAGCTCAGTTTTTGTAATTAATAGTTTATTATTGAATTGGTTCCAATGAAAATTTCATCAATTTACTGCTTTTTTTGGCAAAACCTCCTTATTCTATTTGACCCGCATGTTGTAATTTTTTTAATAAAATTAATAAATAAGCTGCATCGTTATCGATATTTTTGGAAATATTGAACACATTCTTGTTTATAATAGAAAAGTAAGAATAAAATTTTAAGATATTTTTTAATGAATTTTTAAGTTGATTCTACAAAGGTCCTCGTTTGTGTATTTGTATCTCTGGAGTGAATTTGTTATTACTGAGTGCAAGAATTTATGTCTAATTCTTGCTTTTTTCTCTGTACTTGAAAACTAATCGTTGCACCCCCGATCGGAAAGCACACCCTCTCGATGAGTTATAAAGTGTATGGCTAAATTTAAGTACATTCCACATGACATACAAAAAGTATCAAGTATTAGCCAAAAATCTTACAAAATAAATATTTACCCAAAATTCTTAAACCTCATCGATTTCCTAATAATTATTTCATTGATTACAGTATTTAATCAAAATATTTGTATTACAGCTCTGTTGAGTTCGTTTTAATTTTGAGGTGTATTTTGAAACAATTTCGGGATTTGGCGATTCTATTCTCAATGTCACTATCTTTTCGACCTTCAGTACTTAATTTTGCCTCTAAATATGCAAATTCCTTAAACAGTTTATAGGTTAATAATTGATATTTATTTCTGTGTCACTCTTTTGATTAATTCGCAATGTCTTGTTTTTGAAACATTGCTGATAACTACTATTAATTGATGAAACGAGGGGAAAAGTGTCATGAGTTTGAAGTAAAAATATTAAAACAAATATTCAATCATATAATATTTAATACACTGAAATCAGCTTAAATTCATTTACAATATTAAATGAATGATATTGGGAAGAAAATGAAAAGATATTGTATTTGTCTTCTGATGAAACTTGCCTGTTCATTAAATTCGAAAACAGTTACTGAGAAAGTATTAATTTACAATAAAAAAAATACGCGAATGAAATTTCGATTTTAGAACCAGGATGTAATCAAAAAGCTGTGCATGTTTCAACCTTGTTAAACCATCATAGTAATTATTACAACAGTATTTTGCTTGCATTAAAATTCAGTTTGAACATTTTAGAACATTTTTGAGACCAAATTCTAAAGAATACTATAAATGCATTTTAAGATTTTATTGGATTTAATTAAGAAACTTGTTTAATGTAAATTTGAAAAAATATGCAAATTACTAGTATAACATAACTGCATTTGTCAAACAAAATGGTTTCAGAATTGCATTACATCGAGAATAGTTTCAAACCTACGGATAGGGTAAGGTGGGGTAAGTGGGACCCCTTTTGGCATAATTCGACTTTAGATCCTCATCGCACTGGATAACTTATTTTTTTATGGTCCATTCTCTTATATGTTATTACTGCACCCATGACAATCTTAAAACAAATTGGCAAAAAAGAAATTTAAAAAATATATATATTTCTTTTTTGGGCGTCGGAGTGGTCCACTTGCCCTTCAAGGTGGGGTAAGTGTGAGCACCCCTTTAATATATTTATACACATTACTGGTAGAGATATGGTGGGGCAAGTGGGATAATCTGCATGATATTTTGAGTGTTTGAAGCAAAAAATTAATGATGTATCTTCAATAGTTCCCACATAGCAACTTTTTCTAGCATGCAAGCTAACTAAAAGAAAAAATACGTTAATTTGCACCTTTTAATTTGTGCATGTAGTGTAACCTAAATGTTAGGACTACAGATTTTCAACTGGGCCTATGGCAGTGAATATGACTATGAATAGTGAATATGACCTATGAATCAGTGAATATGACTTTTTTTGAGTATATTAAAGAGTTGGGGAAAGTGGGCCTTTCCTGGCCCACTTACCCCGCCATTGTAGTGGCCAGGTTCCCCAAACGCGAGGCGAATGCGCCCCCCCCCCCATTTTGTGTTAACCTTATAAACATAACAAGTACGTTACACTACAAAAAGATAGCAACATTTTGTTTTGTATCGTGAACCGTTTAGAAACAAATAAAAAAAATAGCATGATGGTGTGAATTACGATAAGATGCCATTTTAAAAATTGTCACAAAAAGGATTGTACCTTGTTACATACTTAAATGAAAATGATGCCGTAATGTTTCCTGTATATATTGGGGTAAATGCGTAAAAATATGGTAACAAATTTTTTTAAAAGTCAATAATTGGGGAAATGCCAGGGGTTGCCCACTTACCCCAATGGCCCACTTACCCCACCTTACCCTACATAAAATAGTTATAGTATTTTATAAAGAAAATCTAGATTCATTTGAGTTTGGTAGTATTAAAACTGTTCTAAAGCTGCATGAGGGCATTTGGAGACCGGTCATATGAATTTTCCAGTCATTAAAAACATAAAAAAAATTCAATTTATTAATTTTGAAAGCATAGAGAGGTAAACAAGTGATTTGCATTTAAGCGATATATCCCTTAATACTTTTGCTAAACTACGGGTATTTTTTGTTATTTTCCCCAAATTCGTTCTTTAAATATTAGATTATGATAGTTTAAATTTTCTTAAATCATTAAACAATTAAAGACCCATTCGAGAATTACAATGATACCATTCTTACTGAATAAAAACATTAACTTGACCGCCGCGGACGAGAGAACGGGCGGTTTCTCTGACCCTGCCATATAGTCAGTATTCGCGAATACCAGAATAGAACGTTAATACAATATGATTTTGCATTGAATTGATATTACTCTTAGTTCGAGTTAAATTGAGGGAAAGGAGGGATAAAGATATTTCTAATATAATACAAACATATTTTATATAACTAAATAAGAAAATTATAATTTGCTTATAAACGACGCGAATTAAATATATTATTATGTATCAGGTATAACTTTTCAAACACAGTGCAATCTATCACAAAGAAATATATTTTCATTATAAAACTCACCAAGCATCTGATAAATAGTCTTCTTTATCTGTAGAAATAAAATTCCAGTACATCCATTTTTTTAAAATTACGTGTTGTCAGACAGCATTTTTTCCTACATATTTTTTAATTGAGGATTTCTTTCATACCCAATACAGTTTATATAAAGTTAATGGATACTTACCAAATTAAATTTTTAATATTCCTTTGATTGACTTATACATCATACTTCAATCTTACCTTAAATGTTGCCTATTTAATTGAATGTCTTTAACCAATATATATATTTTTTTACTTAACTTGCTTAGGCTTAAAAACAAACGGCAATGTTTTATAGAATAAAACCAAACATTTTCCGTTTTTTTAATAACTATTAATTAAAAATAGTTACATTACTGACTGAATTATGAATAGTTATTTCTTAAATGTAGGTTACTCACAAATAAATATTTTATCATAGCTATATAGTATCAGTTTGAACTAAACAAAGTGACGTTTTAATTTTTTAAGAATTAAAAACTTTTATCCAAAAATTGTGTAATTTGAATAAAAAAGGGGATTAAAATAATCTTAATGATTTGTTTTATTTAAAAGTTATCCACAAGTGTCCATCTAAAATGGAAACATAAAAACTTAAGTTATAAACAGAACATGTAAATACAATAAACAACGATAAAATTAAACAACCTTGAGTTCCAAAAGTAAACAGTTAAATAATGTAGCAAACTTAATTTAACATTAATTAGCGTAACAATACATACCTGTATGTGTTCTTTTATGAATCTTTAAGTTCTCACTACGCGCAAACACTTTTCCACACCCAGGAAAGGGACATGGAAATGGTTTTTCTCCTGTGTGCACTCGAATGTGATTTACAAGTTTGTATTTAGCTTTGAACGGTTTGGAGTTCCTAGGACAGTCTTCCCAAAAACAAGCATGGTTCGTACACTCAGGCCCACCAACATGCTCAACAGTTATATGCGAAACTATTTCATGCATCGAATTAAAAGTTTTGTTGCACGGTTTCGTAGGATGTGGCGTGTCCTGGTCTATCCAGTGGCATGTGAGCTCTTGTTTGATGGGCTGCCTCATGTACCTGAAGACAGCCATGTGGGGCATGCCATAGCCCCCGCTCATGAGCGAGTCTGTCCTTGGTCCCATGTGATTGAAGGTCTCTGTCCTGCTGTAGACATCAGTTCCGGGTAGGGACAGTCGGACCTGACCGTGATTATGCGTGTGATGGTGTGGGTCAAGACTTGGGAAAAGCATATGAGACGATGGGGCTGGGTCGGGAGTATGATGGCTATGGGACGAAGACACAAACATACCATGGTGGGTCTGGGTTCCACCCGATAACGGGTCAGTTAGATTATTGGGCAAGGAGGGTAAATGGTCCCTTCGAAGAAGAAAGTCCCGAGTCGTGTAGTGGTGATGATGCGAATGTGACACCCCGTATCCGTTGCTTTGTGGATACTGGTGAGCACTTTGGGAATGGTGAACCACATCTCCGTGCATAGTATGCTGCGGACTCAACTTGAGACTTCCCATGTGTCCGGTAGAGTCAATGAAGGGGTTGAGCATGTCCGACTGGACATCCTGTGGCCCCCGGTGATGGACGGTCATAGCCTGACTGAAAGGGAACCCAATCCCAGTGTGCATGTGTCCCATGTCCATGAAACGCATAGGGTTCCGCTTCGCCAGCCCGTTGAATTGCTCCATTCACGTGTTGCTACAGCCGAAGCATTCTCACCTTTGTTGTGCGTTCGATAAACTAACCGTGGACTAAGCACGAAGTTTCGGCGATCTGGCCCTTTGAAGGGTGGGGCTGGGTGGGCGTGTATACAGGAGTATTCCCTCCCAAGTTATTGGGTAATGAATGTGTATGGGCGTGGTCAGGGGGCGGTCTGCCAATGGTGGCGACGTGTTAGGGGGTGGGGATCCAGAGTTCTATCGCTGTCATTCAAATTCGCGGTGATATTCATGGTGGTAAGCTTCCGAATCAAACGCACGTGTTCGTTTTATATTGTATTACTTAATGCTCGATCATCGGATAATTTCAAAACTGAAACACAGAGAGTTCTAAATTACTTTTTTGCAAATTCAAAATACAGTTTTAATTATTAAAAAATGCTGCACAAAGAATGCGTTTTATACTGAATCGCCCAATATTAAAGGATCGCTCATCTCAAATATTCGTTTAACAGTTTAAATAATGTTTAAATCACTATCACGCGGAATAAAATACAAAAAAAAACTAAAGTAAAGATAAACATATTGCATCTTTTATTAGTATTTCAGTGTAGGTCGACAGACCTCTACCCACTTATAAAAACATACTATACCAACACAACAAAAAACCTTGTGAATTCGAAATTTATTTATTTTGCAAACTCAGATACTATTGCAAATAAACAAAATTTGCTGCACACAAAAAAAAGTTTTAATACTTCTCCAAATACTAATTTCCAAATATTCTATAACAAATGTTAAAAGCTTTACAATTTAGTATGAAACTCTTGCAGAAGGACAATGCTAATTTTTTGTATAGTATATTTGTATAGTATTAATTTTGGCTTTACACTGCCGGAACGAGAATAGACCTACCTTTTTGGTGGCTATTAAATGGCTCAAGATAAGGCCTACAAATTGGTTTTTACGACAATTATTTCCGCTTAACTTATATAAGAGTTTATAGTGCATATGAGTTTATATAAATGAAAATGAGAGATATGGAGTTTAAATGTTTTCAATAAATTAACCAATCGAAAATTGTTCACTGTTAAGTTTAAAATTTAACAAAAGGGGACAAATGCACGCATTTAAGGAAGAAAGCAATTAAAATATACCAACATTTGAGGCCTTTCGCTGTCAGGGGCGTCGTCTGGTGGGGGTAGGAACTTGTAAAATAAGTAAATATATTAACACCACTATTTGCGTAACTAATAAGCGAAATGACATTTTCAATAATTAATAGATGTCCATGTAATCAGGCGGATGTTGTAGGTTCGTTGAGGAGAGACTGGAGGATTGATTTAATGTCACCAATTGTAAATTAAAAAATTGGTGTAACTAATAAATAAAACAGTCATGCACATCTCAGTTTTATTTAATATTCAAATCCATACCAAAACATTCTTTAAGGTTCGCAAAGAAAGTACTAAACAAAAGATAAAAATGTGCATTTTGATTGATGCGAAGCTTTTTTTGCGCGTGTCTTTGAATAATAGAAGCAATTCTAAATCTATTCATCAATTGCAGGAGCAATTGAACGCAAATTTTGACCACCTAAACTCTTTCCACATATCACTAGTGGTACGGTACGCGTAACACCGATTAGTGGCTGTCCTACAGATAAAAAACGACGAAAAGTAACGATTGTATATTTCTAATACCTCCGCTTTAACAACACACCAAATCATTGAAAATTCATTTTTCTAAAAGATACATTCTCGACCCCACTCCAAAGTGTGTTTAGTTTAGGGAGAGCGTAAAAAAGCTCTCGGTGAAGTCCCTGGCTCTCCAGCTTCCTGTGGCGAGTCTAATAGCTCTCGCATCATCTTGTTTGGTGCTGAGGAAATCAATAGGAGCACTTTCAAAATGTAGGTAATCCCAGAGGATATTGTCGTCATGGGAACCGCAAGCTGCTAAGAAGGCTGATATGTCCGATGCAGAAAATGAAAGCTGTGGTTGTATCGACTCAGATTGGGCAACACACTGTTGATATTGGACCTGTAGGCTACTTTAGATAATTGATTTTCATACCAACTCACCTAAAAAAGTGAAAGTTGGTTACATTATCGGCTCGGATTTTATTTAAATTTAGTATACAGATTGATGTTATAAAGGCATGAAAGAGCCCGCATTTTCAGCTACCTGCACCATTTCATTTACAGTTCCTCGAAATTTGTCCACCTCCTCAACATACCAAGAAATTTATGTTATTAAAAAAATCTTCAAAATTGTACTTGTGTGTCAGCAAACTTTTGAAATTAGGGGTTTTTCGAAACCACGAAATCGAAACCACGAAATAGGGATTTCGCCTATTTTGCAAAAATTAAGATATGACCCCCCCCCCCAAAAAAAAAAATAATAATAAAATGAACCCAAAGGTTTATTATACAGATTCTTTCTTACTCTTTACTTTACTAAAGCCAAAGCAGTACAGGTATTTACCATTAAATTGCTACTTAGTAAATAACGAGGGTTTCTCACTCCTCGGAAATATCAAAGATAAGCCTTCGGGCATAAACATGCAATTTCGGCCAGAGTGACAGCCATTTTTCTCATAATTTCGGAGCACTTAATTTCTTTAATTTCTTCTAAATAAGCTACTGAAATGTTAGGTATTCCTTGGAAAAAATTTACCTCTGGTTATCTTCTGCTTAAAGAGATATCTTGCTGATTAGATATCCAAGTTTTTCACAAATACCATCATTTTGTGTTCCCCCTCTCACAGACATTAATAAAATAAAAATGTGAAAAAAAATAGAACTCATTGAATATTTTATAAATATTAATTAAAATCCTTTATTAGATTTTATTATCTGAATATTATTTAATTAGATACTTTTAGAAATAGAGTTATTAGTTGAATGAACCATTAAATATAAAGCATCAACTTTCTGTTCAACATTATTTAATGTTATTTGCTTAGGGCCCGCATTTTCAGCTACTTGCTAATCTTCAAAATTGTACTTGTGTATCAGCAAATTTTTGAAATTAGGGGTTTAGGGGTATAAAATAATATACTATGAAATTAGGGGTTAAATAAATATACGAGCTTATATAAAATAATTTTTTAATTTGCTCATTTGTTTGTAACCCTGAAGCTTTGTTTACAATTGATGCTAATCACTTAAAAAACGCATTCTAAAAGCTGTTACGGATATACTGCACAGTAAAAATTTGATTTCGCCCAAAATATTGGTCCAAATAACTGCTACGGCTGTGCGATGAAATACTTCACAACACTTGATTAACCTTTTATACGAAAACGTTCCACTTGTGGAACATATTATTTAACCTTCCTTTTAGCCCGGAATAATTTTAGATGTGAAAAATTAAGTTACACGAAAAACGAATTAAAAAAATTCGTTCTAAATTTTTTTTTTAGGAGTATGGCATTGATGCTGCTTAAGGCAACTTTTTCGGTAAAATTCGTAACATTTTAGTCTCATAACCTTAAATCAGCGCCAACTGAAAGGGTCTTAAACTGTTAAGGGGTCTAAGGAGTCTTAAAAATGTGCAAAGAAGATACTACAAAGCAAAGTTTGATCTTTCATGTCATTTTTGAACTACTGAATGTATAAGTATAATTTTTTTATATGTAATTCTACAAGATTTATTTATTATAAAACAAGTTTTAAAATTTATGAAACTTTAGCCAAAACTAAAATAAATGATATTAAACATGAAGGTACTTGAACACACTGTGATTAGGCTTGCGCGGCAAATTGTGAGGTCAAAATTGAAAAAATGAATAAGGAAAGGACTTTATATTGTACAAATATGTACAGACTAGGACTTATACCTAAATTCTCAGCTCAATTTCAATTAGAAATTATTTTTTTAAAAATTTAAAATCAAAATTTTTAATTTTTTAATAATTTTTTTAGAAAAAAGTTCTTAAAATAATTTCTAATTAAAATTGAGCTGAGAATTTAGGTATAAGTCCTAGTCTGTACATATTTGTACAATATAAAGTCATTTTCTTGGTCATTTTTTCAATTTTGACCTCACAATTTGCCGCGCAAGCCTAATCACAGTGTGTTCAAGTACCTTCATGTTTAATATCATTTATTTTAGTTTTGGATAAAGTTTCATAAATTTTAAAACTTGTTTTATAATAAATAAATCTTGTAGAATTACATATAAAAAAAATTATACTCATTTATTGAGTAGTTAAAAAATTACAAGAGAGATCAAACTATGCTATGTAGTATCTTCTTTGCACATTTTTAAGACTCCTGTGACCCCTTAAACCATCTCTCAGGATTTAGGAATAAAATCTTGATAAATGTTTTGACCGAATATCTGAAATATTTCACCACACAGACATTGCATCTACTAGGAAGCATAATTATGGTGAAAGTGGAACCACCAATTTTTAACTGTGTAATTAACAGTAGTTCAGTACAGACCAAATAATCCAGTCAGATAATTAATCTGACGTTTTGTGCACAAAAAAAGTTTTTTGCAAGCTATATTGTTTTTCGTCTTCACGGTAATTTCCGGGGAGAAGATTACCTCAATTTATTCATTTGTGTGTTAATTTCCAACGTTGAAGTTTTTCAAAATTATTAATTCATTTTGCGAATTCAAAATACTGGTATGAAGAGACAACTTTTAGAAGCACATCCAAACGTCGTATTGTAATGCTATAATCGAAAAATTTTAGTGGGTATTCTTTAAAATTTGCAATGCTTTACGATGTTAATTTTTATAAGGAATGTATTTTATTATACAAGTTATATTATTTTTATTATATCGTTGTTAATTAAGCTTTTGGACTACAGAAATGAGTAAAATACAAACTTGTCCTTTAAGGAAAGCTCTAGAGTAAAAATTAGAATCGAGTTAAGGAATGAAATTTGATAAGAAGACTATTTAAAGCAATTATTTTTTCGAATGTCAAATAAAAAACGATTACGATATTTGTAGAGCAGTGGCTTGTAAAAAAAATTTCTTAGTAGCTGCAACGGCTATGTCGTGAAATATTTCACCATATTAGTCGGATTTGATAAAACCGTTTCTCAGGTTTTGGAAATAAAACCTTGATAAATGGTTTGACCGATTTTCCGAAATATGGTGAAACATTTCACCACACGAACCATTAACATGGTGAAACCAAGTAACACAATTTTGAAGTGTGTGATATACAGTTGAGTATATAAACCGAAAATCCCAGTCACATATTCTGACGATATTACCTGCAGCTCATTTCAGCAACTTAGAGCCAAAACTATTACTTTGTATTAACGGCACTCTTTCGTTGAGACAAAAAGTTACCTTAAGCATAGCAATAAACGTATTTTAAAGACGAAATATTGAGTTTTCCAAAACACTTAATTAAATTCACAAATTCAAAATACTGGTGTGAAAAGAGAAACGAACGCAAATGGCGTGTTATAATGATATATTCGAAAATTATATTAGTGGTATTCTTTAAATAACGTGCAATGCTTTACAATTCTTAAAGTTTATATTAATTTAACTTAAGGATGTATTTTATTATAGATATATCATTATATTGTTGTTAATTAAGCGTTTGGACTACAGAAACGAGTAAAATACAAAGTTCTCCTTCGTTTCAATTTAAACTAAAAAAATATTCTTATAACTAAGACGACAATTTTTTTTGTAGCAATTATTTTTGTCGCGTGACAGAGACTTTCATACAGAGTGTGGCTACAAATAAAATGAAAGTGTTCAAAAAGCTCTAGGAGTAAAAATTAGAATAGTGTTAAGTAATGAAATTTGATAAGAAGATTATTTAAAACCTTATTTTTCGATGACGACCTGCTAGGCCTAAAATAAAATAAAAATCGACGCGTACAATGTTTATAAAAAAAATCCCAAGTTCTTTAGCCCATGGGAGAATTTGTAACTTAGCAGCTAACTCTCCTTAACTCCTAAGGAGAAAGTTATGAAAAAGTTATAATATTTAGTAAAATATATAATCTATAAAAGAGTTATATTTAAATTAGGGCAGTTTTCATGTATTATATAATTAACCCTCTAGTGCTTACTGTTGCCATATGGCAACAAATAACATAATCCACTTTGTTCTAGTAACCCTTTCCGACCGAGCTATCACGATCGTGCGGATCGTTTATTTGTATAAAAAATAAGTTAGTTTTTAAGGAGTTGCTAGTATTTTTGCTGTTTAACTCATTTTTTTCGATAAAACCCTAAATTTAGTCCCATAATTTTAAATCAGCAACATCTGCCCGCCGTATTAAAGGGATAAGTTGTAACCAATTGTCTTTAAAAAAAAGCGTTAAATATCTCTGGATTTTTATTATCGGCTTATAAAAAAATAGTCTTGAAGATTGTATTCAATCTCAATTGATGGGAAAATTGCGCAAGCGCAAGATGCAGCTGTCATAAAACGCTTTGGTTTTTAAAGGTATCGCTGAAAAACAGAAGGGATTGCTTACATTGTGATTTGTGAGACATTATTAGTTAAAATGTCCAGTTATTAAATTTTTTAACTCAAAATTTGTCTATTTATTGTTCTACACTTAACGGTTCCGGTAATGTAGGGGAAATTGCTGTACCTTTGACCATATTGTTCCTTTGACCACCTAGGCTTTTGGGCCCTGTAGCAATATTGTATAAAAATTAGTCTATTTAGTATATAGTTATTCCACTGGAGGGCTTATGTATCCTAATGGGGATTATTCAAGGCAAACAGGATTCGTGTGAAATATAAAAATGAATTTTTATCCTAAAAATGTAACTATTTTGTTCATAAGGTTTTGCCTAATAAAATTGTTTGTGTTATTTTTTTTGTTGATAGAAATCATTTGGCATAGTAGCTAAACACTTCAGGAAATATTGTGGAGCTTTTGACTATCGTAATTATAATCCTTTAACTGTACGAAGCTTTTTAATTTGGAATGTCATGGCGTTGTACCTCTGACCACCATCAGGTGTTGTTCCTTTGACCAGGTGAATAAGGTACAACACTCCTAACTGAATTTCTCAAAATTTCAACTTCGATGTGTTACTGCTACAACTTTCGTAAAATTAATTAATATTTTTGACCTAAGCCCATTTTCTATTCTAAAAAATTATTTTTATTCTTTTTCTTTTGGAAAAATGAATAAATATGAGAATATGAATAAATAATTAAAAATATGAATAAATAAGGTGAATAAAATTAAATAATTCGAATTTTGTTAACCTAAACTATCCTGCTCTTAATTATCTTCCCTCTTTGTAAATATATTCCCTGAATTTTAGACGATATTTGAACTGGTTAAAGGTACACCACCCCATTGTCAAAGGTACAACACTATGTTGAACCTTTGACCACAGTTCCAATATTTTTTAAAAATTAAATAATAATTAAATTAAAACTAAAAGCTTGAAAAATTAAATATGATAATAAATAAGATACAGATTGGAATAAAATAAGAAAATTGAAGTTAGCTTTAGTATTCAAGTTTTAAAAAAATAAAATGTGTGAAGTGCATGGTCAAAGGAACAACACCTTCCTCTACTAACGGAACAGGATAATTGCATTGACAATGTTAGTCCTTTGGATCTTTCGTATGCGACGGAAGTGAAATTGACTTACTGTTTTTACTGAAAGGTTTCAAAGTAGTGGCAATGTTAAGGGAATTTGAAAAGTCGAAAATTTACTACCAAACATTGCCCCTACAGCCTACAACAGCGTTTAATATTGCTATTACTTGATTGAAAACCACAATCAACACCTTTAGTGAGGGTTTTGCTTCAGTCCCATGTGGAAGATCCATTTGACTTAATATTACCACTATTACCACTGCAATCATATGTCACAGCAAGTACGGTGAAATTACCGGAACGTGTTAAAAGGGGCTTGATCGTGGAAAACTCAGGCGATAGGCACAACAAATTTTGGGTGCCCCTTTACGGAAAATTTTTTGTATGAAAAATCATAATGAGGATGCTATTTGGCCTATTTATCATATTTGTCTCCAATTTTATCGGCTTCCTTATAACATCGATCAAACCAATCACGTTAGGTCAATGTCTGAGTCAAAGTCAAGCTTAAAATAAAGAGGGTCTCAGAAAATTTAAAAAATTGTTGAACAATGAATTGTTGGGGATCTACAGAGCATAACAGAAACTAAAATTTAAGGTCCTCTGAAATTTGGGTTCCCTATGCCCGGTTCCTAACAGACCTTGTGGTAGATGAAGCCCCCTGATCGAACCAAAACAAAACTCTAACCTACACCACCGC
Source organism: Hylyphantes graminicola (assembly GCA_023701765.1). Lineage (NCBI taxonomy): Eukaryota > Metazoa > Arthropoda > Arachnida > Araneae > Linyphiidae > Hylyphantes > Hylyphantes graminicola. The sequence goes on along the minus strand of CM043122.1, from coordinate 42,188,046 downwards.
ACCCCCTACAAATGAAAGTGGCCAAGTTGGCGTGCGTCATAATTGTCGGCGGAAGCGGGTCCGAGATGGCTCGGGTGCCCTGCATTATGACTCCGGGACGGAAGGCGTGAGAGTGCGGATGTCCATCGCACCCTGTCCCACACTTCGGGACGGAAATGATGAAGGCTGCTTTGCATTAGGGACAGGGAGCTAGGTTCTTTAAAAGAACAGTTGAAGAACTTAGTGGAAGAGAACGGGCTATGTTGTGAGGCTTTATTGTGAAATCAGTTACAAACTAGAATCTGTTAAGCCAGTAATCCATTCACGCTGTAGCTATGCTGTAGCTGGATTTTGTGACGTCATTTGCTGTATCTAGCGTGGATGGAAGTTTCTTGACTTATGGGTTATTTCTCTCAATAAAAAGTAAACAAACAAGAATATTAAGTTAAAAACCACGGACAATTAAAAGCTAAATGACTCTTATGACTGCTCATGCCCGAAATCAATTTACAGCTTTGATATCGCTTGGAAAACGATTCAAAAATCCAGCTTCAGAAGTACAGCTTTGACCACGCGCGCATGCGTATACTAGTGATAGTTACGTCACAAAATCCAGCTACAGCATAGCTACAGCGTGAATGGACTACAGCGTGAATGGATTACTGGCTTTAGGGAGGACAAGACTTTATTAACTGGGTTAAACCAAACTGTTGAATTAAAATTAGTATGGTGTTTAGGACTGCTAGAATGAGAATGGAAAGAGCCTTACACAGTTCCATTTCACATCCAATTTACAGTTTGTAACGGAATTTTCTCCATGCTGGATTGTGAGTGAAATTTTAGCATTGACCATTTAAAATTTACTTTTGAGATTTAGGTTGATATTGATGTTCTGTCTTCAACAGGCTGCGCGGCTCCATACGAATAGCTTTTTGTTGAATAGGCTTAAGAATAAAGAAAGTGGTGACTTACGTTCGCTCCTCAAAATAGTTCATATAAAATTATGAGTGTCCAAAATTATAGAGATTTTCAATGACGATTTCTATTTACGAAAAGAGCTTTTTCAAAGATAACAAATTTTGTAAAATCAAAAATAAGCTTTTACACTTAACCCTCTGAGGTGCAAAACAAATTGGCTGAAGTCTGAACTTGTTTTCACTGCATGAAAATAGAATAACAATTAAATTTATTTAGCTTTTTTTAAAGTATGAGCAGATGGCAATAAACGATTCATTGTTTCTTCATTTTTTTTTAATTTAGTAAAATTCTAAAATTGATTAATTAAAAAAAATGTGTGTCCCAGGAAAACCTCAGAGGGTGAAAAGACATCGTGTGGTGTCTCCATATAAAATAACAGGTGACAGATCAGATAATCTGTCGCTTTCTCCTCCGCATCCGGAAGGACACAAGGAGGATATAATTGGTGTGATGCATCTTCTTTGACATAGCGGATACTTTTTTTTGTCCTAGCCCACTAAGTTTCATTTATGACAACTTTTCTGACGCGGGAAGAGAGGGCACCAGTACAAGAGTACCATCAATAAAGAATGTGATTAGTGGGATATTGACTTTTGATGTAGCATTGTTGAGGCTGTACAAAGGGCCGGTGGTTATAGTTCTGAAAAAAAAAAGCGAGCGATGACTTTTTTTATATTGTGCCTTTAAATGTTCGTAATGACTATTTATATGTAATACAGTGCCAGAGAGGGTAACCTAAAAATGATAATATGTGATTTTTGTGTTTATCACACTGAAATCGAAATAAATATATCTTATTCAAATAATGTCTTTAGCTTATTTATTGTCTTAAAAGAGAATGTTAGAATATGTGTAAGCTTTTACTTAGATCATATTTCTTCAAATTTTAAATATCTTTAAGTAAGAACTTGTTATGATTTTTTTTGCCCGAATTATGGCACCTTGCATTATAATGAGAATGCATGAGTAAAAATAATTTTAAATAACAGGAAGAATATGCATGATAACTGCTATATCTATAAATGAAATGAATAACTAATATATCTTTACATTCTATAAGCGAAAAATAATTAGATAACTTTATTTACAAATGGCTTTTGTTAACTTTATAACAAAAGTAATTCGCATTCATTCTACTACGTGCAAATCTATCAATCACAGGCTCTATTGGAAAGAACATACCTCATAAGTTTCAAGGTAATAAATACCACAAAACTATCCATGTTTTTAACGAAAGCCCTAAATGCCATTTACCTATATAAAAAATTTAATATCTCCATTATTATTTTTCCCACAAACCGTTTGTATGATCACTTTATTAGCCACATAATGCCTTCATTCACCAACAGCTTCTCATTGAGTCTTAAAAAACCCTCACGGAACATAGAATCATGCCAATTTTTCCGAAAAAAAAAATTGGTTCAGGAAATTCCGCACGTGTTCGCAATGGAAATCTGAAGAATAGTCAAAGCACGTTAATATACCGTTCGGTAAACCCGCCACAACAATGCAGAAACATTTTATTCCGAGACCATAGACCCTGCTTATCGAAATGTGTATAGTTGAGACGTAGTAAAAAAACACATTATTTTTAAGACATAGCTACTCTCTGTTGTTGCTTTTTAATTTTGAACTGACATTTTTAGAGATTAATCGGGATATTTTTAGATACGTCTTCGAAATGTTCACTGCGGGTCACAATTGCAGGCATTATAGAGAGAGGAAATAAGGTTATTGCTATGACGGTTAATAATAATTGAAAGGTAACAAAAATTATCTGTATTATACGTTTTAAATTATAAATATCTTAAAACAGGATTCGTCGACAAAAAGATATCTTTTGTAAGGTTTTTCTTAGAAAAAAATCTTATTTTAGTATAAAACTGCTTTTTCATTTAAGAAAATACAAAGGTCATAATAACTTTGAATCGTAATTTTCAAACGAGGTATATACTGTTAAATAAAAGCGTATAATTTACCGAGAAAATGTAATTCGGTGCTAGATTAATTATCTGTTCAAACTAAGAAAAAAAATAAACCCCTTTTTCAAAGTTAATTATATAGAAATTTTCTTGTAAACTAGTTATCCTTAAAATTTGTTTACAATGCATTAACGCCTTTGTATGCTTTTCACTGGAACATGACGTCATACTTACGTCTTTCTAGAGATTTAACCAGATTTTTTTAAACTTGATCTATGCTTACTGGTAACTAGTGCAAGAGCACATAAAGTTCTTTTCCTCTTCATCCGTTGTCGTATAGGTTCGGTTATGAAGTTCTTTTCTTCAGGTGAATGATTCGACGAGGGTTGCTTTCTTTGAGGGATCCCGATACCTGCTGAGCACGCGACTATGGCCACATTCTTTCCCCAGGTGAGGAGCAAACACCCCCGACCGAAGGTGTTCTGAAGGAAAAAATATAGAACGAGAAAGAAAGCCGAAAAAATATTCGTTTTTGGTATGGGAAGTTTTCGGATGCCATTAGGAAGTGGGTGTGGGAATTATTTTCTTAAAATATTACTTGAGGTGGGTTTTGATGTCAAAAATAGGTACATATGATGTACTAGTTGTGGTGACTGTACATATATGATGTACTAGCTGTATTGACTGGGTTGTTATATACGTGGGTTTAATTTGCTAAGGTATTAATTGTATAATTTATTTTTTGGCTATGGTTACTTTTTATGTTATCTACATTTAAAAAATTATATTTACTAATGATAACACTATAACTTAATTTATGGAAGAAAACAAAACTTTTCCAGTAATTTTTGCAGCAATTTAATTTATGGGAAGTATTTTTTGATAATACACTAGCTCTATGGTCTGACCTTGCTGGGAAACTGCTAGCTTGATAGAAAATTTATTTCTTTTAGGCATGCCTAATTATTAATATTTTCAAAACAAATCGAATTCGTGCTGGCGTATGCGCACGAGAAAATCAAACAAAAAAAATATGAAAGTTTTAAAAACAAAATAGAGAGGGAGAGAAAAATACAACGAATTGCAAATGGAAAGTATAATTTGCCTAATAAAATGGAGTTCTATATAGCCTTACTTTTTATAAAAATATTTCTAGATAAAAAACGCACCATCACTTCCTTCGTTACAAATAAAACAGTTATCATTGGAAGATTCAGATATTAATGAACAATATTGAACAAGAATCACTAATTTCCAAAACAATTTTTGCTTTTTTATCTAAATGACGCAATTAATGTTCATCTTGTAGCATTATGATTCAATTTATGTTTATTTCCAACCAATATAACTTAATTTTCTTTCCAGTTAATTTTTCCAGTTTTAGCTACTTTTTATATATTATTAAACAGAAACTGTTGCTCTTAGATTTACGGAAACAAGAATACGGTATTCATATTGAATAAATGTGAATCAATGAAAGTTAACTAATACAATCCAAATAATATCTCATTTGGATTAATATGGTCCAATTAATATAAGTAATGAACTCATTGCTTTTCAGATAATAGTCTCCAACCAATAATAAATTTTATATTGCATATTTATTCCCAAATCTATTTATTCTTTAAAAACCAACCTAGGTAGGTAGGTGATAATTGGTTAATTTACATAACCTATAATTTATAGTTTTTCAGATTAAAAAAGCCAATCAAATCTTAGAATAACTTTCTTATTCTCCAACTAAATTTATGTCTCCAAACTAACCTTAGGTGGGTCCTACGATTACATAGGGGATGAATGGCTAATTAAAAAAAACACCTATAAATTAATTGTTTTTATGCTTTTTGACTTCAACCAATCACTTTTCAAAAGTTTTCATTCGTAAACTAGATTTATTCTTCAAACCCAACCTAGGTAGGTGGTACGATTCCATAGGTGATGACTGGCCAAGCACCCCAACAAAGCAGCCCTTGTGCAGGACCTAAGAAAAGCGGTCTTCTTCATCTCAAGAGGGTATTGTGCGGCCCCTTGTTGACATCGTCCAGCTACTTTCTAAACGCTAGTTCTTTCCATTCACAGGTTGTAAAAGGTTTGTATATACAGACACCCGCAGAGAAATCTTTACGTATTATATGCGGGGCAAAATAGCATGAGGAATGGTTCCCAGGATGCCACAATGCCTTTGGACAAATTATATTATGGAATTTGGTGTTTGCGATATTATTTTTGGATGAATTGAATGTATTTTTAACGTGAGGGTGAGATTTGGTTTGTGAAAAGGAACTTTTCTTGACCAATGATCCAAAGAGGACAATGGGCGGAAAGTATGTATGCTAATAAGTTGATATTTCTATAGAAAAGAATAACTGAAGCGTTGCTTACACATTTTATATGGCATTTGTATAAAATATTTATAGAACTTACTTGATTTCAGATGTATTTACTCATTTAAAAATTATTTGGAAAGTGATAAAATGACTATAATTTTTAAAGGGTTCATTTAAAAGACTTAATGAATGTTTCCTACATATAAACTTTAGGTAAATCAAGCCGTTACACCTAAAAGTACGTAAATTATTATTAATAATTACTCAGAATTTAGGAGAGATCAGAGACCGAATTAACCATTTGTAGTATCGACGCGGAGCGTCCTTCGTACACATCTAAGAAAATTCATCAAACGTTACAAATTAAAAAGAATGGTAACAATAAAGACAAAAATCAACTCACACAGCCGACATTATGACCTATAACACATTTACAACACCTCAAAGTCAGATGACAACCAAAACCAAAGCCTTTTATTAAAAACAAAAAACTCTTAACAATAATGCCCTTTCACGTGCGAATACATTGTCCCTTTATAGCATCTTACAAAAGGATAATGTCCATCCCATAAAACCGTCCGACCCAGGCTAAATCTGGCCGTACACTCATAACAATCGTTCGTCATGTCTCCAATATCGGAACCTTATCCATTAGGTCGATGGCGCCCCTAAAGTTACCGAACGTGTGCCGCAGACCCAATAAAAATCCCACCCGCTATATGTGAGTGCGTAAGTAAGTGAACGCGGATTAATATTATTAGGGCCCAGCGGTTGAGATAACCGCTTCAGCATATTGCGTTTGGGGACAGAGTTAATTCAAAGTTATTCGTCCGATCCCTAGGATATTAGTAGAAATGGTAACTTTTTGTTGCTGTAATAATGCCTGTTGAGAGGTAAAGTGGCACGTTCGAAAGATAAACAACATAACCCTTTAAGAGCGGTGATCAGATGGCGCTGATTTAAGTTTATGAGACTAAATTTTAAGTTTAATCGAGAAAAAATGCCTGAAACAGCATCAATGCCAGCAATTCCATAAAAACAAAGTCTTTTCTTATACAAATAGCGAATGGTACAAGTCATCTGCTTAGGTATCGATATTTTTGAAAAGCTTTTACATTCTCTTTCATACCCGCACGATTGTGAAAGCTCGGTCCTAAAGGGTTATGGAGATAACATATACGGAGTTATATTCAATGAAGACACCTCAGAATAAAGAGAAATGGGATATACCCTCGTCTTCACGACTGGTATAACCCTTTCCTACCGGGCTCGCTTGATCGAGCGGGTATAAAAGAGAATGTTCAAGCTCTTCAAAAATATCGATACCGAAGCAGCTGACTTGCATCATTCGTTATTTAATGAAACATGAATAAAACATGATTTTTTCATTTAATAAAACATGATTTTTTTAGTGAATTGCTGGCATTGATGCTGTTTAATGCTTTTTTTTAGATAAAACTCCAAATTTAGTCTTATTATTTTGAATCAGTGCCACCTGACCGTCGGTTAAAAAGGGTTATAATCAAAAAACCGGGACTCATCCTTGCGACCGTCAAACCAATATACCCGTCTGTCCCGACTAGCCACCGTACATTTAAAAAGCCTTGCATATTCTAGGGGTAGCAAAAGTATTTATCGTTGCCCTAAATGCCAAAACGAACAGGCATCACCCCAGCACATTTTGGACTGCCTTGACCTGGACTGGGAAGACATTTACAACTGTCCACTTTTGGTGTCATACTTGATTCATGTCAACGGATTCACCGATATTGTCTGACTTCAGCCTGTCATTCAGTCAGTGTCTGTCAGGCAAACGGGAGATTAGCCGTCTAGTGCATACTGTTGACATGGCAACATATAACATAATCCACTTTATTCTAGTAACCCTTTCCGACCGAGCTATCACAATCGTGCGGATCGTTTGTTTGTATAAAAAATGCTTTGTTTTTAAGGAGTTGCTGGCATTGATGCTGTTTAACGCATTTTTTTCGATAAAACTCCAAATTTAGTCTCATAATTTTAAATCAGCGCCATCTGACCGCCGGTCTAAAGGGTAAGAAACAACAACAACATAAATGAGTTTTCATTTCAACATAATGAGTTTCGCAAAATACTACCCTCAACCGGTCAACGGCAGAATCTAAAAAGTTAATTAGAAGCATTTTTTTCCCCACATGTAACACCGAAACTTTAACTTGCACCTTTTTTTGATGCAATCATTAAATGTTTAAAAGAAACTTCTCCAGTCCATAATTTTCCGTTTCTGTATATACAGCCGTTTCCATTCCAGTCCAAAGAAATTCCTGAAACTTGTCATAAACTTTCAGAAAATTTTAGAAACTAGCAACCATATTTCTAAAAACGTAACAAATAATATATCTTCAATGGAGACAAGACGCAAGTTATCTTTTATTATTTTTAAGAAAAAAAACGAAACTGAACAACTTTTTGAGATTTACGCCTTCGTTCGTTAGGCGAATGTGTTTGAAACAGGTTCCCAGACTGACATTCATGGCTAGCATGTCACAGCAGGAGTGTATCCGGACAGCGTGTCATGGCCATTTCATTCATAAAACAGTTCAGATTCTACGTACTAAGTGTCATATTAATGCCTGAAAAGGCAGAGGGTAAATGTCATATAGTATACTCGGAATTGGGACGTTTTTATACGTGTTAATCCAAAGATAAAGTTTTACCAGTCGTATATAAATGAATTTCTCCTCAATTTTAAATTTGAATAAAAGTAATTATCCATCTAGAAAAAGTGAAATTTCTGTATGTATTAAAATTTTAACTTTCAGATTATTAAAGTTTTTTATTAAAAAAAAAACGACGTCTTAAGCCTTAATTGAACTTTTTTTCATAAAATAATAATTAAAAATACATATCTTAGAACTTAACAGGTGTTTGTTCTAATGCTTCTTCGAGACGTTTGAATATTTATTTATATGTGAAGGTTTATATTTAAATTATATTTAGCATTTTTATTGCAGAAGGTCTGCTTCCATTTAATTTTAATTAAGTTTAAAATATTTGGTTAACTATTTATAATTTAAAAACGTGATATCAGAAGGAGGTTTATTGAGAGAAGAAGTTTAAGAATAAGAATATGATTGACTTCGTTGGCAGCATAATTCCAATCGATAAAACGTTAAAAATTTCTTCAAAAATATGATAGCAAACTTATTAACATTTTTATACCAGACCACGCCAACAAAGAAAAACAGAAATAGACTCGTCTACAATAATTTGGCTGTAGGAGAAATAATCAGAAACATATCTAAAGTATACTTTCCAGTTCCACCAGTTTATCAATAATTGTACTATTTTATGTAGAATTAAATACTTTAAAGTATTGTAAGTACTTTAAGTGAGTAAATAATTTAATTTGTACTTTAAGTAAGTAAATTTTTTTCCATAAACCTTATCTACCGAGCTATCACAATCGTGCGGGTAAAAAAAGGAATGTTCAGTTCTTAAAAAATATCGATTCCGAACCAGCTGACTTGTACCATTCGTTATTTGTATAAAAAATGACTTTTTTATGGAGTTGCTGGCATTGATGCTGTTTAACGCATTTTTTTTATAAAACTCCAAATTTAGTCTCATAACTTTAAATCAGCGCTATCTGACCGCCGCGCCGGTCTTAAAGGAATATGCTATTACTATATTTTAGAGGAGGATCTCGAATTCTGAGATCATTGAGTCTCACCTTATCAAGACCTGACCCTTAACGGTACAAACAGATTTCAAACTCAGTAACATACTCCATCGAGTATCCGAAAATTAGATTCCAAAATTATTTAGAAAACTCAAAACAAAATTAATCTGCTTTCCTACACATCCTTCCAACAATGCCCTCATATTGCATTGTTGACTATATTTTAGAGGAGGATCTCGAATTCTGAGATCATTGAGTCTCACCTTATCATGACCTGACCCTTAGCGGTACAAACAGATTTCAAACTCAGTAACATACTCCATCGAGTATCCGAAAATTAGATTCCAAAATTATTTAGAAAACTCTAAACAAAATTAATCTGCTTTCCTACACATCCTTCCAACAATGCCCTCATATTGCAGGATTTATATCCATATTTTATACAAACTATGCAAAAAGCAACCCATGAGTTCTTATACACCCACGCCTTATACTTGATAACAATGGTCACGCTTCCATCAATTTGAATGCGAAAATCTGTTATCCAGGTAATTCCATCCGAGTTCCCAGCAGTATCCACTTATGTTGTTTACTTCGATAGCCGCGCAAAAGAAATCCACCCACTATACCTCAAGAGTGGCGTGTGTTAGTTAGTTCCTATAGGAACGTTTAGGAGCTTTTGAACGACCTGGGCGCGGATTATGCAGTACTCTTCAATCTCAAGTATTTATATACTTACTGGTATTGTTATGGATGTTGTACTATTTACGACATCACCGTCGCAATGTCACCTGAGGTGTTATGTGGAAAATAGGAATGCTGGATAAAATGGATTTAGGAAGTCTATTTCGCAAATACTTGATGAGTTTCGGCATATGACGTTCGTTTGCCAACACCATTGAAATCAAAGAACTCTAAACAAAAGTCCTCGGCGCATCAGCCCACTATTGGGCCAAAACCTGCCTTGCCCATTTCAGCTTTTGTGACCTAGGGCTCTGGGGTGCTAGGTATATATAATTCCCAAGCAAACTTGGTACCCATTTTATCGACCTTCTCAAGGGATGAAAGGATGGGTATCGATCCCCGAACCTGTGGCGTGGCAATGCGAAGCACTACCACTAAGCCACTGGGCCTCCCATTTAAAGAACGACTCTTTAAAATATCGAACTTTCATTTGAATTTTAATCACGTAAATGAATATTTACGAAAAAACTTATAGATACATCTGAATATAGGGCTGGAGTGCATTTAATTTCCATACAAATTTATTTTCAGTTTCAAATGTCATTTTTTCAAAACCCCTACATTCAGCTTTTAGATTCACTTTCTATTGCGTTACATTATTCCATCGCTGCGTTATGATAAATATCCAACACCTATACTTTAAAAAGTGAATAGTTAAGTAAATGGTTAAAATAGAAAAAGTTGTTTTGCTGTATCGTACATGATTGAATTCAATTAACCCTCTAATGCACACTGTTGCCGTTTGGCAACAAGTAACTTAATCCACTTTATTCTATTAAAGTAGAGCGCCCTCTCGAATTTTTTTCATCTATTACATTCCATTTTGAAGTTTTAGTTACTAATAATCCTCATAGATGATAGCAGTAAAAGTGCTTTCAAAATTAAAGAGTGAGGTTATTAACTGTTGTGAAATTACGCCTTTGGCTATATTTAAAGTATAGTAATATTAATACACTAAATACAAATAATTTATTTTGAAAAATTAATTGTAGTTAAAAAGGGTTATTTTGAAATATATTTAGTAGTTTTTTTCTCATCATTATTAAAATTGGAACTTCGTAGTAATATATATATATATATATATATATATATATATATATATATATATATATATATATATATATATATATATATATATATATATATATATATATTTATATATATATATATATATATTGTTGAAAATAAAAATTCATGCATTTGAGGGTTAAAGTGTGGATTCAAATTTTACCCTTCAGGATCCCTTCAGATGGCGCTGATTTAAGTTAACTATGGGCTAATTGTTAGAGTTTATATCGAAAAGGTTGCCTTAAACAGTAGAAACGCTACAAACTACTTAAATACTACGTCATTTCTTATACAGATAAACCACTTATACTTGTCCAGCTGCTTAGTGCTTAGAATTTTGGAACGCTTTAACATTCTCTTTTATACTTGCACCAATTGTATGGTTCAGGTCGTACGCTATTCCACTAAACGGCAACCACTGTGAAATGCAATCGGTTTATCACCCAAATCAAATTATCATCCCAAACATCCATTTCGCCCGATTCCCGTTCTCCTGACACTTAATTGAAAATAACAAGTGTCCCAATGCGTCCCATTTTCTCACGCCACCAGATACGCTCAATTGATGACTGACGGAAGGAGCTAGCGGAGAAGAATAAGCGGATTATAGGCGGCCTGAACGTAAAAACTAGGCCCTTCTAAAAGGCACGTGGCAGGCCCGGCCTAAGCTTATTCTTTGGGTAGTCGTTTACACCCCCCTTATCCGCCGGGCTGTTTTGTGACTATTTTTCAGGTCAATCGCCGTTTGTCATTATAAGAATTGTATTGATGGCGTTGTGTAACTTACCGATTGGCTAGCATGGGATGTATTGGAAATTAATTTTTTATATTTGTGTAATTTCTATTTCTTCTGTAGGAAGGGTAATGGGAAAAAAACATTAATACAAAATGAAATCAATTAAAAAAACGCAGTTTTTGAAAATTTTAATGCGATATGACTGTATCAAACAGTTTATGTACTTTTCTTTCAAATACTGTTAACTTAAAAATTCTTACAGGTACTTTTAAAGTTCATTTAACAATTTTTAGTATTTTGTGCAGTTACGTATCTGTCAAAGAAAATAGCATTATATTAGCAGAGTTACTCGCTATTCACAATGGGCATAGCAAAACATGCCTGTCAAATGGTTTTTTTTAATTTGTTAGATTACTATTGTTTCAATGCAAAGCAATCAATCGTTACATGTTTGAGCCTACCTTTTGAGAGATACACCGATATGACTTAAGATAAGTTAATGTGATTTTGGTATAAACTATGTGATAAATTTATGTACTAACTCTAAACAAATTGCACCTGTTAAGTCATTAAAACGTACTTAATCCAATAAATTTCTAACTATACATCCATCAAAAAAGCAAGCATACATACATATATCAAATACAAGTTATTGTCCCCCTCCTTAATACAACTTAAATATTTTTAAACTTTACACCCCTGAAGTCAAACATCCCCCCCCCCCTCTTTATTATAATATGAGCACTCGAAATATCACATCCAGTGTTTCGATTTCCGGTTGGTTTCACATAGTGTTATTTAACATTCTTCTCAGAAATGAGTTTATGTTTGGAAAAAACCCTCATCTAACAGTTTTTTTTAAAAAAAATTAACTTGAGTAGATAATTATATGCAAGTCAAAAAATAAGTTACAAACAATTATATTCCTTTTTACTCCAAAATCCCCCTTATGAACATCATTTTTAATCACATTTTCTCAACACTAGTCAACCATCTCTTACTTACTTTTCAAACCGAACCCTATAAATATAATTTTAACGCAGGTGGAGAATTTATTAACCATAAAAAAACGCGCCACCATTTTTTAAAAACTTGTAAATAAATAAATCCAGTCAGTCAAAGACCACCGTGTCACCGACTTCATTTAATATCGGAGATTACACGCAAACTCATTTGTTATGCCTCCCAAATCCCCCCTATGCTATTTTGCACGTGCCCCAGCAGCGTCCATGGGTTGTCTCAACCCCCGCAGACCTTATGCTTCGAACAATACGGATCACCCAGACCGAGATTTTAATAACACATAGAATCCCCTTTGATAGACCCCCGTATCAGTTGAAAGAAAAAAATGTGTGTATGTGTGTGGGGGGAGGGTAATCTATCTCGCTTTTCGTGTAAAATTTTCGATTATTCAAATCTGCGTTAGTTTGCTAAAACTGTAACTCCAGATAGTTGGAGGCCTTGAGCGAACGTAACCCCGAGACCGTTAACTTTAGACTTAGAGTTGGCCAATTATAAAAAAAATTATATTTGTTAGTTAAAGCTGCTTTCAAAAATAAAATAAAATTTTCTGCTTAGTGTACATTTTTGAAGGTGGACTTTTTTATACATCATTTTAAATCGGAGATCGCAGTAATAATGCGAAGCGTCCTTACTTCTCCATCTAAGATAACCCAACATGGGAGAGCGTTTGTGAATTCTAAAAATAAACCACAAGTCTATATATAAATTAAGTATATAAAACCCGTAGGGGAAGCCATAGCCCTTTCCGACCGGGCCCGCACGATCGTGCGGGTAGTAAAGAGAATGTTCAAGCTCTTCAAAAATATCGATACCAAAGCAGCCGACTTGTATTATTCGTCATTTGTTTAAAAAATGACTTTGTTTTTAAGGAGTTGCTAGCATTGATGCTGTTTAACGCATTTTTTTTTCGGTAAAACTCCAAATTTAGTCTCATAATTTTAAATCAGCGCCACCTGACCGCCGGTCGAAAAGGGATAGGGCAAAGCGATAGGTTTGTCTAAGATAAAACTGTGATGAAAAGAGTATTAAAAAGTGTAAAAAGAACAATTAACATTATCGTTAAGGACTTCGGGTTTTATTCTACTGTTTTCGGAGTTATTCAGGTAACTATTGTTAACCTGGTTAGTCCTTCTGCGATTTCATTGACTCATTTAATTATTTGATGATAATTTTCCCTCTCGCGTTATTTCACATCCCTGCTTATGTTTTTATTATTATTATGATTTTTTTTTGTCCGTTCCCATTTTATTCGGATTTTTATCTTTCGTGTTTTTATTTGTGAATCAATGTATCCGCTTCACATCTTCTGTTTTTAGACATTTGCTCGCGTAACAACCACACACAGCGCAAATTGATCCTTTAATTTTCCCTTAATTCACCTTTCCTTTGCTTGGGATGGCATATGATATTAGTGCAAATTCGATCACGTTCTTTTGGTGAAGTTCTTGGCTCCAGGTTCTTGTGACTTAATCTTTTCTGGGCTTATTTCATTTGAATTTTTCGATTCTTAATGTATTCTTATCAACATTATTTCCCCATTTTAATGATTTTACAATCTCTCATGTTCAAAGTGTTCGTGTTTCCCCCTGTGTCATAATACTAACGTTTTAGAACTTAAGTGAACTACATCACCAGACTTTGTAATCCAGGCAACTCCACTATTCACTGTAAAAACTGTATCAGTCGTGGTTCTTCAATAAACTTAAAACGTCGTCTTCAGTATGTATTAAATGTAGTATCACATATCTATTGGTGTAAGTCAATCTCACCCCTATCTTTTCACAAATGATCTTGTCCTGCGTGACGGTAGCGTTCTCTATGTGTGTATGATGTGATGTTTTTATAACGTATCTGTACTAACTTGAAATGACGTGCTTTGTAAATGTCTCTACATGCTAAATGTTCTTAAACTCGTAATAAAAGAGGTTTGCTGTTACTATAACTCTGCTAGTTATCTTTGGATGGATCCTCACCTCTTCAACAATATCGGCGCTTGATTTGTTATTATCTAACAGTGTTACATGAGTTAAAGCCTTTTCTTCTTGGTATATCCCAAAGCCTATCCCTTGGTATATCTTGTCCCTCTGCAAATATCCCAAATTAGGAACAAACGGCCACTATTACTTCTGATTATACACCGTTATTTAAATAACCCCCATTTTTATGTGTATATCAATATATCAAACACTAAAGTAAAACTTGTGGTTTCTAAAAATAGACTAAAAGGCCTATGCATAAAATTAGTGTGGAAAACAGTCCTTCATTCAAATACTAATAACACTGGTCAAGAGTGAAAATGTGACTGAGATGAAAGCACCCAAATCTGAATGATTACGTGCTTAAAATGAATATTACCTTAAAAAATGTTGGTTAGCTTTAGGTTTTGAGTTACGGTAGATTTCTTTTACATAAGATAGCCCTCGTGTAGCTCTAGTGCGACGATAATTCAAACCAAACCAAACTTTTACATAAGATACGGCAAAATGGATGAAGCATCAATCGCAAAATAAGTTAAGTCAATTTTGTTAAAAGAAATCTTCCAAATTTTTGCTCAAGCAGGTTTTATTTGATATTATCAACATGAGGGTGGGAAGAGAGGAAAATTTTCAAGGATTTTGCACACATATTAGCAGCCAATACTCCTCCGTTAAGTAGAATAGGTTTCACGTCAAGAAGTGCGCAAAAAAAAAGATAAATAAATTCCTTGTATTTCGTCCTTGGTTGTTTTAGAAGCTGTAGAATATCAAAAATTAGTGTTAGTCATAAATCTATCAATGTAGTGCCTTGTAACTGCATTAATAGCACTAATAACTTATTTTATGTTTGAGGCAAAGTATAATTTTCGGCCGAAAAAAAAAGGAGCATCACTGCAAGTTAAGAAAGCTTTTCATTTGTTTTTTGGTTACAAGATAGGGGACCAGAAAATCTGCTTGGTCCCTCAAGTATGTTGTTAGACTTGTGTAGCAAATTTGTCATTTCGGCTTCATGGTCAAAAAAAGGTAGTGCCATTTTCTGGGAAGAAACCTAAATTCCGTTTTATTGAAGGAACGGAACTAGCATTTTATGATTACTAGGGAATCAACAAATCATGTTAATGACTTACACTCTTAAAACAAACACTCCCAATTTACCTCAGTCTGAGTGGATTTCACTCCTCCAGACTGGAAAATGCACTTCTCCTTTTGGAGTGGATCCTTTGTGTGTTAAACGTCCGACAGGATCACTCCAAACGAGTGATTTTAGCTCAGTCTGAGAAAATATGCATGCCTTTAGGGTGTCGAAAATGCACTTCTCCAACTGGAGTGGATTTCACTCTTTTGTTTTAAGAGTGTATTTCTGCACCATCTCATCAGTTAAAGAAGGTTTCTTTTAGAAAATGATAAAAATTAAATTAGTTTAAAGTTCCTTCTACTCTGCTTGGGTCCAACATGGCAAAGGAACTAAAAAGTCTTCTATATATTTTTAGTTTCAATGGGACAGCCATGCGTCTGCTAAACATGCTACAGCTTCTAAACCAACTATGGACGAAATGCAAGGAAATTATTGCTATTTTTTTCTGCATCTCTTGACGTGAGAACGATTTTACTTATCGAAGGGGTATAAAGCTGCTAATATGGTAGCAAAAACCTTGAAACTTATCATCCCTTACGTTGATAATATCAAATGAAGCCTGTATGAGCAAAAATTCGGAGGGTTTCTGTAAACAAAATTTACTGTAATTTATATTGCGCTTGGTATTGCGCCCATTAATTTCGCCGAATCCTATATGTAATAAACACTGTAACTCAAAATTTAGTGCCAAAAGAAAAAAAAAATAAAGTGAAATTCGTGCATAGAACGTTGACATCATTTAGAATTGGGTACTTTCATCGCAGTCTCAGAATTTTTTTTGAAATTTTGTTGGCCAGTGTAATTATGTATTTCGTTTACTAAGTTGATTTGCTGGTCTAAGAATAAATGTGTGAAATTGCTCCTTCAAAATGCGAAAGCAAAACTTTTAATACCATATTCCTTAGTATTTCGAATTTTTAAAAAAGGATTTATAATTTCAATACACTTCCAAACAATCCCTCATTCTACGAAAAATCTCACAATGAAATACCGAAAGAGTTAAAGAAAAATATTTTTGACTTGATTATTACTTATAGAATGGGATTTTGAAGAAAATGTCGATGCTCAAGTTCAAATATAACATGTATGCATATAAGTATATGCCTTTGTACATTTTAAACACTCAATGTAACAAAGAAAAGTTTCAACCTTACGATTATATACCATTAACTCCTTTTCAGTCAGAATTTCGAAATCTCTGTCTAAAATTGATTTATTTTACTAAGTAACGTACTGTTATTATAAGGATCACAAAATGAAAAATTGAACAGCTCGAAGAATTTTATAAAGAGTAATTTAATTGTTTAAAATTTTTCTTTGAATAAATCACTAATATATTTTTTTAAACTCTGGCATTCTCGAATTTTTCGATACTTTATAAGTTTTAATGAAAATGCAAACCTAAAAATAAAACAATTTGTTATTTTTTACCACAAATAAATAAATTAATAAATTTTACCGCTTGGTGTCGTCACTGTTCTAAGACATAAAAAAGTGGAATTAATTATACACAAAAGCTTATATAACTGATACTATACTTTCAAGATCTAAAAACTTTTTGAAATTTAATCAATAAAGATTAATAATTTAATCAATTTGATATTTAATCAATAAAGACACATACAATTAAATTTAAAGCAAAATGTTTACCTACAAACTTTATTTAAAAACTGAAAATGGTAAAAAAAAAATGATGTCCAGTATCCCGATCCGTCAATCATCCTTTTCCGATGTTTTCTATCAAGTGCTTCATATGCATATAACTGAAAATGCTGCAAGTGTTAGTCGGGTTTTTGTTACCACTTTATATATACTTTAAACTATCGTTTAGATAATTTTTTACTCGCTGTAGTGTTAAAATTGTATTCGATTAGGTCAGTATTTCAAAACACCTCATTTCTAGAAATGTGTGAGGTGTGAATAAACAATTATGTTCCAATTAGTTCGATTTGCGTTCCGTGTGATATTTCTCAAAGAAGTTTCAGTGGTGCCGTCTCAATTAAAGAAAAACTATTAAACTTATATTATTAGTTATAAAATTTTATAATGAAGAAAATGTTTTTCTTTGTTTAAATATAATATAAGTAGGCGCAACATCAGTAAACCATTTTGAATAAGCGTGGGCATACCAAGTTTCCTCGCAGTCGAGTATAGAATGAGTTACGTCTTTCTTTTCACGTGACCTTTATGCGAGGATCATTATCTTTATTCACTATGTGACGAGGGTGGAGTTTATGGAAGAAAAAATCGAAGAGGTAAAAGTATTCTATTTATTAAGAACATTTTAAAATCCCGTCAAGAACTCAGGACAAAAGCCAACAAGCCCAATCTGTAGCATCCCGTTACAATCTGTCCCGTTCGTGCTATATCGTCGGTCAAATGACAAAACCACGAATGTGCAAATTACAGGGATAGACGATTTTTGAAAACCAAAACCGCTTCTCGGTTCAACCGGCTCTTTTTTTCCTCCGGTTTTAACCGGTACCAGTTAAAAGTTGCTAAAAACAGTTTCTTTGAAAAACCGGTTTTGGAAGTTTGATCCATTTCGTCTGTCTATTTCTATAACTTCTGTGAGAAGCTTTAACACATCCAATTCGGGTAGGTAGGATGAACATTTGCAGCCATCTATTTATGGCCTCTTTGTTGAAAAACTTTATCACATCCAATTACAACTGATAATTTACGGTTTAGAAGTTTTTATATTATTTTATTATAAAAAATGGTTACAGTGTTTCAAATTGTTTTGTGCGTTTTTACGGATAGCGCTTAAAATTTTCGCTTGCCTTAAAATTTTCCATAGTAATTGATTAAAGCTCCTATTTTAATATTTTATACGCCAACGTTCCACTTGTGGAACACATTATTTAACCGCTTTTATAGCCAGGAATAATTTTAGATGTGAAATTTTAAAGAATCGTTTTTTTTATTTTGTTTTTTATTATTTTTTTATTATGGCGTTGATGCTGTTCAAGGCAACTTTTCCGGTATTTGTATATAGAAAATGACGAAGTTTGAGTTGTTGGCCTTAATACTGTTTAAGATAACTTTTTCGATAAAACTCTTAACATTTTATTCTTATAACCTTAAATCAGCGCCATCTGAAAGGGTCTTAAGGGGGTTCAGTACCCCAAAATCGGTGAAAAAATAAAAAATAAAATTTTTGGCTTAAAATACTTTTATAACCTTTATTAATAATGTCACAAAGTATCAAGACGATTGAAAAAATATTTTTGACATTAAAAGCCATTTTATTTAACCATTTCCTTACTGAAACGAGTTAACAATGAAAACTTTAAACGCGTTTTTCTCAGAACTTGATCTTTTTGAACTTCGATGTACCTTTTCTCAAAAACTATGCTATGTTTTCTCGTAAACTTTTTTTATATGATGTAATAGTATAGATTAATCTGAGGTTATAAATTTTAATAAAACTGAAGTGAAAAAAAATTATGGGGCAAAAAAGTGAAAAATTTCATGATTTTTTGGGTACGATTTTTTTTTATAAATTAAGTTTTAAACTTAATTTATAAAAAAAAATCCAACAGTTATTTAAAAAACCCTTTTAACCTCAGATTAATATATAAGGTTGGTATAACACACAGAAAATTTGTGTCTCAATTTTTGAAGCATTTGGATTATTCATTCAAGCTACAGACCACTCCGAATAGCGAGCGTTATTTTATAACCACGCTGTATTTTAAAACTGCAAGCTAGGCCAGTGCATTTTTGTCAAATCAGGCCTATTTTGTAAAGCCATTCGTTACAACTGGCCCCTTATGTGTAAACAAGACAAATGACATTAAAAACAAGAAATTTGAAGAAAAAAAATATCTTAATATTAATTATTTTTTTTTTAATATGAGCAGCGCACATTCAGATACTTGAGAAAAACAGATGGTGAGCTGAGAATACAAGTGAACCAAGTCCATAAAAAGCTTCTTTATACTTCAGTGGTTTAGAGTTTAATTACAAAACTAGCTTTATAAACCAGGCATTGCACGGGTGTACCCTTCATAACGGTGATTTCTTTTTTATGTAACCTTCGATTTTATGCCAATTGATCCACTCTCCACTGGTCAGCACCCCATCAAGATATTACAATCTCCTCCCTTTCGGAGATATCAGCGTTAACCCTTTCAGTCCCAGTGATGCCATTTGGCATCATCACTTTCAATATATTTTTTTAATGTTTATGCCCCATTACGACATCCAAACACACATCATTCGATTCTTCACACTTTGTTCTATTAGACTATATTTTACATTAATCTCAATAGAAGTCAGAACTACTACTTTTTTTATTAAGAAAATAACTAACAAGCGTTTCACCTGATTTTTGAAAAGTTCACTTCAGTTCCACATATTTAAAACACAATTTAAACTATTACGGTTAAAATAATTCCCTAAATTTTTTTTAATAATATGGTCCTTAAAATATATAACTGAAAGTGTTTTTAGGTAATACATATATTTTTATTTTGTTGTTTTCCACAATTAAAAATTTTTGGCATTATTTCAAAAACTACATAAAAAATTTTAATGAATTTTTTTTTCTTATGGAACTCTTATTTTTGACCTAAAATAAGCTTATTTTGTGAATCTCAGATGTTTCTGTAGTGTAGTAAATTTTTGGGGCTGAAAGGGTTAATTAAAAAAATAGCTGATGTCCGATTGTATTCAGGCTCTCCAGGAGTTTCCAAAGAAGTCCTAGTAGTTTGCCTTCCCGATGGTGTTAAAAAGAAGATGTAGATGCTGTAGAGCATTAAACAATATAAAATATAGTTCGCTAAGTTAAGCCATTGATCACTTTGAAGCCTAATCAAACCCTCTCGGCGAAGTATTAGGCGCGATTCTATTGTAGAGTTTGCTATGGCTTACTACATCGAATAGGCGGTTTCTGACTCTCTAATAAAAACTATACTACTAACTTTCTAATAAAAACTATAATTGCAACTCCTATTTCTTACGTGTAAAGGCAATTACTATCACCCTGGTGTAAATTCATATCTTGTGCTAAAGCCTACAGCGAGTTACAGCTATGACAAAATGGTCGAACTGTTCGTTTGCAACATTTGTCCAATGTGAAAATTTAACCTAGAGTGCTATGCTTATCGAGATGTATAAAATATGAAGGAGAATTACAAACACCTATTTACACTTAAATCTTCCCTAATATCTCCATTACTTACCATTTGTAAGCATCAATTAAATTAAATCCGGAAATATAATTAAAATCGAGTTTAGGAGATCTGATCCAGCGTAAAAAATCCAATAAAAATTTTGAATCTATAAATGAACTAAAATAATGATCCTCAAATCCTTCAAAGTAGAACTTTTCACTCGCTCTGAAATAATTTATATTTCTTTCAAATTAGAAATCGAAAAGTATAAGTCCAAAGATTGTAAATGCTGTTCCTAAAGGAGAAATAAAATAAAAAAAATATTTAAAAAAATCAAATATGAAAAAACTAAGAATCTTGTGCACACGTAGGTATTAAAGGGAATCTATATTAAAATTTTCGAATTTCTCAGGGCAGTATAAGTAGATATTTCACGACCCACAGACAGACAACTCCTTCTCTTATCATTATAGATAAGATGTATATTACGACTACCATTTCGCCGTAGAGCGTCAGATCACTGTCACACTTTGGGGATATCCACTAAACTCTGAAAGCAAGAAACTTAAAAGTACAAATACTTTTTTACACTTTGCTCAGCGATTTTTCTTTTGAGTTTTCATGACATGTACATTTTATCTCATCAAAGGTCTCCACTTAAATTCTTAATTAAAAATCAAAATAAAATTATCGTTTAGAGCTTTTCCAAACAGGGTTAAATTTTTTAAAAATATATTTAGTACGGAGATCAAGTAAGTACGTGAGATATGAAGTCATACGCACCCATATTTTTTGCACTTTTTTAATGATGATTTTATTTACCTTTAAATTCCAATTCAAATTAATCAAAATAGAGTTATGTGTCATTTACAGCTTTCTCAAACTGGATTAGGTTAAAAAAAAAATTATTTATAGTATGAGGATCTAGTACGTGAGATATGGAGTCATTCGCACCCTCTCGCATTATGATTGTATAAATTCTTGCTGTTTGCCCTTATACTGGGCGGGGTGAGAATTTTATTTGCATGAGAATAGGCTTTAACTCTCCTAAAGGCTTTTATGTAACCTGTTTTCAGGGGGTGTAAATACAGTTTAAGAGTGCATACATCAATTGGATTTTTTGGCGATTTAGCAGTAGGGTGGAAGGTTATATCATTATCCATATGAACTGGTGACATCGTTTGTCAAATACAATGGATTTTTAACTTTTTTTTTTAAAGTTATATTGTGCAGTTGAAAATTTTATTTTTACGTTAATAATCATGAAGCCCCACATATTAAGTACAATTTAATGTCAAAGAATATAATACTAGTATTAACCAGTAGTTTGCTCCCGGACTATATGAAAATAAAAACTTTCAATAGCATTTTCCTAAAATCAAATAATTTAAAACTATAAATTCCATTGGTGTCTTGTCAACTTTGTATTGAGTCATGCCTGTCATTTTTTATAATATTTTAAGTAGCGACTCATTATAAATGTCTGCAATACTGATTTGTGATAGTACCACGTGCCTAATTCCCCAAAAGATATGTTTTAACAATCTTTAGCAAACGGATTTAACCTTGTAATGATCGAATAATTATCAAAAAAACGATAATGAAACTGCCTATTTTATAATCCCGGAAAACTGTGAAGAAATATGTGTATGAATAAAATATATACATTCACTAAAAAATCAATTGTTTCTACCCTGAAATTAAAATAATTTTCAACCAAAAGCCAACGTTCAGGATGATTATGACTTTATGTTGGTTTATCAGCAAGCAAGGGTGCTTTGAATTTTTAAAAAAGAAATTTATGGAACTTACGTATGCAAATAATGATAAGAAATTTTTACCTTGTGCAGCAAATTTCAAGGCTTGAGATACACAACCCAACTTCAAAATCTGGATAGTAGTACTGTATTAGTTTTAATTGTATTGGCGTTTTACTACTGAAAACTCCAGTCCGAAATGCTACGAAAGCGAGGAATAGAGGACGAAACGTCGCCGTTTTATATTCCCTGGAGCGAAAATTAAGGGGTAAATTAAATGAGTTTTTGTATATGGGGTGAATGGTAATAAAGCACCCCTGCTCTGAGCATTCCATACCGCGAACTACTTAGAGTAAAGACTCAAAATTTGGTAAGCATACTATTCCAAAACATAGGGAAACGGATTATGTAAAACAAAATAGTTACCATTGCATATTTTGTCTCTTTTTAACACATTTTCTGATTTACAGGGCCCTCTATCGGAGTTTGTATGCTTACCCATTTTGAGTCTTTACTCTGAGTAGTTCGCTGTAATAGGGCTCAGGGTAGGGGTGTGTTATTAACGTTTACTCTCTATAAAACTTTGTTTAAAATGGATTCAGTTTACCAAATAGGATATATTGTGTAAAAAATCAATGGCAGTTGGATTTGATGTTCTCTTATTGAAGTTTGTTTACGACATACACTCCAGGGACCTTCAAACAGACGACAGACATTATTGCCCCCTGAAAACAGCAATAATAACCACCTGCATTGCTATTCGAAACATGAATAATTTGATGTCGATTTAAATAATATTAACTCTTGCCACGTAAAACTCATTTTGAATATCACCCTGAACAGTAGATTCATAACTTTAACTGTCCTATTCCATCTTCATCTATCTTCGTAAGTGACGAATCCATGTGACAAAGCGGTGACTGGTTGTTGCCATTTTAATGAAAACTTCACTCCCCCAAATACATAGAAATCCCCGACCCCGAATCCGAGCATTAAAGGATTAACTTTCGACACTTAGTAAGGAAATCAAACACCACCCAACTCCCTTCAAATCTATTTAAATATCTATTGTATATAAAAGGGGACGGGAGAACAAGTATGGATTATGATTAAACAAAATTTTTTTATACATTAAGAGTTAGTAATATGTAGATAAACTACTTAGCATAGTTTTGATCGTACAATTTATGTACAGGAAATTATTTTTCGTTTTATTAATTTTTTCTGTATGCTATTATATGTATTTTATAAATGAGCACATAAAATTTCTATGGTCGTTTGCATGGTTTCAAATTTTAAAGCAGTTCATCATGTGTTTTTGTCTAGAATCTAAAATAAAAACTAATAATTTGATAATTTAATTTTTGTTTTTTGCCGATTCAAATAATGATTAATATTTTCATTCGATAACCCTTTAAGACCGAGCTATCACGATCTTTCGGGTATAAAAGAGAATGTTCAAGCTTTTCAAAATAATCGGGGATTGCGTTAAATCGGGATCTGTTTTACCATTGAAGAGATAGGTGGCGCCACAATTTTTGCCATTCCCCTTACGTGTATCTGACTACTCAGCTGAGAATTCTGCTGGATTTGAAATTGCAAGCACCCTTTATAACTGGATTTAAAGATCTAGATACCATTGATATTTGACATCGTTCTCATTATAGACTAAGAACATTCTAGAGCTGCAACTCAATCTGCTGCCTAGCACACCAGAAGTGTATGGAAGAGCTAATACGTACATTAATAACGACTAATTTTATGATTGGCTTATTTATTCGAACTTTCCGATTTATGCGCTACTGTTTCTTCGTAATGTATCATAATATTACGTCTGTTTTTATTTGATAATTAAAATGTTCGATCTTAAGCTACCTTATTCTTGAGATGAACTTATGCAACTCTAATTATTTATTTGTTCTCTGGTATATTTCGAATTTCATCTCCATAAAATTTTGAATTGATAAAAATCGAACTCTGGCAACAGACAGTATATTTTAAAAACGCAAACTAACTTGATAAATGCATGTTAGAATTATCGTTCAAATTTGTTTGTTTCTTTTTCGTTCGTCTATTATTATTTTTTTGTCAATTCTTATTTAAATAATAAACTCTGAGGAATTTTTCGACAATCATAAGAATAAGTGACAGTTAGTGTAATTAATATAAATAATATTGCTTTTCTTATTCTTGTTGTTTCGTTTTTTCAAAGGTCCGTTTTGAATAATAGCAAATTTTTCTTATGTTTTTATGAAAATCGAATGAAATTTTTCTTTCTTAAAAGATATTTTAGTGTATTGGTTAACTTATATGATAATTGTTTCTTAAAGTTATTAACCTAAAAAAGACATTGTAGCTGAAATTACAGTGTATTTTACTAAAAAAAAAATAGTCTCAAAAATTGTTGGCTTTAAATTATAATTGAAGATGTAAATAGTATTTGATTATTTTTATTTCGACATTTAAAATAGGTTAAAGAAGAGTTATGAATTTATTCTATATGAAGAAATTCTTAGTCTTCCATGCTTCATACTTTACAGGATCTCACAGCCGCTTCAGTGATAAATTTACGCCATAAGTCATAATGACATGTATAGAATAGGCTTTCTAAATAATTGTGTGCAATCTACAGGGTGTCCCAAAATGAACTATCTGTTTTTAAAAGTTAATAACAAAGACATGGATCGAGATATTAACACAATGTTTGCCGAAACCAAATGAGTCATGTCTGGAATTTGATATAACACACCATATTATGTTAGTTACGTTTATTACGTTATTACACTTTATTATGTTCAATTTAACTGACAAATGGTGCTTCGATACTGTTGGCTGTATGAAAGAACTAGGAATGCGTATACACCAAAAAGTGGTCCAAAACGTGGTCAGAAATGTTCAGTTCTACTGACCATGTCCTTCATTTTGGTGTATACGCATGCCTAGTTCTTTCATTCAGCCGACCCATAGTATTAAAGCGCCATCTAACGTTAAAATTAAACATGATTAAGTATAATAACAAAATAACTTAATACACGTAGCTAACATAATAAAGTGTTAAACATCAAATTTCAGACACGGCTTATTCATTTTCTGCAAGAATTGTGTTAATATCTCTATTGATTTTTTTTAATGACTTTTAAAAACAGGTAGTCCATTTTTTGACGTCCAGTAACATACTTTTAATATCTAGCAAAATTGAAATAATAATTGGCATATGAATTGCAGAGTGTTTTATTATTATTTTTAATAAAATATTTTAAATCATTTTTCTATGTTCGTAATATACATAATATAAATATTGTTGGATATGAACCCAGAAAAGTAATTTCAAAATTTTATAAACAAAAAATAAGTATGTTACTTTTTTTTGCAGTTAAATTTCATTATTTTCGCTTATTCTGAAATAATACTCAATTTTTTTAAGTAAATACACTGCACAGTGCCTTTAAAAAATGAGTGAGGCTTACCTCGGGACATCTTTAAGGCTTGAAAATATGTCAGTGAGTTTGTAAATAGGATCAAATAAAAAAAAATTAAATTACTGCAAAATTACAGTTTGTAGTAAAAATATCGACTAGATTTATGAATTCATAATGACCATTTTGCATGATTTTTTAATCATAATTATCAACTTAAAATTCCGCATCAATCAAATTTTAAAGTGTTATTGTGGGAAAATCAGAAACATTTTAGTGATTAATAAATGTGCACTTTTTCCCGAAAAACGTAACTTTTGCTATTTTTAGTCTGTATAAAATTTTCCTTAGAAAATCAACCCTTTAAAAACGGCGGTCAGATGGCTCTGATTTAAAATTATGAAACTGAATTTGAAGTTGTATCGAAAAAAATGCGTTAAACAGCATCAATGCCAACAACTCATCAAAAACAAAGTCGTTTTAAAGAGCTTGAACATTCTCTTTTTATACCCACACGATCGTGATAGCTCGCTCGGAAAGGGTTAAAGGAATAAAGTGGATTACGTTACTTGTTGCCATATCGCAACAGTATGCACTAGAGGGTTCAGTAATATTATTAAAATTATCTTTTCCGTCCTTGTCTTATACTTAAAAACAAAAATTCAGAATTCAATATGTGGACTTTTACAAATTGAGTTTAAAAATATTCCAAGTTTTCAAATTAAAGTTTAACTAAGCAGGGACGATAAAGGACATATATTCACATTTCCCGATAAAGAAGATCGATGCCTAGTGGACAAAAAAGATATGATGGCTCCGCAAATTCAGCCAGCATTTCAACTATTTCGAAATCGTCCTCGTGTTTGAAAAACCTTTCACATGTATATAAATGTAAGTAATGCAATATTTAATATCTTATGATTATTATAGATAATAAAAAAAAATAATTTATTACTTTACACACTTTAAATTTAATATATCTTATGAAACTTTTAGTCATTCCGTCACATTGAATGACAGACTTTTTCCTGTTAGCGGTCTAAAAAAATGCGTTAACACGTTGGATGCCACTGACTCCTTAGGGAGTCGCGTGGTTCCGATTCACCGATAACAGCACATTCTGATGAAATTCGTAGTACCATTTCGCCAACCGTTCTAATGAGTTCAAGTTCGTTTGCAACTTTTGCAACCGATCCTTCTGTGCTTGGAATAATACTTGGATTTGAAAGAAGGCATTCTATTTAAAATTACGAGAAAATTAAATCCTTCGTCTCAAGTGTAGGGCGACCAGACTTCCGACATGCTGCATTTCTTAAAGTGATTCAGTTTATTATTCGACAATCTAGCTATAAAAAAATTGTAAATAGTATGTTTTATTTATATTTTTTGTATTTTTTCAAACAAAAACTAACCCAAAAATATGAAATATGAAAATTTAATGAGGATTTTATAGGTGAAAAGTTAATCACTGAAGCAAATCTGGCAATTGGCTTTTAATTCAATAATTAGTGACAGCTTATGAGTTATCCGGTTGGAAAAAGCCTGGAACATTTCCTCGTATTTTTACGACTAGCGGTCGGCTGTTGTGTAGCCTTAGTTAGCGACGTTAAATCAACCTATCCTTGCAATTTTACGACCTCGAACTAAGATTTGTACTTGTTCGAAAATGAAGAATACTTAGTTCATTTCGATTGCAACGAACAGGTTTAAAAAAAACAGGATGTTCTTCTACTTTATCAGGCTCTATCGATGAAGCCTCTATCGATGATATAGTGGCAGCGAATGTGTTAAGAGGACTCCCTTGGGATTTCGCATCTTGAAAATCGTAATGTTATTAATATGGAGAATATTCGCAAGTCAATTACCACCACAATTTTATTAAAAGGTGACAAGTTTCTTGTATCATTGTAAAGAACGAAAGGGACTAAAAGGCTAAAATTAATTTGTTTTGTGAAAATCACGTATTTAGTATTTTTAATAATTCTTTAAAATTAGAACTTAATGCTTTCTCCATTTTTTACTAACTTCAAAAAATTATTAAAAATACTAAATATGTGATTTTCACAAAACAAATTAATTTTAGACTTTTAGTTCCTTCCGTTCTTTACAATGATACAAGAAACTAGTCACATTTTATTAAAATTGTGGCGGTAATTGACTTGCGAACGTTTTCCATAGGAATAACATTACGATTTTCAAGATGTGGAATTTCAAGGGAGTCCTCTTAAACAGCATCAATACCAGCAACTTCTTAAAAACAAAGCAATTATTTATAGAAATAACGAATGGTACAAGTCAGCTGCTTCGGTATCGATATTTTTGAAGCACATTCTCTTTTATACGCACACGATCGTGATAGTTCGGCCGGAAAGGGTTATTGAAAATAATAGTTTCTTATGAAATAGTTATATTAGATTTTATTTTTGCGTTTTCATTTTGGAGCGATTGTCATGTGTGATACCAACACTCAACATCCAAATGTCTCATAAAAAAAGAGGCTGTTTGTCCAAACTTTATACGGAACTTTTTTTTTTAATTTTTGCTTTACACACTAATTAATAGAGTGGCAAAAAAGGTGATAAATATTTTTATAGAAAAAATTTCATTAAATACATAATAAAATAGCTTTTTATAACTTATTGACGAAAAGTAGGAATTTTCATTATTACCAGCAACATAGTAATAATATTTATTTATACGAATATTAATTCCTTTAAATGATTTTTAAAAAAATCCTTAATCGGGATTGTTTACTATTACAATATTTTGGATTTTGGCCTAGGAATCTAAAAGAACACATCTTAATTCGAATACCCTAATTAGTTCTGGAAGGAGATAATGGGTTCTATTTTAACTTAATCGAAGCGGACATTAAACACGATGCGCGTTCATATCTAAATTTTAAACTAGTGGTACTTCAATACGTGAGGAATTGCTTGTTTTTTGATCAAAAATAAAGATGTTTAGTTGGTTCGGTCAAACTTTGCCGGCATATGTTTTCAAATACATCGGAATGAAAATAGCAATTTAACATAAACTTTGTTCGGCCAGAAAATATTATAAAAGCAGGCGTTCATGGAGTTAAAAATACCCCCAAAAAATTAAATAACGAACCCCACACCCCCTTTTTAACAGTGCTACTTCTTCTTTGAATAATTATTAGTTGTGCTACATTAACCATATCATTTTATGTAACATAATGACTTAAACGCAAGATTTTATTCAAATGAACTGATCTTATTTTAACCTTTTATACGTTAGCGCTCCACTTGTGGAACATGTTATTTAACCTCCTTTATAGCTATGGAATAATTTTAGAAGTGAAAAATTAAAGTACACGAAAAGCAAAGTTTAAAAAATCATTGTGCATTTATTTTAGGAGTATGGCATTGATGCTGTTTATGGCAACTTTTCCGGTAAAACTCTTAACACTTTAGTCTCATAACCTGAAACGTCCGTCTGCGGTTTCTCTCGTTCCGGCCATTGACATGTCCATGTTCCCGTCATACCGAAAAGTCCGATCGTCCTCGTAACTGTACGTCCCGTATAAAGGTAATTAATAACTTGTTAGTTCTAGTTTTTTTTTATTATCCCTGCAAAAAATACTGTTATGCGGATGTGTTAAAAAAAAAGCAACTTTTGCACACCTAAAAGCGTTCCACACTATTATTGGTTAGAGAAAATGGGATTTTTAGCCAAATAAAGTACATTATTAACCCATTAATGCCTGGCGTTCCTTTTTAGGGACACTTTTAAAAAAATATCGCAATTTTTAATGAATCGACTTTTCAATTAAAAAATTGCTCCGTTGTATTCAATAGTGTACATTTCAACTGACCCAAGGGCATTGATGCTGTTTAAGGCAACTTTTCCGGTAAAACTGTTATCATTTTAGTCTCATAACCTTAAATTAGCGCCACCTGAAAGGGTCTGAATGGGCTAAACTTGTGACTGAGATCGTATATTTTAACCCTTTGTGGAGTTCTGGGACAAATATGACCCAATATTTTAGTTTCTGTTCCTAAAATCTCTAAGGGGGAACTCAAAAAAACCATTTTATGCATTGCCTTTACTTGCCCAGAAATATAATCTATGGTTTCAGAAGTATAAACCTAGTTTCCCAAAATCTGCGCACGTTGAAATGCAAATTTCGTCTGTCAGAAACGTGTTTTTTTTTAATGTTTTCTACATAGTTTCTGGTGAAATATGCATTTTCATTGTGTTTTATAGTGTATTCGCAGATTAAAATCTTATATCGGATCAAAAAAAAAAATTCGGGGGGGGGGGGGGTATAAGAACCTTGAATTCTACATTAATCACGTAACGTTACCATAGATATTACAACAACCAGTGTCCACCAAGCGGTACATCAAAGTGAAGACTAATTATCTTGCAACGTACCTTACTCAAATCGTCAGTTTTAACCTGAGGACCTCAAAATTTCTATTTTTGTAAACCAAAGTGGGGATGGAAGGCTCTTTGTAGTAAAGCAGTCGTAAATCAGCGTCATCTTGTTTTATGTAATTTCAGGTTGCATATGCAGCGAATATCTGTTTTACCGATGCCAGTTAAAAGAAAACATAAAAACCAGTTGCGGTCTTTTAGAAAATTTTGATAAATGTTTCAATAGTCAGCATATAGCATCTCTTTTACTATTACAATTTAGTTTTCTTAAAATTATTCGATTCTTCATTTAGTTCATAATTCATTTCTTCATAACTACTCATCGTTCTTCATTTTATTCATAACTACTCATCGAATTCTTATCGATTTCTTCCTGATATTTGATCGGAATTTCATCGATAAAACTCATCCTTCGATATTCGACCGTGAGGACATAACCGATGAGTTATCGACGTAACGAGCGATTTTCAATGAAAATCCAATGTTCGAATTCTCATCGGCTTACCGGCGAACGATGAAAATTCGATTATCGGTCGATGAAAAATTGCTACTATGGATTGTTTGTTTGATGTTCTCTTTGAAGCCGAGTCTATTGCCTAAATGTACTCCTAAGTATTAGGTATGCGACTCTTTTGATTTATCAGTAATTAAAGATTTCAAGATCAGTGTCATAATTTGTTAACGTTTTGTTGCACTAAAGACGACGAGACGTTTTCTTTTTTTTGTGCATTAATCCTAGCCTTCGCATCTTCACACTAAGTTTCAATTAATGCAGTCGATCATAAAGTTTACCTAATGAGCCAAAAACATTTATTAGGGAAGACCGGGGTTAGTTGGCATAAGGGGTTAGTTGGCATTGTGCCTTTAAAAAAATTCACTGTTTATTAAGAGCGCTACTGAGCCTGTCACATGATCGTCATTTAAACGTCCAACTTGCATGAGAACGCCAGTTGGATCCAGCCATTGCCTTCAGAGGAAGGATGGAAAACGTGATTTTCATTTAAGAAAGTAAAATTTTGATTATTCAGTATTTGTCGTTTTGTACAGTGGTATAGTCATTCAGGAATAGCATTCACAAGTTTTTAGTATCTTTGGGCATTTAGCTACGAGGTTATAAGTCCGTTTCTGCTGTAGTTGATAAACAAAAGTTTTGGTCGCCATGTTTATTTTACTTGCTCTATTGGGGTTAGTTGGCATAGGGACTCGGGGGCTAGTTGACATAAGCTGGCTGGGTATGCCAACTAACCCCGCAACAACGGGTAAATTGACATAAGTGTGCCAACATTCATAGCGACCTAATTTTTGTTACGTATAGGCTACTTCATAAAAATAAATTATTATTATTTTTATCTATACATATTTTGATGCGAAAGGCGTTTCCTTTTCGCAGTCATAGCTCAATAACGGCTGGACAGATATTAACTTTTACTTTAGATACTTTTACGTAGATTTGCCATACTCAGAGTTTTAAAAAATGGCATAATTTAAGACTATACAAATTTCAGCTCGAATTCAAGCAAGGTTATCTTGTTATTATTATGTAATAAACGGAAACTGTAAGTTCATTTTTTCTGCCTTACCTATCTATGATAATGTAAATATTTTTTTGTTCAGATTATGAGTACCTATAAACGAAAAACTGAGAGGGATACAATGACAGCAGATCATCGAAAGAGAGCTCTTGAGGCACACTTAATTGAAAAAAAAAAGTTTGAGAAAAGTAGCGGATGAATTTAAGATATCTGTTAAAAGTCTCGCATGGTATTGTAAGATCGCAAAATTAAAAATGAATTCTCTCTGCCTAAAGGGTACCAGAGGGTATTGGAGGATATGGGATAGTGCGGCAGGTGTTCACTCCTGAACAAGAATTTGCTTTGAGTGAATACCTTGTGAAGGCAAGTGACATATACTTCGGCCTGAGCCCAAAAGAGGCAAGAAAGTTGGCATATCAATATGCAGTTGCTAATGGCACTGCACATCCTAGTAGTTGGGACTCAAACGAATCAGCAGGTGCTGACTGGTTTTCTTTTTTCCTAAAACGTCACCCACAACTTTCAATACGTACCCCCGCGGCAACGAGTTTGGCTCGAACGTCCAGTTTCAACCCACATAATGTTCAAAGATTTTTCAACCTCCTATAATCAGTAATGAACCAACATTCATTTACAGCCCAGGAAATATGGAATGTTTAATTTTAAGCTGATTAAAATTCATTATATTTACACCTTACATAAAGGCGAGTAAAACGCTTGCCTCACTTATGCCAACTTACCCCACTACCTATGCCAACTAACCCCGATACCGGGGTAGGTTGGCATAGTTTGACTGGACAAGAAAAAACATTTTTCACACAAAGTGGCAACAATATATTTATTCAATTGTATGTGTGATTTGTAGCCAAAATGTTTACCTACGTTACCAACTTTTTATATTTCAAATATCTTTAAACCAAAAAATTAGAAAAATTTTGAAGTGAAAACTGTGCCAACTAACCCCGGTCTCCCCTACGTTATTATACTTGCGTTTCTGATGAATACAGGGTTAATGCATTCGTGGAGCTTGTGTGGCTATTTTGAGCAAGTAATTGGTGCTAAAATTTGTAGATAAATGGAGTTTCTGCAGTTGAATAAGTTAGATAAGCAGAAACTGCCTTGACCTGCTTTTGTCTTTAGAAAATCAAGAACTACTGTTTTTCACAGTGCTTTCGAAGACAATTGAGTTCTAAATGTGAAAGAATATATTTTCAAGAACAAGAAGAAATAAATATTTCATAACTCTTTATTAAACTTTCAATGTTAAAGTTCGAAATGCAAAGCATAAATAAATATTTATTTCTCATACAACATTGCAACTATTACAATATAAACAAGAGCATTATTTTCTGCAATCAAAATGTTACTTTAAGTTCAATTTAAGTTAGATTAGAGTATATAAATAAAAATTTTATTTTGTCATAACCTAAAATAGTGCAGTGTATCCTATGTAAATAGTAGTCTACATTGCAAACTTTGTATTCAGACTCTACTAAAGCTGTTTATAAGAATCACAAGGGAAACTATTCAATAATAACTATTTCATGAAAATTTTAAAATACAAATTTCAGTTGATGACAATGAAATTGGCATCAAGGTAACTTATGTTGGAACTTTCTTTCCACCAATGAATTTAAAAAGCAATGTACAGCAGCATAATCAAAATTGTAAAACTTATTCTTAATATACTATGCAGATTCCATTCAATGCATATTATCTACTTTATGCTCTGGATAGAGAGATTAAAAAAAGGTATGTTGCCATATAGGTCTGAGTCCATTTTCAACAGGATATCTAATATAAAATACATCCATTTTAAATGGATCCCTTGCTGAAAACGGACCCATACCAGCCCCAAGAATTTTTTTTTTTTGCTACCAGACAGAACATACACTCTTAAAACTAACGAGCGATTTTAACTCAGTCTGAGTTAATATTCACTCCTTTCCAGTGTCGAAAATGCACTTCTCCTACTGGAGCGGATTTCACTCTTTTGTTTTAAGAGTGTAACAGAAGCTTAAAAATGATAATGTATCTTGACACTCTTGAATGACATAAAAATTTTAAACAAACTGGATTTACTTTTATTAATTTATTATTATAGATATGTATTATTTTATTTAAGTTTCATTCGAGTGCCACTCCCGGACTGGGGGCCTTAGGTCATAACGCACAGGGCAATTCTTGCCTTGCGTTCCCAGTTCTGGGCTATGTAATGTAAACAAACTGGATTTGTTAACTTTTTTGTCAATTAAAAATTTACTATAGAGCAAATTTCAAACCATACATAATCTCTCTTAACCGCCATTCCAAACTAAATATCCATTGCATGCTCTTGATTTCTTAGTCATACATGAAAGTAACCAAAAAACTAGACACGTTTAGATCCATCCGATTTTTTCATCAACTTCATTAAAGGGTTTTGCATTTCTTCTTTTCGAAAGATACGCAGGATCTGCCGATTCTGATGCAGGGGCTGAATGTCTACGAGGGGATTCAGTTCCATCAAAGGTAGCAACCAAACTTTGGACTTTTGAGCTACGGGGTTGCTGCTTAGGTACCTCCAAGGAGCCCTCAACACTTTCAACATTGATAACTGCACATTCTTTTGGACTCTGGTTTGTATTTTCAGTTTCTGTAACTGTTGAATTTCGAGGAGTGACGTTGGTAGAGAATGTTCCTGGGATTTCTTCCTCAATATCAGCAATAAAACTGTTGTCATTACACTGATTTCTGCTCATTTGTTCACGAGCGATTCTTCTAGCTGCTTGGGCAAACCTTCTGGCGCCTCTTGCTGCTGGTAATTCCTGCTCTTGAAGAACTTTCTCTCGAAGCTCTTTTATGCTTCCACTGTGCTCGAAAGTCTTGCCAATTGGGTTTTGCTTAGATTTTGCTGCCCCAACGATGGCGTTCCAATTTTTCTTAGCATTTTCGCGCTTGCCAGTTGTGAGACGTCGAATTAGGCTGAATTTGTTCTTCCGTTCTACGTCTTTCATGAAAGCCTCCATGACAGTCTCTACTAAATCTATATTGAAATCTTTTAGAAGTCGTCTTTCTCTAAGGCGTTCTTTGCGGCTTACTGTAGGAAGAAAAAATTCAATATTTAAATACTCATTTTTGTTTCTAGATAAGTGTTGCAAGTAAGACCATAGAAATAATGGTAAATAAAAATACCATTACATTTCGCAAAAATCGTATAAAATTCCGTTTAAAAAATGCCTGTTAAATGTAGAAAATGAATTTTTCTATCTAACTTTTGAAGTTGTTGTTTTATGCATAAACACTAGTCTAAGTCATAATTATAATACATTTTTAAACATGGAGCCATACTTACAAACTTCAGACGCACTGACAACGCCTTTCATGCCATTTGTTCTCAGAATATCAAACAATTCACTTCGAAAACTTGTTACTGCTTGTTTCACTTCGTTGACATCATCCTCAGTGACCCCAGTTTCTTCAGCCTTGCGCTGTTGTGTGGTCACGTATCGTCGAATCAAACATTTCATGACACACTGTTGAAATGAATTAGAAAAATTTTAATTATTGCCTCCAAATAAGCAGAGGCTAACAATGGCAGAATTTGTTTCATTTTTCAAAGTAATTCAAATGTTCTACAGAGTATGAGCGCAGAAACACGTAGGATAATATGAAAGCTAATTCCCCTAATTTTGTACATTCTTTTAACGACTACACAATATTTAAAAATCGCATTTCGGCATTTGAAACGTAATAGTAACACAATCACTCAATTCTAATTTACAAATTCGTCATTTGTTTAGCAAAAAGAATACTGTTTTATTTTTTTATGAATTCATTAAGTACAGTGTAATAAATACATTGGCAGTAGTACACTCTTAAAGCGAACGAGCGATTTTAGCTCAGTCTCAGTTAATTTTCGCTCCTCCAGTCTAGAAAATGCACTTCTCCTAGAGGAGTGGATCCTTTGTGTGTTAAACCTCCGACAGGATCACTCCAAACGAGTGATTTTAACTCAGTCTGAGTTAATATTCACTCCGTTCTGGTGTCGAAAATGCACTTCTCCTACTGGAGTGGATTTTACTCTTTTGTTTTAAGAGTGTACACTGGTACATTTGCAATAAATTTGTAAATTTACAAAAAATCTGCGATGTTAAATTATGAATTCTTAACCCATCATTAATAGGTATGATAGTGAGAAGTAATTCTGGAAGTATGTCTTAATAAGTGTAAAATACAGGGTGTCCCAAAATGGACTTCCTTTTTTTTTAAAGTTAATAAAAAAGAAATGGATAAAGATATAAACACAATTCTTGCAAAAAACGAATGAGTCATGTCTGGAATTTGATATATTATACTTTATTATGTAGGTTATGTTTATTACGTTATTATGTTATTACACTTTATTATGTTCAATTTAACTGAAAGATGGCGCTTTAATACAGTGTGTTGGTTGTATTAAAGAACTAGGCATGCGTATACACCAAAAAGAAGGATACGTGGTCAGAACTGAACGTTTCTGAACACGTATTTCCGAATATTGACACCTTCCACAAAATTCCCTGGTCAATAGCAGCCGAGTTACGCGGGGTGGATCGTTTTTTTCGCCAGTTGTACAGACGTATTCGGGTCATTCTCTGTAAAAGGGAAAAATCGATGTCCCGGATACTTCACTCTCTATTTTCAAATTATATATGCAAGTTTGTGATTTATTAGTGTAAACTGGCCCACAACCTTACTAGTCCCTATAAAATATCAAATAATTATAATTTACTTACAAAAAATTTCTTTTAAATACCCGATTGTCACTCCCTCACACTGTCCCTACATGCTTTTACAACTTTTAACTACATAAATATAGCCGTTTTAAATTTATAATCCCCTTTGGCTAACTATTTATGGTTAATTAGTTTATGTAGTTTCAGGAAATGTATCTGGTGTTTCTCTAATATCAGTAGTTTTTTTGTAATTCTATGAGTATGTAATGTCCCTAGGTTATAGAGTCACTCCTACAACACTGTTTTAAAGTTCAATTCAAAACTTACTGAACGACTAAGAAATCTAATTTAAATTGGCATATTATTCCTAAAGGATTGAGGCTTTTAAATCAGTCATCAGTTGTTTTGATCCTTGAGTGATAACGTTTTTACAGTACTTTTAACATTAAAAATATCATGGGAGTCTTTTAGAGTCGTCACTCACTCAATCTCATTTACTGATTAGAGATAAGTGCGAGAACTTTTTTAATAGTCTCAAATTGTGGGTATTTGAATGTAGATTAACATACAATCTCTAAACCTTATAAAAAAATATGAAAATGATGTTATTTGACTTTTCTACGGAATCGTCACTCACTCACACGTCACTAACTCACTTATAAGCCTTAAAGGTCAGTCCACATTGGATAATTTCAACTTGGATCTTTCTTTCCAAGCGCATTCAATACCTATCGGTTGTTTCGTTTCAACTGTAATTTTTTAAAAAAAATCATGCCTTTAGATATTTCACGAGATGCGTATCTTCTTCTACGTTGTGATCAAGAGTTAGGGTTAGTTTTAATTATCCTTACACTAGAGCTACACTATTGCTATTGATATCGGGTATCGTAATTTAGACCCACAGTCACGTTGTCATCAAGAGATTTATGACGAACTGTAAAATAAAATGCGGTTGCAATTTTTTTAGCCGCTCTTCTCAATCAGATGTCGCTTACTCTAATCACGTCATACGCCTATTATATCCCCCTTATTTAACACAATTTATTCCATTGAAATTATACTTGACAAAATGCCAATATTCAAGTATGATCGGTGTCGACCTCATCACTTGACCAGGGTTCTAAATTACGACGCCAGTCGCCAATTGGCCCTCATGTAGCCGTAGTGTGACGGTATTTCAAACCAACCCAACCAAACTTTCCCGTTTAAAGAAAAAACTCCCATTCCTATAGAGATATATATTGTGTACTCTATCTACTATAGGTTTAGTGCACCTTTTTATTCAACCAAACTTAACCCAGCATAGATTTAAATCATGCGTTTTTGAAATGAAGCACAATGCGTAACTTTTGGGGCAGGTCAAAAAGGCATGCAATGTTTTCG
This sequence comes from Hylyphantes graminicola, assembly GCA_023701765.1. Lineage (NCBI taxonomy): Eukaryota > Metazoa > Arthropoda > Arachnida > Araneae > Linyphiidae > Hylyphantes > Hylyphantes graminicola. Next base: position 42,150,188 of record CM043122.1, on the reverse strand, counting down.
GTGCTGCATGCGTATCTATATTGTCAGTTGGCATGCTCAGTATCTAAAGAAGTTTACGTCAATTGTCAAGTATGGAAAATATGTATTTTTTTAAAAAATAAACTTATTAAATGGATCAAAACCCTTTTTTTACTATATATGAATGGGAGCAACACATATAAAGAGAATTATTCAATAAGAAAACTATTAGGGGTATACCTATGAAATGACCTTTTATGAACAGATGGCACTGCACCCGGGTAAATAAAAGTGTGGAATCGTCCTACTAGCATTTTGTCAGACTACTTTTAACCTTTTACCTGCCAGGGGCATTAGTCACTGCTGTGGTTTTTTCATAGTCATTCTAGGCTTTAAAGATGTCATGTTTCGTGCCAACAAAGGGTCATTTGCGGGAAATTTTAATCCATTACTTTATTTTGAAAAAAACTGCTGCTAAAGCTTTTCAAATGCTTCAAAAAGCTTATGGAAACAATTATCCATCTGAATCATTTTGAAAATGATGGTTTATTTGATTTAAAAAAACTGATTTTGATGTGATAGACAAAGATAATTGAAAACTACCAAAAAAATTTGAAGATGAAGAAATGCAAACAATTTTGGATAAAAAACCAAAAAGGACGCGGGTACATATTTCAGAAATGTTAAATGTAACTCAGAAATGTATTAGTGAACGTTTTCATGCATTGGGAATAATTTGCAAGGAAGGAAAATGGGTACCACATGCTTTAACAGAGTTACAGATGGAGAACAAAAAAGTCACTTGCGATCAACTTTTGAATCGACATCAAAGAAAGTGTTTGCTGCATCGAATTGCCACAGGTGATGAAAAATGGATATATTTTGACAATCCTGATTGAAAAAAATGTTGGCTGATTCCAGGCCAACCCTCAACATTGACTCTAAAGAGAAAATCGCTTTGAAAGAGACAATTCGTTGTGTTTGGTAGGATCAAAAAGGCCTTCTTAAGTATGAGCTGCTTAAACCTGGTGAAATAGTTACTTCTGATCAATATCAACAACAATTAACCGGTGTAAACCGGGAATTTATCAAAAAACGGCCAGAATGGGCTCGCAGACACGGAACAGTTATTTTGCTCCATTGCAATGCGCGGCCTCACACCACAAATAACGTTAAAAACACCCTAAAAAACCTGACATGGGATGTTTTATTGCCCCCGCTATATTCTCCAGATATTAGTCTTTCAGACTATCACTTGCTCAGAGGCATGGAACATGGTCTGGCTGAGCAGCGCTTCGCTACTTTTGATGAAGTTGAAAAATAAGCATATTCGTTTTTTACCTCGCAGGACGCAAAGTTCTATCACGAAGGAATCCATAATTTACCAAAAAGATAAGCAAAAGTTACTGATTTTAATGGTACATACTTCGATTTATTACCCTCATCCAGTGATGCAAAATTCACCAGTAAGTTTTCTTAAAAAAAGGGTCATTTCATAGGTATACCCCTAATATTTTTTCCCAGTTTTTAAAAGTGCAATTTGTCCCATTTACAGAGAATGACCCATTTCCAATGAGACTACCCAAGTAGGTTGCTGTCTAAATCGTCTAAATCAGCAAATTTTTTAGGGGCAGTAATTTTTCAATTACTTCCAAAAATAAAGTTTAATTTATTATGTAAAATTCTAAAATTATAGTTTTACCTCTATCTAAATCGATTTTATCTTTAATAGAGATGGAAGCACCAATGAACTTTCCAATTTTTCTACTTGCAGAATTTATTGATTCAGGTCGTAAAGGGATAGAGAAGGAATACTAGGCACAAGTAATTCTGCTTAAAAATGGTTCATTTATATAGTGTTTTTAAAGAAAAAATGAAGGGTTAGTATTTAAGCTAACTCTGGTGTTTTGAATTATTTAAACCAAAGCTTTTTTCTACCGAAACTTATTAAGTATAAAAGATCTTTTGTAGAATAATTATAATACGGTAACTCCACAAATATTGGAATACTTCTTACCCTATATATACTATCCCTTTCTAACTCTTCTTTTACCTGAAAAAAAAGTGAACATGAAAAATTTTGCGTGCACAAATTATCACATTTCTCAAAAAAAAAAATTAAGAGAGAAAAAGAGATGTTTTAAGCAATTCTACTAGTTGTGAAACCACGATTCTTCCAAAGAAGAAGAACCGTACTTGATTAAGAGGGACTGTCAGTCCTATACACGTAATGCTTTATTTTTCAAATCACAGTTTCGTGTAAAGTATTTTTTAAACGTATGATCTGTTTGCACCAGATACGCAAATAGGGATGAAAGACAATTTAAAAAAGATTTGAAATAACCATATCAATCAGTTTTTTAATTATTAATTTTTTTTAAAAGCTTCATTTTGAGAATCGTGGCGACATCTGTAGGACAACTTGGCTTAATTGATTAAAAAGATTTTTTATTAATGTAAATAATTCACTCATGCATTATCTTTGTATGTTAATACATAATTTAAATGATGCTTTTACATTTCAAGTACTTTTTATGACAAAAACGTTCATAACAAACGATAATCTATGATTTTAAAATTTGATGACACACAAAAATAAATGTCGCCAAATCATAGAAGGAAAAAAAAAAGCCAATATCTAAATAGTTCAAACTGTAAACCTAAACCACATGGAAAAGTGGGCGGAGCTCGTTATAAATCCAGTCAAAGAATTTCGCGCGCGACTTTTAAACTAGATTACTTTAGTTGTAGTGTAGGTTGGATACTATAAGCGATTTTGATAGGTACAGCTGTGGAAAAAGTACACACTAGTGATTATTTCGAACGCTAGTCATCCTATAGAATCGGACCTTTTTGACCTTGTGTTTATATAACATCATGAGTTAATTGCAGGACAAAAAAAATGCACAAAGAGCCATCTTCATATTAAAAATGTTATTAACTTTCAAATTTCCAATGGCAGCACCCAATTTTAATAATTTAGAAATACTAAGAATCCTCATAAACCCTTAAATCTTAGTTTTTGTTACATTTGGCTGAATATTTGACGAGTTATTCAATCGAATCACTTGGTGACCTTTGGTTTACCATTTCTAAAATGACGGCCGTAGTCTGTGGGCTTATTGAAGGGAGAAAAATAAATGTTTATTTAAAGATCTTTAGGGAGGGGTCCTGGGATGTATAGTCAATGAGGATGAAGCCCTGAAGTTATTTTTAGAATATTTTATAATCTTTTTTTTTAAATTCGAAGCATTTTTTTTAATAGAAAAGAAGGTATTGACATATTTGTTTACTAAGAAAGTGATTCAGAGTGTTACTTTTTTTTTTTGCTTAAAGAGCTAATTGGTATTAATTTACAATTACATTCCTTTAATTATCAGTGCAATTTGGAGTTTTTTCATGATTATCATCGCTAAATGTTCTGGAAATATCAGGTTTTTTCAAATATTATAGTTATTGATTGTTATTTAATTATAAGAATCTCGTGTAATTTAAGGTGAGATTTTCAAAGCATTGCCAAAGATCACGGAAAGGATGCTACAGGATTTGACTCATTCAATTTTACTTAATTATTCTTCAAACTACAAATAAATTTAGCAAACTATAAAGATTATTTATTTAATTTGCTAAAGGAAAATAGTAGTTATAGTAGCCAATTTTTAGAGTTGAAGATTCAAATTTAATGTGCCAATCACGCAGTCCGACGCTATTTTAGAGGAATTGAAAAGTTTGCAAAAAACACGTCAAGATTTCCCGGCTCCAAAGGTGTGCAATGTAGAAAGCTTCTTTCAGAACGAATGTACAGATTAGTGGCGGGAGTAAGGCTTGTAATAAAGAGACTCAGTGCCTAATTTACAAGAGCAACCGAATGAACAAATTGACAAACTGTCACTAGCAATACAAAAGGTTCCTGCACATGTTTTTGGCGACCATAAACCCGCGTTTGTTTGTATCTTGCTGACCTTATTATTGCCTTTAAAACTGCTAATACGACGGATTCATTATACATTGGGGTTTCTACTTTTGCATTAGTATGCCATTAGTTTTAACAAACATAAAGATTGCTACGCCAACAATTAAAGTACGGAACTAGATTTAAGGGGTCATAAGAGTCTTAAAAATGTGGAAAGAAGGTACTACAAAGCATAGTTTGATCTTTCATGTAATTTTTTAACTACTCAATATAAAAGTATAATTTTTTATATGCAATTCTATAAGATTTACTTATTATAAAACAAATAAAAAAATTTAAGAAACTTCAGCCAAAACTAAAATAAATGATAACAAACATAAAACTATTGGAAAACATTGGGATTAGGCTTGCACGCGAAATTTTGAGGTCAAATTTGAAGAAATGACCAAGAAAATGACTTTATATTGTACAAATATGTACAAACAAAGACTTACACCTAATTTTAAGCTCAATTTTCATTAGAAATTATTTTAAGAGCTTTTTTCTAAAACGTTTATAATTTTTTTTAGAAAAAAAGCTCTTAAAATAATTTCTAATTAAAATTGAGCTCAGAATTTATGTATAAGCCTTTGATTGTACATATTTGTACAATATAAAGTCATTTTCTTGGTCATTTCTTCAATTTTGACCTCAAAATTTGGCGCGCAAGCCTAATCCCAATGTGTTCCAATAGTTTTATGTTTGTTATCATTTATTTTAGATTTGGCTAACGTTTCATAAATTTTAAAATTTGTTGTATAATAAGTAAATTTTATAGAATTTCATATAAAAAATTTACTTATATGTTGAGTAGATAAAAAGTTACATAAATGATCAAACTATGCTTTGTAGTACTATGCTTTGTAGTTTTCCGAAGTTTACAGGAATGACTTTAGAGTATTCGTAGCGGTATCACATCTCTCGATAATTTTAAATAGAAAGATATTATATTAGAACGGTGCAAACCAGAAAAGACATTGTTTCCTGAAAGATCGTAAGATTTACAAAATAAATATAATTTATTAAACAAATAAAAAAATTAAATGAAAGAGAAATAACCAAGCAACACAAATAATAAATTTCCAGAAAATCGTTCCGGCTATCAAAAGTGTACGTGTACCGGAACCAGTATTCGTTAGTCAACCCTTAATTACAATCAAATCCTCTTTATCTTGTGATGAAATCTTGCCGCGTGCACCACATCCCAGTAAGAGAAACGTATCCCCTTTTTTAAATCGCCAGACGTATCATTTGGCGAAAGTTTGTAATGCCACCTGGTGAGTCAGAATCAAAATAAATTTGGCTGATAAATTCTCTTAATATTAGGGTCATATGGGGGAATTATGAGTCCAAATGCAACATTATCCTTTTTTTTCTAAAGTATGAAAGATAAAAAGTTTTTATTTGGTATGGAGTAGGCTAAAAGAATTAATAATTTTTTTTAAATAATAACTTTACCCAAAATTTCATTATATTAACTTTATTTTAATTATTGAGTGACCGGGATTTGGGCAATTATGGGTCGCACATGGGGTAAATATGGGTCACCCTCTATTTTAAAGCAATGCATGTCAAAAGTAAATTAATTTTTGGTTGCAGTTAAAATATAATTCAAAGCAAACTTTTAAACGCCTAAATTTAATTAATCTTCTTTCTCGGAAAACAATTAGACCTTATCGTTTGCTAAATTTGTTTTAAGCTCGAGGAATAATGATGTAATATTTTTTAATAAGTAATGCCACAATTTCCCATTTACATTCTTTCGAAAAATTCAGTTATTTATCGTTTGTTAAATTAATTTACAGTTGGAAGTATCTCGAAAGCTTATCGTGAGTTTAACGAAATGGCAACAGTCAAAATATTGAATAAAAATGGAATTTGCATGTTATTTCAATGTAGATAATTTTTTTTGTTATTTAAATTTTAAATAAACTTTTAATTCGAATTTTTTAATGAAATTTGGAATGCAGCCTAATCTGATTTTTTTTGCTTCAAAATGACGTATACCACTTAGCTAAAAACACAAGGGTCTCCCTGATTTCTTCCACTGCGAAATAGTTGATTAGATCTTTCACCACGTTTTTTCGAATATTGGTGCGCCAGATGGGGTGGCGAAAATGTAAAGACTTGTGTTAAGCCAGAATCGACAGGACTTTTTATCCTTCCTTCGATTTAGGGAAGATATTCTTGTACTTTGAAAAATTGTCTCAAATTGATGTCCGAAAAGGACTCCAGAATTTTAGAACAGGCTTTTAATTTGATGGTATTGAAGAGGATAGGCATTGGAATCTAGGTTTCCTCAGCTAGGATTGAAGACAGAGCCTAGAATACATAAGAAATCGGGATGGCAGCTACTGTTATCGTTTTTTTTTTTATTTCTGCAACCACCAACTCCCCTTGGATGCGCTTTTGGCTTTGCTACCCTTGGCTGCTCCCGGCAACATTAGGGTACGATGGCGCTCGAAGTTTCGCTGGGCTACCACTCAATTGTCGACCCCATAACTTAAGAAGGGTTCTAATTTATGAGACGTAACTGGCTGTGTTTAAGCATTCTACCAGAAGGCTCAAAATAGACAGCCGGTAACGATGAACTTAAGTATGTTACAACTTAGACTTAAAAGGTTACGTAATTGTTTTTGTTTACCTTTATTGATAACGAAGATGGTTTTTTCGTACATTCCATTGTCTTCTTAAACAATTTTGGAGTAGGGAAAACATTAAAGGGAGGAGGAACAGTTGATCCATCTTCAAAGTAACTCATCCACAATTTACTCCTAGCAAATTTCCACTCAATGTCTGAACGTTCCTATAGAGAAAGAAAAACACATGACCTTTTTCAAATTAAATTTTTAATTAAAACGTTGCATAGTGATTAGGAAGTTATAAAATGTCGTTAAAATGTCATTGTAGCTGAAATAAATTATTTATTGATAGTCTTAATGATCCCTTTAATTAATTGATTGTTTTTCTTCATTATATAGTATTTCCTTGCTGAAATATTCTTAAAAAAATATTTATTATAAATCTTAGGGTTTGGGTCCTTGTTCAATTACCCATGAAAGTATTAATTTTTAGTGTTTAGTGATTTTTCTAATTAAAATACCCCCAGAGAACAAAAATATGCATATTGGTTACATTACTATGACAAAACCGTACCTAAAAAGAATATGTATAGTGTAATGTAACAGATTACCTACTCCCTAACATAGATTTCTCAATTTCACAACAAATTTACCATGTGACGAATGCGTACCATAGAGAAGTTCATTTGTATTATGATGCGATATGACTTTATTTTAAAACATATAATCAACAAACATTAAGTAATTCATAGAATTTGTTAGTTTTGTCTTTTACGTGTATCCCTTGCTTTCCATAATTAACATACAAAAAAATTAAAATGTGTCCATAAAAACGAATTGAAGGCTCTAAATAGTTAGTAGAAGTCTAGATAGTCACTTGTTATCAGAAAATAGAATGTTGTTATTAGAAAGATTCAGAAAATATATCCACAACTCTGCACTTGATACATGTTAGGGTTCATGAAATAACATCCTAGATTACTGGCACAAATAGTGTGTTGGTAAAAATTTTATGTGTTTCGGCGAGTCTCAAAACGCTTGCTTTCTTGAGACTCACCCAAACAAGTAGAATTTGTGCCAACAAACTATTTGCACCAATATCTCTTTAGCTACTTTATGAATCCTCTCAAATCAATAGATCAATAGTTAGTTTACTTATTCTTACAGAACTACATATTTTAATTGCAAATACAGTCAATACATTAATTGGGCATTAACATGTAAATGTTTTTCAGGATATAATTTTATACTCACTGATATGATTTGATACGAATTACTCATCATGGCAATGAGCAGGTTGAGAAGGACCACAACATTGATCACTGAATATGATCCAAACATCAGCAGACTCCAAAAGCGAGTGTAGCTTTTGATTCCGGTGAGTTCAAAGTTTTCAAGCTCCACTAGGCCAAAACTTGCCCAAAATAAACTTTGAGACGTTTCAAAAAGACTGCAAAAATTGGAGGTAATTCAAAAGGGTTAATAATAATTAATAGGAAATAACGGAGGAAATTCAAATGTACACAAATCATCCGTAAATATTTGAAGAAATATTTAAACAAAATTAATTTATTTCCAAATAATTTAAAATTGCCCCTTGTAAGATCTACACTATTTATATCCAACAATTTCATCATAATGTTACTTTAAATTCTTAAATAGATTATTCTAATTAACTACTTGAAAAACTCTTATGAGAATTGAACCTGAAGAATAATTTATAACCATTTATGGCCCCTTCATATGGCGTTGATTTAAATTTACTGCATCTTAGAGTCTCGTTTGCGCGCGTTCTGCTGAATCGTGCGAGTCGGGTCGTAAAGGGATAAGTTAAATAAGTACCTACTTTGCGAATCTTCTCCATATGAGACATGATTGATCATAGTTAGGATTTTGGGTCCCGTTTGGACCGCTGTAACACAATTCTTTGTCAGTGTCTGCATAGTACCACAAAAGTTGGTTCATGCCACAACCAAAAGCAAAGAGCACAAGAGAATAGATGAAGAAAAACTTGATGATATCGAATACCATGCGACCCAATGAGATCTGTAAGGGCCCTAAATGAGGATTCACAGAGAATATATGGACCATTTTTAAGAAGCTAGAACAGAAAAAATTATTTCATTAAAATAAAATAAACAACTATTTATTTATTGCAATTATTTTTAATTCGAAATAAATAAATTTACAAAAGACACAACACTGTTAGAAAATATACAATGCTTAAAAGTAAGTTAAAGTATTTATTAGTGGCAACAATGGCTTGAAACATAATTTAAAAGAAAATGATCAAATACAGAGAGAAAGCTAGATTTTGTTGTTTGTTAGTTAAGTCCTTAAAAGTTATCCTTAAAAACCAAAGTTATTATAATCTACGAAATGCGTCTAAAGTAGACATAAATTATGCAGCTTCATCTTAAAACTGCAAGAAATAATTTACACAAATTACGAATCAAACAAAACGGTCTCATGTAATTCACAAAAATCTTTAGAATTAATTTCTTAAGATATTAACGTAAAGGTTAATTAATTTTTGCAGCAAAAAAGTACACTGAGTGGCCACAAATAAAGTTACAACTTCTAAACGCTATAAAGTAGAACCACTAATCCAAATGCTGTCGAATTTCATAAGAATGTTATTAAAAGGAAGGGGAAACGAATGTGTGTGTGACATACCAAACAAATGTAGCTCTCCCATCACGATAAGAGACTAGAGACATCGCGGTTGGTTCTATTATGTGATTTAAAAAAAAAAAGTGAAAATATTAACTCTCTAATGCATGATTTTTTATTTAATCCCAAAAAAATATATATGTATCTTTAATACTCAAACATTATGGGAAAAATACTGAAACAAATTCAACTGCATTAGAATTTAAATAATTTCAATTTTTAAAAAATTTCCATATGACAAAAACCAACTACAAAATTCCAATTTTAATAATAATGACTAGAAAGCTACTAAATATATTTCAAAATAACCCTCTAACTATAATTTTTCAAAACAATTTCTTTGTATTTAGTACTCATATTATTATACTTTGAAAACTGCCAAAGACGTGATTTCACAACAGCTAATAGCTTCACTCTTTAATTTTGAATACACTTTTACTACTGTCATCTATGAGGATTATTAGAAACTAAAACTTCAAAAAGGAATGTAATAGATGAAAAAAACACAAATTTGTCGAGAGGGTGCTCTACTTTAATAGAATAAAGTGGATTATGTTACTTGTTGCCAATCGGCAACAGTATGCTTTAGAGGGTTAAGCAAGTTTGCAATTTTGTGACCTTTGGCGATTTGCCTACTAGGGGGACACTTTGCAGGCATTGTTTGAATTATAGGAAACTTTCACCACTTTTCTTAAAGTGGATAGTCAATTTCATAGCTCTAGTGCAACATTGAGCAATAAACCAGATCCGATTTTTTGAAGTTTCTAATTTGGCAGTAGAAGTTTCGTGGGATTATGGTTTGCTGCATTCTTTGAGTGAAGTATTTATATTTCGAATACCTCTATTTTGCAAAGAATGAGGCCAACGCCAAGTCTCGTCTTGTTATGGTAGGACTACAGTTCAAAATTTTATCTACAGCAGGTACCGCTGTAAACATTATAAGTTATAAGGCTTTGAGTACAAATGACTCGTAAAACAATGGCATAAGTGCAAGTTATATATATTTAACTGTACTGAAATTTAAAAGCTGATTTGATTGGATGTTTTTAGTTGCAGACAATTAAAAAACAATTTTTCTCATCCGTTGTAATATTGCCTTGTTTTTGAAACTAAACTTGCGTACTAACAGTTTAAAAATATGTTGTTATACACACGGACATAGTTGGTTTAACGTGTAACTTACACTTTTGTTGTTTTACGATTTATTATTTACAGTTAACCCTTACGGCGACATCTGTCGCTTAAACCGTTTCCCTAAGTTACCAAACGTTTCCCCCCTCCCTTAATAATATTCCCTTAGAAAGCGACTTTCTAACCGGAGGTTCTTTTTTTTAGTAGCGTTTTGAAGTTCTGAGTTTAACTGTGACAACCCTGTATATTTTTTATGTACCTAAATATATTGGCCGCTCCAAATATCCCCTCAGAAATTAGCATTGGGTCGTAAGGATCCCAATCTTCACGCGGAAGGTAAGCATCATAGCCGTAAGATAACTCCCTCCTCACCTAAATAAAAGTAATGAAATATTAACATAAAATACCTTAAACTGTGTTATTTCGTTGTTTCTTCATCTTTCAAAAACTCATTTTATCAACAACAGCCAATGAACAGAGAGAGTGAGTAAAGAGTATGAAATCTAGAACCATACATAACATCCATGCCGCATTGGCGAAGGTAATATTCAAAAATTATTTTTCGGGTATAAACCATTTTACCCATTACCAAAAATTGACAAGAAAGAGAGGTGGTGCCATGCAAAAAGGAGCTTTCTACTTAAATTTATCTCTATAAACAAACGATAAAACAAACCATAGTGCTGAACAATTAATGAAACACAAATTAAGTTACACGAATAACAATTTAAAAAAAAAAAACACCTTAAAGTTAACGCATTTTTATTCCACAATGAAGCCGTTAATGGCATTAACAAAGGCCGTAGTTAATGTGTTAATTGAATCTTTTGGGGGAAATAAGTGAGTGCGTGCAAAAAAATTATTTGGGGAAAAGTCTGGTATTTTTCCAAGTTTCTTTGTTTTACGAATGGTATTCGAGAACAGAGGTCGAGCTGAATCGCTTACCATGCAAGATGCACTCATCCTTTTATCACTTCAGTGAATTAATGAGATGAGGACCTAACAAGCTTCAGTTATACAAGGGGGGGGGGGGGGTCGCGTCAGCCTGACCGAAACATCCGATACGATGCACAATCCCCCCAGTATCGCCAGCTGAAATAGGCACAGCTGACTTTGGCTCTCTTTGGGATGACGTGCCACTGGGTTAAGCAGAAGAATGAAAAACACATCTTGAATATTTTTATGCTATGCATTTATTACATTTTAATACCTGATCATTTTAAAATAAATTATAATGATAATAGTTTGATTAATATCGTAGACCCTATAAAAGTTTTTAAACATGAAAGAGATATGTGCAAATAAAAAGCAACTAATTAAAGCCTGATACAATAAAGCCATACAAGTTATTTTTGGTTTTGATCCCCTATCTTGTTTTGTAAGGTTTCCCCTGCATTCGCTATTTAAGTCGCGGAATGGTACGTTTATGTTTGACATTGCGGATAAGAAAAGAAATGAAATTGTAATTTTCCCCAACTTTTTGAATATTCAAGATTTTATAAAACATAATTAAATATTAAAATATAAAAAATTACAAAATTATATAATCTTTTGTTACAAAATAGCGTTTTACAATAAAGATTTTTTTACAAGAAAAAAAATATTTATACATCCCTTTAAGACCCGGCGGTCAGATTTCCCTGATTTAAAATTATGAGACTAAATTAGAGTTTTATAGGAAAAAAAATGCTTCAAACAGCATCAATGCTAGCAACTCCATTAAAACAAAGTCATTTTTTATACAAATAACGAATGGTACAAGTCAGCTGCTTCGATATCGATATTTTTGAAGAGCTTTGAACAATCTCTTTTATACCTTCTTCTT